>JAPXFY010000013.1:42616734-42679234 GCA_030674185.1 Monoplex corrugatus
GTAACGAGATCTCCTTGGTCTGGAGAGAAAATTGTTACTTCCAAATGGTACCCAGTAGACTGATGTCCAGAAATACCTTGTGTCAGTTGAATTCTGGTACTAGTTTCAAATGGCATCCGGGAGTCTTTTTTTTTTCACTCTTAAGTATTTCCCTGTGGACAAAGGGTTTGCTGACGTTGGCGTTTTTGTGGTTTTTCAATACAACAAAGCAGTGAAGGTGCCCTTGGTCTGCGCGCGACAGTAAAAGTACATGTTAACTTTTTGTTATATTCTAATCAGAGTGTTAGTTTTTTTTTTCTGTTTCAGTGGGTAGTGCGTGTGTAAGTACGGTAATAAAATTCAACAGGGTTGTGATTATTATCAAGTTAGAAAGTTAGAACTCGGCATTTTCTTTTAAATTCGATAGACAAATCAAATGTGTTAACAGTGATCTGTGATCTGGAGGCGGGAATATCTGGGTAGTGCGGTACTGATGATTATGTAGTGACACGATGATACACTCACCCATCGAGCAGATGGATGAGTCCTACCGTGGGGATGCCGGAGGCTCTCTCAGTACAAATAGTATCCCCATCTTCCGGAGGTTCCATGATGGAAATTTCTTCATTTCTGTCACTCTCTTTGTTTCTGCCTTGTTCCTTTGCTTTCTGTCGTTTCTACCTATGATTTTCTGCCTTACTGATCCATTCATCTGTGTGTGTTCAATAGAGTCTTACGTACTTTTTCTTAGGATTGAAAATTGGGTACATGTATTAAGTGCATTTTTGGCTCTAGGGAGGTGAGATATGCGGAGGCAATTTTAGGTAATTTATGCCTGTTTTATATATGTTTTTGTGTCGTTAGGTATGCTTATATTTGTATTCAGGTGTGTTTTTCAGGTCCCCTGTGCGATAAATTGGACGGAGTGGTCAACTCCAGGCATGTCCTTGGATCATGTGCGCGAATGCACTGATGTGTGTGCTTAGTACTTAATTTTCTTTTCTTCTCTTTTTTTTTTCCTGTTGAGGTTTTGTCTGTTTTGAAGCAGTTATAGCCCTGATATGGCTCTACGCAATCGGCTGGGCTTTAAACAACAGTGACAATAACAATTTTTTTTAAAAAATGGATGAGTAGGCATGCTGGTTCTTTATCGCCTAGTGTGCCTCGTCATGCGGGATATAGGACCGATTATGGAGACACACGTTCTTTTATAAGCGCTGCATGGAAAATTGCTCTGTGGTTTTTTTTCTGCTTCCACCAATCATTCTGTTAAATAGCAGGTGTTCTGCTCTGTTCAAATGTGACTGTGCCCTGCGTGCACTGCTCTCGCCAGCTTACTCTGTCTCAGGTATTATCTTTCTTCTAGTTGGTGGTATTGATTCCACGGATGATGAGGCTGGCCTTCAGTGTATCCTTTTATCGTTTTAGTGGTCCTTTGTTTTCCTTTCGGCTGGTCACGAAACCAGCATTCAAGAAACTGAAAATCGTTCTTATCAACAAATCCCTGTCAATTTCCATCGGGAAGAGGATTCTTCAGTGCCATGTAGAACAGATATTGTTGTACGGTTGTAAAGCGTGGACTGTCAACACGCAAAGTCAGAATAAGATTAAGGCAGCTGAAATATAGTTTTTAAGAAGACTATTAAGAGTTCCTTGGACAGCAAAGAAAACAGACGAGACAGTCTTGAAGGAGGCAGACACAACAAGAGCATTAATGAATAAGATCAGGAAAAGACAAGCAAAATTTATAGGAAATTTTACAAGACAAGAGAAATTAAAGCAACGGGAAAGCTGGAGGGAAAAAGAGCACCAGGTAGACCCAGGGATAAAATATTGGGAAGACCTGTGGAGTGAATGAATACAGATAGGATGGGAGAAGTACTTACAGCGACAGGGGTTAGATTCATATGGAGGGTCATGATCGTCAACGCCATGCACCAGGGCACATGGTGATGATGAATGGTCTTCCCCGGACATAGTGTCCTTCCTTCATCTCTCCATATTGGAACATTTTGGTTGCAGTTGCCTTCCACACAGACAACGTTTCCTGCCTAACTACGCTGTCATTTGATTAGTAGACACTCTGTGCTCAGCAAACCACAGATATTCAGAATTTGGAGGTTGGGCAGTCAACCTTGCTATGTCACCTCGCAGACCTTGCACAGATTTGTTCTGTGGAAACGTTCCCAGGAATTGAATGTGGATGTCGATGAGTGTGGTTCACGCCTCATAGCAGTACAGTAGGGTTTTCGGGACTACTGCTCTGTATATAGAAATATTTACGAACCAGAAAAAACACCAAAAAAACAACCAAAATAGAATTAGAATGCGTGTTTATTACAACAGAATCAAGACAGGGGCAGGTTTTTAACCAACTGGCCTTCGTCACACGTACACAAAAGACAACAAAGAATAAATGTACAACAGTTACCACATAAAGTAGACCACTCCCCAAATATGGCGTTCATCTGGAGAAAGTAAACTAATGTCATGGTCACATCCTCTGTTGAACTTTCCAAAGGCAAGATTAGTCTTGAAGATGTACAGCGCTACCAGGAGAATCCTTGCTACTCACTGTACTACTTAAGGAGCAGAAATTGTCTACTGTGCTACTTACGGAACAAACATTGTCTACGATACTACTTCAGGAACAAAAACTGTCTACTGTACTATTAAGGAACAGAAATTGTCTCCTATACTCCTTAAGGAACAGAAATTGTATGGTGTACAAGTTAAGAGCAGAAATTGTTTACTGTGCTTCTTAAGACCAGAAATTGTCTACTGTAGTACTTAAGAGCAGAAATTGTCTACTGTACTATTTAAGGAGCAGAAATTGTCTACTGTAGTACTTAAGAGCAGAAATTGTCTACTGTACTTTCTAAGACCAGAAATTGTCTACTGTACTACTTAAGGAACAGAAATTGTCTACTTTACTTAAGGAACAGAACTTGTCTATTGTCTTGACTTTCTGGTTTGTTTATGACTATATGAGATGGTGAAGCGCCAACATCATGGTATGATACTGGCTGAAACATAGGCTGTCTTGCTGAGGATAATTGTATGGCTGAAGCGTTTGCAGGCCGTAGCAAATGGGTCACTGACAAGCTGAGTATCCTTTTGCTAGCATGCAGCCAGAACACAGTCTTCTCAGAGGAGAAATTCCTGCAGGATATCTTTGAACACTTTTGTTTTTGCCAGGGGTCTCCACAGGTTGAAGATGCTGTGGTCAGGTCCACAAACACATTGTGGAGCTCCTGGTTTTGTTTGTGACGTTTCTGTTGCAGCTGACCACACTACACTGTATTATTAGTTCATCTCTAGCTTTGATTAGCATGCATGCTGAGCGTTTCCAAGTTTCTATAAGCCAGCCACTGAAATGACTTACGGAATTTTGAACATTACTGTTTGGTATTCTGCAATGCATATATACTCGAATTGGGTTTAAGCACTGACAGGTTTGCACACATGTTCACCGGGGAGATAGGAAATTGATCCACCATTTACCCACCAAACAGAGGTGTCTAAGCAGATCGAACCATAGACCTTCCGATCGAAAGTCTGACATTTACTTAACTAACTACAGCGTCCCTTGGTCTGTTCGCTGCACATCATAATGCTCCAATCGATCAGGTGATGCCACTGTTCCAGAGATCCATTTCCTCTCTCCCTTTCAAAGAACGTGTCAGCTCATACATTTTGACATAGGCTCAAGAAATCTGCCAGATAATTGCTTGCTGAATAGGGTTGAGCGCCTATGGAATTATCCGAGTATGATGACTCCTTCTTGAACACAATCCAGACTCCAATTCGGAGTTCAAGGGTGTGTATGTCACCATGCATTTTTATAGTTTGTTTCTGTTTTGTCTTTTAGGTCGCATGGAGGAGGATTGACGCTGACGATTTCTTGACGATCGGCGAGATGACGTGGATTGGTGACGACAAAATCGCCGTGGAACACACAAAGGCTGACAAAGACACCAGTAACTGGAACCTAGTCATCGACAAAGTGACGCCAGATGACGCTGGAGTCTATGAGTGTCAAGTGACGTCAAAATTAGGATTTAATAAACTCGTCAACCTGAAAGTTGTTGGTAAGTGTTCATGCGCGCGCGTGTGGTGTGTGTGTGTGTGTGTGTGTGTGTGTGTGTGTGTGTGTGTGTGTGTGTGTGTGTGTGCGTGCGGTCACGCGCACTGTGCGGCGCGCGTGTGTGTGTGTGCGTAGCGTGTATGTGCGTGAAAGAGAGAGAGAGAGAGAGTGAGGAGAGAGAGAAGAGAGAGAGAGATGTTTACATTTAAAATAACTATGAGATGTATATTTGAAATAATATGATAACAGTCAGATTAAGTGTGAATTTCAAACAAGGTTCATTTGTTTCTGCATGATTTCAATAGAAACTCCTAGATATTTGTGTTGTGAATTATCCGTGACCTTTCGAAATGCTTTTAGTCACATCGTGAATAAGAAACCTTGACAAAAATCTTGTGGCATATTTTGTCTAAGATAAGGTTAGTGTTTAGACTTTCATCTCAGTAAGGCTATTCCATAAACATACATTTTGCACAAGAAAGCCTTAACTTCCACCTTGTATTTCAAGTCGTAGATAAGCCAGCATCAATCAAAATCAATATTACTTGTCGCAGGGAAAAAGTGAGAGAGAGAAAGAGAGGCAAAGAGAGTGAGATAGAGAGGGAGAAGGAGGAAGAGAGAAAGAAAGATAGATAGATATAGATAAATTGATAGATAGATAGATAATTAGAGAGAGAAAGGGAGGGAGGGAGGGAGAGAGAAAGAGAGAAACAGAGAGAGAGAGTGAGGGTGAGAAAGGGAAAGAGAAACACAGAGAGAGAGAGGCAGAAATAGACAGTGAGAGAGAGAGAGAGGGGGGGGGGAGGGAGGGAAGGAAAAAGAGAGCGATGTTCCAAGAGAACAGATATCGGCACAAAGGCGAATGTACCAGTATATGTCTTCCGTTGCTAATTTGCTGGTATGAAAACGACAGAAAACAAACTATTTCGAAAGAACTAGACTTTGACAAAGCAAATTTGAAAATATTTGATTTTTTCATGGAAGTTAATCCAGTTTTCAGAGTTTCCGAGGCTGGGAAAGAAAGTATGTCTGCATGTTAGGACATGTAGTAGAAATTATATGATGTAACATTTTGTCTGTGTGCTTCTGGTGCAGTTTGTGCCGTCTAAGCCTTGTTAGTATTCACAGTTTTTGATGATCCTTTGTTTCCTTTCGTCGTTGTTGTTTTTTGTTGTTGTTTTTTTTCCATTTCTAGGTCCCCCTATCGCCGAGCCTGGTAAGACACGTGTTTTGTCTGTGTTGGATGCATGTTTTGTCTCATTTTACAATGACTTCCTGCATGTCTGGGGCAGCCTTCTGTTTTGCTTGCTTTGGTTTTCCTCTCTGCTGTTAAATTGGAATGGAGTTACACACACACACACACACACACACACACACACACACACACACACACACACACACACACACACCACCCACACACACACTGAAAAAAGAAAGAAGAGAGAGAGAGAGAGAGAGAGAGAGAGAGAGAGAAGAGAGAGAGAGAGGAGGAGAGAGAGAGAGAGAGAGAGAGAGAGAGAGAGAGAGTTGAGGCTGCAGGCTGCAGGCTGCAGACTTCAGATTTCAAAGTGTTAATAAAAACTGCCTTAAGCCCGTACTAAGAAATGACTATAGATTGGATGAAATTATCAAAATGTATACTAAAAAAGAATAACAATTTACGACAAAATAAACTATAATTTGAGACAAGCACTGTTCTTGATTTTCTGAGCAGGAACAAACCTTAAGCACAATCAAAACGGACAGGTTGAACTCAATCACAAACAGAATTGAAACATATCAGGATATGTATAATACTTTCGTGGGATAAAGCTTGATCGAGTATCTTCAAAACTTGGACAGCACAGGACAAAATGTGTCTCGTCTTGTAAGGCTTGCGTGCATGAAGGACAAATTAAATCAGACTGTCTGTGTTGCTTGTATCTCAAGTGATGGACTTTCAGACGATACGACCATGTCTACATTTTGCTATTGCTTTAAAAGAAGTTCTAGTTACTGCTTATGTATGCTTTGATATTGTGGGAATTTATGACAGTTTTGAGGATATCGTGTCTTTTACAACTCTGTGTGTGTGTGTTGGTGTGTGTGTGTGTGTGTGTGTGTGTGTGTGTGTTGTGCGTGTATGTGTGTGTGTGTGTAGTGTGTGTGTGGGTGTGTGTGTGTGTTGCTATTATGTAGAAAGTGAGTTTTCGTTTTCTATTAAAGCACACTAAAAAAAATAAAAATAAAAATAAAAAAAATAAAAAAGAGAGAAAGAGAGAGAGGACGAGAGAGAGATGGAGAGGAAGAGAGGGAAGGAATGAGAGAGAGAGAAAGAGACAGACAGACAGGAGCTCGTTTAAGATAAATCCATTACGTTCGGATAATCTATATACACTTCACCCGAATCTGCCTGAGCCTGTGCAAAACCCTATGAACTATCAAGGTCTTGAAATGGGGAAGAGACAGCGGGCATATGAAACATGACCCTGACACTTCCAAAATGACAGACACTTTAAAATTGGGAGCAGGCCCGTTTTTAATGTTCCAGGCTGCGATTGACCTGGAAATATAAGACCTGGAGTCCTGGGCTCCATCAAAAGAACCAACCAGCCCGAAAACGAGGAAAAAGATAACAGAGAGAGAGAGAAAGAGAGTGAAAGAGACAGAGAGGGAGAGAGGAGAGAGAGAGAGAGAGAGAGAGAGAGAGAGAGAGAGAGAGAGAGAGAGAGAGAATGAGAGAGAGAAATGAGAGAGAGAGAGAGAGAGAGAGAGAGAGAGAGAGAGGAGAGAGAGAGAGAGAGAGAGAGATATGATTACCCCACTGTGTTGTTATTTATCACAGTCTGTGTATATCTATAACTTACATAGTGGCATACCACTCTGATGAGGCGTCCTACTTAATCCTGCAGCTATTCACAGCAAGTGTACCACGAATGTATGCAGGCTACATAGTGCATGCATGCGTCACACGCTTATTAACACCGCTCAGAGTAACATAGCTGCGACCTTCTACCTAGGAATGTGTTGCTTGCCATCTCACAGTATTTGCAGCTAGTAGCCGAAGTAAGGTAGTCTGGGCAACCATACGTAACCCTGTCAACATGACAAATAAGCAGCCTTGACTTACATGTTTGTGCACGCATATGAATGTGTTCATTATGGTGTTACTGTTTGCTTGTCTCTTTTTCCTTTTTTTTTTCCTTTCTTTCTTTCTTTTTTGTTCTTTTTTGTTGTTGTTGTTGTTTGTTTCGTTTATGTGTGTGTGTGTGCGTGTGTGTGTGTGTGTGTGTGTGTGTGTGTGTGTGTGTGTGTGTGGTGTGTGTGTGTGTGTGTGTGGTGGTGCGTGCGTGCGTGCGTGTGGGTATGTGTTTGCGTGTGCGTGTGTGAAACATTGATTTATTGGGCATTTAGATATAGGGCAGAATTTTTATTTTCATTCGAAGGAACGAGAACGAAGAAGAACATGTACAATTTTTAAAACTTTTCTTCGCAATGAACAACTGATTTCAAGACAGCTAATGTGATTTGAAATATTTCTTTTTATTTGTTGTTGCTGTTAGTGTCATGTTAATGCATGTTTCCATGCGGTTGTCTGTTACACATTCGTGCCTGCCGGTTCCTTTTATGTTTCTTTCCTCTTACATATCCTAAATGTTAGCTCTTAGAAGTCATTACGAGACATCCAGCATCTGTTTCAATCAGTGAAACACTAAAAACGAAATGTTTGGAAACAGTTTAGCTACTGAGGTGCTCCTTTTTGTAGGCGTCATAATACAGGTAGCAGGAGTTCCAGTATCTAATTAATTATAGAATATTATTTATCTAAAGGTACATGTAGAATAAGAAGAAACCAGTACCCAAGCGCCACTGAGTCATCAGAGTTTTTAAGCTTATGTTTCGTGTGTGGGTTACTGTGTGAAGAACGCATGTAACAAATAATATTTTTTCACTGCCACTGTTGTTGTTGCTGTAATGATTATGATTAGTTAAGTTTATAAGATTCATATGAGTGAGTTCACAGTTTTTAGTCTAGAAAAAAGCAATGTCTGCCTTGGAAGACAATATAGAAAGAGATATTAAAGGTAATAAACTCAAACCGTCATTGATGAATTCGTTATAGTTACTGTGTAAGAACGATTTATAATGTATTACAAAGACGCACAAGTTCGATCCGTAGAAGTTATGTTGTGTTGTCATTCTGTGCTTTGAATGTGCTGTTGTCTTCTTAAAAGTAAACTCATTTTGTATTGTCTACATTCATGCATGCTTGTATACGATCCAAAGATCTGTTGTAGACATGTCATTTTAGGAACACAGTGCAATTGAGAATTTATGTCAAATTAAAATATTTCTTAACTTCAGTTTTAAGTGATTGCTTAAGTTGTCTTTTTTTCCATTTTAAAACCAAAGTGATTTGCTTGATGTATTGATTTGGAATTCGTTTAAAAATTATCCCATTTTGTATTAATTTGAAATGTATTTAAATTTATCCCATTTTTCATTTATCACTTCTTTGTGCACATAAAAACATTCAATCGGAGGATGAATAACAAATACTACATATGAATATATAACTTCAAGAATACATTGGACTTACGTTAGTTTTCATCCTTGATTAACATACCGTCTCCCCTTGTATCGACTGTCATCATCCTGAGAAGTATGACTTCAGATATATGGTTTTGCTTTTGTGGGGAAATGGAACATTAAACAATGATTACACTGGTCATGACTGATATAAAAGTGTCAAATGACTGCACGCGAGATTGTTTTGTCATTTTTTTCTTTTCTTTTTTAAAGATTCGTCGGTGGTATAATACTAGCAGGTTTGAGTAACAAAGTTCAGACAACACAACTGGGAAATTAGAGTTTATTCAGGATGGATTCATCAGATCCCCATAACTCCAAATGTGCTCAACTCTCAATTCCCAGCAGTTTTACCTGGCAGACGCCATGAGCCAGCACATATCCCGATCCGCTTACAAGATGTTGAAAGTAGGAGGGCGAAACAAGAGCTATGAAAGACTGGCACCAGCAGAACGATTAGACATTAAGGTGGACAGGAAACTGTTAACGTTTTATGTTGCAGACTGGTAGTGAGATCTATACATCAAACAGTGATTCCATGGCTGCATCAGATGAGCCAGCCATCGCAATAAAGACAATTGAATGTGTCTTTGTCCCGAAGGCTAGTCTCTGAATAACAAAGTCTACGTCTGCCTTCAAATTCAAAGTGTAATTGCACAACACAGTTACCATCCGTAAAGCTGTACTTCGTTTGAAAACCGTTTTAATTTGAACGATTCTGATTCAGAGCTGAAGCTGATAGCACATGTTTATCACACACACACGCACACGCACACGCACACACACACACACACACACACACACTCACACTCAGACACACATGCACGCGCACACACACACACACACACACACACACACACACACACACACACACACACACACACACACACACGCACACACACACAAGGAACAATCAATGATTGTGCCCTGCTACTTCACTGCGGAACTTTCGCTTAATAACATCAATTCAAAAGTAATGTTAGAAGAGCTCTATGTCACTGTCAGCATGAAATGTTAACGAAAATTGAACACTTCCTGAACATGTACGGCTACACTACAAAGTTTGAGATGAAGCTGGGGTTTTTACCTGCTTTGCAGAGAGAGGGATAGTGGCGCAGCAACCGGAAAGCAGCACGTCACGTGAAACCAACCCTTTCCACAGCCCCATCAAAAGATGTGGGGTCACCAGTCCAAGTGGCTGCTGTATGTCCCTCTTTTCTCTTATTCACGTTTTTTTTTTCAATGCACTGGAAAATAATCGGTTCAGATCGACCAACGGCGCAGCTAAGCATGTGGCTGTGCATAGACAGTCAGTGATGCAGTTTCTGAAACTTTGGCAGAGTGCAAATGTTTTTAGTTATTCATTTATTTATTTATTATTTATTTATCCATTTATTCATTTATTTGTTTGTTTATTTATTCATTATTTTGTTTATTTATTTACTTATTATTCATTTATTTATTTATCATTTGTGTGTTTATTCATTTATTTATTTTTGTAACTGTGTGATGTGAATTATACAAATGAGAAAACAAATATTTTTGTTTATGTATCTGTGAAGACGTTCTGTTTTTGAATGACAAAAATTGGTCATGTACACATTGTTAAAATTCTTTAAATGTTCATTAGTTCCAAATTCATGAGCAATGATGTAGCACACGTGAGTATATCGATATGAGATTTTTTTTTAAAATTCTGTCATGAAAATGTAAAACGAATGAGAAGAATGTCAGCATGGCTTGACAATGTGCAAATTTTGCCTCAGTAACGTTCAAAATAACTGTTCCAAATCTTAATTGTTGTGTTCTATTTCTTTCTGGTACCTCCGTGTGTTATGAGTATTTGGGCAGAGCATTGGTAATAAAACTTTAATGTCTTCACCAATAGCAAGAAACAACAAGGAAAAACATTTGCATAAGCGATATAATAATAATAATAATGCTTATTTGTATAGCGCATTTTCCATATAAAAACATGCTCACCAGCGCTTTACATTTCGCAAGAAAGGCAAAAGGTGATAAAAAATGTTCACAATTACATACACAATAAGATAACAACAAACATTAAAGCTATACAAGTAAGAAGACACATAAGAAACCACAGAATATTAAAATTTAAACACTGACTTATGTAATGAAGAAAGATTAACAGATTTTTCATATGAATAAAGAGGCATACTGTGTTTATATATTGCTGCGTGTGTGTGCTTGTGTGTGTGTACGTGTGTGTGTGCGTGCATGTGCGTTGCTGTGCGCGTGTGTGTTTGTAAGAATGTGTGTGTGTGTGTGTGTGTGTGTGAGATAGAGAGAGAGAGAGAGGAGAGAGAGAGAGAGAGAGAGAGAGAGAGAGAGAGAGAGTGTGCGTGTGCTATGTTTGCATGCGTGTGTGTGTGTTTATGCATGCAATAGTTGTACATAAAATTATAATCAATATTTTGAATGAAGATAAAAACAGAAAAATTATAATCCATATACAGGAAAAACATTGTAACTTCAGTATTACAGCATTAACACCTTGACAATCAAAATTACCTTACAAATTATAAACTATTCGCATATCATACATCACAGTTTACATGCAAACAAAGATTTTAAAAAGTTTTTTAAAGTATTTCAGTCTCTTTCCCACTCAATTTCTCCCCTATCCCCACCTCAGCCGTACACATACAGTGATACACACACATGCTCACTCAAGCACACACACCACACACACACACACACACACACACACACACACACACACACACACACACACACACACACACACACACACACACACACACACACACGCGCGCGCGCGCGCGCGCGCGCGCGCGCACATGCACGCACACACACACCTTGCTCTATAGGCCCTTATACAAAATACTGTTATACACGCAGGAGAGATTAGTCTGATGACAGACTTGCAAACTAAGGCTCTTCAGGTTAGATGAGTTTGAAAGAGGTGGGTTTTCAGGTGCCGTTTGAAGGTTGAGAAACACTTAGTTTTTCTGAGAGACAGTGGTAGAGAGTTCCATACATTTGTGCCAAAGACAGAGAAAGATTTTTTTACCAAAGGTATCTAGAGAGAAGCGAGGAACAGTCAACAGTGAGGTGTCAGAAGAGCGGAGCGTTCGAGAAGGTTTGTAACCCTGCAGGAGGTTGGCAAGATAGGATGGCATGTTTTCGTGATATATACACTGAAAGCAGAGACAGGCAACTTAATATTGAATCCTAGCCTTTACCGGGAGCCAATGAAGTGTTCTAAGCAGAGATTTTGCACTCTCACGCCTGGGCTTGCGGAGAACAAGGCGAGCCGCGTGGTTCTGTATGCGCTGAAGTTTAAATAGTTGATTGTCATGGAGACCTGCGAATAGAGAGTTACAATAGTCCAGTCTAGATAGTATGAAAGAGACAGCAAGCTTGTTAAAACAGATGAGTTTAATGTCTAACCAAAGTATTACTCGAATTGAAGTGTTTGCAAATCATGACTGCATTCGTATCGATTCTGTTTGATTTGCAATGTTCTCCTGATGAGAAAAGAAAAAAAAATTGTTATATATGTAAGTGGAAGAATTTTCATTTTTTGCCTGAAGAAGCTTCTTGCTCTCTAGGAAGAAACAGTAAGAAACTTGGAATAATTACCAACATATTCGTGCCATATTCAGTTATTGTATTTTATTGTTTTAAGCAGCTGAATCACTTCATTCTGTGGATTCAGTGCATGTCGGTTTTCAGTTGTCAACTACATACCTTTACATCTTATTCACTCTTTGTCCTTTTTTTGTGACTGACTACATGCATAAGATATCATGGTATTTTTAAATTCTTTTCTCTTCATACTAGTAAGAAGAACTGGAAGTTTGAACTGCGACTGATTGTATTGCGTGGAATATGAAATTGAGAACGTTCAATATAGAACAGCTTGGCAGTTAACGATTGCTCTGCAATAAATTTTCTTTTTGTGAAAAAAAAAAGGTAAACAAAAATAAAACACCTAAATTCCAGTGACTCTTGCATCAGCATAAGGAAATTACAATACATTATAAGTACTACTAAGATAAAGCTGTCACTGGAAGCAGAGTGAGTCATGGGCCACAATAACATTTAGTTTGATTGTGCAGACATTGCTTGAAAAACCTATCGATCAACTCCAGATGTTAACTTTTTTTTTTTTACTAATCAAGAGTAATGTCCAGATCTTGACATCATAAAGTTGCACAACAGATAATACATTTTGCATCGAGAAATCCATCCAAGATTGCGGAATGAGATGTAAACTCGAAGAAAATGTTGTTCTCGAATGAAGAAAATGTGCAGTGTAAGAGTTCATACCGATTGACTGACTGCCCCATCAATTATTTTGTCTGCTTGCTCGCTTGCTCGCTTGCTCGCTTGCTCGCTTGCTTGCTTGCTTGCTTGACTGCTTAATAGATTTATTTGTTGGTTGGTTGGTTTGGTTGATTTGTTGGTTGACTGGCTGATTGGTTGCTTGTTTGCTTGCTTGCTTGCTTGCTTGGTAAGTTGATTTATTGATTGTTGAATGGTTGGTTGGTTGGGTGTCTGGTTGATTTATTGATTGACTTATTGACTGGCTGATCGGGTGGTTAGTTGGCTAGTTTGTTTGGTCGTTTATCGATTGATTGATTGACGATCCGACAAAATGATGGATTGGTGTTAGAGTTTAGAAGGTGCATACAACGTGTACGTAGACTAACAGGTTGGCATGCCATTATGGGAATAAATGCAGCAGAGATTGTACTAACAAGAGGCACTGACTTCTAACCCTGCTTGTGACAGTATCTGGCCTGTGGGGATGTGCATCATTTTTGGTCTTGTTACTTTCAAATCATGCGCATTGTCAACGGTAGGAGATTTGGTCTAATTGTGACGTTACCAAGTGTTTTTCATTGCATCTTGATTTACGTACTTGTATTACTAACATTGGTTTCTCTGGCATAGCGCAATTGCTGATAGCTTGCAATGATTTCCAGTCACAATGGTTGACATTTATTTATTGCTGAGTGCATTTTGATTCTTTTGAATATGCTTTTTATTACTTTGGTTGGGTATGAATCTGTATTTTCACTGGGGGTTTTCTGCTTGACTGTCGATCATTTGTGGTCGAAGTTTTTGTGATATACGAACCTGGCATCTCTATGATCTCTATAACATTAGCATTTATTATATTTTCCTTTTCCTGTTTCTTTATCAACCCTTTTCTCTATTCACGTTTTACTGTCTCATAGCATGAGATTCTTCTGTTGTTTTCTTTCCGTGCATCGATGTTTGAGAATAACGTGTGTGTGTGTGTGTGTGTGTGTGTGTGTGTGTGTGTGTGTGTGTGTGTGTGTGTGTGTGTGTGTGTGTGTGTGTGTGTGTGTGTGTGTGTGTGTGTGAATATATAACCATAAACATAGTTTTTCATGTTTATTATATGCTGTCAAAATAGATCAGTAACTTTTTCATTAGAGAGAGACAGGGACAGAGAGAGACAGAGAGAGACAGGACAGAGACGGAGGTATCCTCGCAACTACTGAACTGAGTGTTAAGTGTGTCAAAATCATTTCACCACACCTACTACTTCCATCCTCTACAATATTCATTATAGACGGTCCCTCGTTAAACCCAACCGCTGACGTTTACTGCTTCATGACATTTCCTGTTTTCCGACAGTGATTTCCATAGAGGGTAAGCGTTACGTGAACCTTGACGACAAGATCCATCTCATCTGCAACGCCTCAGGGGGGTCTCGCATTCCGGAGGACATCGATTGGTTCAAAGATGGTGACATGGTAAGGGTCTGGGTCTGAAGGAGGGGAAGTGACATAGCTTGAAGGCGCAGTGGCCTGTACGAGTTTAATGGACGGTTTCTATTCGAAAATGGTGGTTAGATGGCGGGTTGAGAGTAGCAGTGGGTTTAAAATGTCAAGGAGTCAGAAATGGTGCGGTAATCGATAAGATTTGAAGAAGGGGATGGTGTGTGTTTGTAAAGTGTTGTTGCTGCACTCCTATTTATTTGATTCAAATTTGTGAAAGATGCTTCACCATTTTGTTTGTATAGTTTTCTTGAAAAAAAAAAAACGGGATAAGTCAGACATGAACACAATATGTTATTCAAATAAATCGAAACAATAGTTCATGTCTCTGAATACAAAGCATGTGATTTCAACAACAACAAGTACAAAAAAAAACAACGGTAGAAATGATTGTAATATTGTTGTATGAACATTCCACAGTCAACAGAAATATGTAATATGTAATTTCCCATGATATGCAACGACTATAACATAACACAAATGTAATCTTGGGCACCGAAGGCAGTTTCAGTGTCAGTTCGCTAAAGAAATCGTTTCAATGAACAGTTGATACCATATACAACACATCGATTTAGTACTGCTGATTCGGCTGTCATCAATATGTTAAAGATTGTTTGGGCTTCGTACTTAGCGCGTTACGGAGTTTGTAAACATGTCGATCATGTGAATATAAGCAACATTGAGAATTCCCAGGGTTGATGACATTTCCAGATTTCAAAATTATCATCAAGCGAACTAAAACCATAGCCACAGGAGTTCAAATTTCACAATAATGTCTCAGAGTCATGCTCCTTGTTCTGGTGTGTGTGTGTGTGTGTGTGTGTGTGTGTGTGTGTGTGTGTGTGTGTGTGTGTGTGTGTGTGTGTGTGTGTGTTTTTATATGTATGTATGTATGTATGTATGTGTGTGTGTACATGTATATGTGTGTGAAAGTGTTGTGTGCGTGACCTTTGTTTTGTTTCGTTTTTGTTTGTTCTAGGATATTCAGATTTACACTCCCCTTTTCTTCTGTATCTTTCTATCACTTTCTTTACTTTGTTTCCTGTTTTTTCTGTCTGTGTACGTGTATGCATTGTTTTCGTGAATGGTGTACATAGCATGTAAAAGTGTTTCGTTTCCAGTTCTGATTTCTTGCTATCAGCTTGTTGGAGTTTTTGGCATATATTGAATACAAAAGACAGCATTCATAAACTGTATATACCTTCCTTCTCTTCAGATTGATTTATTCAAATATCCACACGTACGGATCGAGACATACCCCTCCCTGAAAAACCGAGCCTTGGTGAGCGAGCTGTTGATTGAGAGAGCCAGGCGGAAAGACTCTGGAGAATACGTGTGTCGGAGTTCCCGCAATAACATCGTCAACATGAAAGTCACCGTTCTCAGAGGTATTTAGAGAGACCTTTTTTTTCTTCTTCTTCTTTAGGATCATCACACCCAGGGAGGTTACCTTTGCGCTCACCTTTTTTTCGTCCCATTTTCTACGCCACTTTAATGGACACAGAAGCTGGCACAGTTTTTTACAATGCGATGATGATGTCGATGAGGATGATAATCATGATGCTAGGAGTTCCATCTAAGATTGAGACTGCATGACAGGGATGTACTCTATGCTTACTATCATAATATATCCTGGCGTCAACCGGGCCTGAGAGATACAGACACCTGCAATGCTGGTCAGAAAGTTTGAGCAACACCCTCAATGACGCATTCATGAAGTGGATGAGACTCGACTGTGTGGTCCCAGTCTTCCCAATGAGCCTTTTGCACGCCCAATTCTGGGTAGGAGCCGGTTAGAGCCGAAAAATCCCACAATGGTTTTTGAAGGGACTGATGGGGATTCGAACCCACAACCTTCTAGTCAGTAATCCATTGCGTTAACCACTAAAGCACGGCGACTGGTGGTATTTAGAAAGACCTATTCATGGAAGCCACAACCCGTTAGAAGGGGGCGGGGGGGGGGGGGTATGCATGTAATGAAATCGCACAATTGTATAAACATTCACTTCGCTGTCACATCAGATCTAGTTGTAAAGTCTTTATACATGCACAAACGACGAACAGATGTCTTGTGGTTTTCATTGTTTTGACGATGACGACAAGATACATATAAACATAGAAGTTCTTGTGCAACATTTTTGGTATTATATTTATATAATGATCTTACATTCCTTTCGAAACTTGAAAAGAAAGTACAACATGAACTTTATGCAACTTGAATTTAGAACATTTGCACTTGCGACTGTTAATATCTTGGATATTACCCCGATGATGATGATGACGAGGATGAGGAGGAGGACCACACGACGTGGTGGTGATAATATTGATGATGATGATAGTGATGATGATAAAGTTTTGATTGGATTAAGTTCCTTCATTGATATTGGATTATTTTATGCAGATTGCGATGAAGGCACCACATTTCTAATCTCGTGTGTGTGTGTGTGTGTGTGTGGTGGTGGTCTTTGATTTAATGTCTATTCACTAAAGTGATTTTAGACCAAAAAAAAAAAAAAAAAAAAAAAAAAAAGGGGGGGGGGGGGGGGAGTGATAGAGGAGGAGTGAAGAAGATATTTGAAAATTGTCAATTTTGAATTTGAGAAAAGATGATCCAGAAAACAACTGTTTTGAAGAGGGGAAGGTAAAACTAACAAATAATGTTACCATAATTATCGATTTAAACAAACAAACTGACAAACAAAATTAGTAAATATCCGGAAGAAATGAATAAAAAGTAAAACTAATAATTGACTAACCACAACAATGAACAAGTCAAATAACATTTTAAAGGTAATTCGCTATAGGACTTTTTGACAGGCTAACAAAAAATTCATACAGTAATGATGATGAGGCAAATATGTCAGAAACTGTACTCACAGATAGTGTTGGAATATGTCGTTTTACCCTAACGCAAGAAAGAATATGACTATGTGTTATCTTCTTTCCACACAGACACACTATGTTATTGGTATATTTTGTTTTGAATGCATCAAGTTTCCATCTGTACATAAGGGACTGTATAGTTCTGCTGGCATGAAGCTGCTTAAGTATTTTGCTAACTTCAAAGTTCATGTGACATTTATCATACTTTTTCTGTTTTAATTGGAACTGCTTCCAGACGTAGTTGTCCACTAAAGTGTAATTCTCGTGCAACGAGAGAGAAAGCTGGATATTGTTTGAATCTGGTAAGTTATTAGCTCCCCGTTTGGCAGCCCTGTCAACTTTATTATTATAACTAAAAGAACTATGAGAAGGTATCCAGCAGAAAGTAATATCAGTGCCTCTTAAAGATAAATTATGAATCAAGTGACTTATTTCCAGAATCATTTCTGATCTTGTTTGTAATTTTGATAATTCAAGAGCCTGAAGTACTGATTTTGAATCAACGCAAAGAAGTATCTGAAAAATTGTCCTAGGAAGACTTATCAGAAAGTTTAAAGCCATTAATATTGCAACGAGTTCAGCTGTAAAGATAGATTTATCAAGTCCTATGTAGAAAGATTTTTCAATTTTGAGAGCAGGTATTAAAAACGCTGAGCCTGCTTTTCTTTCAATTACTGACCCATCAGTGTAAATTTTCAAATGATCAGAATATACGTCGTTTATATGACATTTAACCTGACTTGCCAGTAAGTTTATATTGTCTCCTTTTTTTAAATTAGTGTGGTGTACGTCAAATCGTGCTCTTTGGAGTTCCCAACTGGGTACTGGCGAAAAGGAAGGTCGTATAGATACAGGATCTACGTCTAGATCAATTCCTGAGCCTTTCATGACGTCAGATGTGTATGTTGCAAGTGTGACCTGTGAAGATATTGATTTAGCTCGTTTTGGAAAGTCGGTATCTGATCTCAGTTTAATTTCTGTTTCTGAGATGTTTTCTACGGTAGTGTTTCTTAACAAAAATTTAGTAGAAGCGACTTTCCTTTGCTCATCAAGTGGCAACAGTTTGATTTCATTATATGTCCGAAGACAGGAAGCATGCATTGGAAGACCCAGCGCAAGTTTGAAACCTTTACAATCTATGCTCTGCAGTTTTTTTAATAAGTGTTTCGGTGCACTGAAGAAGATTTCTTGAGCATAGGTTAATTTAGATCTAACAAGCGATTTACAAAGATGAACAAGTGTTGATGAATCTTGACCCCATGTCTGTTTGCGAACTATTTTTATGAAATTTAAACTTTTTTGAGCTTTGGTTAATAAGTATTCAATATGCTGATTCCAAGATAATTTTGCTGTAAGGAAAACTCCTAAGAATTTAATCGACTCGTTAAACTGAAGAAGAGTATCTCCCAGTTTGAAAGTGGGAATATTTACTGGGTTAGCTCCATTATTAAATAAAACTATTTTTGTTTTTTCCAGGGATAGATGTAACCCATTTTCTACCATGTATCGCGCTATTTTATCAAGTTCTAATTGGTAGCATTTGCGTGTATAATTGATACAGCGCAAAGGAGTTTTCTTTTTCATATTTACCTGCATCCACATGCATAAATCGTCAGCATATTGAGCTAAAACTACATGCTTAGATACTTTACTGGGTAAGTCATGCATTAATATCATGAAAAGAAGGGGAGCTATAACGGATCCCTGAGGGATACCCATTTGAAGAATTCGTTTCGTGGAATATACATTTTCAATCCTCGTTTGAAATACCCTGTTTTCTAAGAAACACTTAACATAGCCAAAAATGTGACCTGTCAGCCCAATACTTTTAAATTTGAATAACAATCGGGAGTGCCACACTTGATCGTATGCTTTCGTTATATCAAAAAATGTAGCTAAAACACATTGACGTCTTGCAAATTGTTGTTTTATATTAGTAGTTAGCTTTGTTAGGATCTCTACTGGTGACCTGCCTTTTCGAAATCCTGCCTGATTTACTGGTATTATTTTATTCTTTTCACAATAGTGCATCAGTCTCTTTAAGATTATTTTCTCCATTAGTTTACATACATGTGATGTTAATGCAATTGGCCTGTAGTTTTTCAAATCGGTATTACATTTACCTGGTTTTAATACAGGAACCACTATTGTTTCTTTCCAGTTGTTAGGCATTATCCCACTATTCCAGCATTTTTTAAATATGTCATGTAGCAAGATTATAAAATTTTCTGGTAAATTTTTCAGCATCTCATTGGAAATTGCATCTAGTCCAACTGACGTTTTTTTACTTGGAAGGGACTGAATGGCATCTTTTAATTCTTGAAGTGTGAGTGATGCATTTATGTAGTGAGTATTGTCAGAGGCAGGGTCCTCATATACATCTTTCTTTTCTTCTCGTTCCCTATAATTTCTATCAGAGACAGAGAGTCCTTCTACACGACAGGCCTCAGCAAACACGTCTGCAAAAGCTTCTGCTTTTTCCAATGAGCTAGGAATAGGGTTATTTTCTAGCTTTACTGGAATTGATGGCAACTTAATCCCGTTTTTCATTAATTTTAGTTTTTCCCAAATCTTTATCGTGTCTTTGTGGTTATTTACTTCACATTTACAAAAAGATGTCCAGTGTTGTTCTTTGGCTTGCTCTATGATTCTGTTACACTTAATGTTGGCACTTTTCATCGCTGTATGATTTTCAGGTGACCTGTTTGCTAAATAAATTTTGTATTTTTCTTTCTTTTCGTTCACTGCCTTTTGACAGTCCTCATTCCACCAGACATTTCCATGATGTTTTCCTATTTTTGACACTGTAAGTTTTGGAATTGAAATGTTAGCAGCCCTTAAGAGTGAGTTACAGAAAACTTCGTATGTTTCGTTTATGTTCATTGCTTCAGATAGATCTGTTCTTGTCTTTTCAAGGATTGCCTTAAAATTGATCCAGTCAGCGTTTTTATAATTAAACTTGGGTAAACTATCTTGTGGTATGGCGTCTATTTCTGTAGTATGGTTTAGGGTAAGACGTATGGGGATGTGATCTGATCCCAACAAGTCATCCTCTGTTTGCCATGTGGCGTTTGGGGCTAGGGATGGTGAGATTAAAGTGAGGTCGATAGCTGTGGGTCTGTGGGTTGGTATATCGGGGATCCGGGTAACGTGTCCGTTGTTAAGTAAATATAAATTGGAATCTACAATATTTTCAATCAACCTGTTGCTTGTTATGTTTGTACAATACTTTTCCCAAAATGGGGCATGTGCATTAAAATCACCTCCAATTATCCACTTGTCGTCCTGATCTTGAAAGTGTTTTAACCATTCAGTGTTCACAGAGTCTGGGCCTCTTGGTAAGTATACAGAGGCCATATTCACAACTAACGATGAGGAAAATTTTATAATGATTGCACATGATGAAATAAATGCGGTAGATTTAGGTACTGGCGATGATCGTTCACAATAGTTCAGTCCTTCACGAATGTATATAGCTGTTTGTATACGGCCACCGTCATTTACAGAGTCACATATTGGTGGATAATAAAAACCGGATATTTTAGGTAATTTGGTTTTGATGGTATTCAGCGATTGTAGGAGCATGACATGAACGTTTTTAGAAGAGAGATAGTTACTCAAATATGAGATGTTTTTAACAATGGAACGTGCGTTCCACTGAAAAATGTTGATATCACTTACTACACACGTCTTCATGAGGAACGGTTGAATAACTTTAGAACAATATGGTAAGTTTATATAGATTTCATTTAACTTTGAATTAAAAGGTACAAATAGGATAAAAATGAAGTATGTGAACAAGAAAATAATTAAGTAAAACAATATAGCTGAGAACTGAACGAAGAGAAACTGAATCTGGGCTGAATCTAAAATGACCAAGGAGAGAAGAAAAACGGAGATTGAAAGCCGGGTCTTTGTTGATGTCGTTGTCGGTTTGATCTCCTCCTCGGTTTTTTCCCAGAAAAGCTGATGGATTTGCCTCCCTAAGTTTCTGGCCAGAACGCTCGCCCCTCTGATGGTTGGATGGACGTCGTCCTGGCTGACTTGAGTGTGACTGATAGTTTGAAGATTGTCATTGTTGACGTATTCGACACTCGCTGCTTTAAGAAATCGCACTTTTGTTAGGGCATTTAGGAGCTCTCTTTTAGCATTTAGGTGTTTGTCCCTCACAGGAGCTACCTGACTTAAAACTACCCTGGCTTTTGGAAATTGGGTGTTGATAGTTTTCACACAGGTGTCAAGGTGTGTGTGTGTGTGTGTGTGTGTGCGCGTGTGCGTGTGTGTGTGTGTGTGTGTGTGTTTGCACAATGTTGTTAGGGACGATTTTCGTTGCCATGTGACCTTTTTCTTGCCCTAATGTGTGCTGCACACGAAACCATGGTTTAAGATCTCATATGCAGAAGTAACATGCACATCACCTCTCAAGAATTTAGAAAAAACGGTACAGAAAAATATCCTTATCGCACTAGGAATTGAACCAAGGTTTCTTACGTTGTAGGCCTGTGTATTATCTACTGTTCCACACGCCACATGTTATTATTATTATTGATATTGTTATTATTACTATTATTGTTGTTATTATATTTTATTATTATCATTATTGTTGTTGTTATTATTATTGCTATCATCTATTATTCTTGTTGCTATTAGTATGAATATCATCATCATCATCATCATCATCATCATCATCATCATCATCATCATCACTCTTGTTCTTGCTGATATTGCTGTGCTCACGTCGTGGTTTGCTTACTTCTTTGATTGTTATTGCCAACGCAATTGTCGTGTTAGTTCATTAACGTTTGAACGAAAACAAAAAAAATGGAGTATACAATTCACAGTTTTAGTAAGTTTTAAATTCAAATGTTTTAAGCTTGTATGTTTATTGAAAATGTTATGGCTCTTCTTAATTTAATGAAGGCGTGCCATTTCATCTGCAGTTGCTATTCCAACCATATCTTTCTCCTTGAATTTGTTAATAGATGTTGTTCTGTGCAAAATGTTTTAAAGTTTAGTGCAGTGACATGCTATCTGCAATTTCACTAACAAGGAATAGTAATCTACATATATCCATATAGTAATCTATATACATAAAAAACAACAACCAGCAACCAACCAACCAAACAGAAAAAGATTGGCTGCTCCAACATGTACTTCTTATTGTGGCAGTGATACTACTGCCTTTGACGATGCGATGGGTTGCGAAATACTTTAGAAATATGTTGGTCAGACATTTGCATGATCCACTTCCTGCTTAATTTTCTAAATGCATGTTTTCTCTGTTTCAGCTGAAAAACAAAACAACAAAAGAAGAGGTAATTGTGAACTTCAACTGTTCCACTGAATTAGACAATGTGTTGTCATGACTTGTCAGCACCATTATTCTGGGATCATAGATGTTTAGGAATATGACCTTTTCAAGAAAATCATGTCATTTTTATATGAAAACGCGCATTTTGTATCCGATACATAAAAATTCTGCTGACGAATTACAGTTTGGATGTTCTGAAGAAAAATAACTGATTTCAAATAATGAGCTAGAGAAGATCTAAGCTGCTGAATATTTACCAATACATGCGTTTCTGGCTGTATGTGTGTACGCGTCTCTGGTGTGTGTGTGTGTGTGTGTGTTGTGTGTGTGTGTGTTGTGTGTGTGTGTGTGTGTGTGGTGTGTGTGTGTGTGTGCGTGCTTACGTGCACACACGCGCTTGCTTGTGTGTGTGTGTGAAAGAAAGACAGAGACAAAGATAGATAGACAAAGACAGACAGAGAGAAAGAGAAGAGAATGACCACCTCTGATTACGTCGGTCAAGAGAGAAAAAAAAAGAAAAAGAGAGATAGGGTAAGAGAGAGAGAGAGAGAGAGAGAGAGAGAGAGAGAGAGAGGGGAGAGAGAGAGAGAGAGAGAGAGAGAGAGAGAGAAGAGAGAGAGAGAGGAAAATGCCTATTTCTGATTACGTGTAAGATGGCATTAGTCATCTAATTAGCAAATTGATGATCCCATGCTGTAATTGTTTAGGGACCCAGAGGCTTGGCGTTATGTAACAAAGGTCTAAATGACCCAAGCTATCTCTTTCAGACTCAGAATATACAGACTTCATTTATTGTGGTGTGCCCTTGTGGTCATCAAGGGGGTATGATATTTCCTCTTTTGTCATTGTTGTAAGCCTAATAATGATGGCCACGTTGCTGGAACTTTATGCTTAAAATAATCATTTTATAAGCTAAATGTGCGTTTTTATTATTCTTGTTTTTAGTTCTTAACGACTACAGAATGTGTTCTATTGTTCATATTCAACATTGTGGCATGCAGATATGCTGAAAGAACGTAATGACATTTTGTTTTCTTTTCCTTTTTTCCCCTCTCTTTCAGGCACAGACTCCCATCCAGATAGCCTTGGTGGTACTGCATCATCCCAGTTGCACGTTCACCACAATTTGCACCTGCTCCTTACCTTGCTGGTGACCTACTTTCTCTGCCATGGGGTCCCGAATTCCTGACAGACGTGTATGGCGTGCTGCATTAACGACACGTGACTTGTCGTGCCGGGTCTTGCGTGCACGCACGCGTGTCGTGCACGTGCAGCATGTGGCTCTTGTGGAAGAATGTAATGGCGGCTAATGACAACGTCGGTGTTTTTGGTGTGCCTTACCTCTTCAACATGTTAATGGTTCATAAATTTTAAGAAGGGCGACTTGCTCAGTGCTGGCACTCCATGAGGGCGATTGCATCAGCTTCTCGGCTGAAATAGAATATGGTTAAACACCTAATGAAACAAAACATAGGATTCGATTCACAACGTGGTTGTCGGTGTTAGCAATTTTCTTGTGAACACTGATATTTTGATATTGTTCCTGCACACACACAACATACACACAGAATATTTCGTTCGTGTTGTGATAGATGCACCACTATATAAAACCGATAATCACAGTTGCATCGAAACCCATTACTGACTGGCTGCATATGTCAACATGACGCTGATTGACTTTCGATGCTACGACCGCGATGATTGGCTGAGTGTGTTAACACAGACCTCGCTGGCATCCTCTTGTTTCAGTCAATTGATACTGATTGGCTGCCTATGTCAACATGGTGTGCATTGTTTTTTTTTTTTGTTTTTTTTTTTTGTTTTTTTTGGTGTGTGTGTAAACAGAGCACCGAGAGACTCCATCTCAGCAATCATGGCACAGGGCAGTTGCAAATCTTTTTCGTAACATTTAAAGACTATACCAAGAACCTACACGAAGAACAATCGTGTTTGAGCAGCTGGCTAGCTGACTGATTACATAACATGAGATGACAATTTCACCTCAAGACCTTCTTGCCAATGCATAGGGTTTATGCAGGTTTATGTCTTATGCCATGACCATTTCTTGGAATGTTTTGTTTCCACCATATGGCATTTACAGTATTGATGCATATGGAATTCAGACCGAGCACGGTGATGTTGTCTTGAGAAAACCTAAGTGACAAACCTGATCGAGTAAATGCTGCACATACCAGTGAGACAAACTCGATCACGTCATATGTTGGCAACAAGCAGAGTCTGTATAAGTTGCTGTGATTATCTGTGATGGTGTGAGTTGTATCACTGCTTGTCAAGTGAAACCGAATGGCACTACAGGACTACTCTGATAGATAGAATGCAAGACTAATCGTTCTCTTTTGTCATCCAAAAACCAATCCAAATATTGTACAATCACTATGAAGGATTTTGCTGCTCGAGATTCAGAAAAGAACGCCTGTTGATAAGGTACAATGACTGCCACGAATGAGCTCTATGTTTTTTTTCATTTGCTACAGTTTAAGTAATGACCATTGCACTGCACCTGATTACTATACCAAACTGATATTAACTGAGATATACAGTGGCATAAAAGTGGAATGTTATCGTGCAAAGACGCAATTAAGTCTGCTGCAATCACTGGTTGGTTTGGGAGGGTATGAGTGGAGCACTTCTGCATCACACACAAAAAACTGATCGAAGTACTTACCGGCGATGGGAATACTGGCAACATCACTTGAGAGCAAAGTTATACTTCTTGTTTTTTAAACGATATCATATGCTTTTCCAAGGAAGAAAAGGGAATTGCTTCAAACATCACTCAGACAATCTGGCCAGCTACGAATGAAATCAGTCAGATTCCTTCCGTGTGTATACGAAAACAACAATAACATCATAAACAACAACAAGAAAAACGGGTGTATTACATATTTAAAATAGGAAGGAGCAATGCTGGTGGGAAAATTCTTTTCACTTGTAGAGAGCCTGAGAAAAATCAGTTGATGGAAACTTGGGAGAAATTTTTCATCGCCAAAATGTGGTGGAAACAGCGCTTACTTTGCTCCGTGGGAAAACTGGCAGTTAGAAATTGCTGGACGACACAGAACGTCTGAGAAGGCACATGTCAAGTGAAAAAATAAATGGTTGAAGTATTTGGTCAAATAAAACTATCTGAATGTTTTGCAGCAGAGGTTTATCGTTTGCTTTGGGTAAATGGAAAAGGAAACATGTTCTGCAATTTGGACATGTGCAGCATAATGAAAACGAAGGATATGTGTTGGTTTATTGTGAATGATTTTTCTGTCATTCAAGATGGACATCCTAACACGATTTTGAAACACCACTATATCCTTCATATTCGTCTTCACACAGCTCAGTAATGCTTGCATATATATACAAGACAAATGATTTAGTTATCCTGAAGGCCCATCATTCTGGTGAAACGCAAGAATGTGCCGAAACACTTTATCTTGTGACGATCTTTGTGGTTGATGCAGCGTTAAGTGGTCAAAAAGACTACCTCAGTCCTAAGACTTTGGTCAGTGGGACTCTCTTCGTGTATAGGAACATTTCCAAGGTGTACATTTATTAATCTGTTCAATAACCTATGGCAAACTCTGGAACAGTTTGAAAGAATGGTCTGTTTCTGTTTCTTTTATTCATATATTATTTTTCACAATGGAATAACTGTGTATTCGAGCTGCTGCTCCCAGAGACACTATATCACCACAGTGTAGCGTAAACTAACATCACCATACATCTAACACTACCATGTTCTGTGTCTTTATGTGTCCATTTACGTGTTTATATTGACTTGTTCCTTTCCTTAGCTGGTATGTGATATGTTCACCTTCTCTCTGTGCTTGGATTTTGATGCTAATATGTGAAGCATAATGTGTAAACATGTGAACTTATGTGGTAAACACACACGATGTAATTAATGCATAATGTGACGAGCTTGATCACTGAAATGTTTTTGGATTACAGTGACACTCACAAAGATATAGATATAACTGCAGCCTCCAGATATTTCAAATGTGCATCGGTTCATTTTATGCTTTACATTTTCATACACGATTGTCCTACATGTAATAACATTTGCACATGCTAGAGTAATCTTTCTCCCTACAAATGTATATCACATTATTGTATGGTGGACGTAACTCGTCTTCATTTCTCAGTATTGCATATAAGATCTGTTGTTCTACAGGCAGATAAATAGGCAAGGCATACACGTCCGAGTCTCGTCTAGCGTTTGTTGTGTGTACCCATAATTCAAACAGTTTAATATATAGTCATCTTTCTGCTCTTTACCTTGCTTTTTGCAGCAGCATGGAAATTATGACCAACACATGCACATTTTCTGTGAAGCTAACTGTACATTCAATACGTGTATTATAGTCGTTGCATAATAAACACTGTATTTGGTTTATCACTGTGTACATTAGCACACAGACACAAGAAATGTCAACGTGTATTTACACTTACATCTTAACACATAACTCATTTTCTTGCCGGCTTAAACAGTAACATAAATGACGACGTCGAGAATGTCGTCGATAAGCAATGGCAGTCAGACTAATTGGGCACCACGTCGAAACAGTCTAGCAAAAATTCCAAGGCGTGCTTTTCAGTTTGTTCGCTTGTTTGTCTGTTTCTTTGTTTTTAGTTTATCCAGATCAAGTTTAAGAAGGAAAAAAGGAGAAAATGGGAAGAGTCAAAAATAAGACTGATGGAGAAGAGGTGATAAGATGCAGCTAACGATTTAGTGCCGAATATTTCTTTACATGTAAGGCAGCGACGAAGATTTTTAAGTATGTCTGTACTTGATCAGCCAGATGTGTTTCAGGGTCTCGGTTCTGTTCTATCGTTCGTTGCCAGGTGTTCTTCAGGTTTCCTTCTCAGTCTGAGGTCGATTGAAGGGTAATACAGGTGATGTCATTCTGCTGTCTTCGGATGACGTATTCTGTCTCCATTGACGTTGCATAGGGATGTTGTGTGCATTGTTTTTATTGCAAGGGGCAAGTAGTTGTTGTTGGACTTGGTATTGGGCAAACTAGTCTTATGATTCTCTGAAATTTTGATTTGTTTATTCATTTTACTTTTTGGCCAAATAAAGATCACTTTTTGTCATCTTCCCGCATTCTGAACCGTCAAGTAGGATGGATGGAAAGGACACAAACTCTGGTACCGTCTCAGTACAGTGGTCATGCTGCACTATGGTGTGTGGGGATTTCCCCACGTGTTTCAGCATTCCTCATACGGCTCTTGAAGTCATTGCTTGCTTTTCCGTCATGTCCCGACAATGCTGTCCATGCAGGTGAACTCTTCAATGTTGGTAGTTGTATTCTGACTATTTGAGGTGGTGAAGGGTTTGGGGAGGTCATTGTCATCGCCTCTGTTTTCTCTTGGCTTTTTTTTTTGTCTACTTGTTGAACGTTGTTCAGATAGCATTTGTCCTGCATGTGAGTACGGGAGGCCAGTGTCAGGTCATTGGCAGAGTCAAGATCTTCTTGCGTTCTATCCGAAACCTGTTTGATGGTCGTCTGTTTTTCGTCTTATCATCCAGTCTATCACTAGGCTGAGGATAAGTGTTGGCATGTACATTGTACATCCTCGTCTTGCTCCTGTGTTCACTTGAACATTATATTCACTGTTTCCTTTAGTACCCTGCAAGTGACAACAACATAACAGCTTTTAATGAGAGTGAAAATCTGCTTTTGGAACCTATAGACTGCCCAGGTATATGCTGCCAAACGTATTTTCAAAGTACAGACGTTTGTAGTATTGCACATCTGTCTGATTGATTTGATTCGGTTTATCGTTAGCACCCACCTCAGGTGATACGGCTGAGCAGAACTACAGTCCCAGGAAAATGGGAATGATGGACTTATTTAGTTATATACAGACACTACCAGGAGCCAGAAAAACACAAAAACGAATCAACGCGAAGACAGGCGCAAATTTTCGGCCAATTGGCCTTTGTCAAACGTAAGCGTAATTTCACATAGGAACAAACAAGAAATACAAAAATTTGCTTGAAATGCAAGAAAGTTGCTTGAACGCGCGCGGCCGCACTTGTTTTAGATTTGACACCACCAGGACAACAGTTTTGTTAAGCTGGGCATAATGTACCCTGTGGTCCCACAATGACTAATATATAAATCTAGCACTCAAACAACTGAGCTATTGAAGCCTGCGCCTCAGTGCATCTTAATATGGGCTACCGTTTGATATGTAAAGGTAAAAGTCATCTATCCAAAAACTATTTCATACTAGAAATGAAATATATGTCCTAGTTTTGTGTCACATTCACCACACATTAGTTTAACTATTAATTACCAGGCAATCACGATACTTCCACTTCAGTTTTCGTTTGTTGAAGAAACAGACAGTAAATTATCACTATCCTGGCTTCGTTTTCAGTTAATTATCACTATCCTGGCTTCGTTTTCAGTTAATGCCATAATTATTATCACGATCTTCATCGTCATATCACGCAACGAATTATCTGAGCACCCTTTGATTGAAAACCTACAGACACATCATTCTGATACTGTGCTTGCAAATTGATCGATTGCTAAAGAGATGATTGAAGCTCTGGAGGAATTTGGCATAGAAAAAATAACAGTTCTCCTAAATGAAATTTATGACACTGGAAAAATCCCCAAAGATATGTTCAAAATCAATTTTCATTGCACTTCCAAAGAAGACAGGGGCTATAGAATGCAAACTCCATCGCACAATTAGTTTGATGAGTCATGTAACAAAAATCCTGTTAAGAATAATCATGATTAGGACAAGGAATAAATCAAAAGAGAAATAGCAAAAGAACTGTGTGGATTTGTGGAGGGAAAGGAACTATTAATGCCATAACATCCTAAGAACTATCATAGAGAGGTCAATTGAGATGAATAAGGATTTGTATTTATGCTTTGTTGACTATACCAAGACTTTCGATCGGGTACGACATGAAGAATTGATCAACCAACTGGAGAAAAATGTTGACGGAAAAGATCTATGAATAATCAGGAATATGTACTGGGAACAAACAGCTGCAATGAGAATAGAAAACGATATAAGCTCTTTCCAAAACATCAAAAGAGGAGTCAGACAGGGTTGTTTTGTCAATAGATCTGTTTTCACTATACAGCGAAAACATCATGAGAAACCTAGAAGAAGACCCCGGATTAAAGGTTGGAGGGAAAATGATAAACAACATTCGGTACGCAGATGACACCGTGCTAATTGCAGAAAATGAAAGGGACCTACAAAAGCTTGTGAATACACTAGAAATAGAAAGCAAAGGTAAGGGGTTGGAACTAAACAGCAGGAAGACCGAAGTCATGGTGATCAGTAACAAACATCAAATCCCCTCATGTAAAATAACAGCAAATGGCACAACCTTGACACAGGTTAATAAGTTCAAATACCTGGGAATGGTCATTTCATCAGACGGCAGATGCACATCGGAAATAGCTGGCAGAATCGGCCAAGCCAAAACAGCATTCAAGAAGATGACAAGCATTCTTACCAACAAATGCCTATCAATTAACATCAGAAAGAGAGTCCTTGAACGTTATATAGAACCAATACTGTTGTACGGATGCGAGGCGTGGACAGTCAGTAAGCAAAGCCAGAGCAAGATTGAGGCAGCCGAGATGTGGTTTCTCAGAAGAATGTTGAGAGTTCCATGGACAGCAAAGAAAACAAACGAGACAGTCCTGATAGAGGCAGACACAAGTAGATCACTCATAAGGAAGATTAAGAAAAGACAGACAACATTTATAGGCCATTTTATGAGGAAGGGGGATTTGGAGCACCTGGTCACAACGGAAAAGCTGGAGGGAAAGAGAGCACCAGGTAAACCCAGGGAGAGAATGCTGGACGGACTTGCAGAGTGGCTGGGGATGAGGAGGGTGGGGGAGATGCTAGGGCAACGAGAGATAGAGATGGTTGGAAGTCCATGGTCGCCAACGCCATGCGGCAGGGCACCTGATGATGATGATGATCGTTAGCAGGTTAGGTAGCGTTTGAAATCATTGAACAGTAAATGATGGAATATTTCTCTTTACATGTATACATAGGAAAAGTGAAATAAGTAATACGTTTGAGTTAGAAGACATGTAACAAAACCATGAATGGTTAAAATCGTCTATCAGTTTTTGTTGTGGTTGTGATTATTTGCACTGGAGTGTAAGACGAGGCTGTCATTTTATTTCATGAAATAGCAATTTATAGTTTACTCATTTTCAATTGATATTGATACATGACTTTTGCCAATCTTTATATTTTTCTCAGTACCAAACCAAACATACATCCATAGCTTTTTGATTTCTGGATAATGTTTTCTGAATTTATTCTTTTTCCTTGTTGAAGGTTTCTCTTCACAGCGCAGGTTGGCACTCCCTGGATTTGTGGCGTCTCATTTTGAATGTGTGTTGAATTGCCATCCCATCTATTGCTACCCCATCTAGGATCCAAAGCAGCTAGTGTGTATAATCCAGGCAGGTGAAAGCGATCTATTTATGGATGCATTGGGCTTCCTTTTGGAGGACCTGAAGACTGAAAAAGAAACACCACAAGCATAGGGTCAGAGGAATATTTCTTCCACAGGTTTCTTCTGTTTTGTTTTTGTCTGTTTTGTTTTGTGTTGATTTGTTATCCATTGTTGTTTTCATTTTTTGTTTGTTTTTGTTTTACTTTATGTTGTTGTGAAACAGGCAGTTACATTGCCATATGTTTATTTTTACTCTTGGTTAGAAACATGGCAGTCTATTTAGTCTTGCACACCCATTTTGTTTGTTGACTTATTTGTTTCATGTTTGAATGTGTTTGTCCTTTTTTTTAAAAAACCCAGCCAGATAATCGTAGTTAATGCTTTTATGGCTCTGAAGTAGTTTTACGTTTCAAATATGAACTATTGATGAAATTGACAAAGAACAAGAATTGACGACAGATAGGTTACAGGCTGTGTATTTTCATCCAAAGAGTTCTGTCCAATCTGTGTTCAGGATATCAGTGACAAAACTATATGTATATGTATCTATTCTGTGAGACTGGATTGGCGTGAAAGTGTTCCTGCGCCTAAGGTGAAAACAGCAACAACAAACAAACAAACAAAAAACCCTCTGTGTGTGATTTCCGGGCCACCCAGCTAGAAAATGGGTTGGAGAAGGCAAAGCAGAAAAAAGAGAAGTGATGCGCACCGCCATCATGATGCCTGCTCACAGGAAAAGTTGTGGACCCTACCACCTCGCTCTCATACGACCTTAGCGGTATGGGATGACCTTAATCTAAGTGAAGTCAACTACTTATGCCCATGTCTTGTTGTGCCATACATGACGGTCTTGTTTGAGAGAAATGTAGGGTTCTATGTCGACATGTATGGCAAAAACATAATGATCACCACTGTTATTTGGCAATTTCATTATGCACTGTACAATTCCTATTCTGCACAGTCAGTTTAAAACTTAGGTTGATTTTCTTTCATCATGAGAGAGAGAGAGAGAGAGAGAGAGAGAGAGAGAGAGAGAGAGAGAGAGAGAGAGAGAGAGAGAGAGAGAGAGAGAGAGAGAGCATAGATATCAGCACAAAGGCGAATTTATGTCTGCCGTTGCTAATTCGCTTGTATGAAAACGGCAGAAAACAACATACTACGAAAGACGAACAAAACAGACAGACAGAAAGAGACAAGAGAAACAGAGAGGCAAAGGGATAGACAGAGCCACAGAGACAGAGGGAGAGCCAGACAGCGAGCGAGAGAGAGAGAGAGAGAGAGAGAGAGAGAGAGAGAGAGAGAGAGAGAGAGAGAGAGAGAGAGAGAGAGAATCATTCTTTCTGCACAACGATCGTTCATTCAATTCAAAACTTGTTCATGTTCTCTGTTCATCATTGACATTTTTCCTGCAGACACACTGTTGCCATGTCATTGCTGCTCATTATCATACCTGTTGTGTAACATGTTTGATGGCAGTCTTTTTTCCTTCTTCAAATTACCAGTGAATGTTGTACATTGTTTCTTTACTTTGTTGTTGTTGTTGTGTATTTCATAATATGATCTTATGTTGACGTGTTTTCTCTGAAAGGTCGATTCAGTTTCCAGCTTTGCATTTTGTTTTAAAACAGGAAAATTGCCATCTTGACGCCATCTACAGATTGTCCATTTTTTTCAGCTTTGAAAACTGGAAGTTGTCTTCTTGTTTATGTTCTTGGTGATTGTAGTTGTCGGTTTTCGGTTTGTGTGTGTGTGTGTGTGTGTGTGTGTGTGTGTGTGTGTGTGTGTGTGTGTGTGTGTGTGTGTGTGTGTGTGTTGTGTCTGTGTCTGTGTCTGTGTCTGTGTCTGTGTCTGTGTCTGTGTCTGTGTCTGTGTCGTGTGTGTGTGTGTGTGTGTGTGTGTGTGTGTGTGTGTGTGTGTGTGTGTGTGTGTGTGTGTGTGTGTGTGCGTGCGCGCGCGCGCGTGTGTATGTGTGTTTATGTGTGTGCGAGTGTGTGTGTGTGCGTGCGTGTGTGTGGGCATGTCTCCGTGTGTGTATATATGTGCGAGTTATGCATGTGTGTGTATGCATGTGTGTATGCATGTGTGTGTTTGCGTGTGTTTGTGTGTATGTGTCTGTGTGTGTGTGTGTGTGTGTGTGCGCGCGCGTGTGTAAGCATATGTGCAAAGAAAATGTTTCTCCAGTGACGGAGTACCATCAACTACTTACAGTTAAGATTTTGCCAGACAGACGCATATAGAACCATCATTTGTGTCTAAATGTCAAAAGGTGACTCATTTTGAATGTCATTGTTGAAAGAAATATTTCCTGATTTCCAAACGATATTTCAAAAAATGCTGAATAGTAAATTTGAATTAATGCCTGTAACGATGGAGTAAAACTACTGAAGTTATTGCTACGAAAATAGTGTGTGACAATGATGGCATTTATAAGGGTAAAGATCTGTGATTTACAAATTAAATCAAAGCAACTCGTCATTCACTTTAAAGCAATCATTCGCGATGACAAAACATCAAGTGTACAAATACACACATATATGGAGGGGGAGAGCATGAGAGGGCTGAGGCGAAATGGGGAAATCACTAGACAAAAAGGTATGTCTTCAAGTTAAGATAGGAAAGAGGACAGAGAATCTAGTTATCGAGGAGGTTGGAGAAGGTCATTCAAGTTGTATGGGCCAGACACAGAATATGAGCGGCAACCGACTGTGGAACATATACTCCTAATCATAATTTAAGGGCCACTTCTTCCTTCCTCTCTAATTTTAAGTTGAAATAATTGACAATGTTTAGAATTGATTCTATGTTTTATTTCATCATTTCCACACCTGTTTTGGAAAAAGAAATTAGCACAATGACCCATTAGTGAACAGCACATGCATTTAAAGGAACATTCCCCCCTTTTCAAAAAACAGAAAGTGTCAGATTTGGCCAATCTGTTTTCAATATCGCGTGTGTGCCGCCCCGAGCCTGGATGCATGCTTCACAGCGCCGATGCATCGACCCCACAAGGGTACGGAGTGTGTCCTGAGGGATGGCCGCCCACTCGATCTGCAGGATGTCGACCAGCCTGGCCAGGGTGCCCGGTGGGGGGGTGGTTGTCCCTGATGCGCCTCCCGAGCACATCCCAGAGGTGTTCAATTGGGTTCAGGTCAGGTGAGCACGCTGGCCAGGCCATACGGACGACTTCATGCTGCTCCGGGAAGTCGGTCACAAGGCGTGCTCGATGCGCAGGTGCATTGTCGTCCTGGAAGATGGCGCCTTGACCAAGGTCCACAAGCGCAGGCAGTGCCACGGCCGCCAGAACCTCGTCCCGGTACCGGACCCCGTTCAGGATGCCGTCAATGGGGAGCAGGGGGGTCCGGGTACCACGGCTCATGCCACCCCACACCATCACCGACCCGCCGCCGTACCGGTTATGCTCTTGGACAGTGGCGTCAGCGAACCTCTCCCCTTGACGTCGCCACACCCGAGCCCGGCCATCGTTAAAGGTCAGGGTGAACATGGACTCATCCGAAAACAAGACCCGGGCCCACTGTTGCCTTGTCCAGGTCACGTGCTCCCTGGCCCAGGTCATGCGGCGCACTCTGTTGACCGGTGACAGCACGGGTCGGACGGCCGGTCTCCGTGACATCAAGTTTGCCTCATGTAGCCATCTTCTCACCGTGCTGCAGCTGATGTTAGCACCTGTTGCGTCCCTCAGCTGACCCCTCAAGGTCACCGCAGTGGATGCCCTTTCCCTCAGGACGGAGAGGGCAAGGTAGCGGTCTTGCTGTCTTGTCGTTACTCTGGGTCGACCCGTGTGACGCCTTTCCTGGACTGCTCCAGTCTCATTGAAGCGCTCCAGCAGTCTCTGGATTGTGGAATGCGACACTTCAAGTCGTCTAGCAACTTCCCGCTGCGCTAGGCCTTCATCAAGCAGAGCGAGGGCTCTCCCCCGCTGCTCATCCGTCATCCGTCGTCTTGCAAGCATGGTTAAAACGAACCAAGAACGGGTCCTTTTTATCCTCGTCTGCGGGCAACTTTGGCTGGAGTAGTGTTCACAAAGGGCTTGCCTTGCACGTGCAAAGCGAATTTTGTCGCTACCTTGCCTGCGTCGTCAGAGAGACCCTGCTGAAGATTCGACAATTTCGTGTGGAAATTGTCTTCCTTGGGCCGCCCATTGCAAATCGGCAAATCCCCAAACACGTGCCAAAAGGAAACTGCAATGTTGTCTGAGCTCTTATCCATTCAGTTACGGCAACGAATTGGAGAAAAGAGTAAGAGAAAATAGGTTATTTCTCCTTTCAAAAATTGACTCAAAAACGTTCCTGGCCCTTCAATAATGACGTGTAGTATAGGTATTGTGGAATTTGTTAACAAACAATATGGAAATAGAACGGTGAGGTCGCATGGGGTGTACACTCAGTGGTGATCACAATGATAAAATGGTGCAATATCACTAATATACCTGTCGCTTTATATTGATTTTGTATGACACTCTTTGAGAAACAGTCAACCAATGGAGAAAGTAAAGCAACAGAGCGACATTAGCACACTTCTTTTTATAAAGGGCAAGACGGGCCACATAATTTTGAAATACGCTGGTGGAAATATGCTAAGAAAGAAGCTGGCAAACCAGAGAGCAGAGAATTATAATAATCAATATAAGATAAGAGAAGTGAAATCGCGAATTTAGATGCTGCTTAAGTCGAAAGATGATCGCGAATAGAACTGAAACATCGCAGGTGACAGACATTAGATTGGCTGTTGGGGAAGACTGATAATGTATCAATTTCGACTAGTTGCCGTGATGTAGTGGTTAGCTTTATAAATTAACCACTTTAAGATTTGGGGTTTGAATCCATCAGTCCTATCAAAATCTTTGTGGATTGTGCTGGCCTTAACTGGTTTCTACCCAGAGCTAAATGTGCTCTAAGCTCTTTGGGAAACTGAAATCTTATAGTCGGTGTCTCATCTTCTTCATAAATGCGTCGTTGAGGAAGCTGCTTAAATTTCATGACCAACACCGCATGTGATTGTACCTATCAGGCCTGGTTGATGCCAAGATATAAGTGGGAGTGTGGATTACAACCCTGTAATGCAGTCTCAATCCTGAGTAGAATTCCACTGCACCATCCTTCTCATTCTCATCCTGAAGTATGAGTGTGGCATTACAGGGAAATTGCGTAGAAATTGGACTGCAAAAATCAGAAAGAAGACATGAACAAATCATTATCTCTTTGTCTCTGTGGGTCTCTGAGTATATCTTTGTGTCAATTTCTGGCCCTATGTGTCTAATTTCATTGTAGTGCACACACAGTTGTGATCTGTTTCAGCAAAGTGTACAATAATTTGCCTTTAAAGCTTTTGCCATATTGGGATTTTTACAATCTAATGCTCATTTTTTGTTACAGTGAAAGCAGGTTTGTTATAGGATAATTAGATCAAATTAGATGAAAACCCCAATCGAAAACGCCATCGGAAGACAATGTGAAGACCTCCTGACTTCAGTGATAAGACGCAAACAGAGGTGGTACGGGCACGTCACACGATCATCTGGACTGGCCAAGACCGTCGTGCAGGGAACAGTACAGGGAGGGAGACGAAGAGGCAGACAGAGAAAAAGATGGGAAGACAATATCAGCGAGTGGACTGGCCTTGAATTGAACATCATTCTGCGGAAAGCTGAGGACCGTGAGGAGTGGAGTAAGTTGGTTGCAAAATCTTCAGTGGTGCCCCAACGGTCAACCAGACTACGGGACTGATGATGATGATGATGATGAATTAGATCAAAAGTTGCTATAGTTTGAAATTGGCTATTGGAAAGTGGCCATATTAAGAAATCGCCATTTGAAGCGAGTGGATGTGTTCTGAAAATATGTAAAAATTGTATAAAATAGCACATATCTGACATCAGTTGATTAAAACAAGCATAGATACACTGGCAGGGTACGCAATGAATAACCGGTTAAAGAATGGGAGAATGGAAAAAAAAAAAGAATGAATAAAAACAGACTTACACAAATTCATAATCATGCCTGTAAATGATTGAGGCGTACAGCAAGTTAGTGTGTTCTTGGTGGGAGCATATCACACTAAGTTTGTTTGTTTGTTGCGTGTTTTATTGTCGTTTTTTGTTTGTTTGTTGTTTCTGTGGGTTTTTTTTTCCAAGATCAACATCGGCACCTGTTGTAATTATGTAAAACAAAAAAGAATGTTCCTGAGCTGTTGTTTCTTCAGTGATAAAGAAATGATGTGAGGGATTTGTGGTCTGTCAGATATTTTCCAGATGTATGTGACCTGTAGCATTTATGGTATTGTCTACCATAAGTAATGTTGCCCTTGTCGATTTCATTAAATCACAAAACAAACATCGTATCGAATTTCGTTATCGTGTGAATGTCTTTCTGTGTGAGTGAATGCACACACACATGCGCGCGCACACGCGCGCGCACACGCACACGCACACATACACACGCACACACACACACACACACACACACCACACACCACGCACGCACGCACGCACCCACGCACACAGCAACACACACACACACACACACACACACACGCACCACACGCAAACACAACACACACACGCACACGCACACACACACGCACACGCACACACACACGCACACACACACACACACACACACACTTACGCACACCCCACACACGCACATACATAAGTGCGTGTGCGTGTGCGCGCGCGCGCGCACAAACACACACACACACACACTCACAGATATACAGACAATCCGAAGAGAAGTACACAAAGAGACACACAGATAACTAATGTATGAAACAATCAATTATGATCATCACAACTAAAAGGATATCAATCATCAGCAGTCTATCAGTCGGAATTCAAACCAGTTGTATATGTATATATTTCTATGGTCGTCAAAAATAATAAAACCTAACATAAGGACTTCAGTTGAACTCAAATTGCAACTTTTGATAAAAGTATACCACATTCTCAAATGCAATAAAGTTAATCCCTACTAATTTCCCCATTTCTATAGTATAGTGGTCAACCCAATGACCTGGCTTCTGGAAGATTTCAGGTTTTAAATCCTATCAGAAGTATTGTGCGATGTGTCATTATTGACAATGAATGTGAATATGGATGCGTCAAAGACATGTTGACATTGCTCTCTCCTGGTTCACTTCATATCTGTCAAACAGAAAACAAACTGTTCTCATTAATGGCACTTACTCTCAAACTGCATGCCTGACCTGTGGTGTTCCACAAGGATCTGTCCTTGGCCCTGTTCTTTTCACTCTTTACATCTCCCCCCTGTCCACCATCATCAACTCCCACTCTATAAAACACCACTTCTATGCTGATGTCACCCAACTTCTAGACAGTGACACACCAGACAATATACAGCGCCTCTTGACTCGCACCACTGAGTGTTACTCGGACATTTAGAACTGGATGACGTTCAACAAACTTCAGCTTAATGACGACAAGACAGAAGCTATCCTCATTGGCACCCGTCAGAAACTTTCTCAGCTGCCTCCTCTTTCTCTCCCATTATGTAACACATCAGTCCCAATTTCTGATTCAGCTAAAAACCTTGGTGTCTGCATTGACTCTACCCTCTCCATGAACAACTTTGTTTCTCAAACTGCCAGATCTTGCTACTATCACCTCCATCGTATAAGCCTGATCAGGAAGTATTCTCTGTCGAAATAACTGCAAAACTCGTTCTCTCCTTCATAATGTCTCGCATTGACTATTGCAATTCACTCCTGTCTGGTCTTCTTCCCTGCCTCTACAGCGCATTCAAAACAATGCTGCACGCCTTGCACTCAAAAAGAAAAAAGCTGACCACATATCTCCTCTCCTGGCACAACTTCACTGGCTCCCTGTATCAAAGCGCATACAGTACAAACTAGACACCATGTGCTACAAAAGCCTCAATAACGCAGCCCCCAATTACCTGTCAAGCCTACTTGAGATCTATGTTCCCTCACGTACCTCCGCTCTGCCTCCGATCCTCTGACTTTTCGCTTTCCAGGCACTAAGCTCAATACCTATGGTCCACGAGCCTTCTCTGTTTCTGGTCCACTTTCCTGGAACAAACTTCCTCTCTCTGTCCGTCAGCAACCTACTTTTGTCTCCTTCAAGTCCGCTCTCAAAACTCACCTTTTCTCCTCTGCATAAAATCCTGACCTCACTCATCCCCCCTCTGTAGCCTGTCTCCACTCGGAGGGGAATCACATTGTAATATATATTTGTATATAATATTCTCTCTATAATTTTCCATTGCTTTTATTCTTTTTCCCATTTATAGCGATGTGTGAGTGTGTGTGTGCGTGTGTGTGCGCGCGTGCGTAAGTGTATGTTCAGCGCTTAGATTTGATTTTTATCGAGATTTTGCGCTATATAAATATTGTAATTATTATTATTGTAATTATTCTGTGTGTGTGTGTGTGTGTGTGTGTGTTGTGTGTTTGTGTTTGTGTTTGTATGTGTGTGTGTGTGTGTGTGTGTGTGTGTGTGTGTGTGTGTGTGTGTGGGGTCACGCCCATGTGTATGAAAGTGTTTTTATGTGTGTGTGCGTGCTTTTGTGCTTGTGTGTGTGTGTGTGTGTGTGTGTGTGTGTGTGTGTGTGTGTGTGGTGTGTGTGTGTGTGTGGCGTGGTGCAAGCCCATGTGTATGAATGTGTTTTTATCTGTTTGTGTGTGTGTACTTTTATGTTAGTGTGTGTGCGCGCGAGTTGTGTGTACGTATGTGTGTGTGCGTATGTGTGTGTGCGTATGCGTGTGTGTGTGTGTGTGTGTGTGTGTGTGTGTGTGTGTGTGTGTGTGTGTGTGTGTGTGTGTGTTTTATCTATCTGAATGTCTGTCTGTCTGTCTGTTTAGCTGTCAGCCTTGTACGAGATATGTTTCTCCCCGTTGGTATTAGCATCTTATGTAGTCAGCCATTGCGCAAGCAAACTTTATTTCCGCCGGGCCATACAAAAATGATATTAGACGGGTAACGAATGGAAATTGCCAATCTATTACCTATTTATGTCGCCCATAGGATAAATTTCAACGCATTCTTGTCCTATTAGTCCGTAAGGTTTTTGTATTATGTAGATAGACAAATCCGGGCGATGTAAAGTTTTACAGATCTTAGAAACTGAGGGGAAAACTCATTTTGAAATGATTGTTTCCTGAGGGTACTTAATGGATGCTTGAGAGAAACTGTCTGTCTGTCTCTCTCTCTCTCCTCGCTCGCTCGATTTACAATTGTTATTTCAGTGAAATGGTTCCATGTCTCAAAGCTATCCCATCCCCTATGACCCCTGTGAATGGGCCTGTAGGCTCGCCACATTGAGACAATTCGTATCGTTTTGTGTCGTCGATCGGTATATCAGTATTGTATCGTATATAATCTTATCATCTCTTTCTCCCTGCCTCTTTCTTTCTGCGTCTCTCTGCTATCTCTGTATCTGTCTTCGTCTCTCTCCCTCGCTCTCTCTCTCTCCCTCTTTGCCTTGTACCTCTCTTTGTCTCCGAGTCTGTTTGTTTCTGTCTATATGTCTGTCTGTCTCCGTCTCTGTCTGTCTGTCTGTCTGTCGTCCTCTCTCTCCCTCGAACTTTCGCTTGCTCGGTTCACAATTGCTATTTTTCATGTCGTGAATTGGTTTCCCTGTTGCAACGCCACCCCGTCCCAGTGTCCCTTGTGAATGGGTCTGCAGGCTTGCCACATAAATATTTCGTATCGTATCGTATCTGTAGTATCGTATCGTGTAATATCGTATCGTGTTACGTATCGTGTTCGTATGTTCGATCGTTGTCTCTTTTTCTGTCTCTCTGTCTTTCTTTACTTCTTCTCTTTCTCTGTCTCTCTGAATCTTTCTTCTGTCTCTCTTTCCCCCGCTGTTTTACTTCTTCTTCTTCGTCTTCTTCTTTGTCTATCTGTCTCTGTCCGTGTGTGTGTGTGTGTTGTGTGTTCTTCTCTCTCTCTTCCTTCTCCCCCCCCCCCCCCGCCCTCCATCTCTACTCTCTCTCTCTTCTCTTTCTCTCACTGCTGTGGTAAGATGGTTTCGTCAGATGCTACTATGTCAGATTAGTCACAGGCTATAACAATTATATCACTACTGTAATTCATGCATCCAGTTGAGATATTGCTTTCCAGCGAGATAACCTACCTCAAACAGGCTGGCTTCCTTATATTATAGGCTGCTTGCCTTGTTGTCAACTGTTGAATTCCTGATTCAGCAGCTATACATAGTATGTGGTTACAAATATGTCTAACCCTTCTACCTCAAACCCTGAGGGTTTACTATGTACCGTATGTTGAGAACTGCTGTGTTTATAATTGCAATCTCTCTGAGGGATGTGACATGGTTTCTGATACCAGCTTGGGAGAAATAGTGGGTAATTCTACTCCTAACGGGTTGTCCAATGGGCAAATGGTGTTATTCATTGATTCATTCATTCATTCTTTCATTCATCCATTCATTCATCATTTCGTTCAATCTACATGTATCATTCGTTCATTAATTCATTTCTTTATCCATCCATTTATCTATTCATTCATTTACTAATTTCAATCTAATTGTGAATGAAAAGCATTATATTGAACATTTACAGTAACAAACAAACAAACAAAGAAACAAATATAATAACTAGCACCTTCATTGTGTATATTACGCATTAGTTATTGTTATTCTTATCTTTGTCAAAGCCCAGCCGAGCGTAGAGCCATATCAGGGCTATAAACGTTTCAAAACATACGCAATACTTCAACAGGAAAAAAAAAGGAACAGAATTTTAAGTACAAATGTCAATGCATTCGCGTATATGATCCAAGGACATGCCCCTGGCGTTGATCACTCCGTCCAATTTATCGCACAGGGGATTTAAAAGAACATTTTAATATAACTAAGGACACAAAAACATATCTAAAAAGGAGCTTAAATTAACTGAAATTCCTCTGCGTATCTCATTTCCCTAGAGCCAAAAATGCACTTACTACATGTACCCAATTATCAATGCTAAGAGAAAGTACGCAAGACTTTATCAAACACATGCAGGTGAATGAACCAGCAAGGCAGAAATTGATAGGAAGAAATGACAGAAAGCAAAGGAGGAAGAAAGAAACAGTGACAGAAAAGAGGAAATTTCTGGCACAGAATTTCCCAGGTGTGGGTACTACTTATACTGAAAATTCCGGCATCCCCACGGGGAAAATTGCCATTAATACACATACAGGAATATATATATATTTATATATATATGGGTCATTCTCCTGAAGACTGGTTAATATTGTGGCATGACAAGTAAACAATCAAAATTTTGATTTTTTTTGTAATGTTAACTGAAAATGAAAGCTTGATATCTGTAGTATGCAGAAGTGTAATGCATAAACTGACAATATTTGGAACTTGGTGAAATATGATAAAATGTTGCATATCCTGTATGTGTATGGAGAAGGGTTATTATCATTCTTATCGATTTTCTATCAAATTTAACTTTCAACACATACTAAGTGTTCATTGTGTATGTGAAAATAGCCAATCAGATTTTATCGTCTGAAAATATGACCATTGTGCCGTGTTCCTAAAGAACATAAATTGACAAGGCGCGCCATCACACATCCTCTCTCGCCCTGTTCAGATGAAGGTCGTATGCCGTATGGTGAAACAAACAAGATTCTGACTGGTACCGTTTATTTGAGGTAAGTTCCGAAGTTCAAAGTCTTATTTTATTGTTCAGATGTTCTAACTCGTGTCTGTGAGTATCTCGCTAGATTTGTGAAACCCACAAGCACTGGCATTCGCACAGCGTAAAAGTAAACCTGTTTTGATCTAAATATGTTGCGATATGAGACACGCGCAGCGTGATGTTTACCAGGCTGCATTGACTCTTTCTGTAACATAGCGCTATTAATCGAGAGATATTGCTTGTTAACTAATAACCCCATAGCTCTTTCAAAGCTCTTGAGGTTTTATTGTAGTCAGTTGTAATACTAATAGTATTCTGATCCTTTGCAACCAACGCGCTATTAAATCAATTCTGAAGCGGCACAACTTATGGCTGTGTGCGGGTTGACAAATAATCGAGAGCTGCTTCCCTTGGCTACGGTACGCCACGGCCGTAGCTATGGACACCACGATGCGAACTCAAGCATCGTGACGATCGTTGGCATTAAAAACATGTGGAAAAGCTCTGTCCAAAGGAGAAATAACGATACTACTGAAAAAAATGTCTATATGATGGAGTTTATCCATATGAAATTCTTAAATAATCGTGGTCTGCGCACCTAAGCAATCTTCCTGATATAAGTATATCGGCATTGTGAAGTTTGTTTACGAGAAGAGCGATTACAACGAGGACAATATCAGAGCGTCTGTCAGTTTTGCTTTGGCAGACTAGGAAAATATTGGCCCAAAGTTGCTTGTGATAATACTGCCCATTGGAATGGTTTCATTTTGCATGTGTTGAACTGAAAACAACTCAAACGGGTTCATGGTTTTGCCGAGATTGTGCACTACAAAAAGACTAATCACAAGAAGCAGGAAGAGTAATTTGTTAACATGACCAAATATCTAAGCATGTGTGTGTGTATGTGTGTGTGTGTGCGCGCGCGCACGCATGCATCTCTGTGTGTGCGTGTCGTGTATGTATGTGAACATAGATGTGCATTTCTCTCGTGTGTGGCGGCGCGTCGCGTGCGTGTGTGTGGTGTGGTGTTGTGTGTGTGTGTGTGTGTGTGTGTGTGTGTGTGTGCGAGTTAGTGTTTTACATAAACTATGTGTGTTGGCTTTACATTTGTTTCCACAACTGTAAGTAAAAGACAGTTCAGTGTTTTTGTGATGGAACAAAACAACGTGGGCTGTGCGAAACATGCTTACAACTGAAAACAAGTGATATGGTGCATTTTTTTTATGGAACATGGACACATGTTACAATGCAATGATATTTCATATGAGTTCTGCTTCTGTCTTCAACGATGATTAACAAAATCTACTGTGATAACTCTGCATTTTTGCAACTATTCAAATACATGTTAATGAAACTAGTGCCGTTTGTTGATACGGTTTGTAATGCATAGTGGAAAATGACTTTTTGTGAAAGCAGGAAGTTTTACTTCGCCCTGGCATGGCAACTAGTTCGATATTATCAACCTGTCTGCAAAATCATTTGAGAGGCAGTTGATTTAAATCCCACTTAAACATTTTTTTTCCATAATCTGCTACTATCTCGATGTTTAAAAAATTTGTTCTGGGGTGTAACATATGAATATTAAATTGTTATTAGGTGTGATATGACCATTATCATGCACTGTGTCTAAGCAAGACTGGGCAAGCGGCTTTGGGCGTTCGTGGGTGGCGTGGGCGTGCAGCGCATCGCGCACGCCGGTTCAAAGAGCAAGTCTTTTCATCTAAAAAATCGCAAACCGAAAATGTGTGCGTGCAGACGCTTAGGTGCACGTGCATATGTGATGTGTGTAAGTATGTGTATGTGTGATTGTATTTAAGTGTATGAGTGTGAGACTGTGTGTATTATGTGCGCGTGCATGTGTATGTAGTGATGAGTGAGTGAGTGAGTGAGTGGGTGTTGTGGTGTGTGTGTGTTGTGTGTGTTGTGTGTGGGTGTGTGCGCGCGAGTGTGTGTACGTGTGTGTAGTGAGAGAGGAACTTGGATTCAATCTTCATTCGTACTCATAATGATGTTTATTCTTGCGATGAACTGTCATTGTTGTGCTTTGTGATTGAAAAATGGATTGATGGCAAATTTTGTCCTATGTAATGAATGTGCATGTGATGTCATACTGACTACTTGATTTCATGTATAGAGTGTGTCAAGTCTGCAGGAAAGCTGGGGCCATTTCTCACGTTGTGGAAATGTTCATTGTTTAGATTATGTTGAGACAGTGTTTGCTTAGGGATGGATGGCTTGGTGTTTGGTCACTATTCTTTCCTGTTGGCTTTGGTCGAGTGCAGATAATTGACCAAGAGATACTCGCTGGTGACTATTACGCGATCCGTGTGCGCAGAAGTGTGGGCAATGCAAGCTGACGTGCCCGCACGGACATACATCAAATGTACTTGTGAATACTTTTGTGCACCTATGTGTGTACACGCCCCCTTGTGTGTTTTTTTTTGAAAAGGGTAAGCGTGTGAATGTGTACATGTATATTTTGGGGGGTGCGTATGAATATGTTTTTGCGTGGGAAAGCACATTTCGTTGAGTTGATACCTAGGTGTTTGTGTATGATGCTTAACGTGCATTTTTTCATATAATTATTTGCGTCCAAGTGTTAAGACTAGTCACAACATACGTGCTTTTTTTTTTGACATGTTCGCTTACACAGGTATATGTATGCTGTTGAGTGAACGCAGAGGAGTATATGTTCCTCTTGTGCTGAATCAGTGTATTTGTGTGTGGGTATATGTGTGTGTGTATATATATATAATATGCACACACACATAATATATATGTGTGTGTGCATATGTGTGTGTGTATGTGTGTGTTCGTTCGTTCTTTGATTTAACGTCTTTTCACTATGTGTGTGTGTGTGTGTGTGTGTGTGTGTACGTGTGTGTATGTATGTGTGTGTGTACGTACGTGTGTGTGTGTGTGTACGTGTGTGTATGTATGTGTGTGTACGTAGTGTGTGTGTGTACGTACGTACGTGTGTGTGGTGTGTGTGTGTGTGTGTGTGTGTGTGTGTGTGTGTGTGTACGTGTGTGTGTTGTATGTAAGAGACAGTGTTCGTGTGTTTCGGAAATGTATGGGTGTGCAAATGGATTTATTGACATCAGCACGCGCATATGTGTGTATAGGCATGTACGTACATGCTTATGTACGAATGTTGGGATCTGACTACTTGCATGAGAATTTGCAAATATTGAAGCCAATCCAATATGAAAGGAGAGTTGATATCTGTGCACGTCTATATATGCTTAATTATGCTTTGAATTAATGATTCACAATTGATCTTTTTACGCTTTATCGTTGGGAAATCTATCATACATAACTTCACAATTTTTTCAACTTTTTAGAAAACTTTGTATTCATATAAATGTATAGATGTTTACTGTATTTGTGTATAATTTGTATTTGTTATACATGTTTGTCCTAATCTTTTCAGATCATGAGATGTATATAAGAAACGTGCATGTCACTAAACAATCCGCTCTATATAAATACTGTATGGACAAAAGGTTTGTATTTTTTGTACTAGAAACAACTATGCTGGAATCAATTGGAACAATTATCTTAAAATAATGAAAACTATCAATACTGGGTAGCTTCACAATTGCCTCTTTAAATTGTCACGGTTGGGGGATATGCGAAAACGAAGAGATGTCTTCCATTACCTGAAACAGAAAAAATATTCGATATACTGTCTCCAAGAAAACATTTTAACAAGAGATTAGAACAATATGTAACTTCAGAATGGGATATAAACGCTTTTTTGCATCATACCAGTCTAATTCTAGAGGAGTTGCTGTTTTATTTTCAAATAATTTTGAATTTAAAGTAACAACATTAAACGAGACCAAAATGTCAACTGTATCATTCTGTCATTATCGTCAATGGAAAAGGATTTTTTACTCTTAGTGAATGTTTATGGTCCCAATAAAGACGACCCGATGTTTTATTGTACATTAAAAGATGTAATAAAAAAGTTACAAAAATAAGAATATCATCGCTGTAGGTGACTGGAACATTGCTACGGATGCAACATGGACTGTTATAACTATGTGCGCGTAAACAACCCCAAAGCCAAAGAAGCACTCGAAAACATGACAAGAGAACTTAATCTGACAGATATCTGGAGAGAGAACCATCCTGAATGTAGGCGGTATACGTGGAGAAAACCGACACCACTTAAAGCCGACTCGACTATTTCCTAATGTCTGATTATCTGTACTGCTATTATGAAAGAACGGATATTCTTTCAGGCTACCGTTCAGATCATTCAATGGTAACACTTCGTCTTACTATTCCACAAAACCGAAAAGACGAGAGGTTTCTGGAAATTGAATACATCTCTTCTAAGGGATGAGCAATGTGTGAAAGAAAGAAATGAAGAGATTTCAAATGTGATAAACGAGTATGCAGTTGACCATTATGATAAATCGAATGTGAATGAAATGGCAAAATCTGACATTTAACTGAAAATTCCTGACAAACTCGTTTTAGATTTTCTATTAATGAAGGTACTATAAAAAAAAAAAAACATAGCGTACGCCACAATGAAAAATAAAAAAATGAAAGAAGGAAAATTAGACTTTGCAGGAATAGAAGCCTTTGAAAGGTTTGAAAACATAACAGAAAAGGAAATAAAATAACTCCGAGAAAGGAATCACGAACTTCAGATAATTCGGGACAAAAGAATGGGGAGGGAGTATTACTGAGATAGAAGGCAAGATGGATTGCTGACGGGGAAAAAATTGCAAAATATTTTTGCCATCTTGAAAAAAAAGATTATGTGAGTAAACAGATGACAAGATTAGTGAGACAATATGCTGTTTTAGAAAACCAACAAGACATACTTTATGAAGTCAAATCCTCTTATAAATATCTACATAAGAAAAAGCTCAATGAGATTGTGAAATATAAACCTTATCGGAAAGATACCCAAATTATCAAAATGAAAGAAAACACGATTGTTGGAGGGTGAAATAACTATAAATGAAGCAAGTATAGCACTTAAAAACGTGAACAATGGGAAAAGCCCAGGTACTGACGGATTTAGCGCAGAAGTTTTCACATTTTTCTGGAAAAATATTGGACAGTTTCTTGTGAGATCATTGAATGAGGCATACAGAGATGGAGAACTGTCCTCAACGCAGAAAGGAGGGTAGATCAATTGCATCCCAAAAGGCGATAAACCTAAAGAATTCATAAAAAATTGGCGTCCCATTTCTCTCCTTAACGTTGCTCGGCATGCATCTCAAACAGAATCAAAAAGGTTTTACCAATGCTTAATAATGAAGATCAGACAGGATTTATGGCAAATAGATATATAGGAGATAATATACAATTAATATATGATTTATTAAATTATTTAAATGTAAATAACATGCCGGGTTTGTTACTTTGTATTGATTTCGAAAAAGCTTTTGATTCACTTGATTGGAGTTTTATGCACAATGTTTTGAGAGCCTATAGATTTGTAAGCAGCGTTTGTCGATAGATTGAAACGTTCTATAAAAACACAAAATCAACTGCTATTATAAACGGTCAAACTACAGAATGGTTTAGTGTAGAAAGGGGATGTAGACAATAGATTCGATCTCACCCTATCTTTGTATCCTTTGTGCAGAAATTCTAGCCATAATGATCACTGGAGGAAGACTCAATAAAAGGAATGCATGTTAATGGTGTAGAACACAAAATTTCCCAGTTTGCTGATGACACCCAATTGATAAATGTAGGAGATAAAACCTTTTGAAAGATGTATTCGTATACTTAATACGTACGGCACAGTTTCAGGACTGTTTATGAACAGCGAAAAAACGCAAGTAATATGGCTTGGTGGTGAGAGAAAATCACAAATAATATATTGTCCCCACTTAAAAATGATATTGAATCATCCTAAGTTTAAATACCAGGCATCTGGTTCACTGAAGATCTAAGACTTATAAAGATGAATTTTCAGAAGTAAAAATGTTATTCAAAATTTGGTCACAAAGAACCATTACCCCGATTGGTAAAATCGCAGTTCTAAAATCTCTTGTATTATCTAAACTTATACATCTATGGATATTATTGCCTGATCCTCCAGATCATTTTTACACAACTACAGAAGTCATGTTTTCAGTTTGTATGGAATGGAAAACGAGACAAAATCAGCAAAAGAGACAGCCACTAAAAATATTAAGCAAGGAGGACTGAATATACCGGATTTAAGAACATGTATATATATGCTCTCAAACTTCCATGGATAAGAAAATTTAAAACTTCAAACCACAAATGGAAAAGTCTAGCAGCTGAAAATATATCCGTTCCTTAATAACATATGAATGCTTACCGGGACCAGCGGTTGTTTCATATTTCATGAATAATATGATGTTCTGGGTTGATACATTTAAGGCCTACAAGACATTTTGCAATCATACAAAACCTAAGAATTCAAGTGAACTGTTTGCTGAACCTGTCTTTTATAACGAAAAAATAAAGGTGGATAACAAAATAATCAAGAATAATAAATTAACAGAGAAAAGAATATACTGCATCAAACATTTTCTTAAAGAAAATGGCTGTTTTTTTTTTACCTATGAAGAATTTGAAAATACCGCTGATTGCCGTATTAATTATGTCATTTATAATGGGTGGATATCTTCAATCAAACAATATTTAAGAACAAACAGATTTCAAATTAACACCACCACGAATAGTATTTTGAATGCACCAAATGCAATAAGATTAATAATGAGTTACAAAAGGGAGCTAGACTTTACTATATAAAAATTAACTTGGATGATATCGAACCAAATTGTTGTTCAAAGTGGTCAGAGAAACTAATTTATTAATATTAACATTTCGTGGGAAAAAGTGTTTCTAAAAATTCATGAATTAAATGATGTCAAATTAAAATGGTTCCAAATAAGAATAGTTCATCGGATTATTGCCACCAATATAATATTAAACACAATGGGTATAGCGACTACGACAAATTGTACATGGTGTAATAATGCAAGAGACTATTGAACATTTTATGTGGAACTGTTGCTATGTCCGTAATTACTGGAATTTAACAGAAAAACTAACCAACGCAAAATCATTTCAAAAGATCACAAAATTGTGTTGTTCGGTGTTGACCAAAATGTAAAAACAGATCGAGTATTTGATCTTATAATAATGCTTGCAAAATAATTTATGTATAAATGCAAAGTAGACAAGTGTAATCCAAATATACATACTTTCCAAAGAATGCTAAACCAGAGATTCAAAACTGAACAATATAATGCCAAAATAAACTTTCACTTGTCCATTTTTAATGCTCAGTGGAACGACTATAGACCAATGTTCCCTGTGTAGAAAACAGACTTTATTCATGACATGTTTCTGAATACTGATGTACATAGTGAAATCATCATTGATTAGAATATTGTTTTGTAAGCTATAGGTTTTTTTTAATTCTTTATGTGAACAGCTATTCTCTTATTTCTTCGCCACATTGTTTGATGACGCCTGATTGTCGTTGGGCAAAGGAATGTGGTTTTTGAGATTGATTCGTGGGGGAAATGTTGACATGCGTTGGATCTTGGTTTTCATTTTTCACTTCCAATGTGAAAATCATTCTGTACATTAAACAAATTTGGAAGAAAGGAAAAAACAAACAATCAAACAAGAGGGCAAGGTGGGAGAAGAAAAGAGGGGGGAAATGAAACTGGTAAGATTGACAAATGTATTTTGAATATACGTACTTTTCAAAGACTACTAAATAGAATTCAGAATTGAACAGTGTAATGCCAGAGTGGACGACTTTCATTTGTCCATCTTTTAACGCTCAAATGAATAATTCTAAACTACCGTTTTCTTAATAGAAAACTTCATCTTTCTGACATGCTTGAAATGTTAATGTTGACTTTGAAATCTCCCATGTATGGATTATGGTTTTTTTTTCTTTGTATGTTTATATTGTCAGATGTCAAAAACGTTCCTCTTATGTGTACGAATTGAAATTATTATTTTTGTTTTTGTTTTGTTAATACACTGCACTACATGTATGGATTATGTTGTTTTTTTCTTCTGTATATTTATGTTGTCAGATGTCAAAAACGTTCCTCTTCTGTGTGCCAACTTTAAATTATTATTTTTGTTTTGTTTTGTTTTGTTACTACATTGTTTGTTGATGTCTATTCACTGTTAAAAATGACAAAAAAAAAGGTGAAAAGAAAAAAAAAGGAGGAGAGAGAAAGGAAACGGGGAAAAAAAGGAAAGGAAAAAAAAAAGAGGAAGTATGATTTATAATCAGTTCATGGTTTTAGACCATCGGAACCTACTCAAGGAGGCCGACAAGTTTTCTCTAATTATGAGGAATGTTCACATTTGCTAACTTCGGTGGCTTTTTTTTTTTTTTTTGGCCAATTTTCATCGGAGACCAATTTGGATGGTAAATTTCGACTCGGCATACTTGAAATAATATCGTGAGATGTGTCACACGGTAGGTTCATGTGGCTGCTTTATTTTTGTTTCGTCCAAAATGGCCGCCACGCCACGCCACGTCTACAGCTGTCAAAAAGACCGGAAAAAATGACATTTCTATTCTGCTTTTTCTGGTAAAAAATGGTACACCACAATGCAGAGGTATGACTTATGGTTTTAGACCGTCGGAACCTACTCAAAAAATCAGATAAAAGTCATCTCTACTTTTGTGCAATTTTCACATTTGCTAACTTGTGAGGCTATTTCCTTGGCCAATTTTCATTGGAGACCATCTTGGACGGGAATTTTGATCGGTATGTTTGAAATAACCTGGTGAGATGTGTCTCAAGGGCAGGTTCCGATAGTCGGTTTTTCGTCCAAAATGCCCGCCGCGCCGAGTCCGCTGCTGTCAAAAAGGCCAAAAAAATTACTGTTTTTGATTCTGCTTTTTCTGGTGGAAAACGATACACTAGAATGCAGAAGTATGATTTATAATCAGTTTTATGGTTTTAAACCGTCTGAACGTATTCAAGCAGGCCAATAAAAGTCCACGGCGAGGGTGGGTTACGATTGTCCGTTTTTTGTCCAAAATGGCCACACCACCACGTCTGCAGCTGTAAAAAAGACCGGAACCTAATCAAACAGTCATATAAAAGTCATCTCAACGTTTGTGTACTATTCAAGTTTGCTATAATTGGAAACTGTTGTCTGGGATAATTTTCACCGGAGTTTCAATTTGGATGGTAAATTTGGGCTCAGCATGTTTGAACTAACCTGATGAGATGTATCACAAGGGTAGGATCCGAGAGTCGCTTTTTCGTCCAAAATGGCCACTGCGCCAAATCCGCGGCTGTCAAAAAGGCCGGAAAAAATAACAGATTTCTATTCTGCATTTTCTGGTGGAAAATGATGCACTAGAATGCAGCGGCATGATTTATAATCAATTTAATGGCTTTAGACAATCGGAATCTACTCAAACAAGTCAGATAAAAGTCATATTTAAATTTGTGTAATTGTCACGTTTGCTAACTTTGGAGGCTTTTTTCTGGCCAATTTTGATCGAAGACCACTTTGGATGGTAAATTTGGACTTGGAATGCTTGAAATAACCTGATGAGATGTGTCACAAGGGTAGGTTCCCACAGTCGCTTTATCGTCCAAAATGGCCACCGCGCCAGGTCCGCAACTATGAAAAAGGCCGAAAAAATCATTGATTTCGATTCTGCATTTTCTAGTGGAAAACGATACACTAGAATACAGAGGTATGATTTATAATAACTATAATGGATTTATACCATCGGAACTTACTCAAACAGTCAGATAAATGTCATACTTAATTTTGTGTAAGTTTCACATTTCCTAACTTCAGGGACTTTTTTTCTTCGCTAATTTTCATCGAAGACCCATGGTAAATTTGGACTCGCCATGTTTGAAATACCTGAAGAGATGTGTCACAAGTGTAGGTTCCGTTAGGCACTTTTTCATCCAAAATTGTTGCCGCAACAACTCCGCAGCTGTCAAAAAGGCCAGAAAATGGCCGATTTCAATTCTGCATTTTCTGGTGGAAAATGATGCACCAGAATGCAGAAGTACGATTTACAGTCAGTTTCAATGGTTTTAGACTGTGGAAACCTACTCATGCAGGCCGATAAAAGTCATCTCAAATTTTCTGGTGGAAAATGATAGAATAGAATGAAGAGGTATCATTTATAATCAGTTTCATGGTTTTAGGCCATCAGAACCTACTCAAACAGTCATATAGAAGTCATCGCAACTTTTGTGTACTTTTCACATTTGCTATACTTGCAGACTGTTGTCTGGGCAAATGTTGATCGGAGACCAGTTTGGATGGTTATTTCGGACTCGCCACGCTCGACATAACCTGATGAGATGTGTCACAAAGGTAGGATCCGACAGTCGCTTTTTCGTCCAAAATGGCAACCGCGCCAGGTCTGCAACTGTGAAACAAGCCGAAAAAATTATCGATTTCGATTCTGCATTTTCGTTGAAAACGATACTCTAGAATGCAGAGGTATAATTTCTAACAACTTTAATGGATTTATACCATCGGAACCTACTCAAACAGTCAGATAAATGTCATACCTAATTTTGTGTAATTTTCACATTTCCTAACTTCAGAGACTTTTTTCTTGGATAATTTTCAGTGAAGACCACTTTGGATGGTAAATTTGGACTTGGCATGTTTGAAATACCTGAAGAGATGTGTCACAAGGGTAGGTTCCAACAGTCACTTTTTCATCCAAAATTGCTGCCGCACCAACTCCGCAGCTGTCAAAAAGGCCAAAAAATGGCTGATTTAAATTCTGCATTTTCTGGTGGAAAATGATGTACTAGAATGCAGAAGTACGATTTACAGTCAGTTTCAATGGTTTTAGACTGTGGGAACCTACTCAAGCAGGCCGATAAAAGTCATCTCAAATTTTGTGTAATTTTCACATTTGCTTACTTCGGAGACTTTTTTCTTGGCTAATTTTCATTGGACACCAATTTGGATGGTAAATTTGGAATTGGCATGTTTGAAACAACCTGATGAGGTGTCACAAGGGTAGGTTCTGACAGTCGCTTTCTTGTCCAAAATGGCCTCTGCTCCAGGTCAGCGGCTGTGAAAAAGGCCAGAAAAATAATTGATATCGATTCTGCATTTTATAGTGCAAAATGATACACTAGAATACAGAGGTATGATTTATAATGAGTTTAATGGTTTTACACCAACAGAATCTTTTCAAACAGCAGATAAATCTCACTTGTAATTTTGTGTAATTTTCACATTTACTAACTTTAGACACTTTTTTCTTGGCTAGTTTTCATCGGACTCCAATTTGGATGATAAATTTGAACTCGGCATGTTTGAAATACCTGAAAAGATGTGTCACAAGGGTAGGTTCTGACAGTCGCTTTTTCATCCAAAATTGCTGCCGCGGCAACTCCGCAGCTGTCAAAAAGGCAAAAAATGGCCGATTTCAATTCTGCATTTTCTGGTGGAAAATGATGCACTAGAATGCAGAAGTACGATTTACAGTCAGTTTCAATGGTTTTAGACTGTGGGAACCTACTCAAGCAGGCCAATAAAAGTCATCTCAAATTTTGTGTAATTTTCACATTTGCTTACTTCGGAGACTTTTCCCTTGGCTAATTTTCAATAGAGTCCAATTTGGATGGTAAATTTGGACTTGGCATGTTTAAAATAACCTGATGAGATGTGTCACAAGGGTAGGTTCCAATAGTCGCTTTTTCATCCAAAATGGCTACCGCGCCAAGTCTGCGGCTGTCAAAAAGGCAGAAAAAATGATCAATTTCGATTCTGCATTTTCTAGTGGAAAACGATACACTAGAATGCAGAGGTATGATTTGTAATAAGTGTAATGCTTTTAGACCATCGGAACCTTCTCAAACAGTGAGATAAAAGTCATATTTAAATTTGTGTAATTGTCACGTTTGCTAACTTTGGAGGCTTTTCTCTTGGCCAATTTTCATCGAAGACCACTTTGGATGGTAAATTTGGACTTGGAATGCTTGGAATGCTAATTTTCAATAGAGTCCAATTTGGATGGTAAATTTGGACTTGGCATGTTTAAAATAACCTGATGAGATGTGTCACAAGGGTAGGTTCCAATAGTCGCTTTTTCGTCCAAAATGGCCACCGCGCCAGGTCCGCAACTGTGAAAAAGGCCGAAAAAATTATCGATTTCGATTCTGCATTTTCTAGTGGAAAACGATACACTAGAATGCAGAGGTATGATTTCTAATAACCTTAATGGATTTATACCATCGGAACCTACTCAAACAGTCAGATAAATGTCATAACTAATTTTGTGTAATTTTCACATTTGCTACCTTCAGAGACTTTTTTTTTTTTGTGGCTAATTTTCATTTGGATTGGTAAAATTGGATGGTAAATTTGGACTCGGTGAAGTGATGTGTCACATGGGTAGGTTCTGATAGTCACTTTTTCATCCAAAATTGTTGCCGCAACAACTCCGCAGATGTCAAAAGGGCCAGAAATTGGCCGATTTCAATTCTGCATTTTCTGGTGGAAATTGATGCACCAGAACGCAGAAGTACGATTTACAATCAGTTTCAATGTTTTTAGACTGTGGGAACCAACTCAAGCAGGCCGATAAAAGTCATCTCAAATTGTGTGTAATTTTCACATTTGCTTACTTCGGAGACTTTTTTCTTGGCTAATTTTCATCGGACACCAATTTGAATGGTAAATTTGGACTTGGCATGTTTGAAATAACGTGATGAGGTGTGTCACAAGAGTAGGTTCCGACAGTCGCATTTTTGTCAAAAATGGTTACCGCGCCAGGTCCACGGCTGTGAAAAAGGCCGAAAAAATGATTGATATCGTTTCTGCATTTTCTAGTGGAAAATGATACACTAGAATACAGAGGGATGATTTATAATCAGTTTAATGATTTTAGACCATCGGAACCTACTCAAACAGTCAGATAAAAGACATATTTCATTTTGTGTAATTGTCACTTTTGGAAACTGCGGAGGCTTTTTTCCTGGCCAATTTTCATCGAAGACCACTTTAGATGGTAAATTTGGACTTGGAATGCTTGAAATAACCTAATCAGATGTATCACAAGGGTAAGTTCCGACAGTCCCTTTTTCGTCCAAAATGGCCACCACGCGAGGTCCGTAAATGTGAAAAAGGCCGAAAAAATAATCGATTTTGGTTCTGCATTTTCAGTGGAAAACGATACACTAGAATGCAGAAGTACGATTTACAGTCAGTTTGAATGGTTTTAGACTGTGGAAACCAACTCAAGCAGGCCGATAAAAGTCATCTCAAATTGTGTGTAATTTTCACATTTGCTTACTTCTGAGAAATTTTTCTTGGCTAATTTTCATCGGACACAAATTTGGATGGTAAATTTGGACTTGACATGTTTTAAATAACCTGAGGAGATGTGTCACAAGGGTAGGTTCCGATAGTCGCTTTTTTTGTTCAAAATGGCCACCGCGCCAGGTCTGCGGCTGTGAAAAAGGCCGGAAAAATGATCGATATCAATTCTGCATTTTCTAGTGGAAAATGATACACTAGAATACAGAGATATGATTCATAACCAGTTAAATTGTTTTATACCATCGGAACCCACTCAAACAGTCAGATAAATGTCATAATTTTGTGTAATTTTCACATTTGCTACCTTCAGATACTTTTTTCTTGGCTGATTTTCATCAGAGTCCAATTTGGATGGAAAATTTGGACTTGGCATGTTTGAAATAACCTGATGAGATGTGTCACAAGAGTAGGTTCCGACAGTCGCTTTTTTGTCCAAAATGGTTACCGCACCAGGTCCACGGCTATGAAAAAGGCCGAAAAAATGATTGATATCGTTTCTGCATTTTCCAGTGGAAAACGATACACTAGAATGCAGAGGTATGATTTATAATAACTTTAATGGATTTATACCATCGGAACCTACTCAGTCAGTCAGATAAATGTCATACTCAATTTTGTGTAATTTTCACATTTACTACTTTCAGACTTTTTTCTTGGATAATTTTCATCGAAGACCACTTTGGATGGTAAATTTGGACTCGGCATGTTTGAAATACCTGTAGAGATGTGTCACAAGGATAGGTTCCTTTAGTCGCTTTTTTATTCAAAATTGCTGCCGCACCAACTCCGCAGCTGTCAAAAAGGCCAAAAAATGGCTGATTTAAATTCTGCATTTTCTGGTGGAAAATGATGTACTAGAATGCAGAAGTACGATTTACAGTCAGTTTCAATGTTTTTAGACTGTGGGAACCTACTCAAGCAGGCCGATAAAAGTCATCTCAAATTTTGTGTAATTTTCACATTTGCTTACTTCGGAGACTTTTTTCTTGGCTAATTTTCATTGGACACCAATTTGGATGATAAATTTGGAATTGGCATGTTTGAAACAACCTGATGAGGTGTCACAAGGGTAGGTTCTGACAGTCGCTTTCTTGTCCAAAATGGCCTCCGCTCCAATCAGCGGCTGTGAAAAAGGCCAGAAAAATAATTGATATCGATTCTGCATTTTATAGTGCAAAATGATACACTAGAATGCAGAGGTATGATTTATAATGAGTTTAATGGTTTTACACCAACATAATTTTTGTGTAATTTTCACATTTGCTAACTTCGGAGACGTTTTCCTGGACAATTTTCATTGGAGACAAATTTGGATGATAAATTTTGACTCGGCATGCTTGATATAACGTGGTGTGATGTGTCACAAGGGTAGGTTCCAATACTCGGTTTTTCGTCCAAAATGGCCATCGCACTGGCCACGTCCACGGATGTCAAAAAGGCAGTAAAAATGACCGATTTCAATTCTGCATTTTCTGGTGGAAAATCATAGACTAGAATGGAGAGGTATGGTTTATAATCAGTTTCATGGTTTTAGACCATTGGAACCTACTCAAACGCTCAGATAAAAGTCATCTCTAATTTTGTGTACTTTTCAAGTTTGCTAACTTTTGAGGCTTTTTTCTTCGATAATATTCATTGGAGACCACTTTCTCTGGTAAATTTGGTCTCGGCATGCTTAAAATAACATGATGAGATGTATTACAAGGGTAGGTTCCGATAGTGGCTTTTTCGTCCAAAATTGGCCACCACGCCAGGTCCGCAATTGTGAAAAAGGCCGAAAAAATGATCGATTTTGATTCTGCATTTTCTAGTGGAAAACGATACACTAGAATGCATAGGTATGATTTATAATAACTTGAATGGATTTATACCATTGGAACCTAATCACAGTCAAATAAATGTCATATGTAATTTTGCGTGATTTTCACATTTGCTAATTTCAGATACTTTTTTCTTGGCAAATTTTCATCAGAGTCCAATTTGGATGGTAAATTTGGACTCGGCATTTGGACTCGGCATGTTTGAAATACCTGAAGAGATGTGTCACAAGGGTAGGTTCCGATAGTCGCTTTTTAATCCAAAATTGCTGCCGTGCCAACTCCGCAGCTGTCAAAAACGCCGGAAAAATAACCAATTTCGATTCTGCATTTTCTAGTGGAACATGATGCACTAGAATGCAGAGGCATGATTTATAATCAGTTTAATGGTTTTAGACCATCGGAACCTACACAAACCGTCATATAAAAATCATCTGAACTTTTCTGTACTTTTTAAGTTTGTTAAACTTGGAGTCTTTTTTTCTTGGAACATTTTCATTGGAGACCAATTTGGATGGTGAATTCGGACTCGGCATGCTTGAAATAACCTGATGAGATGAGTCACAAGGGTAGGTTCCAATAGTCGCCTTTTCATCCAAGTCAGCGGCTGTCAAAAAGGCCAGAAAAACAACCAATTTCGATTGTGCATTTTCTAGTAGAAAATGATACACTAGAATACAGAAGTACGATTTACAGTCAGTTTCACTGGTTTTAGACCGTGGAAACCTACTCAAGCAGGCAGATAAAAGTCATCTCTAATTTTGTGTAATTTTCAAGTTTGGTACTGCAGAGGCTTTTTTCTTGGCCACTTATCATCAGAGACCACATTAGATGGTTAATTTGGACTCGGCATTTTTGAAATAACCTGATGAGATGTGTCACTTGGGAAGGTTCCGATAGCTGCTTTTTCATCGAAAATGCCAGAAAAATGACCGATTTCGATTCTGCTTATTCTGGTGGAAAATGATACATTACAATGCACAGATAAGATTTATAATCAGTTGAATGGTTTTAGACCGTCAGAACCTACTCAAACAGGCCGATGAAAATCATCTTTAATTTTGTGTAACTTTTACATTTGCTAACTTCGGAGGCAATTCTCCTGGCCAATTTTCATTGAAGACCACTTTGCTTGGCATATTTGGACTCGGCATGCTTGAAATAACCTGGTGAGATGTGTCACAAGGGTAGGTTCCGATAGTCGCTTTTTCGTCCAAAATATCCACTGCGCTACGTCTGCAGCTGTCAAAAAGAAAATGATCGATTTCTATTCTACTTTCTTTAGTAGAAAATCATACACTAGAATGCAGAGGTATGATTTATAATCAACTTAACGGTTTTGGACCAGCGGACCTACTCATGCAGGCCGATAAAATCATCTCTGATTTTGTGTCATTTTCCAGTTTGCTAACTTTGGACGCTTTTTTCTCGACCAGTTTTCTTCGAAGATCAATTTGGATGTAAGTTTGGACTTTGCATGCTTGAAATAATTCCATGAGATGTGTCACAAGGGTAGGTTCCTATAGTCGGTTTTTCATGCAGAATGGCCACCGTGCCACATCTCAGGCTGTTAAAAACGGCCGGAAAAATGATCAATTTTGTTTCTGCATTTTCTGGCGGAAAATGATGCACTAGAATGCAGAGGTATGATTTATAATCAGTTTAATGGTTTTAGACCATCGGAATCTACTCAAACAGATAGAAGTCATCTCTAATTTTGTGTACTTTTCAAGTTTTCTAACGTAGGAGGCTTTTTTCCTGGCCAATTTTCATCAAAAACCAATTAGGATGGTAAATTTGGACTTGGTATGCTTTACATAACGTGGTGAGATGTGTCACAAGGGTAGGTTCCGATATTTGTTTTTTCGTCCAAAACGGCCGTCGCGCCCGCCACGTCCGCGTCAGTTTTCATCGAAGATCAATTTGGATGGTAAATTTGGACACGGCATGCTTGAAATAACCCGATGACATGTATCACAAGGGTAGGTTCCTACAGTCGGTTTTTTCATGCAGAATGGCCACCGTGCCACATCCCAGGCTGTTAAAAACGGCCGGAAAAATGACCAATTTTGTTTCTGCATTTTCTGGTGGAAAATGATACACTAGAATGCAGAGGGATATGAGTTATAATCAGATTAAAGGTTTTAGACCAATGGAACCTACTCAAACAGCAGATAAATTTCATTTATAATTTTGTGTAATTTTCACATTTGCTAACTACGGAGACGTTTTCTTGGCCAATTTTCATTGGAGACAAATTTGGATGGTAAATTTGGACTTGGCATGCTTGACATAACCTTGTGAGATGTGTCACAAGGGTAGGTTCCGATAGTTGTTTTTTTGTCCAAAATGGCCGTCGCGCCTGCCACGTCCGCGGCTGTCAAAAAGGCAGGAAAAATGACCAATTTCAATTCTGCATTTTCTGGTGGAAAATGATACACTAGAATGCAGAGGTATGATTTATAATCAGTTTGTTGGAACCTACTTAAGCCGCCCGATAAAAAATCGTTTAATTTTGTGTAATTTCCAAGTTTCCTAACTTTGGAGGCTTTTTTCTTGACCAATTTTCATTGAAGACCAATTTGGATGGTAAATTTGGACTCGGCATGCTTGAGATTACCTGGAGAGATGTGTCACAAGTGCAGGTTCTGATAGTTGTTTTTTTTCAAAAATGGCACTACGCACGTCCGCGATTGTGAAATGACAGAAAAATGACCGATTTCGTTTCTGTATTTTCTGGTGGAAAATGATACACTAGAATGCAGTGGTATGATTTGTAATCAGTTTAATGCTTTTAGACCATCGGAACTTAAAAGTCAGATAAAAGTCAAAAAGGCAGGAAACAATGACTAATTTCGCTTCTGCATCTTTTGGTGGAAAATGATGCACTGGAATGCAGAGGAATGATTTATAATCAGATTAATGGTTTTACACCATTGGAACCTACTCAAAACAGTCATCTCTAATTTTGTGTACTTTTTATGTTTGCTAACTACGGAGGCTTTTTGTCTTGGCCACTTATCATCGAGACCACTTTAGATGTAAATTTGGACTTGGCATGCTTGAAATAACCTGATAAGATGTGTCACAAGGGTAGGTTCCGATGGTTGCTTTTTCATCCAAACTGGCCGCCGCGCTAAGTCTTCGGCTGTCAAAAAAAGCTGGAAAAATGACCGATTTCGATTCTGCTTTTTCTGGTAAAAAATCATACGCTAGTATGCAGAGGTAAGATTTATAATCAGTTTAATGGTTTTAGACCGTCGGAACCTACTCAAACAAGCCGACAGATGTCATCTCTAATTTTGTGTAATTTTCGCATTTGCAAATTTTGGAGGCTTTTTTCTTGACCACTTTCATCGGAGACCATTTTAGATGGTAAAATTTGGACTCGGCATGCTTGAAATAACCTGGTGAGGTGTGTCACAAGGGCAGTTTCCGGCTGTCAAAAAGGCCGGGAAAATGACCGATTTCGATTCTGCATTGTCTGGTGGAAAATGATACACTAGAATATAGATGTATGATTTATAATCAATTTTTCGTCCAAAATGGCCGCCACGTCCGCGGCTCTCAAAAAGGTGAGATAAATGACCGATTTCGATTCTACATTTTCTGGTGACAAATGATATGATAGACTGCAGACGTATGATTTATGCTCAGTTTCCTTGTTTTAGGCGGTCAGAACCAACTCAAACAGGCTGATAAAAGGGATTTTCAGTTTTGAATCTCACTAACTTTGGAGTCAATTTTCTCAAAACATTTTTCATCCGATATCAATTTAGATGGTAAATTTGGACTCGGCATTCTCGAAATAACCTGATGAAGTGTGTCACAAGTGTAGGTTCGGAAAATGAGTTTTTCGTCCAAAATGGCCGCCAGGTCAAAAATGTCGGAAAAATGACCGATTTCGATTCTGCTTTTACTGGTGGAAAATTATAGAATAGAGTGCAGACGTATGATTAATGCCCAGTTTAGTTGTTTTAGGCCGTCGGAACCAACTCAGGAATCATGCTGATCAAAGGGATTTTTAATTTTCCAGCTCGCTGTTTTTTGACGCCATTTTCTAAAAAGAATTTCCTTGGATACAGTTTGGATGGTAAATTCGGACTTGGCATGCTCGAAATAATGTAATGGTGTGTCACAAGGGTAGGTTCGGAAAATGACTTTTTCATCCAAAATGGCCGCCACGGCTGTCTAAAAGCCGGAAAAATCATTGATTGCGATTCTGCTGTTTCTGGTGGTAAATGATAGAACAGAATACAGACGTATGGTTTATCCTTAAATTCAGTGGTTTTGGGCCGTTAGAACCTACTCAAACAGGTGTATACAATGGATTTTAAAATTTCAAGCTCACTAATTTTCGAGGTCATTGTCTTGAAAAGTTTTTATCAGAGACCAATTTAGATGGTAAATTTGGACTCAGCATGCTCGAAATAACCTGATGAGAAGTCACAAGGTCACAAGCTAGGTTTGGAAAATGACTTTTTCGTCCAAAATGGATGCCAGGTCCTTGACTGTCCAAAAAGAGAAAAATGACTGTGATGCTGCTTTTTCTGGTGAAAAATGATAGAACAGAATGCAGATGTATGATGTGTACTCAATTCAATGGTT
>JAPXFY010000013.1:42681734-42699234 GCA_030674185.1 Monoplex corrugatus
AAGTTTCAGATTTGTTCTCCTAATTTTTGTACCTGGTGTTTGTTTGTTTGTGATCTTAGGCTTGACACAGGCCAAGTTGGCCGAAAATGTGCGCCTGCCTTGTCTGTTGTATTAAATGCGCGTTCTTATTCTTTTTTTCTTTTTCGTGATTTTTCTGGTTCCTGTTTGCTGAACCGGGCAGTCACTTGTTTTGGATTCACTATATATTGTTGATAAAAACAATGGAATTTCATGTCTTTAAATTGCTTGAGTGGATACATTATCTTTGCACAACTATGCACAAAGTTGCAAAACAAAAAAAAAAAGACATGAACAAACAGGAAAGAAACCCCACTGTCCCAGTCACACACATTCTTCGCACGTTACGTTACATTACATAACATTACATTATGTGTCTCAAACAAAACGTGTAATTTTACATGGGGATAGCTTGTCCACAAATTGTTTGTGTTAAATTCGACCAAAAAAGTCTACCATCGTTTTGTCTATTTCTTTCCCATTATCCCAAATTTGGCCTGTTTATTTTAAACCCTTATATTTATCATTAACGTTTTTTTCTGCCAACTGTTTTCTAATCATTCAGTTCTCATTCGTTTTTATTCCTCCAGTTCTCAAGCAATTTTTTCTTGTTTTTTGTAATCAGCACATTTTTTGTTTTATTTTAAGCCAATTTGGGATGCAAAATTGTCTATTGTGAAACATAACCTGTTTTCTAGCCTGTTTTCTTCCCAACGAATGGCTAAACAATTTCTGTAACTTTATTATGATTAAGAAAAAAAAGTCGATTCCTCCGTTACCATTCCTCGCCTCAACGGCCTCTTCTTTTGATGACGACCCCATCCTAGAGTTCACGATAGCCACCATCAAGACATCGCAGTGGACATCACACTGACATGGATCTTCAACAGTGCCTCAAAACAGTGTGCGTGTCTTTCCAAACACCATTTAAATTATCCGTCGGTAAGAAAACATGAAACCCAGTCTATGTAGTTTATTCGGTCGGTGTTTTAGACCATCAGCAGCCCGAGTGCTGGGATTTCTTCCCTGAAGGTGTTCAGAGTACTCAGAGAACTAATAAGAAATTAGCAATGTTTTCAATTGTGATAATCTATTTCAGGTTTGTGCTTGCAAAGGTGGGTGCGCTCACACAGGTATACCGTAAGCATATATACACTAACACACACACACACACACACACACACACACACACACACACCACACACACACCACGCACGCACGCACGCACGCACGCACTTACACATACACGCAGAAACAGGCATGTGTATAGAGTCGCAAATATAAATACTTATATGAATCGATATAGTCAGTATGTTTGTGTGTGTGTGTGTGTGTGTGTGTGTGTGTGTGTGTGTGTGTGTGTGTGTGTGTATGTGTGTGTGTGCGCGTGCGTGCGTGCGTGCGCGTGCGTGCGTGCGTGCGTGCGTGCGTGTGTGTGTGTGTGTGTGTGTGTGTGTCCACGTGTGTTTGATTTAAATTCTTTTTACGCTATCATATTCTTTTCTATTCATTTTTTTAATCATTGATACTAAAAAGGCAGAGGATGGGCGCTACTAAACACGTTAAAACAGATCTACAGGGCTAAATATGCAGTACACAAGCTTGATTTCACTGGAACATATTCTTACATCTTAATCCCCTAGTGACGTTGCAGTCCCGAACAGGATACTGCGTCTTTCAATAAAGTGCCAAAACTGAACGTGATACTACTCTTTTACAAAACCCAATGCTAGCTTCCGGGCTCTTCAATTCATAGAGTGCCCATTTCTCGCTGCAGGGATTTAATTATCCGCCGTTAACAGCGAAAAGTTGAGAGCGCCCACCCATTCTTTAAACCAGACAAGGCTACGTCGTCTCACTAGACTACTAGTAATGAAATCGTGTAAAATTCAAAATAGCGCGGTAAACCAACAGTGCTGCTAATAAGAGCAACAACAAGCACACACATACACAATAGATGGATAGACAGACAGACAAACAGACAGACAGACAGACAGAGAGAGAGAGATAATTTTATCAAATGATTAATGAAATAAGAGGGAAGCAGGGAGAATTTTTATAATATCAACCAAAGGACACAACTCTTGAGAGTCACGTAGAAATTATCTCCCATGTTGTTGAACTTCTCAAATCTAACATAGTTTGCGCCACCCATTCAGCTAGCATAGAAGCAGATACAAAGCACAAAAACAGTAAGCTCAGAACACTCCTTTAATCTTTCAAAACTGATTAATGTTAACTTCCATTATCAGTATCATCATCAGTACCATCATCGTCATCATCAGTATCATCATCACTACCATCATCACTACCATCATCGTCATCATCAGTATCACCATCATTACCATCATCGTCCCATCATCATCTCAACCATCGTTATCATCATCTAATCATCTTAATATCTTACCTGTTCCTTGGATACCTGATGCTATGCAGCAGCAAACAACGTTGTTGTCTGTCTCTGTCTCTTGATTTCTCTGTCCTGAATCTCGGAAAGCAGTATCCAAACTTCATACCTGAAAGCAAAGTGATTTCTGTAGTCTCTGCCTGTCATTGACAGCGATGGTGCTGCTTCTGTTTCTTATTTAGCTTGGTCGCATGCTGAAATTCGGATACCGATTTCCTTTCTGTAGCCGCCACATTGTAAAATGGTAGCGGCCCCTGACCCCCCCCCCCCCCCCCCCACCGCCCCCTTGAAATTTTATACCGGACTATGCAGAGAACTGTATACTTTAATCTTTCAAAACTGAGTTTTTGTTTCATTTTGTTCCAAAACCTAAATGCAATCAAATGCATACTGGGTTTAATGCTTTTCTTCTTCTGGTTCTTTTTTTTTTTTAACTCTGTGAAGAATCACTGGGTCATGGCACCAGAGTATCTGAGAGAGGTGGACAAGACCTGCCACTGAACGTTATCACACCTAAAAAGCAGTAAATGAGCAAAATGTATAAGAAACCATTCATAGTTCGCTACTTTCAAAATGTCATTTCGAACAACTAAAGTGTAGAAAGAGTTCGAAAGTTTTTGGAAAGTACTGTTCCTTTTTTCTTGACAGCGACAAAAACAACAACAACAATAAAGACCAAAGCAGCCTAGGAGTTTGTTCTTTGTCTTATGTGAGGAGATTGTGATGTGTTATTTTTGTGAAAACAAGTATCAAATAAAAAAAGAAAATAACACTGGATCCTTTGATTATGTCAAACATGACTAAATCCAAATGTACATAAACATTGTCGTATTCTGGTGCCAAAGAGAGAGAGACAGACAGACACAGAGAGAGACAGACAGACAGACAGACGACAAGGCAGATCCAATTAATCTGAAAAAACATTTGTGTGGGAAAAAAACTGCAGACATTTTTTCTTTCATTTAGCCTCTACTCAATGAGTCCTTTTAACCAACTTAATTTTCGTATTTCTTAGCAAAGTGAACTGCCAGCACTCGGGAAGCTATTTTACCTCCCCTATGCCCTGTAAAACAGTCACAACTGCAGTCTCTGTTCATGCATATCTTTTTGTAGTGTTCCCCAAAACTTACGCCTGGATGTCTATCGTTTGAATGTGGAACAAATCCAAAAGTTTGAGTGGCGGAAATTAGCTCTCCTGTTTCTCTTGTCCTCGTTTCCACATGTCTCCTTTTCTGTGAGAGGAAGACTTGAGGTGAGAAGAAGGAGACCCGAAGAAGAAGAAGATTAAAAAGATGTAGAAGAATAAGAAGCAGAAAAAGAGCAAAAACAACAATAAGAAGAAAAGAAAGAATAAAAAAGACGCGAAGAACAAGAACAAGCAGAAAAAGGAGGCTAAGGAGGAGGATCAGGAAGAAGAAGAGGAAAGAAATGTGATTTTTTTAAAAGCAGAAAGCAATGCAGATATCACACACAAGGACAAAGTCAAACGCTAGAATTAGTTTAGAAAACAATTGTGACCTCCCCACGAAATCAGTCTTAACTCGCAGTCAGTCGAACAGCACTAGGAGCTGAAAAGGTGACCGAGGGTCTATCTGGGGTGTTTTGACTTTTTTTTCTCAAAATTGATTTCTACAGACTATATCCCCCACAGAAATTTTCTTCTTGAAAAAAATATTTTTAATCAATTTAAAATGGTATTTTAATGCACTGATCGCAGCAAAAAGAACGCAATTTCCTACCAAAAGTACCTATTTTTATCTCTTATTATAAACCGTAACCTGTGCAGTACCCGCACATGTAATATACTGACAGAAATCTCTTTGGTGCACCTTTCAGATAATGACAGCGAAAATTAGAAACAAACTGGGTCAGAGCCACCAATAAAGAAATTTAAGGAAAATGTGTAGGAGAGCACACAAAAACTTTAGAAGCCGTTTTCTCAAAATGGCCATCAACAACTTAATGACTTTAAACATACATAACTTCTACACTTTTTTGAGTACAAGCTTCATTCAAGTACCAAAATAATCAGCAGAATATGCACATTCCAGTGATATGTATATCTCAAAATGCCCAAAATGCTAGTTAAGACTGATTTCGTGTTGGGAGGTCACAATTGTGCTTTGTAAAGAGACACGAAATGAAACGTTATTTTTCGATGCTATAAGTATTAAGCCAACTTTATACGTCAGCCACTGCTAATCATTTTGAATTAAAATGCTGAATACTGTAAGAATAAAGATTAAAAGGTAAACAAAGTAGAAACATAATGTACAATTTTGAAGAACAAGTCTCCAACAGTGTAAAAATCGCTACTCACAGTTCGTAGCTTTCGATGGCGTTCTCGCACACACACTAAACCAGTGTAGAAACAGTTTTAACAATACAATTGACACAAATATGCGAACATTTCAAACACATATTCGAATGCGTGTGTTGGTGTATGTACATAAAAGACAAAGAGTAGAAACATGTTTTTTTGAGTATGTTGGCATACGCACATTGAAAAGTGGTGGTGTGGGGGGGGGGGGGCAGAAATTGAGAAAGAGAGAAAAAAAAAAGAGAGAGAGAGAGAGTAGATGTTACTATACATGCCAACTTACATACCCGCCAGCATTAATCTACTTATAGTAAAACAACTTCGAATAATAAACTGCAAAAGAATAAAAACTAAACCCAATAAAACCATGTATGATAGAGAAATACGACAATTCATCACAAAAAAGAAAAAACAATACAAACAAACATGAAAGTGAATACAAATAATGAAATGCGTGCGTGCATGCATGGGTGTGTGTGTGTGTGTGTGTGTGTGTGTCGTGCGTGCGTGCGGGGCGTGGTGTGTGTGTGTGTGTGTGTGTGTGTGTGTGGTGTGTGGTGTGGTGTGTTGTGTGTGTTTGTGATGTGTATCTGTCTGTGTGTGCAAATGTGTGAGAAAAAGATAAAACATCGACAAGATAGGGCATGGAAATCAACGCCGAGAACTCCATGTTGACGGATAGCCGGAATACCACAACTACTGATAATTATGTAACTGTCTATGGACAGAACCCAGGAACTATTCAACTATTCACTTATCTGGGGTCAATCATGAGCAATGAAGTATCCAAACCAAAAATCCTCTCCAGAGCAGCAAATATAACATCTACACTGTACAGAATAAGCCGGATGGAAGGATAAGAACAGCCATATGAAACACGATAGAGGCTTTTGCGTGCAATGTCATATTCCATCCTGCTGTACGAATGTGAGACATGTCAAACGTCACTCACAGAGTGTTAGGAAACACGAATCCCAGCATGGAAATGAAATGTTATCGCGAGAGACAAACATCAGATCCACTGATCATATCACCAGTGAGCGAGTGCTCCAGTCCATCAAGCATCATATTGGATCAGGGCGCAGATCTGCTGACTTTAGTTAAAAAAAACAAAACATTGTTGGTATAGCCATGTAACAAGATCCAACGCCTTTGTTAATGTCGGTCGTCTTGGGAACTGCTGAGGTAGGGAGACAAAAGGGAAGACAAAAAGAAAACAACAACAAAACCCGAAGAACCCATGATTTGACAACATAACTGATGAACACAAAAACTATTTGCAGAGACCCAGGCCTTGGTACATTTCAGGGAAGATCTGGAGTAATCTGGTAAAGAGTTCTCTTGTGATGCGGCGTCCTGATGGATCTTCTCATACGCGTAGTTAAGGAAGAATAGAGGAAACAAATAGTACTATTATTAAAGCAAATATCAGCAGCACAGAAGGATTCTGATCAATGAAAATCTGCCAGGCAAAAGAGAAAAGCAGGAGCAGGGGAGAGAAAGACAAAGACAGAGACAGACAGACAGACAGACAGAAGACAGACAAGACAGACAGACAGACGGACGGACGGACGACGGACAGACAGACGGACGGATAGACCAGACAGTCTGAATCTCCTGAAAAGTGTTTCACAATGTGGGAGTGGGATGGAGGATGTTTTTGTACATGGGATTGGTCAAGGAGAGGGAAAAAGAGTGATTTGATTTGTTTGTTCGGGTACAGTGTTGGTGTGCTTCTGGGTTGTTTACATTGGTGCGAGTTGTGTGGGTTTGACTGGTGAGGATACGTGATGACATTTAGTGTTGTCAGCGCTCGCTGTATTTTGGTTTGAAGCTGCTAAACTCTATTGATTTCTTGGGCTGTTATGTTGGGGCATAGTGCTGGTTTAGACATACACCAGTTGAGTGGCTGAATGACTATCATGTTGGGAGATAATGTTGAAATCGGTGTTGTCAGTCTGATTGCCTGATTGAGAGAAAGAGAGAGACAGACAGACAGACACAGACAGACAGACAAACTGACAGACACAAAGACATAGACAAAGAGAGACTGAGACAGAAAGACAGACAGATTCCGAGGCAGAGACAAAGATAGCGAGACAGAGACAGCGAGACAGAGATAGACAGAAAGACGAGGAGAGGAGTATGTGCGTACTTACCTAGTTCAGATAGATCATTGCCATTCTATTCCTTAGTGATTGGAGGGAAGGAGGACACACAGAGAGACAAAGACAGAGACAAACAGACAGTTGGGCAGACAGAAAGACAGAGACAGCGAGATAGAGATAGACAGAAAAAGACGGAGACGAGGAGAAGGGGGTTGTGCATACGTACCTAGTTGAGATGGATCATTGCCATTTCATTCCTTAGTGATTAGAGGGAAGGAGGACACACAATGAGAGAGAGAGACAGACAGACAGACAGAGACAGACAGACAGAGACAGACAGACATAGACAAAGAGACAACGAGACAGAGACAGAGACAAAGACAGCCACGAAGAGAGAGAGAGGGTTGTGCACACGTACCTAGTTGAGATGGATCATTACTATTTTATTCCTTACAGATTAGAGGGAAGGAGGACAGAGAGAGAGAAGAGAGAGAGAGAGAGAGACAGACAGACAGACAGACAGAGAGACAGAGACAGAGAGACAGAGACAGAGAAACACAGACAGAGATACACAGACAAAGACAGACACGAAGAAAGATGGGGTTGCGCACACGCAGCCTACCTAGTTGAGATGGATCATCGCCATTTTATTTCTTAGTGATTAGAGGGAAGGAGGATAGAGACAGAGAAAGACAAAGAGACAGAGATACAGAAATCGAGAGGGAGAGAGAGAGAGAGAGAGAGAGAGAGAGAGAGAGAGAGAGAGAGAGAGAGAGAGAGAGAGAGGATTGTGCATACATACATAGTTGAGATGGATCGTTAAGATTTCACCCTTTAGTGATTAGAGGGAAAGAGGACAGAAACAGAGATAGAGACAGAGAGAGACAAAGACACAAAGCGATACAGAGAGACAGAAATACAGATAAAGACAGACTCGAAGAGAGAGGGGGTTGTGCGTATGCACCTAGTTGAAATGGATCATTACCATTTTATTCCTTAGCGATTAAAGGAAATGAGGACGAGACAGAGATAGACACAGAGAATGACAAAGAAACAGAGCGATACAGAGAGAGAAAAATTGAGACGAAGAGAGGGTTCTGCGTATATAACTAGTTGAGATGGATCGTTGCCATTTCACCCCTAAATGACTAAACTGGAGGAGGACTGAGACATACAGAAAAAGAGAGCAACACACACAACACACACACACACACACACACACACACACACGCACACACACACACACACACACACACATGAGGAGAGAGAGAGAGAGAGAGAGAGAGAGAGAGAGCTTCTACGTACATACCTAGTTGAGATGGATCATTACCATTTTACTCCTTACTGATTACAGGGAAAGAGGTCAGTCTATACAGACAAATCTCAGGTTCCTGTGGCCGTGTGTTCATCCAGCACTAACGTGATCTACAAAGCCCATAACACCACCAATCTACACGTCTGGACAGGAAATACTATTGCCGCTACCTTCGTACATAGCAGTCTCTTATTTTTGCTGCCTTTCCTGCTGTGCTGTCTAAGAGTATCGTCCTTTGGTATCCAGCTCACGCAGACTTTTGTTTCACACTACCTAACTGAAATTTGTTCTGTCCAGGTGGCAAGCTTTGTGCACAAATCTGTACCTTTGAAAAAGAAAGGATCAAACAAACGAACAATCAAACCAACTAGCAAAGAAACCAACCAACCCAACCAGCCAAGCAACCAACCAACCAGCCAAGCAAGCAAGTAAGCAAGCAACCAACCAACCAATTAACAGATAAACAAACATTAGAATTTTTGTGTGTGTGTGTGTGTGTGTGTGTGTGTGTGTGTGTATGTGTATGTGTATGTGGTTGTGTGTGTGTGTGTGTGTGATGTGTGTGTGTGTGTGTGTGTGTGTGTGTGTGTGTGTGTTTTGTGTGCACAATCTAACAGGAATAGTAAATTTCCATGGACAAGTTAACAAGAACGCTACGGCTGCCTTGGACACGTTAACTTGAAGAGTACACTTCCTTGAACAAAACAAAAACAAGAACACCACAGTTCTCTAGGACGAGTGCACAGGAACATTTGCTTCTTAGTACAAATTATCAAGAAAGCTATAGTTGTCTTGGGCAAATCAGCAAGAGCACTATAGTTTTCTTGGACAATGTGACAAGAGCATTACAGCATCCTTGGACAAGTTCACAAAACCTTATTACTTTCTTGGACACGTTCACAAGGACATTACAGCCTCTTTGGACAAGTTCCCAAGAATAATATAGCTGCCTTGAATATGTTAACAAGAACATTAAGCTTCCTTGTACAAGTTCACAAGAACACTGATTTTCTTTGACAAGTCTGCAAGAACATTTAAACTTCCTTCGGAAAGGAAAGGTAATTTCCAGTGGCAACGATGCCTGCAGGGCTAGCCAGAAAAACACTTTTGATCCGTTTTCATGTCGACGACTTGATTAACACAAAACCTTCATAAAGCACACTCAGTTTTTCAAATTTCTTGTCATCGTCATCTCGAGCTGGCCTTGAAGTATTCAACAGATTTTCAATATCCTGTTGTTGCCAAAAATGGACAATGAACGTGAACAGCATGGAACGTCAAATTGTTCCAGCGCTTATTGAAAAGGACGACTAAAAACACCAAATTGTCAGGCCTTGTAAAATCTCCAACCATTCAGAGAATTTGTGTGTGTGTTAAATTGACATCTTATCATTTATTATATCAAAATGTCAATGTCACTTCTGCATCTGAGACTGCTGTTTAGGAGTTAATACAATATGTTTTGAGAATATTTCACGAAAGATTCAAAATCAATTACTGTTTATATAAAGTTTAAGGCATCATATACTGAATTGAATCGAAATATGCATTGCGACATTCCATAATTTTCCTGCGTGATTTTGATTTTCGAATGTTCATTTCTTTTTACAATCAACTAATATGTCCCACAGCTATGTCAGTGATGTAATCCTTTATTTACTAGGAATCAGCATGTAAAGTAATAGTTTATAGTGTATAGGCTATTCATGAATGACTGGCATGCACCACTCAGACACACAGAGACATACAGACAGCATTGGTCAGTCTTTTCATCCTACTTCTGTTTTTTGAGGCTGATTGAGGTAACAGGAAAAAGTGGTAAAAAGAGAAGACAAAACTGAAAATTATCAATTTTTGTTGTTGCATTTTTTGCTTCACAACAAACGGACATATAACACACAATATGGCAACTAGAAATGACAATAAAAAAGAGAAAAAAATCTATATACATATGAAAAGACAGTTCTACACTTTTCGCCGAGTTTCATCGACGTTCCAACCATTGACTATGCTTGACTACCTTTATAAGAGATGTGATTACGCCACATGGAAAGTCTGGGTCCCGTATTTACTTACCTTGAAATGACAGTGCTATAAAATATGTGCTGCAGCTACATTGTTATTCTTCACAACGTGAATCGTCTATTGCCTTTTCACAACTGACATTCGTTCTTTGAATAATCAGACTTTATCACGCAGAAACATCTTAAAAGCACAAACGTAATTATATCATAATCTGAGGGACAGTTTAAAAGTTGTACCAGAGGATATATAGTAAGTATTTAGATTGCGTTTTAGTGGAAACATTCAGGATGTGAACATGCAAGATGTTTCAACATAGTCGGGAAAACCTCAGACATACAAACATATCACAATGATATATACACCCACATACATACATACCTACATACCTACCCACCTTCATACAAACACACACACACACACACACACACACACACACACACACACACACACACACACACACACACACACACACACACACACACACTCTCCTTTCTGTTTCTCTCTCCCTCTTTATATTTCTCTCCCTTACATCTCACCGGAAATCAGTCAGCATCAGCCCACTCTCCATTTGTTACAGTTACAGGGATATTGAAAACCAGATTTAGTCTGTGTGGGTGAGAACGATGCTTTACCTGATTCAGTATTTCTAAACAACTGCTGGATCCTGAATTGGTTTCTCATCGATGTTTGAAACAATTCAACGGCAAGAGGGTTTAGGGTGATTTATCCCTATTGCTGTCAAGTTGACGGTGGGCGTTTGGGTCTGCACCAGTGTCTGTCCAGATATTTTCATCAAACTATACGGTGCCTGTAGACATAAATCAGGTTTGTTACGGTTCAGTTTTCTCCCTTTAAAAGCACATACACGTTCACATGTATGTGACCCACTGTGACAAAATCTCCCATAAGTCGCATAGGCCAAGTTGCACTGTAGGCCCGGAAAAAGAGATCAAAAGTAGGTAAGATGGTGAAATTTGGGCTTTTTGCGGCTAAGATTTATCTATCGTTTTCCTGTCATATATCATTTTAAAGAAATAAATTCAAACATTGAAAAAAAAAAATGTTGCTGACTTTGCAGTTTTCGACGTCTGCTTTTGCATTGCCTTGATGTATTAAAAATATAACTGATACATGACATTTAAGTTAAATGAATGCATTAAAGTTGTAAACCGCATTGTATCTTATCTCTTTAGAAAGTTTCTTACTGTACACAACACCCGAACACCTTGTGGAGCGGTCAAATTTTCGACTTTAAGTCTTTCTCAAGAAACTCAGAATGTCTTTCTCAAGAAACTCAGAAAGTTTAAATGAATTTCGTTGAGATTTAGCCCTGATATTTAGGACTTCAGTCAGTTGTGTGATCAAAATATTTGAAGCTCGTTTTTTCAAAAGGGCCAATCCTGCATTTCTAGGCTTAAAAACGTTACGTTCTGGTCATCTTTCACAGTAACAAAATAACAATGGTGCTTTTATAAAATGTAGAGTCTGTACTTTCTTCTAGTATGCAAAACTGATAATGTTCTAGATGCAACTGTGGGTGATTTTGTGAGAACTGGTCACATATAATCATTAGATCTTACTTTTGGTAGTACTAATTACGTTTGTTGAAATATTGTATCGCAGAGTTGGCTTGTCAACTAGCACGCTTGTACTACTTTCTTTGCTATTACTCTCTATGCAACAAGTTATCCAAAGATGGTTGATAAGTCCTCAAATACTTTCTGACAATCAGTGATTACACTGATGTACATAATAACGCACATCTGTTTTATACGTTGATATCGATGAACGCATACAGTTTTGCACATTTGTTTCATATCTAATGAGTAGATTGACTTCTACCATAACGTATGACTTCTGTCAGAGCAGGGTGTTTCATTTCATTTGTACGTTTGCTTGAAAACAATTCATGCACTTTTAAATTCAGAAAAACAAGAAAAAAATTAACAAAAATCGACCGATTTGTTGCAGAGATACAGACTTTTAAAGACACACTATCAAACGTATCGAACGTTTGCTATTAATGGAAAAGGTTTTTAGTTTTAAAAATTATTTTTAAAATTATAATTTGAAATATGAAAATTGTGAAGGCATTTCGACTTTGAGCCAGAATTATAAGTAGGAAATCTATAGAATCGGTTTTAATGATTGTTATTCAAAATAGCCACAGATACATGCGTCACCTTATCCTTTGTTAGTGCAAAACGTGATTTTGTTTAGGACTCAATTCGAGATGGAAGCTCACATGTTTAGAAAATGTGTGTTTGATCCTTATATTTAAAGTTAACATTCATAAATTCCCCTCAGAAGTGCTCTTTAATTTTGACCAACATTTAAAGAAAAGTGAACGCTCATCCTTTTTTCCCAAAATGTTAGCGACCTACACCTGTTTTTCTGTCTGTGTCTCTTCTGCCTCTGTCTCTGTCTCTGTCTCTGTCTCTGTCTCTGTCTCTGTCTCTGTCTCTGTCTCTGTCTCTGTCTCTGTCTCTGTCTCTCTCTCTCTCTCTCTCTCTCTGGTCTGTCTCAAGTCGCCACAGATAAATAGATATGGGCCTCCACTACATTTTACAGAAACATTGTATAAACAGAGAAAATCAACATGAGTACGTCTGGGTGTATATATCATTTTGCATGACTCATTCAGTCTTAATAAATGCCGAATCATAGATCGGGTTTCTTTTCGATTTTTTAAAGTAATTTGCCGACGACAGGGTGTAGTGATTTATTCCTACTGTTGTCAGGCTGATTGTGGGTGTTGAGATCTTCGTCAGTGTGTCTAGACATTTCCATTGAACACTCTATTGTCGTTAATTTGCTTGTTGGCGGGCATGTGATCGATTTATCTCCCATGCCGCTTTACTGAAAGCGTTTGCTGGTTCAGATTATCAGTGGTTAGTCTCTTAGATTCACTTTACACGAAGACAATGCAACACTTTAAATTAATAAAGAACCTCTTCAGAGACGATCCTCTAGATGCACAGTTCAATTTTTTTACAGGGGCTCAATATATATCATCGTATATGGGAAAGACATTTGGATGTATTTTAAACTTTAAAAAAATTGTTGAGTGATTGTTTTTAAAATGGTTTTTAAATTAAACATTAAGCTGTTCGTAACTTGGTATAGTCCCGATATATTGATCGACTGAATTGTAAACAATATGAACTGAACTGAACATGCAAACAAACCAAATAACAGTAAACTATACGTAGCCATTTACATGGGTTATAGGTATGGGATTGCCTACAATACCTATGTAACTACTGTACATCTTCCCAATTATTAGTTTAAATCTAGGACAGTGTGTGTGTGTGTGTGTGTGTGTGTGTGTGTGTGTGTGTGTGTGTGTGTGTGTGTGTGTGTGTGCGCGCGTACGTGTGTGTGTCCTGCATGTTTGCCCCCCCCCCCTCCCCTATGTTTAAATTTGATTTTTCAGACTTCCTATGAAATTCATGTAATACAAGTAAATTATTTGAGTTCATATTGCCCTTCGGCCAGAACGAGAGGTTCTGTTCTTTTCTTCATTCCTCAGTGTGATTAGTCTGGTACACGACAAAGCCATCATTGTCCTTAGTTGGTAAGGGGAAGAGGGTTACAACTGTTTTTGCCTTCTGTAGGTCCAGTCAGAAACTGTACTAAAACCCACCAAAGCCAACCAAAAGAAGTACATTTCTCCGTTTAGTGATAAGACATAAATAGTTTCCTGTAGCCAGGTTGATGCCGAGACTAAAAATAAAACAGGGTTTGGTGATGTGCTGGACAGCCAAACTACAAGCCGGAGGATAGTGCCATTGTGCCATTTGTTCCCCAGAATGGTGTACCACAAGGGGAAAAAAGGAGGCACATAATCGTTGTAGCTGCAAGCGGCTCTGAATGAAAATTTGTAAAATAGGAAGCACAAAAAACAAGACAGTCAAGCCATATCTGTAATATTCTTCTGTTTAAACACGTGTCGACAAAATATTGTAATAATTGGGTTACCATGTCATGGAAAGCAGTCTCGCGTTTTAGATAGTACAAGGAGGAATTTTATTTCAGCTAAGTAATATGAATATACACACAGTGCTTGTGTATACGTACATGATTACGTATGTGCGCACGCATGCACGCATGCACACACACACACACACACACACACACCACACACACACACACACACACACACACACACACACACATTTCAGGAGCATTAGAAAGTTAAACATATTCTAAACACTTCTCTCTCTCTCTCTCTCTCTCTCTCTCTCTCACACACACACACACACACACACACACACACACAAACTTACACGTTTACATATATGTTATTACATACATTGTTGACTACTGTAACAATACAAATCTGCTTTGCACAACTATGTATCTGGGTTAACTGCTCATTTTGATTTGATCATACTTTACTGTGTTTGCAACACGTTTGTTTGTTTGCTTGCTTGTTTGTTTGTTTTTGTCATTGTCTGTTTTGCTTTGGTCGGTTATTTTTGCCATCATTCTAATTCTAGCTGTTCTACTTTAAATGGATTAGCAACGGGAAATGCGTACGTTGGCTTCTATGCTAATATCTTTACCGTTGGAAAAGACAGTATCATCTCAAAATAAAAATGAAGGTTCATTTCATTTTTTCCATGGCAATATGAGATTAGTGCAATATTAACAGCGTGTTATACCCAGTACACATGAAATAGATGAAGGATGTTCCAAGACAAATTAACAATGCGTGCACAAGATATACTTGCACTGACGAACAATGTTTCTTTTGTTTGCTTGTTTGTTTGTTTGTTTGCTTGCTTGTTTTTTGAAAAAAATGACTTGTTTTCTAATCAGCACAAAACCTTCATTAAGAGCATACACGTTTCCTCTTAAAATATGACACAAAAAGCCTATAATAATTTCAAGCATGTTTCTGTGAATTAAAAGAGCTTTTCTATATTCTGTTTACAAAAGTACGTGGAACATCCCAGGCAATCATCATACACACCAAAAACTGATATCTAATGTTCTTGTGCACTTTGTAAATGTAGAATGTACACGTGCACTTTGTAAATGTAGAAATTAAATGTTACATATTATATCAAAGTTTAGAAAATGTAAAAGAGAACACTGAACTAATACAAGTGTAGGTTTCAAGTCCATGTTTCAGCTAGGCCCTTACTGAGTTGAATGAGATTAACCACCTGAAAAAAAATATATGCCAATAACAACTGAAATGGTAATAATAAAAAGAGACATGTCAGTGTCTTTTTTACAATCGGCACAACTTTTTTTCAACTTCGCCATATATCATTTCCAATAACATCGCAGATTTTTTTTATATGTATTATGTGAATTGATGTTTTACATATGGAATAGCATTCTAAAATATGTATTGTATCTTTCATATAGTAGTATTGATAAAATGTGATACATTTAGTGTTATACACTTAAATACAATGTAGTCAGATTCTCCTTAATTCATTTATTAAAATAGGGAGGAAGAAAAATATTAACCAACAATGAAGACACCTCCAGGACATATTCAAGAAACCCTTACTGGCCACGAGTTGATCAGATTCTCTTTCCCACTTTGTTTCCAAAAGGAGCTGAGAATACTTTGGAAACAAGAGGACGGAAATTGCGATTCCATGCTTCTCTTGCTTGGTCTGATCGACGTGCGAAGCATTGTCGACGGTTGACTGCGTTGAGAGAAATGTGATTGCGTAATGTGCTACATGAAAGGACTTGGCCTAGTTCCCAGCATGCCCTGAAATGCCAGGTTGTGCGATAAGCTGTGGCTTGCATCGACTCAGTTTCTGTTTACACCATGAAATAGCTTTTGTCCATTCACCTGAGACAAGCTCAGCACGTGAAAGTGTGTACGTTGAAGGACGCTTTGCTCATTATCTCTCGGATTGTTGACAGCGTGATGGCCAACATTTGAAAACTTGTTTAAACAAAATAGTTACATGCCTTCAGACTGCGGTTTTATACTATTACTTGAAACACAGAGTATGCATAGGAGCTTGAATTATTCTTTGATGTGTAGGAACCATTTTCATAGGTTCAGATCATTATAATGTTCACGTAATGTCAAAACCACAGATCAGTGGCATCATTATGTCCTAGGTTTACAATGTGAGGGTAAATCTTACAGTTATACCTAAACGCTTGTAAGACTTGATCACATACCAGGCATTTACTTAGTGCACTGCCCCTGAAGAACATATTGATGCCCATAGTCCTTTATGATTTTGGAACATGGACAACTGACCAAGCCTTCATAACTTAGTGACATCTTCACCATCGGAGTAGTTTAGTCATTTGACGAAGTGCTTCAGAAGGTGATACAAGACATGCACAAGTCATCGTTCTGGCGAGTCATTTTATTATCCTCTCTCTCTCTCTCTCTTTCTCTCTATGTGTGTCTGTGTGTGTCTGTCTGTGTGTGTGTGTGTGTGTGTGTGTGTGTGTGTGTGTGTGTGTGTGTGTGTGTGTGTGTGTGTGTGTGTGTGTGTGTGTCCCTCTCTCTCTGTCTCCATCTGTCCATCTCTCTCTCTCTCTCTCTCTCACTCTCACACACACACACACACACACACACACACACACACACACACACACACACACACACACACACACACACACACACACAGAGAACACACACACACAACACACACACACACCACACACAAACACACTGCCATGTCGTTATAAACTTGTAATGCGTTTTTTTTGAGTGACTGAGGTGAAAACAAAGTTATTTCACTACGGGTTTGATTATGTGTGGTTGAGTCAAGGAGCTGGAGATGTGAAAGATTTCATATGTATTTCGGAAATGATTTAAATGGAACAGTCAGATACAATTTTATGTATTCATAGTGAAATATCTTACTGTTCGTTATATTTTGTGCTTTTTTATCTTCCAACTTCACTTCAGTCGGAATCATTTGCAGTTTAATAGTTTCTAGTGTTTCAGTACAAGTACATTAGCAGACATCTAAGGAGGCCAGGCTGCTAATATCTATGACGCTGAAAAATAAGGAATAGCTTTTTTCGATTCATCTCATTTTATGGATTTTCTCTCTCGTGCATGCACACCTACTCACACACTTTCTCCACCACCGTTTTAAATTGTGTTTTTTTGTTGTTTGTTTGCTTCTGTTTTTTTTTCCCTTTGTGTGTGTGTGTGTGTGTGTGTGTGTGTGTGTGTGTGTGTGTGTGTGTGTATGTGTGTGTATGTGTGTGTGTGTGTGTGTGTTCTCTTTACTTGTATTATGTTCCCAAGGGAGATAAAACTATCACAAATTGCTGCTCAGCATGCAATGTCCGGTCGC
>JAPXFY010000013.1:42709234-42711734 GCA_030674185.1 Monoplex corrugatus
TAGTAGTAGAAGTGGGAGCAATATCATTATTGTATTAATTACTATTTTTATTTTTTTTATCATCGTTGTTATTTTATTGCTGTTGTTCTTGTTGTTGTTACTGTTATCATCATGAATATCATCACTATCATTAATATCGTTATATAATTATTATCATCATCATCATCATTAATGTTTCAGTTATTTACGGCTGAAAATTAGGGCAGTTCTAATGTTTATCTTACATGCGGTTGATCTCTACAATCTTCACGGTGACCAAAAGATATTCAGGCATAGATGGCCAAAACAATAATCATGCTTAACGTTAGCAAATAATTGCTGTACTTGTTCAGCCAAACAAAAAGCAAGCAACCTCAAGAGCAATAAAGAAAAGTGGAGCACTACAGCAATGACCAGCAATATGATTTGACGTTTCCTGACCATCATGAAATTAACCAATGTTCGGGTTGAGGATGTAAAGCCCGAAAGGCGTGAAGAGTGTCAGAGGTGTGACTGGACATTGTGGCTTTGAACTATCTGAAGCTCCGTTCTCTATCTGACTCAAGCCTTCAGCCAACCTCTGTCTCCCTCTCTGTCTGTCTGTCGGTCTGTCTCTCCTATCTCTGTACATCTCTCTATCATTCTCTATTTCTCTCTCTCTCTCTCTCTCGACTGCCTGCCTATCTGTCAGTCTGTCTCTATTTCTGGCTGTCTCTCTTTCTCTCTCTGTCTCGAGTTCTCTCTCTTTTGAGCTCTCTATCTTGATTTCGCTCTCTCTATTGAGCTCTCTTGATCTCTCGATCTCTCTCTCACTCCCCTCTCCCCCCTCTCTCTCTCCTCCCTCCTCCTCTCTCTCTCTCTCTTTCTCTCGAGCTCTCATTCTCAGGCTCTCTTTCTTTATCATTATCTGTCTCTCTCTCACTCTCTCTCTGTATTTATTTTTCTCTGTCTCTCTTTCTTTTTCTTATGACTTTCAATTATTTTTCTTCATTGAATGGCACCGTTTCCTTTCCAGGTGGGGAATAACAGTCAAAAAAGTCTAAATTCTGGTGCAGAGAATATAATTTCAAAGGGGTGTTGATGTGCGCATTGTACCAGTGATGGCTGACTAATTCACATCACGCTGATCTACCTCGTTTCCTCTCACGTGCGAGTGCCATGTTCTCTGGTATGTTGTACACTGCTGATTTTCTTTCTGATATCAAATAAAAATTCCTTCACTGCTAGTACATTTAGCTCAAAGCTGGAATATACCTTTCTGAGAGATCCTCTACGAGACATGAGGAATTAGTGGATGGTTGCTTTCTGAGTAATTTCATTGGGAAATAATGTTCTGCTTAATATGACATGATATGGTCAGTATTCTCTGTGTGGGAGGGGAGGGGAGGGCTGGTATAATGGCATTTTTTGTTTGTGTGCGTGCATACCTGTGTCTTCGTGTATGTGTGTATCTGTGTCTATGTGTGTGAGTGTGTGGAGGGGGGAGGCGTGAGAGTGTGTGCGTGTGTGTGTGTGTGCTTGTGTGCGTGTGCGTGTGCCTGTGTGTGTGTAATTGTATTTCTGTCCATGTGTCTGTGTGTGTGTGCCTGTGTGTGTCCTTAAAAGAAAGGTAAGAGAGGGGGAGAGGGAGATAGATACAGACGGACGGACGGACGGACAGACAGACAGAGAGACTGAGAAAGAGAAAGGTAGGGAGACAGACACAAAGAGAGACAGACAGACAGAAAGGCAGAGAGATAGCGAAAGAGAGAAACAAAGAGACGAAAACAGACAGAGACAGAGCAAAGCTAGATGCTTACAGAGACGGGAATATCAAATTGTCCCCAGTCATGTAGCAGACACACTCCACACACACAGGCCCAGTCTCAGGTCTTAAATTATGAGATGGACAGTGATGGGCAAAGGTCAGACGTTTTTGTCACATAATATTGGTCACTACTCCTAACTGCTTCAGTTTGTCTTCTATCCACCACCACTACCACACCACCCTCCACCATTCCGAATGAAGACTTTGATCTGTCTCACCAAGAGTGTGTATGGACAGTGAAAAAGAAAATGAACAAAACAAAGTGAAGAAAAAGGGGGAAAGTCCTTTTAAAACGTCAAGGAAGAAACTCGGCATATTTTCATACCGAAACATTTCAGCTTCTCACGAAAGGTCCATTAAACCGTCTGCTCGAAGGAAAACAAAACAAAATAAAAGAAAACAATAAAAAGAAAACAAAACAAAAAGCTGCTCCTGAACATCTTAATGACAGGGAATTCGTGAGCAGAGGACTAGAGGACAGCGATATAATGGCAAATTTCGAGATCGTGTTATTTCTACTGCCTACTCTCCACCACCACCACCACCCCACCCACTCCCCGCCATTACCCCCCCCCCCACACACACACACACACACACAAACACACACACACACATTTTTTTCCTTGCATCCAGCTCAAAGCTGGAGCTGATCTCTAATAATAACTTGGTATGATTCATGTAGAGTATAGTGGCAAATCGTTTCCTGGGTCATTT
>JAPXFY010000013.1:42714234-42739234 GCA_030674185.1 Monoplex corrugatus
AACTGCCAGATCCTGCTACTATCATCTCCATCGTATAAAGCTGATCAGGAAGTATCTCTCTGTCGAAACAACTGCAAAACTCGTTCTCTCCTTCATAATGTCTCGCATTGACTATTGCAATTCACTCCTGTCTGGTCTTCCTGCCTCCACCATTCACATCCTACAGCGCATTCAAAACAATGCTGCACGCCTTGTACTCAAAAAGAAAAAAGCTGACCACATATCTCCTCTCCTGGCACAACTTCACTGGCTCCCTGTATCAAAGCGCATACAGTACAAACTAGACACCATGTGCTACAAAAGCCTCAATAACGCAGCCCCCGATTACCTGTCAAGCCTACTTGAGATCTATGTTCCCTCACGTACCCTCCGCTCTGCCACTGATCCTCTGACTCTTCGCTTTCCACGCACTAAGCTCAATACCTATGGTCCACGAGCCTTCTCTGTTTCTGGTCCACTCTCCTGGAACAAACTTCCTCTCTCAGTCCGTCAGCAACCTACTTTTGTCTCCTTCAAGTCCGCTCTCAAAACTCACCTTTTCTCTCCTGCATAAAATCCTAACCTCACTCAACCCTCCCCTCTGCAGCCTGTCTCCGCTCGGAGGGAATCACATGGTTATAATATATAATTGTATGCTATGCTCTCTATAATTTTCCATTGCTTTTATTCTTGCTTTATTTGCTTTTATTCTTTCTCCCCATTTATAGCCATGCGTGTGTGTGGTGTGTGGTGTGTGTGTGTGTGTGTGTGTGTGGTGTGGTGTGTGTCTGTATGTGTGCGTGCGTGTGTGTGCGAGCGTGCGTGCCTGCGTGTGTGTCTGCTTCAGCGCTTAGATTTGATTTTATCAAGATTTTGCGCTATATAAATATTGTAATTATTTTATTTTATTATTATATGTGTCTGTGTGTGTATGTGTGTCTGTGTGTATATGTGTGTCTGTGTGTGTATGTGTGTCTGTGTGTGCATATGTGTGTCTGTGTGCCTGTTTTTTCTGTGTGTATCTATGTATGTGTTGCACTCTGTGTGTGTGTGTGTGTGTGTGTGTGTGTGTGCGGTGTGTGTGTGCTCGTGCGTGCGCGTGTGTCTGTGTAAGTGTGCGTGCGTTTGTGTGTGTGTGTGTGTGTGTGTGTGTGTGTGTGTGTGTGTGTGTGTGTGTGTGTATCTGTCTGCGTGTCTGCCTGTCTGTATGGGTGTACATGTGTATGTATCAGTGTGTGTGCTTTACAAAATCTTGGAACTCGTTCTTTTCTGATCATCATGTGTGTGTCATACAGTCAGCAGTGGGAAGCTGTTTACTGTGTGTTTTTCTTAGGAAATAATGTTACCGTCTCTCATTGACTTTCATTCATTTCACATATATATCATTGAGGATGGTACTCGAAGTGCCTGGCCAACACTGCAGGTGTCTGTATCTGTCAGAGCTGGTTGACACCAAGAAATATGAAAGTAAGTGGAGAGTACAAGCCCCGTCACGTAGTATTTATCCTAGCTGGAACAATATAGCATCATGAGGGACAGGTTGTGTGTACAAAAGCTATTTCTCCACATTCTAAAATAATGGACACTTCTAGACCAGAAGGCCTGGCAATGTAAAGGCCAGTTCCAAATTTATATTATTTTTACTGCCTGTCATTTTCGTTCCTGGCCTCTGGCTCAAAGAGTATACCCATCTTTTGTATCCACCCTGAATAAATTATGCAGTATCAGCGGATTGTTATACTAGTCTTGTTTCTCTTGGGAAAATATTGTTTCATCTCTGTCATGATTTGATATTAGCAACGTAAGTTTACCATAATACACATGCACTCATTAGCATATAATAAATGTAAGTCATCTTACCAGAATGCCACCGCCCGAGCTGGCTCAAGCATACAACTGGACTTAATGTGAGAGGCAGACTAAGAAAAACCTGGACTGACGATGTTAGAAAGACTGACTTTAGACGGAATTTCTCCTCTTCGAACACTACAGCCCTCAGCAACTACCAGCTCTCTCTTTCCACGACACCCAAGAAGATTAGCTAGAAGAAAAGACGTCAGATGAACAATGAAAACGTCAATGGCAGCTAACTAGAGAAAAAAGCACATTTAAAACACATACAATACGCACGCTCACGCGCACGCGCACGCGCACGCACACGCACACACAGACACACACACACACGAAAAAACGAAACCAAAAACAAATACCGCACACACATAACAAAACAAAAATAAGCAAACCAAACAAAAGCAAAACAAAAAAATATACCTCCTACTCCGTCTTGTAATGATCGGCAATTCTTGAGCAGAAGGCGAGCAAACAGCAACATAATGGGTAGTTTCAATGTCCAATGTCGTATTGTTTTTCTTTCGTTTCGTTTCGTTTCGTACCAAGCCTGCGGCTCAACGCAAGGACTGATTGCTCATATGACCCTGTAGAAACCATGCAATATCATTGTCAATATAAATCATTCTCACATACCGCCATTCTCCAAATTCATTTGGACTCACTGCCCATGGCACGTAGTGGTATCTACTTGTGAAGCATGGGGCACTCAGCCTGTTACTATTATTTTTGTTTAAAGCCCAACCGACTGCGTAGAGCCGTATCAGGGCTATAACCAGTTCAAAACATACAAAACTTCAACAGAAAAAGAAAATTAAGTACACATATCAATGCATGCATGCACATAATCTCAGGACATGCCCCTGGCGTTGACCACTCCGTCCAATTTATTGCACAAGGGATTTAAAAAAAACACCTGAATACAAATTTAAGCATATCTAAGGACACCAAAACATATATAAAAACAGGCATAAATTACCTAAAATTGCTTCCGCACATCTCACCTCCCTAAAGCCAAAAAAGCACTTAATACATGTAAACAATTATCAATCCTAAGAAAAAGTATGTAAGACTTTATCGAACACGTACAGATGAATGGACCAGCAAGGCAGAAAATGATAGGAGGAAAATGACAGAAAAAGAAACAAGGCAGAAACAAAGAGAGTGACAGAAAAGAGGAAATTTCTCGCACAGAATTTCCAGAAGGTGGGGATACTATTTATAACGAAAAAGCCCGGGGCATCCCCACGGGGGTGGGGTGGGGGGTAGTCAGGCTGTATGGCAAGCGTTGTTGTTCCGGCTATGTCTTTAGTGGACGTACATGCTGGGTATTTTCATGAAACCATAAGCCAGTCTCTGACATGACTTACACGGTGGTTAATGTGCATTGTTGATAATCTGTATCCGTATAAACACGCAGGGGTTTAGGCAATGTCAGATCTACACACATGTTCATCTTGGGGGGGGGGGGGGGGGTCAAAAAACATTACTACCGTTCACACACCAGGCGGAGATGTCTAAATGGATTCGAACTTAGATCTTCCGATTGGAAGTCAGGTTTGCCATATTCGTAAAGCGCCTGTCAAGTACCGTATGGTCAGAGATTGTTTCCTGCGTCTTATGTCTTGCAATAATTATAGTGTCTCTTTTTGATATGTTCTGTGCTCTTCCTTTCTGTGAGAGGGACAAAGCTGGCTTCTAAGGGGATGTGCGTGCATGTGTGCGTGCGTGTGTGTGTGTGTGTGTGTGTGAGCGTGCTCGTACGTGCGTGAGAGAGAGAGAGAGAGAGAAAGAGAGAGAGAGACAGCGAAGACAGTGAAAAGAGAGAGAGAGAGAGGAGGAGAGAAGAGAGAGAGAGAGGAGAGAGAGAGAGAGAGAAGAGAGAGAGAGAGAGAGAGAGAGAGAGAGAGAGGAGAGAGAGAGAGAGAGAGAGAGAGAGAGAGCTTATCTGTTTTCATTTAGATAGATTGTCTCACAATATTGTTTTCGAAAACTGACACCAGATGAAATATCTTTTCGCTGTTTCCAAAAACCATTAGTATATAAGTAGTATATACATTTTTTTAAAAATCTAAAACCAACGAAGAATCTGGAGAGAGTCAATCAGACACTGAATAAAAGCAATATGCAAAAATTTCATCCGCTTTTTTAGAAAACAAAATGGCACGCGCGCGCGCGCACACACACACATGAGAGAGAGAGAGAGAGAGAGAGAGAGAGAGAGAGAGAGAGAGAGAGAGAGAGAGAGAGAGAGAGAGAGAGAGAGAACTAGATAAACGTAGCTAAAACAAAAAAAACAAAAAAGATTAGGTTGAAAAGAAAATGTTATCAAAAACACAGATTGGCACAAATTCATTCCATTAGCCAGAAAGGACCCATTAAGGTTCCAACTCATGCCTGCAATCAGCTAGCACTAAGCACGTGATGCGAGATACACGAGGCAATTGGACAAATCCTGGCTGTGACCTGGAACGCAGTTGTACGCTTGTTTATGCACAGGAAATAAAAAAAAGAAGAAACGCATTCTTTGCACGGGTGCAGGGAGGATGTATTGACTGTGTTCAAATGCTTCCCGCGGGTCTTGAATGTAATTGGAGAGGCAGTTGTTTGAGGCATTATATCTGAAATGCACGTTCATGATTTTCTCTTTCCTTTTGGTCATCTATCTGTTTTTTCCCCCATTGCTTTCTCTGTTCTTACTCTGTTTGCCTCTCTCTCTCTCTCTCTCTCTCTCTCTCTCTCTCTCTCTCTCTTTCTCCCTCCTCTTTCTTTCTCTCATTGCCCAAGTTCTGACGTTAATAAATTGTTCCTTTTCTTTTGTTAATTCCTAAAAAGAAATAGCGGCAGATTCCTATTTCTACAATCTATGAAAATGGCATTTTTCTTCATGTAATATTTTCCCCTTTTTTCTTCCTCCACTTAACCATGCTTGTGACATTCTATTACCTGAAATATTACAGGAGATGTGATGGAAGGGAAAAAATGGCAGACATGTCATCACAGCAAATGGGGCTACATGAGCCAGACGGACAGCTCAGTTATGTTTGAAATGCGTCTACATCGCCTGCAGTGTTGTTATATTGAACACAACGCTATACCTTTCCCTGACTTCATAAAAAAAAACAGCTTCCATTCCTTGGTACGAAACAATACCTGTTTTCTTTCTGATATTCTTTTTGGACATGTTTATCTGTTGAATGTTTATGTGTTTCAAGCAGATCAACAGAAAGACAGAAAGCATATGACAATATGCGATAAAAAAAAAAGATTAACGAGTGTCTATGTCTATGTTTTGCTCATGATGATTTTTGTTTAGTATACATATCTGCTGATAACACAATGTCGTGGCATGGTTAACTCTAATCATTGTTTTGTTATTTAAATGTTGTTGCCTATCATTAAAAAAAGATTTGAATACGAATAAAATGATAAGAATTTTCATTGTAAGGGTAAAATCTCTCTCTCTCTCTCTCTCTCTCTCTCTCTCTCTCTCTCTCTCTCTCTCTCCCTCCCTTTCTCTCTCCCTCTAAACACTCTTTCACTCTCTCTCCCTTTCTGCTTCTCTCCTTCCCTCTCTCTCTCCTTCTCTGTCTCGTTCCTCTCCTGCTCTTTTTCTCTCATCGCCCAAGTCGTGGTATTGATAACCTGTTCCATTTGTTTTCCTTTAAAGAAAAGGCGGTAGATTCCATTTTTCCACAGTCTGTGAAAATGGTATTTTTCCCCATATAATATTCCCCTTTTTCTTCCTCCACTTAAGTATGCTTGTGACATTCTGCTACCTGAAATATTTCAGGAGATGTGATGGAAGTTACAAAATGGCAGACATGTCATCGCAGCAAATTGGGTTACATGAGCCAAGCAGACAGCTCAGTTATGTTTGAAATACGTGTATATCGCCTGCAGTGTTGTCATATTGAACACAATGCGATACTTTCCCTGACTTCATGAAAATAGCTTCCACCCATTTCAGCGGGAACCATCCTTATTTTCTTCCCAATATTCTTTCTTGACATGTTTATATAAATTATGGTCTGTTTCTGTTTTTCATGCAGATCAATAGACACACAGAACATATGACAATACGCGATATAACATGGAACATTAACGATTTTCTTTGATGTTTGCTCATGATGATTTTTATTTAGAATATACACTTGTAGACCGTGTAAACAGCGTAGTGGTATGGTTAACTCTTAACACTGTTTTGGCATTGAATTGTTGTTGCATATCGTTTGAAAGAAAATGACATTCAAAAAGAATTTTCATTGTGAGGGGGAAAAAAGATCGAAATGCTCTCTCTCTCTCTCTCTCTCTCTCTCTCTCTCTCTCTCTCTCTCTCTCTCTCTCTCTCTCTCTTCCACAAGAAAGTAAGTATATAAAAATAAGTGACAGTGGGCTTACGGGCCTAAGTTTTAGAGAATTGAGCATACAACCCATCTTAGTGATGTCTATCTCTTCAGAGATATTTTGATTCTTTGATGTTTGAATAAGAAAAAGCACCAACTAAATATGCATATATGTATCTTCATATATGTGCATGTATGTATAAACTTATACATGTAAGTACGCATATATGTGCCTACGTAGGTAGATCTCTCTGTATGTCTGTCGGTATGATTGTATGTACGAGTATGCATGTGTGCGTGTATGTATGTGTGCGTTTGTATTCAAAACAAAAAGTTTGTGTATTTTTGTTGAATGTCTATAAAATATTTACTATCAATGAATAAGAATGTACGAGTAAAGGTCATACAAACATTCATGTGTACGTATATGTTCACGTATTTACAGATGTGGAAAAAAAGTTGAAAGCAAAAATAAAACAAAACAAAAACATAACGCCAAACAAAAACGCACAAAAACACAACAAAAACCAAAACTAACAGAGTAAAATGTTCTTTCAATAAATACGTGAATATGTATACACGAGACATCAGCACTAGATTCAATAGCTCTTTCCACAAAGTCCACTGGGTCATAACAATACTGTTCATAAGTTGATGTTCAAACTTGGATGCCCGTTCTCACAAGATCCGTACGCTCAGTGATGGTTAAAGAGGTCGGTTTCACACGTACGCATACGCAATTGTTCAAGATATATGTGCGCCAATGTTTCTCCATAGCACAAATGTTTTTTTCAGTCCTGAAGACAAACGTGCATTAACATTGCAAAGCAATCGGTGACTGCAAAGCAATCGGTGACTGCAAAGCACGGATGGGTTGGTGTGGAGGATTTCTAAGCGAGGTTATCTGAAAAGGTCTGGGCTCAGGATTAGTTCCAGCAGAGGTACATGGGAAAGGGACAGTTAAGTCCTGAAACCGTGATTGATAGTGCCAAGGGGTGAGGGTGCGGGGAGCTTTCCGAGGATCATGCACGCCTTTTCTTTCCTAGCCATTCTTGAATAAATCAAACTGCTTTAAAAATCTATAGGAGGAGTCTACCGCTTCCACCTTCTTAATACTGTAATGCTGTGTGTGTGTGTGTGTGTGTGTTTGCGTGCGTGTGCGCGCGCGCGTGTGTGTGTGTGTGTTTGCGTGTGTGTGTGTGTGTGTGTGTGTGTGTGTGTGTGTGTGTTGTGTATGAAACTCAAGTCATCAGACTTATCAATGTCACAGTGCCTCCCAAGTTTGTTTTCCTTTCATACATTTGCACACAAGCACATTTGCACACTTGCGAATATTTGATATTACTTGATGACTGGAACTGGACCGTGAGGTCATCAGTTAAGTAGACAATGCTGCTGTGTAACGCCTTGGTCACAAACATATCTTCAACAGTACGTTATATATTACAAGATATACGCTCTGCGCACACATCTGGGGTGTAATCAAGGCCAGTTCCCAAATTCAGACCCAGAACAATTCATCAGACGAGAAGACAATACAAAAAAGCAGAGAGAAAAAATAATCAACAAAGCAGTAGGACAGAGACAGAGAATAGAGAGTATGAGAGAGAGAGAGAGAAAGAGATGCAGAGGGAGGGAGGGGGTAGAGAGATAGCCAGAGACAAAGACAGATTCAATAAGTGATAGAGATGGACTGACATAGACAGACAGACCAACCAACAGACAGAGAGAGAGAAAGAGTAAGAGTCAGAGAGACAGACAGACAAATAGACCTACAGAGAGAGAGAGGGAGGGAGAGTGAGATAGACACACAGAGAGAGACAGAGACTTAGAAACGGAGAGAAACAGGGAGAAAAAATGAGACAGAGACAGACAGACAGACAGCGAGAAAGAGAGACAGACAGACAGAAACAGAGACAAACAGACAGACAAACAAAGAGACAGATAGCTCATAGTAGTACACTACAAACAAATGTTTCCCAAATTACGACTGACCTCAGAAACACGTCTAGCAGCAGGCAATGTTTGATTAAGTGTTGTACCTTCATTTGTGCATCCAATCTATGTGCGAGCAGAGAAAAGTGTATGTCTGCCGTCACTCGAGCGGTGGTCAATGCACACCTTCTTCGTTGTTTGCAAGTTTTGGCGAAAACATGATAAAGCTTCTATCGCCGTGAAGGGAACTTCTTGTAGTTGAAGCACCGAAACAACAGCTTGCACGAAAAACACAAAGGCATGTGCCCACGCACGTATACATGTACACATGCACTTACCTAAAAGTTTACACTTGTTAACGGTCACACACACACATACACACACACACACACACACACACACACACACACACACACGAAGAGAGAGAGGGAGAGAAATTGTTTTCACACACACACCACACACACACACAACACACACACACACACACACACACACACATATATATATGTATATATATATATATATATATATATATATATATATATATATATTATGTATGTATGTATATAAGACATACAGAGACACACACGTATCTCTGTCTCTGTCTCTGTCTGTCTCTCTCCGTCTCTCTCTGTCTCTCTCTGTTTCTCTGTCTCTCTCTCTTTGTCTCTGTCTCTCTCTCTGTCTCTGTCTCTCGTCTCTCTCTCTCTATATATATATGTATATTATATATACAATATATTACATTGTATATATGTATATACATATATACATATATATGCATACATACCATACATACATATAAATATACATACACAATACATATACACATATATGCATTCATACATATATGTTACATATATATACATACACACACACACACACACATATATACATATATATGTTTATATTATTATATATTATATATATATATATATATATATATATATATATATATATATATATATATATCGTATGGTAGATTCCTAATGAGGCAATTTATCTATGTTAAAATAATCTTACAATCAACTACCCAACAATTCAACGGCGTACAAGATTATTGAAAATGCTTATCTTCAACATCTAATTCCTCCTTTATTTTTTTTTCAATAGATCCACTAAACCGCACATATGCTAATAGGAAGTGTACAACTATTTATTAAAGATTGGGGTTTAACTGCTAGGATGAACAGCATTCCTGAAACTGGTGTTTGGTTTTCCTTGCCTGTCTCAATTCAAGCATATTACAGAGGTACCATTGTCATATCTTGAACAAGAAATAGATATATAAAAAAAAAAAAGAAATTAAAAAAATCCGAATTATACAGAATTTCAGGAGTAGCGAGATTCTTAAAGTGACATTTACATTCAGCTTAAAGTACGTGTGTCTGTTTGGTGAGAATGCGAGAAGCAATCTCAGTCTAATGTTGGAGGTAAGAAATGTCTAATACTCCAGTGGAAAATGAAACACCTCTCTAGTTTTTGTTATTATCAAAAGCACTATTAACAAAACTGCTTGCACGAAAAAAAATGTCCTGAACTGTTGACACCTTTCAGATATTAGTACTAGAAAATACATCAAGATTCCATGTGCCAGGAAGACTTCAGCTGAAAAATGTCGCAGGAAAATCTTGCACACCTGTGTATTTACGAAAAGTTTATCAGAGCGATTTCCTTTTTCTGTGGATTGCCAACAATATCAAGGTCCAAACAATGCCCCTTGGGAATGCCAGGGGCTCTTTCAGTATAAACAGCATCCCCCACCTTCTGGAAATTCTGTGCTGGAAATTTCCTCTTTTCTGTTTTTCTCATTGTTTCTGCCTTGCTCCTTTGCTTTCTGTCATTTCTACCAATCATTTTTGCCTTGTGTCCATTCTTATGTGTTCATAAGTCTTCGAACTTTCTCTTAGGATTGATAACTGGGTACATGTTTTAAGTGCATGTTTGGATCTAGGGAAATGAAATATGCGGAAGCAATTTTAGGTAACTTAAGCCGTTTTTATATATTTTTAGTGTCGTTAGTTATGTTTAAAATTGTATTCAGGTGTGTGTTTTTTAAATCCCCTGTGCACGGTGAGTTGGACGGAGTGGTCAACGCCAGGGGCATTTCCTTAGATAGTGTGCCAGAATGCATTGATGTGTGCCGGAATGCATTGATATGTGTACTTCATTTTCTTTTCCTTTTTTCTCCCCTGTTGAAGTATAGTGTATGTTTTGAAACGGTTATAGCCCTGATATGGCTCTACGCAGTCGGCTGGGCTTCACACGAATATAACTAAAACAAAGCATGCAAATATGAAATGATTCAGACCAGAACTGGGCACAGAGGAATGCCGCAGTCAGCGCAGTACAGAGGACTGGGTGAGGGGTGAGTAAGAAGGGAAGGAGAGGCGGTAAGAGTGATGGGAGGTGAAGGTGGATCCACTCTGGGAGTCTGCACTTGATGACATTCCGTGTTTGTGTCAGCACGACTGATGATGAACGCGATATTTCAAACACACACACACACACTCACACTCAATTTGCCACACACACACACGCGCGCACACACGCACGCACACACACACACACACACACATATAACACACACACACGCACACAAGCTTGCACACACACTCAAGCTTGCACACACACACACACACACACACACACACAACACACACACACACAACACACACACACATACACAAACACACACACGCGTGCGAGCGCGCGTGCGCATGCACAAACACATAAATATACTCTCTCTCTCTCTGTGTCTCTCTCTGTCTTTGTCTCTGTCTGCCTCTCTCTCTGTCTGTCTGTCTGTCTCTTTTCTCTCTCTCTCTCCACACTTACAGACGCACGCACACACACAAACACACACACATCATCTCTCTCTCTCTCTTTCTCCTCTCTCTCTCTTCACACACATAACACACACACACAAAACAACACACACACACTCACACACAACACACACACACACACACACACACACACACACACACACCACACGCACGTGAACAGACACTGAGTCTAAGAAGGCTATTACAATATTGATCACTTCATACAGCTTTCTCCACAGTGTGCCTTCATCATCACGTCATCAGTCTGCTTCAGTGCCAAGTGTCTGGCCAGCATTGACAACTCTCTGGTTTCCAGACAATTGAGGATAAAACGTTAAACACTTCCCCTCTTTTCTCCTCTCACCCCCCCCCCCCCCCCCCCCCCACAACCTCCCACCCCTTTTTTCGTTTAGCGAAGGTCAGGGTGGTTTACAGGTTAGAACTTGGAATTTGTCACTGCAACTGATAGAATCTGTATCATCCTCACTGACCAAACCATTTGCACTGCTGACCCTTTATTTATTTTGTGGATACCATTAGTTTATAGTACCACACAGCGTACTAGTCTGAATTCCATTGTACAACATTAGGCAAAACTACATTGTATGATATCGCACTGTGTCCCTCATACTGTAATGCATTGTACTGAATTGCTCTAAACAAATATGCTTTATTCTAATGTTTATTGTCTTTTTCGGACAAAGTTAGGTTATAAAATATATTTCATCTACTGAAACACAGACACTTCAAAGATACCCATGCACAGGGAGGAAGGACAGACAGGGCGCCCCGGGGTAAGACAAAGAAACGTTATTTCATACTTCCTGGTCTGGAAGCTGGGCTGCATCTGTCTGTTGTTCGTTGCGTGGCTATGTCCAGAGGTTTCTTTCTCATCTCCCCGCCTTGCTCTTTGGCTTATAATCAAAGTAACTGTCTTCTCTTTGCTTGGCGAATGCCTACGGACTTTGGGAGTCAGGAGCGGATTGTCTACCCGGTGAAGAGGCATCGTTGCTCTGGGTCCAGCACAGCACCTTTAGGGTTCCTATATTAGACACTGCCGAAGACGCTCATGTACATGGAACTGAACCAAGGGCACCACGACTAGAGAAGACCACTAAAGCGATATTAGGATACTCTGAGGGCCAATGTCATCAGCTGTGGTATCAACACCACCAAGTAGGAAGACGTTGCAACGGAATAAGCTGGCGACAGCAATGTACGCAAGGCACAAGCATAAAATGATTAAAACAGCACAGAACAGCTGTTATTCACGAGAAAAGGGATTGGCAGAAGCATAATCAAGGGCTACAGGACTCTTTACCATGCAATGCATATGGAAGTACATATGCCTCTACAGTTGGTGTTGTTGCATCCAACATGAAACCCCACACCATCATCGCGCCATTCATCTCATGAATCGTCGGGAGTGTCCGTCATCGCCACCACCACCACCGCCGCCACCACCATCACCACCACCACCACCACCACACCACCACCACCACCACCATCATCATCATCATCATCATCATCATCATAATCGGTATCAGCTCATTCCCAGTAACAATAGATTGGCAAGATGCAACCTTCCTGAAGAAAATACAATACAATACAATACAATATTTTATTTGTATAGCGCAAAATCTTGATAAAATCAAATCTAAGCGCTAAAACAGACACACACGCACGCACGCACACACACGCACGCACGCACGCACGCACGCACGCACGCACACACACACACACACACACCACACACACGCACACGCACACGCACACGCACACGGCTATTAATGTGGAGAAATAATAAAAGCAATGGAAAATTATAGAGAGCATATTATATAAAATTATATATTACAATGCGATTCCCCTCCGAGCGGAGACAGGCTGCAGAGGGGATTGAGTGAGGTCAGGATTTTATGCAGAGGAGAAAAGGTGAGTTTTGAGAGAGGACTTGAAGGAGACAAAAGTAGGTTGCTGACGGACAGAGAGAGGAAGTTTGTTCCAGGAAAGTGGACCAGAAACAGAGAAGGCTCGTGGACCATAGGTATTGAGCTTAGTGCGTGGAAAGCGAAAAGTCAGAGGATCGGAGGCAGAGTGGAGGGTACGTGAGGGAACATAGATCTCAAGTAGGCTTGACAGGTAATCGGGGGCTGCGTTATTGAGGCTTTTGTAGCATATGGTGTCTAGTTTGTACTGTATGCGCTTTGATACAGGGAGCCAGTGAAGTTGTGCCAGGAGAGGAGATATGTGGTCAGCTTTTTTCTTTTTGAGTACAAGGCGTGCAGCATTGTTTTGAATGTACCATGCTTATTCATAAGGCAAGTACGGACCTAATCTATACTGTCACAAAGATCTTGCCTACACACATTGTCACATTCTATATGATTAAGTTTATCAAGCAGCCAACTGACATACTCCACATAATAAAACATGTTGATCCATTTACGCAATTGTTCAATGACCTGGTCTGATATTGTGACAAACACTTGTTTAACTTTGGTATAACTTCCTTTTATGGTCATAAGATTTTGGGAGAAAGAGACTTGACTGACGCATTGACTGACCGGTGGGACGGAATCTATTGACAGTGTGTTGCTATAGGGATCCAATCAGCGTTGTGTGGACCAACATAGACAGCTGGTAGACTCTGCGTTGACATAAGCAGCCAGTCTGTATTTGTCGACTGCAAAATGGCAGCCAGTGAGGACTGTTAGCATAGACACCCAATCAAAGTTGTGTTGATGTAGTTAGTCAGGGTCATGTTGATACGTGCACCGGAGCCACGATGGATTTTCATGCAGAATCGTTAAGTATTGTAGTGGTACATCTACCACAACACACAAACACACTAGTGTGTGTGTGTTTGTATGTGTGGTGGTGGTGTGTGCATGTGTGTCTTTGTGTGTGTGTGTGTGTGTGTCTTTGTGTGTACGATAAACGTGATTATTTTTGAAGATCAAAACCATACAGTTTTTGACTTGGAACTATGATGACATCTGTGTTTATCTCAGACTTGATGTAACCACTCTCATTGGGTGTCTGTGTGGATCTCGTACTAACACAATGAATGGGAAATATTCAGAACGCGTAAGGCACTAAAACCACCAATGTTGCCATTAGCCGCCATTCCATTCTTCTTCAGCTCCAAATGCTGCACGTGCACGACACGTGTGACTACACGCAAGATGCACCACGATGCGTCACGTACCGTTAATGCTGCACGTGATGCACATCTGTCAGGCACAAATATTAGGTCACCATCAAGGTGAGACACAGACACAAACTGTGGTGAACGTGCAAAGAGGACGAAGGCTGTGTGGATGGTAGTCTGCATAAGCAGAAAATCAGAGATGACAAAAAAACCACATAATATTACAAATGAACAAATTGTAAATAAAGTTCATTTGTCTGAGAGATTACGACATCAAAGAGTCACCTGTCACTACTATTACTGGTTCCTTAAACTTCTGTTGCGAAATTGTTAAGAAAGCAGAAGGCGAACGTACCTTTCAGCAGTTCATTGTTAATACTTTTAGCTGCTTTAAAATAAGTTCCATTTTCTAAAATTACAACATCCCTGTCACAGTGTTGTGCGATACATTGGACTGTGGCTAAGTTTTTATTGACGCTGTTGTTTGGTTTGGAGGGTTGTCAGTTCAGAAGCTTATTGGCACCATGGAGGTATTTTCTTTCTTTCTTTCTTTTTCTTTCTTTCTTTTTTCCTCTTTTTTTCCAGCTCGTGTCGGTCATTTGAAAAATAAGCTGCAGGTGGCTGCAGCAGCGCTCGAGATCAAAAGAGTGTGTTATACTTCAAGAATATACAACGTGTTCTGCTTCCGGTGTGTTATAAAAATGTGGATATACGTTGCAGTTATTCAAATCTTGGCAGGTTTGTAATTTTGTCTAAAATTGGCAGTCCTTTTTTTCGATCTTATAAACTTAGGACGTGCAAGCAGGCAGTCGTTCTTTGGCGACTGGGTGTGTCTGCTATCTCTTTTGTTTGTCCAGTTTGTGATTTTGTCTCATTTGGCACTTGTTTTTGGTCTTATAGAATTGGGAATGTGCTGGCAAAGAGTCGTCGCTGGCAATCGGACGTGTTTTTATAATGTTGAATTTTCAGAAAGCAGTCATTCTGTATTGGCTTGTTGATTCAAAGGAATATGATGATACAATTCTGTGTTTCTTTGTAACTAAGTCCTCTGACGAATGGGTCATCCGTTCATGCAATTGTTCAGATTTCTTTTTCGCTCTTACGTGCGTTGTAACCTAATAACTGTGTGCCTTGCAAGAGATTTGATCTTTCCCAGTGGTGTCCTTTCCTCCTCGGAAGCAAGAGACTATTCAGCCGTCCCTAGTTGAGGTCTGTGATGGTAATCTGTCAAGAGACGAACGGAATTACGCCAGTTTCCGTCCTTTGTGCTGTCAAGGGCCCGGGTGCTGATTCTACAAGTTCTAGTTGTGTTTACTTGTTTTTTTTTAGGGTATTTTCTTGTACATTGTATGACGTTTCTTTACAATAGGAGTACGTGTATATATGTACACACCACAACACACACAAAACACACACACACACACACACAACACACACCACAAAAACACACACACACTTAACATTCATAACGAGCGAATATGTACCACTAAAACTATTCACTGTCTATAATACAACCACTATCACTCTAAAACATCACAATCATACTCAATTCAACTTAGCAAATCATGTAGACTTTAGAATATGTCAGGCCACATTTCGTACGACAGTGACATAGTATAATATATATATATATTATATATGTTGTACGTCATACATTATATGTAGTTTATTTGTGTGTGTGTGTGTGTGTGTGTGTGTGTGTGTGTGTGTGTGTGTGTGTGTGTGTGTGTTGTAAATGTTATATTATGTTTAATTGTATACACTGATATATTTCGTTTTCATTGCTGTCCAGTATTTTTGTGTGGTTCGAGCGAGCGAGCAAGCGAGAGAGAGAGAGACAGAGAGACAGAAAGAGAGAGAGAACAAACTTAAGTTTCAAAAATAGAATTTGTTCTGTTTAGATCAAGATCTAATCTTGACTAACCTTCTCTTGTGGATACAAAATGTATTACGTCTGCATGATTGTCATATCATTCAAAAATATACCATTTCAATAATATTCTGCATAGTATTCTAAGAAATTATGAACAGCAGAATAACTCTTGCCAAAACTACTGTATCTTGGGTTGTATCACCCTCGTGATGTGAAACCTTCATGACGAAATGAAGCCAAACATGTTCTGAACTCTACCAGTTAGTTTTCTGTGACTGTGGTCAACTTTAACTCTGTCTGCTTAACATCCTCTCTGCTGATGTCTGTTCTATTTGTTGAAATCTGGATATGCGGTACGATTTGCATTGTTACAACTGTAAGTATCACATCAGCATAATTATGCCATGATTTTTACTTAAAACTCAATATTTCAGAATACATGACGTCCATGCTTTTTATTACTTTACCCAGACGCTCATACGTCGTGCGACGCATGAGGCAGCAAGTGTGCTCCAGCGGGCTTGGTCAACAGAGAGCCTGAGGGCATCACACATATTTTATCTTTATTTTTATTTGAATGAACAGCCTTTGAATCCAGCCGTAACAGACCTCGATCTGTTGGGGGAAAAGACAAGCGATATGTTCCGTAACTGTATCCCTAGTTTTAAATCGCATTGAGAAGAATTGAGGACATCATCAAATGTTTACAAGCACAGTGCATTTGAAGACTTTACATTTCCGATTACACCAGGTTTCTATCATATGTCGAGCTTTAAGTCCACCATTTGCAAATCGTGCCAGCATAACAACCCCCACCTCTACCCCCACCGCCGACTTGTGTTTAGTAATCATACATTTAACCTTTCTTAGACCAGTAAGCCCTCAAGCTATGGCACTTCCGCTCCAACAGACCCAAATTCTTTACCATGTCGCCGTTTTGGAACCAGTAGCTGTCTTCCGGTATGCGAGGCCTCCGTACGGCTTTGCAGATGAGATAGATCTTGCCATCAAGATTCATGTAGCTATTACCCCCTAAGGAAATCACTGTGGAAAACAGGAAACGTCATGAAGCGAGAGACGTCAGCAGTCAGGTTAACGAAGGACGTTCAGATTGAATATTGCAGTGAATGGGAGCGGGGGTAATAAAATGGTTCTGACACACTGCTGGATGAAGGTGAAAATATTGGCTTGGCTGCAGAATTTTTCTTTCTAGTCTCTCTCTCTCTCTCTCTCTCTCTCTCTCTCTCTCTCTCTCTCTCCTCTCTCTCTCTCTCTCTCTCTCTCTCTTTCTTTCTTCAATTTCTCTCTCTCTCTTCTCTCTCTCCCTCCCTCCCTCTCTCTCTCCTTTTCATTTATGACTGGGCGTTCATTTTGAAAACTCGATGAATATGATCTGTTTTCATGTGCCGATGATGATGTTAGTTGGAAGTTAAGATCGTTGTTAACCATTACACTGTGCCACATAATCTAGATGTTAATAAAACGATCGCACAAATCGATATATATCGAAAAAAAACCGGGAGTCTTAGATACACAAGACATCTCCAAGAAAAGAATAGTTGTGTTAATGCTGAAGAAAAATATTCAAGAGAATAAAGTGTAGCTCATATCAATGTTAAAGCTTACAGGCAGTCTCAATAGGCTATGCATCGGCAACTTGACAGTAGAAAAAACCAATTTTTATACATTTTACAAATGACCACGTTCCTATCAACCGCGATGCCCCTCCCACCCCCCCCCCCCCCCCCCCCCCCGTGGGAATGCCGGGGGCTATTTCAGTGTAAATAGTATCCCCATCTTCTCGAAATTCTGTGGTAGAAGTGTCCTCTTTTCTGTCACTCTCTTTGTTTCTGCCTTATTCCTTTGCTTTCTGTCATTTCTTCCTGTCATTTCCTGCTTTTCTGTTCCAGTCACCTGTTTGTGTTCGATAAAGTCTTACTTTCTGTTAGGACTGATAATTGGGTACATGTGTAAAGTGCATTTTTTGGCTCTAGTGAAATGAAATATGCGAATATGTGTGTTAGTGTCCTTATTTATGTTTAAATTTGTATTCATTTTGACAAATTATAGCAGTCCGCCACGTAGGTTTTACTAAATCCATTAGTCATTATTACCTATATCACCTACACGTATGTATGCACCATTGTTTTTGTTGTTCACACTTACTTTGTCGTAGCGCTGTCGCCGTAACCCGGCCTCATCAGCGACAGCTCACGGCTCATCAGCTCACGGCTGCCTCGCTTCCCTCTCAGCAGTAACACAGTCAGTCGCTGATGAGGCCGGGTTACGGCGACAGCGTTACGACAAAGTAAGTGTGAACAACAAAAACAATTTGTATTCAGGTTTGCTTATTTTTTAAATCCCCATGTGCGATAAATTGGATGGAGTGGTCAACGCCAGGAGTATCTCCTTAGATTATGTGCTCAAATGCATTGATAAGTCTCCTTAATTTTCTTTTCTTTTTTCTTGTTGAACTGTACATGTTTTGAAATGGTTATCGCCGTAATATGGTTCTACGCTGTCGGCTGGGCTTTAAACAACAACTAAAAATAATAACAGTAACTATTCGATGCCCCAATCCCAACACTATTAGTAAATAAGAAAAATGTTAAGTTCTTTTTACTATTCCCTTATTTTCACATTCCTGAAGACGTCTTCAATCATCAGACAAATGCAATTTCTAAGTTGCTCGTTTAAAAACTGAGACGTTTGGCCAATGATCGTCGTCTTTGTGACTATCGAATGAATGGTGTCGGGAGCTTAGGATGTGATTGTCCAGAGAGTGTCGAGGCATTGGTGCTCTAGGTCCCATCCGCGCCCTCGTGGTGTTTCTTGTTAACTTGTTAACTCGTACACTCGTACATACATACATACATACATACGTACACACGTACACATACATTCATATATACATACAGACATACATACATGCATACATATGGGGCAGATATTGTTTTGTGCAGAATGTGATTTAAAAAAATACGTATTTTCCGTTTGCACTTACGGACACAAACAACAAAGCATTTTTTTCTCTAATCAGGAAAATCATCGAAAATGAAAAAGCACACTTTAACGTATCAAATACAGTCATACGTTGTAATGGTTAATGTAACTGTTTGCTTTCTATGGTCACTTATACATGTATAGTCACTTTGGTGTACCTTGTTTGTTTCTTTTTCTGGGGAAGTCAGTTTTAAAACTGCAAAATTACACAAGGCTTTTTTGACATTTTAAAATGTTGAACCGAAAAAAATGCCTGGGGCATCTTGTCTTTTTTGAAAATAATGGCCCACTAATTAGTAGTAGTAGTAGTAGTAGTAGTAGTAGTAGTAGTAGTAGTAGTAGTGGCAGCAGCAGCAGCGATGGTGGTGGTGGTAGTAGTAGTAGTAATAGTAGTGGTAGTAGTAGAAGTAGTAGTAACAATAGTAGTAGTAATAGGAACAGCAGCAGCAGAAGCAGTAATGTCGTCATCATCATTGTCGTCGTCATCATCATCATCATCATCGTCGTCGTCATCGTTATCGTCATCGTCATCGTCATCATCATCATTAGCAGAATTGTAAAGGCAGCAGAAGCAGCAGTAGTTGTAGTGGTAATAGTAGTAGTAGTAGTAGTGGAAGCAGCAGCAGCAGCAGCAGTAGTAGTAGTAGTAGTAGTGGTAGTCACAGCAGCAGCAGTAGCTGCAGCGGGAGTAGTAGTAGTAGTACTAATAGTAGCAGGGGTAGTCGTAGTGGCAGCGGTAGTGATATTGTTTTCAGCTGATTGCTTCTTTACATGTACTGCATGCATGAAATCTTTGTACAGAGATCATGATTTTTCTCTTCAGGGGTGTTATCCATCAGAATAATTGATTAATGTGATAGAAGAGGGAAAATCCTTACTTCTCTCTTTTTTTTTCTAGGATGAGTTTTATTTGATCTTGTCTGTCAACATGACAGCCGGATATTGGGAGTGCCGTCGTCTTCACAGCTCCGCAGACAGTGATAGGACGGTGTGAAATCAATCAGTCGTAATGAAGAAGGCAATCACACATTCTCTCCTCTCATTGATCTCTCTTGATGTCTGGCTGAGGGCTGCCCGTTGGGCAGAAATGATGACGAAGCCATACCCTCTAGAACACCATCAACGTACGAAAAAAATGTGTGTACTTTTACATCACCTAGACACTTTACCTCTTTACGCATGTCTGTTGGCTTTCTCTCTTTCCGTATCTCTCTCTCTGTCTCTCTCTCTATGTGTGTGTGTGTGTGTGTGTGGTGTGTGTGTGTGTGTGTGTGTGTCTATGCTTATATATGTAAGTGTATCTATTTATCTATCCATATATACATATAAAATGTATATATATATATATATATATATATATATATTGTGTTGTGTGTGTGTGTGTGTGTGTGTGTGTGTGGAGAGAGAGAGAGAGAGAGAGAGAGAGAGAGAGAGAGAGAGAGAGAGAGAGGAGAGAGAGAGAGAGAGTTGAATGATTCAAAGTAGAGTGTCCTTTTGTTTTTCTACAAAACCAAACAGGGCCACGTGTTTTGTTCATTTTTAGAAATGAAAGTGTTCAGTGTTTTGAATGAAAATACAACATGTGGCTGAAAAGAAAAAAAAAACGTCAGACAGAAAATGTAGGTAAACAAAATATAACCACAGCATTGACATTTGTCGAAGATACAACAATAACAACAACACAGCAGCAGCAGCAACAACAACAACAACTACAAAAACCAAAACAAAGAAATAGGCGGAGAAATCGAATTTTGAGAAAGAAATGTTGTCTTAGAAAATAGATGAACACACTTTTTTCCATCGTCCAGAGCTGACCCATTAAGATTCTGTCCGACGCCTGTCAGTCAACCAGCATCAGGCACGTGATGTCAACTATTCAAGGCGATTGGACAAATCCTGGCTGTGACCTGGAATGCTGTTTTATGCTTGTTTGTATATGCATATCAAAAACAGTGGTGCGCGTGCTTTCGACGGGTACCTGGGGATCATTTCGAATCTGGTTACTGTTCTTGGTGTAACTGAAAAAAAAACCCATTGATTTCAATAGACGACTGTTATTTAGGGATAGAATATGGAAGATGTTGCCATTATTCTCATCTCTCTGTGTCTCTCTGTCTCTCTGTCTGTATGCATGTCTCTCTCTTTCTCCCCTTTCTCTCTCTCTCTCTCTCCCCTCTTTTGATTTTTCTCTCCCTCTCTCTTTTTCTCTCCCTCACTATCTCTGCTTGCTTCTGTTATCTTTCTGTCTAGAGAACCTTTGAAGCAGTGTCTTAAGCAACATTTCATTGGTAGGGGAAAGCAGCAATTGAGTTTTGTTAAGCCTAGCAGATATGTGGTTTTCACCATTTTATATTTCTATGTATTTATTTATTTTATTCATTCTTTTTCTACATCCAAGTAATGATATGCCATTATGTAAGCAAAAGTATTATACGATTTGCAGCAAAAGCAAAAGCAAAAACGTGGGAATGGATTCGCAGTGAATCGCGCAAAACAAACAGATTACTTCATTTCTATTGCCCTAATACAACAATACTAATGGCGAAGCCACGCAGACAACATCTTTTTTCCCATCAACACTGCTGTCATGAACATAAAGTGGCTTCTTTCCCATCACTAGAAAAACGCAGTTATCTTATCACAAAGAAAAATTGACCGCCCACGTTCAAGCTCGTTGAAACCAGAAACACACACACACACACACACACAACCACACACACACACAGACACACACACACACACACACACACACACACACACACACACACACACACACACACAACACACCACACACACACACGCACACACAAGTACAGAAACAGAACGCGTATTTTAAGTAACAGTACATGACAGGTGCACAATTTCGGTCAACTGGTAACTTTGTCAAGCATCATCATCATCATCATCATCATCACATCATCATCATCATCATCATCTATCATCAGGTGCTTGCCGCATGGCGTCGGCGATTATGGACTTCCATCTGTCTCTATCACTTGTTGTCAAGCACACGCAAAAGAAAATTAAGAACAAATATAACAAAACTCGGGGAGGGGGAGGACAGCAAAACTTCCCTGACGTTTAGTAAACATACTTCAAACAACAACAACAACAACACCAACAACGACGACGACAACGACAACGACAACAACAACAACAAACAACAACAACAACAAAACAACAGCAGCAGCAGCAGCAATAACAAAAGAGATGATGATGGCATTTTTAACAAATCCCCCTTTTATACAAAACATACATAGAACATCTAGCATTTGGTATCCCCGCAATCACTATGAATTTCAAGAGAGATGAGAGAATAGAAGAGCTGACGAGAAGCGATGACAACAGCAGACTTACACTAGTGAAAACATATTCTGAATATTGTGAGATCTATTTGAGAACGTACAGTTCACACCCTTTCCTAAAACAACGAGAGAGAGAGAGAGAGAGAGAGAGAGAGAGAGAGAGAGAGAGAGAGAGAGAGAGAGAGAGAGAGAGAAGAGAGAGAGCTAGCATCCCATATTGAAGTGATGCTATACATTCGTTAGAAAAAAGTAAATAGCATTACAGAACAAAATTAACAGTTAACAGCATATAGCAAACTGCATGTAAGGAAATCGCTTTGATTCTTAAATTATGTGGTTTTTTTTGTTTTTTTTTTTATATCCTCATTCATTTCTTTGTTTCTTTTAACAAAAAATAGTGTTGTCAGCAGAAATGCTCAAAAACACATGCGCATGCTATATGTACTAGACAATATCTGAACTACAGGGGTAAATACAGAGTTGAACAATAGCCTGTCACTCTGCCAAGCTAAGTTCATCTCGTAAGGTAGGTGAGTGCCACGCTGATGAGTTGAATAATGCAGTGTCTGATGGTGTCACATGAGCGGTAACAATGTTCTGGCAAATTGCACCGTAATGAATCAGAAGCGTAGATTGTTAAGGAGTCACGAATGCATACCTTTGGAAGTCACATTGCAAAGGTCAAGGTCATAGACCAAAACCGGGGTCCAAAAGTGGGTGAAAAATCACTTCTTCTTTCTTCTTCTTCTTTTTCTTTGTCTTCTTCTTCCTTCTTCTTCTTCTTCTTCCTTCTTCTTCTTCTTCTCTCTCTCTCTCTCGCTCTGCTTAAAGTGTTTAAAATAAGTGAAACTGGGATTTCCTAACATGCAGTTTTGACTCTGTCCTTGTAGTACTAAATCCTGTCTTGTTTTCTATTCCACACAACTGAAACCATAGTCTTTGAAGTTTCAAAATAGAAACATCAGGTAGCAACATCAACAGGTGCATGATTTTACACACATTTAGGGACTTACGTACAACCGTTCGTCCAAGAGGGGTACTGTTTCTTTTCAACCAAATTGCAAATGATGCTATGACTTCTGAAAGTATTCTCTATATTGTTTGATATTCTAATCACCGAGCGTGTGACGTGTAAATTGAAACAATGTAAATCATTCAACTATATTCTTACACATATGGTTTTATAAATAAATTGATAATTCCTCTCCCTCTCTCTGGCTTTCGCTCTCTCTCTCTCTCTCTCTCTCTCTCTCTCTCTCACACACACACACACACACACACACACACACACAGAGTCTCTTTCTCTCTCTCTCTCTCTCTCACACACACATACACACACACACACACACACACACACACACACACACACACACACACACACACACACACACACACACACACACACACACACACACAAGTACAAAAACAGAACGCGTATTTTAAGTAACAGTACATGACAGGTGCACAATTTCGGTCAACTGGTAACTTTGTCAAGCATCATCATCATCATCATCATCATCATCATCATCATCATCATCATCATCATCATCATGGCGTCGGCGATTATGGACTTCCATCTGTCTCTATCACTTGTCAAGCACACGCAAAAGAAAATTAAGAACAAATATAACAAAACTCGGGGAGGGGGAGGACAACAAAACTTCCCTGACGTTTAGTAAACATACTTCAAACAACAACAACAACAACACCAACAACGACGACGACAACAACAACAACAACAACAACAGCAGCAGCAGCAGCAATAACAAAAGAGATGATGATGGCATTTTTAACAAATCCCCCTTTTATACAAAACATACATAGAACATCTAGCATTTGGTATCCGCAATCACTATGAATTTCAAGAGAGATGAGAGAATAGAAGAGCTGACGAGAAGCGATGACAACAGCAGACTTACACTAGTGAAAACATATTCTGAATATTGTGAGATCTATTTGAGAACGTACAGTTCACACCCTTTCCTAAAACAACGAGAGAGAGAGAGAAGAGAGAGAGAGAGAGAGAGAGAGAGAGAGAGAGAGAGAGAGAGAGAGAGAGAGAGAGAGAGAGAGAGAGCTATCATCCCATACTGAAGTGATGCTATACATTCGTTAGAAAAAAGTAAATAGCATTACAGAACAAAATTAACAGTTAACAGCATATAGCAAACTGCATGTAAGGAAATCGCTTTGATTCTTAAATTATGTTTTTTGTGTTTTTTTTTTTTCATATCCTCATTCATTTATTTGTTTCTTTTAACAAAAAATAGTGTTGTCAGCAGAAATGCTCAAAAAACACATGCGCATGCTATATGTACTAGACAATATCTGAACTACAGGGGTAAATACAGAGTTGAACAATAGCCTGTCACTCTGCCAAGCTAAGTTCATCTCGTAAGGTAGGTGAGTGCCACGCTGATGAGTTGAATAATGCAGTGTCTGATGGTGTCACATGAGCGGTAACAATGTTCTGGCAAATTGCACCGTAATGAATCAGAAGCGTAGATTGTTAAGGAGTCACGAATGCATACCTTTGGAAGTCACATTGCAAAGGTCAAGGTCATAGACCAAAACGGGGTCCAAAAGTGGTGAAAAATCACTTCTTCTTTTTCTTCTTCTTTTTCTTTGTCTTCTTCTTCTTCTTCTTCTTCTTCCTCTCTCCTCTCTCTCTCTCTCTCTCTCTCTCTCTCTCTCTCTCTCTCTCTTCTCTCGCTCCTGCTTAAAGTGTTTAA
>JAPXFY010000013.1:42746734-42749234 GCA_030674185.1 Monoplex corrugatus
CTGAACTTGTTGATATGAAAAATATTTCTTTTGTATCACATGAGAACCTTCGTACCACTCAACAATTTCTAAAAGACGACATTCACCCCACCACCAGAGGAAGTAGCATCATTGCAGGAAATCTTGGAAGACACATTCGAGATCTATTTTGGGAGACTCCAAGGAGAACATCAAGATCAAGATCATCACAGCTACACCCTTCCAGATTCTCCAGAGGACAGTACCACCCTTTTGACAACTACACACCATGGTGGCCGTATAATTTGTTTTGAAATAACAGTATTACATATACAATACTTAATGTTCATGTCACAGGACTTTTTCCTCGTCATCTCTGACATGTCTTCTGCTGAAAATAAACAATAACTAGGTTTTAGTCCGACTATCAAGACTCGGTCAGACTATACACTTTGTACATTTGAAGACGTGAATGCCATTATTTTGATTTTTGGTTATTTGTTATCCCTTGTAATCTATTATCACCTTTATAAGTTATTCGTACGTTGGACTATGTAATTTTCTTTTTATTGATTTTGCTACAATTTTGTTTTCTTTACTTCGTAGTCTAAGTAATTACGTAATTTTCTTTCTGTCCAGTTCTCCTGGACACAGAAAATCAAAGTATTCATTATTATCGACCATAAATAACAGTTAATAGAAAGTTGGAGATTAACCAATATCAGCAATGCGAAAACAATCCCAAGTCAAGTTTTTGCAATGGAATTGTAGATCCCTTTCCACCAATTCGGCTTACTTGGAGCATTTCCTAGCATCAAATAGGTGTGAAATTTTGATTCTACAGTCGATGAATGTTGTCGCTACCAAGCTTCCCAATTTCCCCAATTATTATTATCCTCCAGTCTATGAATGTGGGAATCACGGGAAGAAGGTATCCACCGCGATTTATATACTCAAAGAGTTACAATACTGCTTACTTACTTCCCCAGTTTTGAAATCAAGCGAAGATTTGCATGCTTGTGCTGCCACTGTCCAATTAAGCAATTCTCTAAACATTAACGTTTTGTCAGTCTACCTACCAACAGGTCCAAATGACCACAACACAGAATGGCTGCGCACTATCCAAGATCAGCAGCGTGGTAAATGGCTAATAGGTGGAGACTTTAATTCCCACTCCCCATTTTGGGAAAAGAACTGTTCTACTGTTACGAGCAATCGTTTGGTAGAAAATATCGTTGATAGTTCGCTTTACCTTCTAAATGATGGTAGTGTCACTAGGATCCCTGATGTTTCCAAACACAGGGCGACAGCCATCGATTTGTCTCTAATCTCACCAGAATTAGCACCATCCTGTACCTGGGAAACTCACAGAGACACTTTGGGAAGCGATCACCTACCTATCATCATAACCATAACTGACAAAAACATCAGGATGAAAGACAGCTCTCCTGAAATTATTCCAAAATATAATTACAAGCGTTCTGACTGGTCCTTATTTCGAACTGCTCTAGCTAATCAAGATTACAGACATTATGAAAGTGAAAATGTAGACATTATGTTTTCTAAATTCCAAGAGTCAATTTTAGCCGCTGCAGACCTATCGATTCCGAAACTCAAATCTTCTAGATCAAATAATCGATTGGGTAATGTTTGGTGGACAGAGGCATGTGAGAAAGCAGTTCAATATAAAAGGGAGAAATTCAAAATCTACATCAAAAGCCGGAAACCTGAGGATCATGTCGAAATGAAAAAAGCTAACATCCAATGTAACAAAATCATTGCTGAAGCAAAGAAAGATTATTGGGCATCATTCTGCACAAAAGAAATTTCAGATTTCAAAGATTTCCATAAAGTCTGGACGAAAATGAAACAAATGAAGGATGGAACCAACTTACCTAGGTGTCCGATAATGATTGAAACATGTAACACATTTCCTTCAGACATGGACAAAGCAGAAACTTTTGTGGATCTGTTCGCCAAAAACAGTAAAGTTGAAGGTTTATCTCCTGACTGCAAACATCACAGAGAAATGGAAGATTACAACCCAATCTACACTGATCCAGTACCACAGAATGATCTCTGGTTTAATTCTCCAATCACCTTAGAAGAGCTAAAAAACACAGTACTGTCTCTACACAACAAAAAGAGTTCGGTAGGTGTTGATGCAGTTTCGACTGAAATGATTAAACATCTCCCTGAAAACTACCTTATTTTCCTACACAAAATTTTGCAGAAATGCTGGGTTACTGGAACTGTGCCACAAATCTGGCAAAAGTCTATAGTTATACCAATCTTAAAAACAGGAAAATCGAAAACCGATAAAAACAGTTACAGACCTATTGCTTTAACGTCACACACAAGCAAACTAATGGAAAGATTGGTCTTAAACAGACTTTTACACTACTGTGATAAAAATAACGTTATTCCGGTAAACCAGGCAGGTTTTAGAAAAGGAAGATCCGCAGTTGAGCACCTAGTTAAACTTACAACTCAGATCAAACAACAGTTTGCCCGCAGAAAAAGTGTTTTAGCTACTTTCTTT
>JAPXFY010000013.1:42754234-42756734 GCA_030674185.1 Monoplex corrugatus
TCACGCCAAGTGGCAAAAAGAGAAGGAACTTGGGTACAGAGGAAATGGAATAAAAACAAACAGACAGAGAGATACGAAGGTACGTTAGTAAACAAATTTTCAAATATTTTACAAAAACAGCTCCTCCTCCCCCTCTCCCCAGTAACTTGATGAAGTTGAAAGAAATATGTTTCCCTTCGTTTGCCCACCGAGTTAAAATCATTTACGTTTGTCGCTGGCTGGGAAGAGTTTATGTCTGTGAGTAAAAACATTCCCAAAGCAACCATCTGTTTGCTTGGTGTAATCATGTTTTCACCTGATCAGCTTTGTTTTGACTGGGACATGTTTCAAGCTTTCCACCGAGTCGTCATGGCGCAGTGGGTAGCGCAATTGACTACCGAATGAAAGATTGTGGGTTCAAATCCCCATCAGTCCCTTCAAAGATCATTTCTGAATTTTTCAGCTCTAACCAGCTCCTATTCAGAGCTGAGCGTTCTTGTTGGGAAGACTGGAACTACGCAGTCGAGCCACATCCGTATCACGGATACATCATTGAGAGTGTTGCTCAAGTTTTTCTGGTCAACACTGCAGGTGTCTCTATCTCAGGCCTGGTTGAACCAGGATATATCAAGAAAGTAAGTCTAGAGCACACCCTTGTTACGCAAGCTCAGTCTTAGATGAAAAATCCACAGCATCATGCTTATCATTCTCATCGTCATTGCCATCATCACATTGTAAAAAATGTGCCAGCTTCTGCGGCCATTAAAGTAATGTAGAAAATGGGACAAAAGTTCAGTCTTTCCTACCACCTAAAACGCTCGGTTCCTCCACAGAGATTGGTTAGGCATAACATACGGACTGACACCTAAAATGCCAACAGCACCAAGGAGACTGGTGGGAACTTAAGTCTGACCGAGTAACAGGCGTGGCTCACGTGCCACACGCAAACGTCTGCAGACCAAGGTGCGACACTAAGTACCATGATTCCACTCTCCAGTCAGCACGTATTCATTAGTGGTTCGAGAATGCGCCCTTCCTCTGGTCCCAGTCCTGTGTTTAATAATTCAGCATGCCAGACATTTCCTGAAGTCTTTTGGGCTCATGGGCTCTGCCACAACTAAAGGCAGTGTGAATGAGAGCAAGAAATGTTTATTCCTTTGTCAGGTTTGGTGAAAACGTTCAGAACTCGGAGATGATACGAATTGTTAATTGCATATAGCGTCATTTTAAATTGTTGTGATGCTAGTACTTTTTACACAAACAGGTACAGATGTGGGTATTTTTCGATGAATTATGTTTGCATTGCTTTGGTGTACTGGTGTGTGTATCGGACTATGTTCATATTCATCATATTTCATTAATTGTTTGACGACGGGCTACTTCGATCAAAGTAACAGCTGAGCTCTCACTGAGGATGGGGTACTTCGATCATTGTAACAGACGGCCTATGGTATATAACTCCCTCTACTTTTGTTATGCTAATGATTTAGTAGTTGGCAGTTGCTTCCCTTGTGGAGGGAACTTCCGTTGAACGCTTCAGCTACGCTTTGCCGGTTTCTTTGTCTAAAATCGATGGATAAGTTCACTTGCACCCGGTTCTCAGTGATTTCAGTGTGGCAGCCCTAGGCCAGCAGGAGAGCTCAGCTGTGGCAAGTGCAGTCACAATAGAGTTAAGTCATTGACATAGCAAACCTATCTCCATATATTTCTTACGTGCAACACGAATATTTTTGACATGGAATACTTGCGCCATATAAAACTTTTTATCATTAATGGTAAGAGTCTTAGCAGCCGCAGCACTAGAAGTAGTAATAAATTGATAGTAGTAGTAGTAGTAACAGTGGAAGTCGTAGTAGTCGTAGTAAGAGTTGTAGTACTACACGTAGTAGTAGCAGAATTGAAGTAGTACTTTTGAAAGTATGAGAAGAAAATTTAAACACGCATATCAGAAAAGAAAGAAAGAGAACTCATTTTCAGCGATATCCTTAGCTCGAAAAATATTTCATAGTTTTTTTTTTATTTTCAACCATACCTTTGGGTTTCTAATTCCTAACGTCCATAATCTACAAGACCACGCAATAGCTCTTTACAGTGTCTCCTTCATACGAAAAATTGCCATCAGCACTACGTGTATCTATTAATTCTTTTAACTGTGTTGAGATTGTTGTAAATTACAAAACGATATTCTTCATTTCTGATACGATGTAAAATCCTAACATTCTAAGATCCCAACGCTCAGAGTTTAATGACCCTTATATAGCTACAAGCAAAAGTGTCACAGCCATGGGAACACAATGAAGACAAAAAGACGAGTTAACGAACCCTATTCAGAACGTTGCTTCCTCAGGCCAGCAGCGTTCCTGGCCCATAGGCTGCTTAGAAAAATCTGGTCACAAAAACAGGCAGTGAGGCACAAAGCACCACTGTGGTTTTTAATCGCGGACCATTTGGCGTGAATTAGCTTGGTATGATGACAAAAAATAGACTAAGCTTTAGCTTAGTGTAATCAAATATTACATTG
>JAPXFY010000013.1:42764234-42809234 GCA_030674185.1 Monoplex corrugatus
TCTTCGTCAGTCATATTCATAACAGACTATAGCTTTGAACGCAGTTCTTTTTTCCTGTCATAATCATCATCATGTGCCCTGCTGCACGGCATTGGCAATCATGGCCCTCCATATGGATCTATCCCTTGTCGCCACAAGCACATCTTCTACCCTCTCTGTCCTCAGCCATCCTGCAAGTCCATACAATATTTTCTCCTTTTGTCTACACGGTGTTCTCTTTCCCTCCAGCGTTCCTGTTGTGACTAGGTGTTTTAATTTCCCTTTCCTCATAAAATAACCTAAAATGTTGCTTGCATTTTTTCCCTGTAATCTGGATACATTTTTATTCAGACACAGGTACACATTGGAACCTTGATCATCTTGACTATGGAGGCTTTCGTCTGCTCTTAATTCCAAGCTCTTATAAGGTTCATTTACATATGCTTCAGAAACTTCATTTTAAAGACAAGTTTGATTATCGCCATGACCACGAATATATAGCCCATATTTGAATTTTTGCTTTCTGTTGTTTCAAACTCAATTGCGTGGTTCTCGTGAGATGGCCTACATTAAGTTCAGTCGAGGTGTACACTAGTGTTTCTGTTTGTTTGTTCCATTTCAATGAGGACAAATTTCTTTTAAATTGAAATAGCTGGCAAAAGACCTATTTTAATTCAAAGAACTTGTCACGTTCAGACAAAACTTTTTCCCCGTCAGTGACGAGATGGTCAAATACCACGGCTACTTTCTAATATATGTTGCAATCCGTGCACCAGACTGAAGAAATCTTTTCGAACAGAGGCATTATTGCCTTTTAACTTCCTCTTGGCTTTGAGGATACGTATTTTGTCTTTGTAGGAGGAATATTTCGCAATGATAGCCGAGACATGTTTGTTACTAAGTCGATGAACCCTGTCAAAGGCGACCTCCCCTTTCTCCGCCGCCTTCCTTAGCGTGAGATGTTTTACAACTCTTTCACGGTCATCATTGGTTTTGTTGGCCTTGCTTCCCACTCCATAAAAAATGAGTTTTTGACGTGTAGAACATCCCTCCAGATTACTGGACTGTTCTGTGGACTGGTGACCCTGTCCATAAGTTCAGTGTTAGTTTTTGTCAGCTCATTGCTTTTGTCCTTTAGATCTTTGAACTCCTGCCTCGGTTGCAATGATTTGAACTGTTCAGTCAAGGCTCTCACTCTTATATCTATATACCGTCCAGCTTACTCTCCATGGCCCTGTCAGATTTCTGTTTTTCTGAATCATAACGATGTCTCAGCTGTGATAGGCTACTTGGTATAGTCGTCCTTGAGGGGGAAAAGAAGGAAGAAGAACCTCTACTGGGACTCAAAAGGGACTGTCTCCAGTTGCTCGACTTGATGACAGATCTTGACCCGGGTTTCAGTTCAATTATCACCATAACGTAGCAGTAAATTCCAGTGGTATAGGAAAGCGAGAAGCAAACCTACCATGACACTGGCATGTGGATTGCAGAGTTTCAATATATGAACACACAAAGCATTTCGCTACGAAAGCCTGCAGTACATAAATGCCATAAAGACAGACTGGAAGGCACTGTATACTCCTCGGAAACATAAAGCCACTTCAGGCATGATGATTGCTGCCTGGTTTATTTAAACAGGTAAGGGCTGAGACACTGGAAAACGTGTTTACAAACAGACTTTACGACACAGGCTGTCAACTGTTAGATGGTCGGGAGTGTACCCCGAAAGAGAGAGAGGGAGAGAGAGAGAGAGAGAGAGAGAGAGAGAGAGAGAGAGAGAGAGAGAGAGAGAGAGAGACAGACAGACAGACAGACAGACAGACGACAGATAGACAGACAGACAGAGATAGAGACAGAAACAGAAACACAGACAGATGTAACACACCACACACACACACACACACACACACCACACACACACACACACACACACACACACGCACACACACAGAGGGAGAGAGAGAGAGAGGGGGGGAGAGAGGGAGAGAGAAACAAGAGACGTCTGGATAGACAGAGTGAGAGAAAGAGAAAAGGATGATAGCTTAAGGCTTGAACAAGTGAGAGAAAGGGGCTTCAGATAGTCCCCAGCCACAATGTCCAATCAGACAGCTGAAACACTCCACACATTTCCACATTACATCCCCACCCAGAGGATCTACATGTATAAGGGGTGATGGGTGATGTTTGTCGGGAAATTTTCCTTCCTTTTGCTCGTCATTGCTGCAATGTTCCATTGTTCTTTTACTGGTGTTGAAGAAATATGTCCTGTCTGGCCAAAATACAATACAACATTCCCTTGTTGATATTAGGCGAGATTTTTTCCCTACTTGGTTTCTCAGTCTGATTATCTTTGTGTCGTTATGACCATGGTACAGATCAGCTTTGAATAGGAGAAACTGTTCTCATGGTTTTAGTATTTAGCTACAAAACAGTGAAATATAATTCATAATAATGATACTAATGATTTCTATTTTGACAATAAATTAAAGTAGATTATTTGCAAAAGTTGTCATGAATGCAGACGGTTGGAGATAAGTATGGATTAAAAGTTAGAAAAGAATGATAGCAGATTTTGCTTTAACAGTGAGTAATTCTTCCTTTGTGCCATAAAAAAGAATGATTGAACTCCATCTAAAGCAAGATCCAAGAAAGAAAAAGCAGTGTCAAGATAACAAAGCAAATTTATTATTGTTTCAGCACGCTTTAAAACCCCCCAGAAAGGTGTTTCCTGCTCTGAGAAACTGATACGTTTTTTAATGACCAGCAATTTATAACCTCATGGTCAATAAACAGAAACATAATGGATCATTTCAGGTTTCTGTATCAGGTTTAGTGCCTGTATTTCATCACAGACCTCTTTCCCAGAGCTGTAATTATTGCTTTCAGGGAACGTGCGATAGCCAAACAGAAATGAGAGGAGGGCCATTTCCTGTGTTATTTTCTTGGAAAATAGTGTCTGTGTTTGGTAATTTGTCCTGCTCGTTTTCTCGTAAAGGCAGAACGTTGATTCATAGACATGGATCTCTCTCTCTCTTCTCTCTCTCTCTCTCTCTCTCTCTCTCTCTCTCTCTCTCTCTCTCTCTCTCTCTCTCTCTCTCTCTCTCTCTCTCTCTCTCTCTCTCTTCTCTCTCTCTCCTCTCTCTCTCCTCCTCTGTCTCTGTCTGTCTGTCTGTCTGTGTCTCTCTCTTTCTCTCTGCAATATATATATATATATATATATGTATATATATAATATATATATACATATTACATATACATATGTGTGTGTGTGTGTGTGTGTGTGTGTGTGTGTGTGTGTGTGTGTGTGTATGTGTGTATGTGTGTGTTATAGTTATATAATGTACCACCTGTGTCCATTTTTTTGTAGTGTAGTGTTACAGTTTTCTATAGTGCGATGTCCACATGTCAATCTACAGTTTGTTGATCGAAGATTGTTGTCTCAAACATGATATATATTTGTACATGAGTTCGATAAAATTTATATTGCGTTCTGTGAGATGTCACCTATCGGTAATATTTGTTGGCCCATGATGAAAATGTTAATCGACATTGCTGAAGGATACCTGTCATACATTAAAGCTTACAACGTTCTAGCACAACATTTCATTCTGTCTATCATATTTAAAGCAAAGTAAGAGCTTTATGACGTATGTGAGCATATGGTGAAAGGTTGTACATATAAACACATTATGTTATAATCGACTTGAGTATCATTTCAAATATTCAATAACAATTATTTGGAGGGATCAGGACGGGAGTTGAGTTATCAGATACGTGTTAAATGTCAACCTTGACATAACGTTTTCAATCAGTGTGTGTGTGTGTGTGGGGTGTGGTGTAGTGTGAGTGATGAGTGAGTGGTGGTGAGGTGTGAGAGAGAGAGAGAGAGAGAAAGAGAGAGATGGTGTGTGTGTGTGTGTGCGTGTGTATGTGTGTGATATGAATTTATGTATTAGTGTTAGTGTTATTCGTTGTGTGTGTGTGTGTGTGTGTGTGTGTGTTGTGTGTGTGTGTGTGTGTGTGTGTGTGTGTGTGTGTGTGTGTGTGTTTTCAAATGGGCAAGTGCAGGTTTGTACATGTCTATGTCATGTTTGTGTGTATATGTATGTATAGGTGTTGTGCAAGAGAGAGAGAAAAGTGATGTTTATTTGTCAGTTTGTTTCTCTGCTTTTTATAAATGGACATACGAAGTGATTACCAGGTTGTTGTTTTTTTTCTATCTATCCTTTAACATTGTATCTGTCATAAATTGACAAATCGTCTTTTTTTATCATATGCAGTGGATTTTTTTTTACTATTTGTTTTCCTTTTCTTGGCTCTTGTGTGATGAGGCTGTATAGGTATCACCGTTATTAGAAGTAGTGAGAGAGTAGTATTAGTATCAGCATTAAAGAAATGTGTAATTCTACAGTAAGTAGTTTTAAAAATCATTGGAGAAGCCCATCTCAGACCGCTACAAGACAATTTCAAAGAATTTATATATCGATTTGAATAGATCTGTTACAAAAAAAATTGACACTGGAATAAGCAACACGAACACACAAAGTATTACTTAGCATTAGGCAGTGTATGCATCCCTGCTGTCTGGTTTCTCTGTGAGGGTCAAGGGAGAGGTTTTGGAGTACGCCAATGTCTGTCTGTATACAGACATGTGAAAGAGGAAAATAAACGATGACAACAATATTGATTTAATCCATCAGGAAATGCCCCTGGCAACGTAGAATGAGAACCAAGACCAACCAATTCCATGCAACGAGCAGGCTTGATGACAAGCAGACTAAAAACACTGTAAAGTTTGATGGAGGCGTCTAGACAGACACTGACACAGACCTCACGCCCTTACATCCGCCTGACAACAGTAGGAATAAATCACAACTAGAGCTTCTTGTTGACCAACTGTTTCAAAAAATCGGTGAGAGACTAATCCTCGATTTGGCAGTCGTTTCGGGGAAAAGACAGGTCAAGAAAAAATGTTTCTTATCCAGAAACGTTTATCTTTATATTATAGTAAAAGAAGACAAGGGTTATTTTCGTCAATCATAGGTGATGAGAGAGAGAGAGAGAGAGAGAGAGAGAGAGAGAGAGAGAGAGAGAGAGAGAGAGAGAGAGAGAGAGAGAGAGAGAGAGAGAGAGGCACACAAACAGACGGACGGACAGATCGGACAAGAAACATACACGAAATGCATAACACACTGAAGCCATATTCAGCATTTTGGCACGACATAATGGGACCAGTATAACCAGCCACATAGAGGCACAAGACGCATTTTACTAATTGCAACTCGTGACAAAGAATCAGAAGTTAAATGACTGACATATCAAGTTATCATCGTCAACATCAGTCGGAACACAATCGGATGGGACATTTGGTTTTCTCAAATTCAATCATTTAAGTGTGTGTGTGTGTGTGTTGTGGTGTGTGTGTGTGTGTGTGTGTGTGTAGTATGTTGTGTGTGTGTGTGTGTGTGTGTGTGTGTGTGTGTGTGTGTGTGTGTGTGTGTGTGTGTGTGTGTGTGTGTGTGTGTGTGTTTAAACACATATGCAAATTGTTTTCAGAGGCAAAACGTTAAATATAATGCACTGTATCTCGAACAATTCAAAGTTGAATTTTTATATTTCAAGACTACTTTTTCTCAGTTTGAATTTTGTATTTCCTACAATTACATAGGGAATACATGTCAATTTCAACCACACCACTTCCTGAACTTCATCTGTATTTTCTGGGATTGCCCGTGCATCAATATCATCACAGCCGTACAGCGTTTGTTAGCACCAGACAGTTACATTCATAAAAATAAACGCGATGATATGCAACAAAGTGTAGATAATCAGTAAAAGCTAAAACCTACATGAGTATTCATAAACTGACTGAGAATCTTGGTAAGGCAGCAGCACTCACAACAATCAAAGAACAGCTAAAGTAAAACAAAAGAAACAAAACAAAACAAACAAACAAAACATAACAATCAATGAAAAAGCAAACAAACAAATAAACAAGAAAGACATAATCAACATTTCTTTTTACTGAGGAACATTGCTTCATCAGAGAAAATGATGGTGGTGATTTCATAGAGATAACTGAAATACATACTAATGAATCGATTATCCGTGTCACCTGTCATCAGAAAATAATTTTAATGTCTACATTTTCGAGGAACAATGGTTATCATTCACTTTTAAATCACTGTGTTTGTTTGCAAAATAAAAGATATTGCAATTAGACTGTAAGAAGTGTAAACAATTCCCTAGTTTTGTATTTCTCTTTGCTGTTTATAAAATGGAAAATCTAGGGTCCTGGCTGATTAATGGGTCATACCCTGTGACCGAACATATCATGCTGGGCGGCAGTTAGTGATGAGTTTCATCTCCCCTGGTAACACAAACAATACAAGGAAAAACAAAACAAACAAAAGCAATAAAACAATCAGCAACAAAACACAATTTATAACTGTGGTGGAGAGAGGATGTAAGTAGGTGTGCATTCAGGAGAGAGAAAATGACTTGAGATGAAGTGGAACAAAGTGATACCATATTTTTCAACGGTATAGATATTAGCATGCAGGCCACCTTACACGCCTGCGTTGCTAATCTACTTATACGGAAACAACAGAAGCTATTATTAAATTGCAAAACAATTCTGATCGAAATGGAGCAGGTAAACAAAACAAAACAAACAAACAAACAAAAAACAAAATAAAATGAACAGAAAGATGTTTAACTATGAATGCATAAAATTGTACTCACACAACTATTAAATGCCTAAATGTACGTGTGTGCGTATGTGTTTATATATATATATATATATATATGTGTGTGTCTGTGTGTCTGTGTGTCTGTTTGAGTGTGTGTGTGTGTGTGTGTGTGTGTGTGTGTGTGTGTGTGTGTGTGTGTGTGTGTGTGTGTGTGGTGTGTGTGGGTATCTGCATGCATTCTATAGTTCAAAATGTTAAATAAAGATAGATATAGTTTCGAACGAGCAAGGATTTCTACAGAATTTTAGGGGATACATAATTGATGTTCTCTGATGTCTTTAATATTAGACAAGAAATGTACAAAATGAACTTGATCCTCAGTTGTTGTGTTGTTGTTTGTTTTTTTTGTTACTGAGCAAAGCAACTGCTAAACACGTAAACGGCTGTAAACGAAATAATGATCGAAAATATCTGAGACACCAAATCTAAACCTTTCATTATGGTCTCTAATCTTTAAATATCATTACTCAATAAAATGGAAAAGAAAAAAGATGAGTACTAAGAAACCGTACGAAGTATAACAAACATAAATGAGAGAGTGAGTGAGAGAGAAAGAGAGACAGACAGACAAACAGACAGAGAGAGAGACAGACAGACAGACAGAGACAGAGGAACAGAGAGACAGATAGGAGATTAAAGCAACAAATGCCACATCAATGATTTTCTCATATCAACTTCTAAAGCTGTTTGTCAAATGAATAATCTGTTCTGATGGTGAAGATGACACTATGTTATGAGGTTTGGTCAGTTGCCCATGTTCAGGAAATACATAAAGGACTATAGGCATAAATATCTTTTTTCAGTGGCAGTGCACTAAGAAATGCCCTGCACATAATCAAGTCCTCCAAGCATTGGGTGTAACTGTAAGCTTTACCCTCACATCGTAAATCTAGAACATAATGATGCCACTGATCTGTTTTTCACATTACGCAATCATTATGTGGATCTAAACTTTTGAAAAAGATTCCTTATAATAAAGTAACTATTCAAGCTCCTATGCGTACTTTCTGTGTTTCACGTAATAGTATAAAACCTCAGTCTGAAGGGATGTAATTGTTGTTTAAACTGGTTTTCAAATGTTAACCATCACTCTGTCAATAATCCCAGGGTCAATGTACAAAGCTTCTTTTAACGTACACATTTTCATGTGCTTAACTTGTCTCAGTTGGATGGACAAAAGCGATTTCATGGTGTAAACAGTAACACAGCCGATGCAAGCCACAGCTTATCGCACAACCTGGCATTTCAGAGGATGTGGGAACTGGGCCAAGTCCTTTCATGTAGCACATTACGCAATCACATTTCTCTCAACGCAGTCGACCGTCGACAATGCTTCGCACGTCGATCAGACCAAGTGAGAGAAGCATGGAATCGCAATTTCCTGTCTTCTTGTTTCCAAAGTATTAACAGGTCATTCTGGAAAGAAAAGTGGGATAGAGAATCATATCAACCCGTGTGATGTCTTTCTGTGCTGACATATGGCAGTAAGAAGTTCTTGAATATGTCCTTGTTAGTTAGTTTTCATTTAAGGATTTCTTGAATATGTCCTGAGCGTTTTGTTTGTTAGTTTTCAGTTTTTCTATTTAAATAAATAAATTAAGGAAAGGTTCCTTTTTGTCTGTTTAAGTTTATAACACTGTAAGTGTGTGTCTATATTTTATCAATATTACTATATGAAAGATCAGATACATGTTTTAAAATGCTATTCCATTTGCAAAAATCAATTCATATTGTCAGTACATAATAAAAAATATCGGCGATGTTATTGGAAATTATATATGATGAATTTGAAGAAAGTTGTGCTGATTGTGAAAAAAACACTGACATGTCTGTTTTCATAATTACCATTTCACTTGCTATTAGAATATATATCCATTCTTTCTGGTGGTTAATCTCATTCAGCTGGGTAAGGGCCTAGCTGAAACATGGACATGAAACCTACGCTTATATCAATTCAGTGTTTTCTTTTAGTTTATATAACTACTTCTATTCGTTTTCTAAACTTTTATGTAATATATAATATTTAAATTCTACATGTACAAAGTGCACGTGTACATTAGATGTCAGTTTTTGGTGTGTATGATGATTGCCTGGGATATTCCACGTAGTTGTTGGAAACAGGATATTGAAAAGATCTTTAAATTCACAGAAACATGCTCAAATTGATTATAGACTTTTTGTGTCGGTTTTTAAGAGGGAAAGCATATACTCTTAGTGGAGGTTTAGTGCTGATTAGGTTTTCTCCTAAAAAAGTCAATTTTGTCAAACAAACAAACAAACAAACAAACAAACAAACAAACAAATAAACTGAAGAATGTTTGCTTGGCAGTGCAAATATATCTTTGCACGTTTTGTTAATTTGTTTTGGAACATCTTTCATGTATTTTATATGTACTGGGTATAACACAATGTTATATTGCAATAATCTCATAACGACATGGAAAAAAAATGAAATGAACCTTAATTTTTACTTTGAGATGATATTTTCTTTTCCAACGGCAGGATACTAGCATAGAGGCCAACTTACGCATTTCCCATTGCTAATCCATTTAAAGTAGAACAGCCAGAATAAGAATGATGAAAAAATAATCAACCAAAGCAAAACAGACGACCATAAATATATAAATACATAATAAATAAATAAATAAATAAACAACAAAATGAATAAATAAACGAATAAATAAATAAATAAATGAATAAATAAATAAATAAAAATAAAAATAAACAACTATGTTCACGAACAGAGTAAAGTATGATCAAATCAAAATGAGCAGTTTACCCAGTTAAATAGTAATGCACATGTAGATTTGTATTGTTATAGTAGTCAACAATGTCAATATATGTAATACGATGTATAAACGTGTAAGTGTGTGCGTGTGTGTGTGTGGTGAGAAAGACACAGAGAGAGAGAGGAGAGAGAGGGAGAGAGTGAGAGAGAGAGAGAATATTATGCTGTGCTTAACTAATGCTCCTGAAATGTGTGTGCATATGTGTGTCTGTATGTGTACGCATGCGTGCGGGAACACGTATGCATGTATTTATACGCAATCATTCTGTGTATATTCATAATACTTAGCTTAGTTTTTAGCTTAGTTTTTAATTAAAAGAAGAATAAACAGACATGGCTTGACCATCTTCTTTATTTTTGTCATTCCTGTTTTAGAGATTTTCATTCAGAACTATCTGTGGTTAGAACGATGTACTTGCTTCTTTTTTTTTTCCTTGTGATGCACCATTCTGGCAAAATAACCCTGGCACAATAGCACTATCCTCCAGCTGATCGGTTGGCTTTCCAGCACATCGCCAAACCTTGTTTTATTTCTACGTAGTCTCAGCAACAACGTAACCACAGGAAACTATTTATGTCTAGTCGCTAAACATAGAAATGTCTACTTCTTTTGGGTGGCTTCCGTGGGTTTCAGTGCAGTTTCTGACTGGGCCTACAGAAGGCAATAACAGTTGTAACCCTCCTCCCCCCTCCCAAATATGGACAAATGGTGGCTTTGTCGTGTACCAGACTAATCCCACTGAGGGATGAAGAAAACAACACTACCTTTCGTTTCACCCAAAGGATAATATGAACTCAGTGACTCTGGATCAAGTAATGTACTTGTATTATACGAATTTCATAAGTTGTATGATAAATCAAATTTAAACATAGGAAAAAAACAAACAAGCAAGACGCGCGCGCACACACATGCCACACACACACACACACACACACACACACACACACACACACACATGTACACACACACACACACACACACACACACACAACACGCACACATACAACATACACACACACATGCACACACACACAACACAACACACGCACATACACACACACACACACGCACACACACACACACACATCACACACCACACCCCACCACACACACACACACACACACACAACCACGTACGCACGCACTCACGCACGCTAATACGGACTCACGCACGCTAATACGGACGCCTTACACACACCACACACACAAAACACACACACACACACACACACACACACACACACACACACACACACACACACACCACACACACACATGCACACACACACACACAACACACACACACACGTACGCACGCACTCACCCGCTAATACGACTCACGCACGCTAATACGACCCCTTACACACACACACACACACACACACACACACACACACGTTGTTACAGATTCAAGAATAATTAGAAAGATATCATAGATAGGCCTATATACATATTGTAGGCGTTCAATTTTGATCGACACACATTCCAGACCTGTAAACTATGTAAATGCTACGTATAATTCACTGTCATTTTGTTTGTTTACATATTCAGTTGAGTTCATATTGTTTATAGTTCAGTCGATCAATGTATATGGGCCTATCAGCAAGCTACGAACAACTTAATATTTAATTTAAAAAGCAACAGTTTAAAACAATCACTTAACTATCCTTTCAAGTCTAGAATGCGTTCAAAAGTCTTTCTCAAACGTATAATCATATACAATGTTTTATATTGAACTCTTGTAAAATTTTGAAATATGCATGCATCCGCAGGAACATCTCTGAAGACGTTCTATATAAAGTCTGTTGTATTGTCTTCATGTGAAATGAACCTAAGAGAGTAACCATTGATACACTGAAACAGCAAACGCATTTAGTAAAGCGGCATGGGAGACAATTCTATCACATGCCCTCCAATAAGCAAATTAACGACAGTAAGTGTTCAATGGAGAATGTTAGACTGACACTGACGAAGATCTCAACACCCACAATCAGCCTGACAAGAGTAGGAATAAATTACTACACCCTCTCGTTGGCAAATTACTTAAAAGACCGTAGAGAAACCCGATCTATGGTTTGGCATTTATTAAGACTGAATGAGTCATGCACAATGATGTATGCACCCAGACGTGCTCAGTTTGATTGTGTGTGTTTGTTAATTTTTCAGTAAAATATAAGTGGGAGAGGGGAGGAGAGAGAGAGAGAGAGAGAGAGAGAAGAGAGAGAGAGAGAGAGACAGACAGACAGACAGACAGACAGGCGGGACAGACAGACAGATAGAGACAAACAAGAAGAGGCAGAGATAGATACCGAGAGAGAGATACAGACAGAAAGACCGACAGAAATAGAAATATCTAGTGAAACAGAGACAGAGACAGAGAGACACAAAAGGCAGAGAGACAGGTTAAGGCGCTAAAAATATGAAAAAAAAAAGCTAAGCAATCACGCTTATTTAAATGTCGCTCAAAATTAAAGAGCACTTGTAATGGGGAATTATGAATGTTAAGTTATATATACGTAAGGATCAAAAGAAAGTTTCCAAAACATGTGAGCTTCCATCTGAAGTTGAGTCATAATCTAAATCATGTTTGCACTAACAAGGGATAAGGTGATGAGTGTGCCGTGGTTGTTTTCATAATAATAACCAAAACTGTTTATACAAATTTCTTAATATGATTCTGGCTCAAATTTGAAATATCCTAACAGTTTTCATATTTGAAAATAAATGAAAAAAAAAAAGAAACCCTTCAACCTTTTTTCCATCATGAAATAAACGTTTGATACATTCACTTCCAACTTTCTCAAAAAATATTAAGTGGTGGGATGTCTTTAAAAAAAAGGCGGTATCTTTGTAAGGAATTGCTCACTTTTAAGAATGGTTTTGTTGATCAATGCAAAAGAGCATTTTTGTACGCAAACTTAAAACAAAATAAATGAGACGTCCTGATCTGACAGAAGCGATACTTTATGGTGGAGGTCCTCATAATCATTGAATATGGAACAAATGTGCAATACTGTACGACTTCATCAGTGGTCACGTGTAAAATGATGTGCTACATTATGCGCGCACATCAATGTAACCACTGGATGTCAAAAAGTATTTGAGGATTTATTAACCATTTAGAATAACTGGGTACACAAAATGCATTGGTACAGAAGTAACACAAGCATATTGGCTGACACGCCTACTTTGCGATACAATATTTTGACAAATGTATTTGCCACTACTAGAAGTAAGGTTTAATGATCACATGTGACCATTTCTCACAAAACCACCCACACTCTGCATTTAGCACATTTTCAGGTTTGCATACTAGAAGAAAGTAGAGGATCTACATTTCATTACAATATCACTATTATTTCTTTACTGTAAATGATGACAGAAACGCAAAGTTTTTAAGTCCGTAAATGGAGGATTAGCCCGTTTGAGAAGACGAGCTTCAAATACTTTGATCACGCAAATGGCTGAAGTCCTTAGCATCAGGGCTAAATCTCTACGAAGTTTACTAAAACGTTTTTAATGAGATAACATAAAATGTGACTTACAACTTTAATGCATTCGATCAACTTTGGTGTAATGTATCAGTTCTGTTTTTAACATATCAAGGCAATGCAATAGCAGACGTCGAAAACTGCAAAGTCAGCACTAAAATAATTTCTTTTTAATATTAGAATTTATTGTTTTTAAAATGACATATGAAATTAAAAGAATAGAATAGATTACTACGCACATCAAGCTGCAAAAATTCCAATGGTCACTATCTGACTCACACTTGGTTATTTTTTCGGGCCTCCAGTGCAACTGTCCTATGCGACTTACGGGTGATTTTGTCAGAGTGGGTCACATATATGTGAACGTGTATGTGCTATTAAAGGGAGAAAACTGAAACGGAACAAACCTGATTCATGTCTACAGCAACTGTGCACGGCAGAACGACGTAAGAAAGACATGCTTTCCATTCCCCATTCTCCTCCAGCAATCAGGCTAACGGCACCGTATAGTTTGATGAAAATGTCTAGACAGACACCGGTGCAGACCCCAACGCCCACCATCAACCTGACAGCAATACTGATAAATCACCACTAAACCCTCTTGCTGTTGAATTGTTTCAAACATCGATGAGAGACCAATTCAGGATCCAGCAGTTATTTAGAAATGCCGAATCAGGTAAAGCAATGTTCTCACCCACGCAGACTAAACTTGGTTTTCAATATCCCTGTAACTGAAACAAATGGAGAGTGGGCTGACGCTGACTGATTTCTGGTGAGATGTCGGGGCGAAAAATGGAAATAGGGGAAGAGAAATAGATAAAGGAAAAAGAGAGAAAGGGAGAGAGAACGACAGAGGGAAAGACAATATGCATGTATGTATGCATGTATGTACGTACGTGCGTACATATGTATGCATGTATGGATGTACGTATGTATGTACATTATGTATGTGTGTATGTATGTATGGATGGATGGGTGGATGGATGGATGGATGGATGCATGCATGCATACATTCATGCATTACATGTAATGTATTCGTGTATGTTTGTATATCTGTTCGTATACATGTTTGTAAGACAGGCTTTCCTCATTATATTGAACACTTTTGCATGTTCACAGCCTCAATGCTCACTACATATCCTTAGGTGTTAGTTTTTTTAAAAACCTTTGCTCAGAATATGATATATTTTACCATTCTGCTGTCAGATTGCTTTTGCGGATGAGGAATTTCTTATTATTTAACGAACAGAATTTCTCGATGAATACATGCCACTTGTAAAAAGGTTATATAGACATTTTGTGCTGTAAAGAATAACACTGTAGCTGCAGCCTATAGTTTATAGCATTAATTCTTCTATTTGTTTCCTGTGACTGACAGCTAAGCGTTTAAGGCACCCATCACAAGGCTGATTTTGCTTTGAGAAACCTGACCATCTAGGATTCGCAGGTACGATTCCAGGAGGTGGAGGACAAATTTCTAAAAAAAAAATGGCCACAGCGGAGGCCATCCAGAAACCATGACCTGGATGTGGCCCGCTCCCCTTAGAATGCCAGGAGTTAAGGGCCAAAACACTTGCTGGACGGGGGTTTCTCCTCTGAGGACCTTCTGCTGTCCGGCTCTCCCCAGACTGTATCAAGACAAGTAGAAAAGGGACCAAGTCCTTTCATGTGGCGTAATCACATCTCTCATACACGTAGTCAACCGTCATCAATGGTTCGAGCGTCGATGAGATTAAGCGAGGAGTATAGAAATTGCAATTTTGCCTTCTCCTTTTCACGAATTTATTTTTCACTGAGCTCAATCACTTTCGAAACCAAAAGTACATAAAGTTGTTGACCAATGTATGTCTCTGTGTGTCTGCAATGATATATGTCATATAAACTATGAACTATTATTTTACATGTTGATTCCTAGAAAATAAAGTACTACGTCACTGACATAGTTGTGGGCGATATTAGTTGATTGGAAAGAGAAATGAACAATGATGTTCCGGTAGCTTTCGAAAACCAAAATCACACAGGAAATTATTGAATATGGCAATGCATATATATTCCAATTTAATTTAGTAAGATCTATGCTCTGGTATATGATGCCTTAAACTATATACAAACAGTAATTGATTTGAATCTTCAATGAAATATTCTCAAAACATATTGTATTTACTCCTAAATAATTGTCTCAGATGCAAACGTGACGCTGACATCGATACAATAAATGATAAGATGTCAAGTTAACAAAAAAAAACATTTATCTGCGCGGATGGAAATTTCACGTGACCTGACAATTTTGTGTTTTAGTCGTCCTTTTCAATAAGCGCCGGAACAATTAGACGTTCCATGTTGTCCACGTTCCTCGTCTATTTTGGCAACAACAGGATATTGAAAATCTGTTGAATACTTCAAGGCCAGCTCGAGATGACGATGACAAGAAATTTGAAAAACTGAATGTGCTTTGCGAAGGTTTTGTGTTAATCAAGTCGTCGACATGGAAACGGATCAAATGTCTTTTTCTAGCAAGCCCTGCAGGCATCGTTGCCACTGGAAATTACCTTAAGCGTTTTTTGTTTCCTTTTTAAAAGAAGTTTAAGTGTTCTTGCAGACTTGTCAAAGAAAACTATACTGTTCTTGTGAACTTGCACAAGAAAGCTTAATGCTCTTCTTATCATATCCAAGGCAGCTATATTTTCTTGAAAACATGTCCAAAGAGGCTGAAGGTTCCTCGTTAATTTGTCCTAGGAAGTATATGTATTTTTGTTAACTTGTCCAAGGAAACTGTAATGATCTTGTTACTTTGTCTGAGGGAGTTATAGTGTTCATGCTAATTGGCCCAAGGCAGCTATAATGTTCTTGACAATTTGTACAAAGAAGCATATGTTCTTGTTAACTTGTCTAAGGGAACCATGGTTTTCTTGTTAACGTGTTCAAAGAAGCGTACTATTCGCGTTACATGTAACTTGTCCAAGGTAGCCATATTGTTCTTAACATATCCTGGCCAGCTGTAGTGTTCATGTAAGAATTGTCCAAGGAAACATAATGTTCTTGTTAACCTGTCCATGGAAGCATAAAGCTCTTGTTAACTTATCTAAGGAAGAATAATATTCTTTGTAAATTGTCTAAGGAAGCATAAAGTCCTCTCTGTGTGCATGTATATAATTTATATATATGTATATATATAATAATATATATATTATATATATAATACAATATATTTTATATTACACAGTAGTATATATAGTACACATATATTATGTATGTATATATCATTATATGTGTTATTATATATGTGTGTGTGTGTTTGTGCGCGCGCGCGTGTGTGTGTATGTGTGCGTGTGTTGTGTGTGGTGTGTGTGTGTGTGTGTGTGTGTGTGTGTGTGTGGTGTGTTACGTGTGTGTGCGTGCGGGTGTGTGTGTGTGAGTGTGTATGTGTGTGCGTGGTGTGGTGTGTGTGTGTAGTGTGTGTGTGTGTGCGTGCGCGCGTGTGTGTGTGTGAGTGTGTGTGTGTGCGTGCGTGCGTGTGTGTGTGTGTGTGTAGTGTGTGTGTGTGTGTTGTGTGTGTGTGTGTGTGTGTGTCTTTTCTTCCAAAACCGCAAATCGTCTTAAAATATCAAAATTATTTGTGTGTTCCTTGCCAAATTGTCCAGTAACCTCATTCCTGCATATTAGAGTCAAGAGAGCGTGGTGATACTAACTGCTCTAAATTGAATAAAACATGAGATTTATCATGTTTTTCCTGACGGAAAGCCAGTAGAAACCGCACGAACAAGTGTTATGGGGTGCATCAAGTAGGAGACAATTATCACTTTATCATGACTCATATGCATACACTTTTCTCTCGTAAAAGGTATCTGGAAAAAAAGTTCAGGAATGTTGAGACATACAAATATTATGTTGATCTATGTATTTAAACTGCTGTACACGTAAACATAATTATTGATAAACGCCCATCTACAGATAACCTAAAAATTCCTGTGGCAAATGAAAAAAAAAGGTAAAATAAATGACATTCTCAATCTGAGGGAGGAAAACCCGAAACAAATAAGTGAACGTAACACATGCGCGCGCGCGCGCGCGCCACACACACACACACACACACACACACACACACACACACATACGCAGCGCACAAACCAAACCACTCACACATACATAAACATACACACACACACACACACACACACACACACACACACACACCACAACACACACACCTGAAGGATTTTAAGGTTTTGGTTTGTTAGGTGGTCATGGTTGGTTGGTTGGTTGATTGATGGTTGGTTTGGCTGGTTGGTTGGTTGGTTTCTTTGCTGGTTGGTTTGTTTTGTATGTTCGTTGGTTTATTCCTTTGATTTTCAATTGTCCAGATTTGTGCACAAAGCTTGCCACCCGGACAGAACAAATTTCAGTGAAGTAGTGTGAAACAAAAGTCTTCGTGAGCTGGATACCAAAGGACGCTACTATCAGCAGCAGCAGCAGCAGCAGGAAAGGCAGTAAAAAAACAGAGTTCGATGTACGACGGCAGCGGCAATAGTATTTCCTGTCCAGACGTGTAGATTGGTGGTGTTGTGGGCTTTGTAGATCAGGTTAGTGCAGGATGAACACACGGCCACAGGAACCTGAGATTTGTCTGTATAGACTGACCTCCTTCCCTGTAATCAGTAAGGAGTAAAATGGTAATGATCCATCTCAACTAGGTATGTACGCAGAAGCACCCATTCTCTCTCTCTTCGTCTCTATTTCTGTCTGTCTATATCGCTCTGTGTCTTTGTCTTTCTCTGTCTCTATATCTGTCTATGTCCTCCTTCTTTCTAATCACTAAGGAATAAAATGGTAATGATCCATCTCAACTTGGTACGTATGCAGAACCCTCTCTCTCTTCGTGTCTGTCTTTGTCTCTCTGTCTCTGTCTCAGTATCTGTCTGTCTGTCTGTCTCTGTGTCTGTCTGTATCTCTGTCTGTCTGTCTGTCTGTCTGTCCGTCTGTCTGTCTGTGTGTCTCTCTCTCTCTCTCTGTGTCCTCCTTCCCTCTAATCACTAGAGAAAAAAATGGTAATGATCCATCGATCTCAGCTTGCTACGAATGAACGACCCTCTCTCTCTTCGTGTCTGTCTCTGTCTCTTTGTGTCTGTCTGTCTGTCTGTCTCCCTGTATGTCTCCTTCCCTCTAACCACTAAGGAATAAAATGGCAATGATGCATCTGAACTAGGTAGGTATGCACAACACACTCTCTCTTGTTTCTGTCCCTGTGTCTGTCTCTTTGTCTGCTTCTGTCTTTCTGTCTCTGTCTCTCGCTGTGTCTCCGTTGTCTGTCTCTCTGTATGTCTCTCTGTCTCTCCAACTCTGTCTGTCTGTCTGTCTCTCTAACTCTGTCTGTCTGTCTGTATGTCTTCTGTCTGTATTTGTCTATGTCTCTCCCCCTTTTCTCTCTCTCCTCTCTCTGTCTCTCATTCAGGCGGTCAGACTGACAACACTGATTTCAACAGTCTGTCCCAATATGTTAGTCATTCAGCCACTCAAATGGAGTATGTCTCAACCAGCTCTACGTCCCAACATAACAGCCCAAGAGATCAATACACTATAGCAACTTCAAACCAATGAGCAGCTCACTCTGACATCACTGAATATCATCACGTATCCTCACCAGTCAAACCCACACAACTCACACCAATGTAAACAACCCAGAAGCACACCAACACTGCATCCATGCAAAGAAAGAAAGAAAGAAAGAAAGAAAGAAAAAAGAAACATCGAATAGTCTCTATCCATCTTTGAGACCAATCTCATATACAAAAATACCCCCACCCACCCACACATAGTGACACACATTTTTCAGGTGATTTAAACTTACAAGTGGTGGACGAGAGAACTATGGCAACAGAGGACAAAGAACCGCTCAATATCTAGCATGACAATCCATCGCCTTTGTCACTGGCTCTCATCTTTCCTACCATCAACCACTCCAAGCAAGTTTTTTTTTTCATACAGGCATTAAAAGTTGCAATGATGGGTCTGCACTTCTTACTGCCTGGGTCAAATTGCTTCATTGCTGAGAAAGAAAAGCAGTCCCCAAAGCCACACTTCCAGCCACCTCTTCATCCATCCATCTGGCCAATCCCATCAAAGAAAACTGCAACAATCTATATTCTTAACCTTATATGTACAAACGCCAGAGACTTTTTATTTATCTCTTTTCTCAATAAATCAGGTGCGCCTATAAAGAATAGCCTTGTAACGTAAAAATATTTACCCAACTGAAAAGGAATCATAATTCCCTAATTTGAGTCTTTGTTTTAAGCCTAATCAGTCTCAGTTCGCTGTTAGCACAGAATACTAGACAGCAACATGTCCAAATATACAACACTCCCCGGGGAAGAAAGCAAAAACTACAACACGTGCTTGGAGAAACAAGTCTCAGAACAGCGTTCTTGTCACAAAAGTTAAACAAATAACAAACGACCAAGGGAGATATTATGACCCAAACTAATCACCTTTCCCCTCCTCATTTCATAGACACGATGTCTTTCCTAAATTAATGGAGAAACACCAACACTGAGGCGGACAGGGAGGACAATAAATACTTGTCTACATGCAATACAGAACAAGGTTGAGGCAGCTGAGATGTGGTTTATAAGGAGAATGCTGAGAGTTCCATGGACAGCAAAGAAAACAAACGAGACAGTCTTGATGGAGGTAGACACAAGTAGATCATTCATAAGGAAGATTAGGAAAAGACAGGCAACATGTATAGGCCATTTTATGAGGAAAGGGGAATTGGAACACCTGGTCACAACGGGAAAGCTGGAGGGAAAGAGAGCACCGGGTAGACCCAGGGAGAAGATACTCGACGGACTTGCAGAGTGGCTGGGGACAAGGAGGATGGAAGAGATGCTGGAGGCAACAAGTGATAGAGACAGATGGAAGTCCATAATCGCCAACGCCATGCGGTAAGGCACCTGATGAAGATGATGATGATGACATGCAATACAGACAGTACTAGCGTGACCTTCCTTGTGATCCCACCACCAAAAATCCAAAATCTCCTAATGTAAATTTTATTAGAAAAAATGCCTGACGTGTTTTATCTCAAACACATGTACATGGTCATGATTCTGCACAATCTTAATGCTCTAGCACAGAGATTGAAAACCATTTAAAACATCTGACCCAAAAGGAAGGTTCTCCCATCCCCCTCTCTGTCTGTTTGTCTGACAGACTGACAGACTTGACTGTTTGTCTGTCTCTGTCTGTCTGTTCTTGTCTGTCTGCCTCTCTCTCTCTCTCTCTCTCTCTCTCTCTCCTCCTCTCCATCCATCTATATATCTGTCTTCTTTCCTACTTCTACTTCTGTTTTCTTCGACTGGAATCATTCTGTGCTGTATATGTTTGTAATAGTAGTATTGCTCTTTTTTCCCTCTTCTCTCTTAATTATGTGAAGAGTCATACGAGGGGTCGCACCAGAGAACTCTTAACCAGATTCCCCCAGATCTTTTGCATGTGTGCCAAAACCTGGGTATCTGTAAATAGTTTCTCTGTCCATCTGCATTGTTGTCAGTCCATGGGTCCTTGGGTTTCTCTTTTTTTTTCTGTCTTCCGCATTTTTCCTTCACTCAGCAGTTCCCTGTAAGACTGATTTAGCAAGGCCAGCGGATCTTGTTACATGGCCATACCGATGACGTTTTTCCTTTTTTTCTAAACTGAAGTCAGCAGATCTGTGCCATGATTCAATATGCTGCTTGATGGATTGGCGCATCCGCTCACTGGTGATATGATCAATGGATCTGATGTTTGTCTCTCGCGATAACATTTCATTTCCATGCTTGGAATCGTGTTTCCTAACACGCTGTGAGTGTATACGTCTCACATTCGTACAGCAGGATGGAATATTCCAGTGCACACAAAACCCTCAATCTTGTTTCATATGGCTGTTCTTGTCCTTCCATATAAGCTTCACCCTGTACAGTGCAAATGTTATATATGCTGCTCTGGACAAGATTTTTGGTTTGGATGCTCTCTTGCTCATGATGGACCCCAGATAAGTGAAAAGTTGAACCGTTCCTGGGTTCTGTCCGTAGACAGTTACATAATTATCAGTAGTGGTGGTGGTATTTTGGCTATCCGTCAACATTGAGTTCTCGGCGTTGATTTCCATGCCTTATCTTGTCGATGTTTCATCTAATCTTTGAGACACGCATACACACACACGCTTACAGATACGCATGCACACACCGACACAGGCACACAGACACACGCACACACACATACACTTAAACAAACACACACACACACACACACGCACACACGCACTCACTTTTATTTCCATATTATAAGTGGTCTAATTGGCTTACATTTCACTTCTTTTGCAGTATATTATTTTAAGTTGTTTTAATGTAAAGAGATCCACACTGGCAGATATATACGTTGAACTATAATAATAATCATAGTAACATCTATACGTTAGAAAACAGTTTCATTTCATATCTCTTTTCATGTCATCTGTCTGTCTGTCTGTCTGTCTCTACATATATATGTATGTGTACATATACATATGTATAAATATTAACATCAGAGATGAAAAAAATGTGTTTCTGCTTTATCTTCTATATACATACACAAATACTCGCAAGGATTCGAATACATATCTAAACGTTTGTGTGTTTATGATCAGCTTTATTGCTTTAACTTCTTGTTTCTACTTTGTTCAACTTTTAATCTCTATTTTCATACTATTTAATGCTTTCAATTCAAAATGATCAGCAGTAGCTGACGTATAAAGTTGGCCTAATACTTACAGCATCGGAAAATATCGTTTCATTTCGTATCTCTGTACACAGCACAATTGTTTTCTAAACTAATTCGAACGGTTGACTTTGTATACGATATATCTGCCTTTAAGGAAAGCACAGTTCTTTCTTCTTCTTCTCTTCCCCTTTCTGATCTTCCTCCTTCTCCTTTTTGTTCATGTTCTTGTTCTTCTGGTCTTTTTTTTTCTTTTTTTTTTCTTCCTCGTCTTTATCTTCTTCTTCCTTTTCTCTTTCTTCAGCTTCTTCTTCTTTTTCTTTATCTTCTTCTTTTTCTTCTTCTTCTTTTTCTTCTTCTTCTTTATCTTCTTCTTCTTCTTCTTGATTTTCGTCTTCTTGTTTTTTCGTCTTCTTGTTTTTCGTCCTCTTCTTCTTCTTCTTCTCTTTTCTTTTCACCTCAATTCTCACTCTCACAGAAAAGGAGACATGGAAACGAAGACAGAGCAGCAGGGGAGCTAATTTCCGCCATTCAAACTTTTGATATTGTTCTACGTCCAAACGATAGGCATCCAGGCGTGAATTTTGGGGAACACTACAAAAATATCTCATGAAAAGAGATTGCAGTTGTGACTGTTTTATAGGGCATAGAGGCAGTGAAATAGCTTCCTGAGTGCTGGCAGGTCACTTGCTAAGAAATAAAAAAATTTAAGATGGTTAGACGGACTCATTGAGTAGAGGCTAAATGAACGATAACACGTTTGCAATTTTTTTCCCGACATTAATTCGTTTTAGATTCATTGGATCTGCCTTGACGCAGAATCTGTTTGTCTATCTGTCTGACTCTGTCTCTGTCTCTGTTTCTCTCTGTCTCTGTGTCTCTGTCAATATGTCTCTGTCTCTCTCTTTTCTGTCTGTCTCTCTGTCTCTGTCTGTCTGTTTCTGCCCACCCACCCCCTCTCTCTCTTCTTGGGCCACCGTAATATGACAATAATTGTATACATTTGGATTTAATTATTGTTGGTATAATCAAGGGGTCCAGTGTACTTTTTTATTCAATACTTGTATTCACAAAAATAACACATCACGATCTCCTCACATAAGGCAAAGAACAAACTCTTAAGCTGTTTCTGTTTTTTACTGTCAATATTGCTGTGGAAAAATAAAGAGCAGTACTCTCCAAAAGCTTGGAACTCTGGTCCGTGCATCAGTTTGTTTAGAAATGACATCTTGAAAATGGTGAACTACGGGTTATTTCTGATAAATGTTGTCCTTTTATTCTTTGGTAGGTGTGATAATAGTAAGCGGCGGGTTTTCGGCAAATCATATCAGGTAGAGTCCATCTCTCTCTGGTACTCTGGTGTCGTATCCAGTGATTATTCACGAATTAAAGGAAGAATCAGAAAAAACAGAAACAGCAAAGTCCCAATAATCAATTTGCTTGCATTATTGTTTTCAAACAAAACGAAACAAAAACTCACTGTTTTGTAAGATTAGAGTATTCAGTTCTATGTATAGTCCGATATAAAGTTTACAATGTGATAGTTGCAAAAAGGAAATTGGTATACGAATGACCAAAACTGAAATTTAATAAGAAATAGAGAAGCAGCAGCATCGCTTTCAATGACAGGCAGAGACTACAAAATCACATTCAGGCTTTACCTTTGCTGTCATGTATGAAGTTTGGACATTGCTTTCTGATTCAGGACAGATAAATCAGAGACAGTGACAGACAACAATCTTATTTGCTGCTGCATAGCATCGGGTGTCCAAGGAACAGGCCAGTTGGATGATTAGATGATGAGAACGATGGTAGTGATGATGATGGACGATGATGGTAGTGATGATGATGATGATGATACTGATGATGACGACACTGATGATGATACTGATGATAGAAGTAACGATCAATCATTTGATGAAACGATCTATCTATCTATTCATATCTATCTATCATATCTATCTATCTTATCTACCTGTCTGTCCATCTGTCTATCTGTCTGCCTGTGTAGCTATACATCTATCTCTCTTTCTATCTGTCTAGCTATCTGTCTGCCCGTCTGTCTATCTATCTATATATTTGTGGTGTGTGCTGTTGTGCTTGTTGTTGCTATTACTTGCATTGTTGGTTTACCACGCCGTTTTGATTTTTACACGATTTCATTACTGGTATTCTAGTGAGACAACATGACCGTGTTTGGTTTATAGAATGGGTGGGCACTCAACTTTCCCTGTTAACGGCAGATAATTAAACCCCTGCAGCGAGAAATGGGCACTTTATGAATTGAAGAGCCCGAAAGCCAGCATTGGGTTTTGTAATAAGAGTAGTATCACGTTTAAGTTTTGTCAATTTATTGAAAGACAAGGTATTAGTATGTTCGGGACTGCAACGTCACTAGGGAATTAAGATGTGAGAATATGTTCCAGTGACATCAAGCTTGTGTACTGCATATTTAGCCCTGTAGATTCGTTACAATGTGTATAGTAGCGCCCATCCTCTGCATTTTTAGAATGATTTATTAATTAAAAAAAATGAATAGAAAAGAATATGATAGACAAAGTAAAAAGAATTTCAATCACACACAGACACACACACACACACACACACACACACACACACACACACACACACACACACACACACACACACACACACTACACACATGCACACGCACACACACACACACACACACACACACACACACACACACCACACACACACAAATACACACACGCATACACACACACACACCACAGTAATTTATGTATTCATATATCTACATATGTGTGCGTGTGTGGGCACATGTGTGTTTCTCTGTGTGTTCGTGTTGTGTGTGTGTGTGTGTGTGTGTGTGCGGCGCGCGGTGTGTGTGTGTGTGTGTGCGCGCGGTGAGTGAGTGGTGTGTGTGTGTGTGTGTGTGTGTGTGCGGGGGTGTGCGCGTGCGTATCTTTGCCACATAAACTTGAAATCGATCATCAATTGGTAACAGTCCTGACTTCTTATTAGTCCTCTGAGTAATGTGACTGCTCCAGGAGACGAAATTCCAGGAGTCATTTTGCTGATGGTCTAAAACAGGGCCAATCGCAAATATAAAGAACAATTCTGTATGCAATAAAAGAGAGAGAGAGAGAGGGGGGAGAGAGAAAGAAAAAGAGAGAGAATTGAGAGAGAGAGAGAGAGGGAGAGAAGAGAGAGACGGACAAGAGAGAGGAGAGAGAGAGAGAGAGAGAGAGGAGAGAGAGAGGAGAGAGAGAAAGGAGAGAGAGACGCAGAGAGAAAGTGAGAGAGAGAGAGAGAGAGAGAGAGACATAGAAGGAGAGAGGAGGAGAAGGGGAGAGAGAAAGAAGAGAAAGGAAGAGAAAGAGAGAAGAGAGAAGAGAGAGAGAGGAGGAGAGAGAAGAGAGACAGGGACAGAGAGAGAGGAAAGAGTAAGAGAGAGAGAGGAGAAGAGAGAGGAGAGAGAGAGGACGAGAGAGAGAGAGAAGAGAGAGAGAGAGAGCAGAGACAGAAGAGAGGACAGAGAAGAGGAAAGAGAGAGAGAAGAGAGAGAGAGAGAGAGAGAGAGAGAGAGAGAGAGAGGAGAGAGAGAGAGAGAGAGAGATGGAGAGAGAGAGGAGAAGAGAGAGAGAGAGAGGAATCACTGAACGATGCTATGTTATGGACTTTTTTTTTTCATTTCTCTTGTCGACGGGTAATTTATAATTGATGTTGGGACAAACACGCACAATGTCTTGCGTCATTGCTGAAGATACATGCTAGTGTGATGCGCACTGCAATGTCTTGATGGTGGCGGTGGTGAGCTCTAGGATGGGGTCGTCATCAAAAGAAGAGGATCAAGGCGAATGTGGCGAAGAATTATAAAGGATGAATGGAGTTTTAGTTATAATAAAGTTACAGAAAATGGTTTAGCCGTTCATTGGGAAGAAAAAAGGCTAAGAAACAGGTTGTGTTTCATAATAGACAATTTTGCATCCCAAGACGGCGTAAATATAAAAAAAAATGCTCATGATCGAGAGGTAGAAGGAAAAAAAATGATTGGAACTGAAAGAATGAAACGACTGAGAACTGAAATGATTAGGAAACATTGGCTGATGAAAAGTGACATTAATGTTAATATCAAGGTTTAAATAAACATGGTAAAAATGAGATAATGGGAAAGAAATGGAAAAAAGCTATGGCAGACAGTTTTGACAGAAGCTAACAGAAACAATTTATAGTCAGTTTTCCCTTTGTAAAACTATACTTTTTTTTCTAGACAGATTATCGATCACGTAACGTAACGTAACTGTAACGTAACGTAAATTTATAATCATCGCCTCGAAATGTGTTAAATGTGCACAATGTTTCAAGAACTTGTGTACAGAACAGTAGAATTTCTTTTCTGTTTGTTAGTTTGAATTTTCTTTTTCTATTTTGTTTTTCGATTTTGTTCACAGTTTTGCACAGAAATATATCCACTAACGTTCGACTTCTTGACCAATTACGGATTTCAAATTCCATTTCTTTAACAAAATTACATAGACACCAGCACCTACCCATTTTCATATTCACTCATTGAATGATTACAAAAGATCAAAGTTTCCTATCTTTTGAAGAGATAATGAAATTCACTTGACTAGATTTTCCGACACTGGCCAGTGAAAAAGGGCATGTAATGTGTCTGTGTAGGTGACAGGACTTCCTGGTCAGACATGTACAATGGTAGTTTTGAGGGCTTTGAAGATCACGATAGTGCAGGATGAAGATACAGCAGCAGGGAAAGAGGGAAACGTCAGTACAGACTATTCCTGGCCCTCAACTCATAAAGGGAAATTGGTAAAGGTTAGTCTAACCTGCCACATTCGCTCAGTCATATGTGTGTGACTATGGTGTATGCGTGTGTGTGACTATGGTGTGTGTGTGTATGTGTGTGTGTGTGTGTGTGTGTGTGTGTGACTATGTGTGTGTGTGTGTGTGTGTGTGTGTGTGTGTGTGTGTGTGTGTGTGTGCGTGTCTGTGTCTGTGTGTATATGTGTGTACTGTGGTGGTGTGTGATGTGTGTCGTGTGGTGTGTGAGTGTGTGCTGTGTGTGTGTGTGTGTTTGTGTGTGTGTGTGTGTGTTGTGTGTGTTTTTGTGTGTGTTGTGTGTTGTGTGTGTGTGTTGTGAATATGTTTAGCTCTAACACCGAAAAAGCACGATTCAAGTAAATATGACCCCCTCTGCCTTTTAAGAGAGTGGGCAGCCGTGTGAGAGGGGAGGGAAATTGTTTATCAGATGTGGATTTATAAACAGTTTCCGACAATGATTTCTGTCATCTGTGAGTTTCTGTGTTTGTTTTCCCAGGAATTTAACACATTTTGAATGACACTCTTAATAAGGAGATTGCAGGATGTTCAGTATATCAGTTTTTATTGTGACTGGGCTTGCTTCAGGGCTGTTGCTATCCCTTCAGAAAATATGGGGCGTATGGGTACTAATCACTTTCATTAAATAGCATCTCTCATTATTGATAGAATTACAACAAATCTCAATCACTCATGGTAAACTGATTGGGAAAGTTGCATTTAGTCAGAATAAAATCTGTATATTGAAATGTTTTTGTAGTATAAATGACTATTTGGCTTTTTATTCATAATCAATGCAAGTATTATACCCATCAGTAACATTTGTTGAAGGCACTTCCACATCTGTTTCATTCGCTTCTGAATTACTCCCCTCCTTCGAAACTTCATTTTCAACATCGCCAGAATTGCAAGCGATGATTATTTTACGCGGCAAACAAGCAGACAACCCCCCCCAACAAAAAAAAAAAAAAACACACAAAAAAACCAACAAAAAACAACCAACCAAACCAACAAACAAAAACAAACAAACAAAAACAAACAAACAAACAAACAAACAAATAAACAGAAAACAACCACATCAACATATATATGCATACTGTCTTCAGTTTGCTTTCTTGTTTGCCATGTATTTATCTTGTTGATCGCTTGTTTCTATTTTTCTTTGTCATTTTCTTTGCTTGTATCTCATGTTACTACCATAAAACGGTTATGTACAAATTTCATTACCAGTTCTCTTGGCAATTTCAAATTGGCTTCTCTTTAAAGATCAGACCAGACACGAATCTGCTATTATACGAGTCTAAAATTAAAGACAGCTATATTCAAATATGCAATACATGTTTGCAAGCGTTCAGGGAAATGTTGAAATTGAGACATGTTTCTTGCTCTTATTTGAAAAAAAAAATAAATTAATCATTTAACTTCGTTTCCATAGACTTCAGAAATGATACCTCAGCTGTTTTGCTCTCTCTCTCTCCCTGCCTCTCTCTCTCTCTCTCTCTCTCTCTCTCTCTCCTCTCTCTCTCTCTCTCTCTCACTGTTGTGTATGCAGATATTTTTTGAATATTGCCTTTCCTTCTCTCATTTCTTTCGTTTTAACGTTTTTTCCGTTCTGTACTTTGAAACACTGAATTTATCGTTCGTATATTAGGTTAGTGGATCATTCCCTACTGCTTTTTTCGTCCGAACTCCATCCATACTCACTCCTCTCATGTTTCACGTTGAAATTCATATTCTCCTTGATTATTATGCTTTCAGAGCAGGAAAGGCTTCACTCTTCGTGATGTCAATGTATACTTTAATAATCAAATGTATGGGAAACCAAGCGCCATTGGCGGTCCTCTTGCAGATATTTCTCAGATTCTTCAGGAACAAGTGAAAAGAGTTACGAAAATGATATCGGAAGTCAAACTGACTATTTCTTTCCGCCCAGGTCCTTTAACCTCTGTCTACAAAATACTTGTTTCATGTGATGTCTGATCTTGTGGGTACTATCAGGTCATCTTCACTTCCTTCAAACTTTAGTCTTTTAGCTCTACCAGTGGGTCTTCAGTTTATTTTCTGTTTCAAGATAAATGATTTTCGAGCCAAGCTTGACAAAGCATCTTTTCTTCCATTCTTTCCTAGTCCTTCTGTCACAGGCTTTCCATTCACTGAATTCCAAGCAAGTCTCTGAAACTTTGATTGCCGCCATTCCGAAAGAAATGTCACTCAAATCTTGTGAATCCGAGCACACACTTGCCTTTCTCTTTTCACAAACACTGCCTGAACTTCTTCCATTCATAGCACTTGTCATTAACACTTCTGTTTTTATCGATCTGTCTCGTTTTTGTTTCAAAACAAGCATTGTTCAAAGTCTGTTAAAAAAGAGCAACGTGGATCCTAACACTCTCAAGAACTATCATCTTGTCTCCAGTATGCTATTCATTTATTCATTTCAGAGGTCTTTGAGAACGTGGTTTTGAAATAACTAAATGATCATCTCTCAACCAACAATATTTATCGTCCTTTCTAGTCCGCGTACCGCTCTGGCCACAACACTGAGACCACCCTCGTTCACATCCTAATATTAATCAATCAATTGAATAATTTCTATCTATCTAATTAGTTACTTCTGTAGTTATTTATTTATTCGTTTATCTATTCGTCATTTATTTCTTTATGTATGTATTTATTTACTTATTCATTCATTTAGAGGATGATGATGGTGATGATGATTTTATTGTTGCTGTTGCTTTTAGCTAATTCTGCTCGATTTTTCCTACCCGAATTTGTGTGTGTGTGTGTTGTGTGTGTGTGTGTGTGTGCGCGCGCGTGTGTGTGTGTGTGTTTGTGTTTGTTTGTGTGTGTGGTATATGTGTGTTGTGGTGGTGTATGTGTGTGTGTGTGTGTGTGTGTGTGTGTGTGTGTGTGTGTGTGTGTGTGTGTGTGTGTGTGTGTGTGTGTGTGTGTGTGTGTGATATATACATATATTCCAGGTGAGGGAGGATATATATATAGTGATCGATGTTATCAAAAGTAGAAGAAATTCTTGTGGGAGGAAGAGGTCACAAAATCACAGCTGTATGCGAGTATATTTATACCTTACGACAATTAGTTCGGCGTGTCTGCCGTGTGATTGGACACACTTCTAAAAGACTATCGTTACCTCTTTTCTCAGTCTGCTCCAAGCACCACTTCAACCCCATCCACCACATCTCTCTCTCCTCTCTCTCTCTCTCTCTCTCTCTCTCTCTCTCTCTCTCTGTCTCTCTGTCTCTCTCTCTGTCTCTCTCCATCTCTCTCTGTCCGTCTGTTTGACTCTCTGTCTGTCTGGAATGTGTCTGTCTGTCTGTCTTCTCTCTGTCTTTGTCTGTCTCTCTATCTCAGTCTGTCTCTCTCTCCCTGTGCTTTTGTATCTCTCTGTTTCTGTATCTCTCTGTGTCTCTCTGTATCTATGTCTCTTTCTGTCTGTCTGTCTGTTTGTCTGTCTCTCTGTCTGTCTGTGTGTGCGTGTGTGTGTATCTCTCTCACGCACACACTCTCTCTCACTCTCTCTCTTCCCCCCCCCCTTCTGTCTTTTGTCTGATTGTCTCTTTCTCTCTCTGCCCCTTTCCCTCTCTTCTCTCTCTCTTTCTGTCTCTGTCTGTCTGTCTCTGTCTACCTGTCTATATGTCTGTATGTCTGTCTGTCCGTCCGTCTGTCTGTCTGTCTGTCTGTCCTCTCTTCTCTCCTCTCTCTCTCTCCCTCTCTCTCTCTCTCCAGCCGATGTCATATGCAGTTTCTCTTCTAAATGCTGAGCCCCGTATTTAAATATGCATAAACGCTGTCCGAACGACAACAAAACCCAGAACCTATCACATTCTATACAGGCATGGTATCCACTGAGCCACTGTTTCGATTAAGGGGAAGGAATGATAGTGAAGGTGGTGAACATGACGTGCCAAAAATGACGTGACATGGCTTCCTACACCAAACAAAAATGCATCACAGTTGCTTTTCTTCAGGGCTGAACTCTATTTGCCCGCTGTCCCTCTGCCAAAGAAACGGAATGAAAAGGAAGGAGCGGAGAAGAAACGAAACGAAATAGAAATCAGAGAACGAAAGAAAAACAAAGGAGGGGGTGGGGCAGGAGAAGAAAACATGTTCATGCCATTTTAACAATGTCCTTTTCTATACAATATTTATTACAGAAAATCCTGACTTTGCTAAGTGTCAAGACTGACAGCTGATGTGAACTGGAGACTGGGCAGGCTGCCCAACAGAGAGATGAAGGTCCAGTGTAAGGTAAAGGGAGGGCTCTTTATTCACTCTTGGTCCAGTAACTTGGCTGGACCTGGGTGGTGCGCGTTGTGTGGTGTGTGGTGGTATCCTGCATTTTGCCACCTCCCCACTTTGCCATTATCCTTGTAAACAAGATTACTGATTACTGGGTCTGGATAGTTTATGCAGTGCATAGACATACCCCACCCACCCCCACTTACTTGGCAAAATAAGTACCGTTTGGCTACGGAAGTTGGGAGGTGATTGCGCAGTCATTGTTGAGGCATTGCTGCTCTGTCCTGTTCAGCACCCTCAATGTTTCTTGTTAACAGAAAATCCAAATTTTGTATTTTTTTTATGTCATTGTGACCTTGAAGCAGCTTCGGTTGTGGTAATACTTTACCTGCATCAAGGACTATGGTAAACTGTCACATCACTGAAAACATCTGTAATTATTCCCAGAAGGTGATGGGAAAGGATGTCCAGACACTTTCATCGGAACACTTAAGTTACCTTTTTTTTTTTAGGGGGGGGGGGGGGGTGTCTGTGTAATCTTGCCTTTTTTTCTTTTTTCAAACATATACATTCTTGACACTTCAACGATCCACAACTCTGCTTTTAATTTGATAAAGCTCCATCCAAGAACGGCAGAGAAAATCCTGCCAACACACTTTTGTGTCAGACAGAGAGATATAGAGACATAAGCTCTCTCTCTCTCTCTTTCTTTCTGTTTGTCTGTCTGTCTGTCTGTCTGTCTCTCTCTGTCTCTCTTCTCTCTCTCTCTCTCTCTCTCACTCTCTCTCTCTCTCTCTCTCTCTTGCTCCACACACACACACTCGCGCGCGCGCACACACACATCACACAACACACATATATAAATATAAAGAGATAAAGAGAGAGAGAGGGAGAGAGAGAGAGAGAGAGAGAGAGAGAGAGAGAGAGAGAGAGAGACAGACAGACAGACAGACAGACAGACAGAGACAGAGAGAGAAAGACGGAGAGAGACAGACACAGAGATGGCAGAAAAGAACGAAAAAGGACGATGGAGTGGCTATGCAGGACATTTTCTACTGCACATCTATAGTCTTTACCTTCAAGAAACTGTGGGAGTTTGAAAGGGGAGGGGCGTTGATGACAAGCGGTACAGACAGATTGTCGCCTATGTTCAGCAATACGTATGGTATTTGTCCCTTACCTACCACGTCAGCTTCGCACTAGACCCCAGCTACCCTGCAGTCAGATTTTTGTCACTCCTCTCAACTTCTAGATTATATGAAATTGAAAACTATTGACAAAATGTCAAGAAATCATAGCGATGCTTGTATCACTCGAAGATTACTTGCCTCCAGAAAAACAGGGCAACACTCCAAAAATGATAGCGTAAAAAATTGTACGGAACAAACAAAATGTAGCAAATCAAAAAGGGCAAACACCAGCAGTGAACTCTCTCTCTCTCTCTTCTCTCTCTCTCTCTCTCTCTCTCTCCTCTTCTCTCTCTCTCTCTCTCTCACTTCTCTCTCTCTCTCTCTTCTCTACACTCACACGAGTGAAGAGAGAGATTAATAAGTCAAGGTATACGAGATACAAGAGAGAGAGAGTTGAGAGAGAGAGAAAAAGAGATAGGAGAGAAAAGAGAGAATGAGAGAAGTGAGAAGAGAAGGGAGAGAGAGTGAGCAAGAGAGAGAAGTGAGGAAGAAAGAGACAGAGAGAGAAGAAAGAGAGAGAAGAAGCAGGAGAGGAGAAGGACAGAGAACAGAGAGGGGAGATAGAAAGAGCAGAAAGAGATAGAGATAGAGAGAGAGCAGAATGATAGAATGAGAAATAGAGAGAGAAGGACAGGACAGAACAGAAGGAAAGAAGATGAAGAGATGAGATAGAGAGGAGCTGGGGAATGAGAGAAGACAGGAAGAAGAAGAGAGAAGAGTCTGGCTGACAGACAGACAGAAGAGTCGGTGACAGACAGACAGACAGGCAGACAGACAGACAGACAGAAACTGAAGAGAACGAAAAAGGATGATGGAGTGGCTATGCAGGACATTTTCTACTGCACATCTATCGTCTTTACCTTCAAGGAAACTGTGGGAGTTTGGAAGGGGAGGGGCGTTGATGGCAAGCAGTACAGACAGATTGTCGTCTAGGTTCAGAAATACGTATGGCATTTATCCCTATCTACCACGCCAGCTTATCACTAGACCCCAGTTACCCTGCAGTCAGATTTCTATCACTCCTCTCAACTTCTAGATTATATGAAATTGAAAACTATTGCCGAAATATCAAGAAATCATAGCGATGCTTGTATCACTCCAAGATTACTTGACTTCAGAGGAAAAGGGCAACACCCCAAAAGTGGAAATGTAAGATTACTTGCCTCCAGAAAAACAGGGGAACACTCCAAAAATGATAGTGTAAAAAACTGTACGGAACAAACAAAATGTAGCAAATCAAAACAAAGCAAACGCCAGCAGCAAACTCTCTCTCTCTCTCTCGCTCTCTCTCTCTCTCTCTCTCTCTCTCTCTCTCTCTCTCTCTCTCTCTCTCCTCTCTCACCCACTGTCTCTCTCTCTCAAATACGCCCACCCACCCACCCACCCCACACACAGAGTGAAAGAGATAGATATAAATAGAGATAAAGGTATAGAGATAAAGAGAGAGAAAGGGAGAGACAGAGAAAGAGAAAAGAGAGAGACATGGGGAGGAAGTGAGAGAGAGACAGAGAGAGAGAGCGAGCAAGAGAGAAAGAGAGGGGAAGAAAAGAGACAGAAAGAGAGAGCAACCGAACGAATGTGAGAGAGAGACAGAGACAGAAACAGAGAGAAGAATAGAGAGAGAGAGACAGAGACAGAAACAGAGAGAAGAATAGAGAGAGAGAGAAGAGAGAGATAGAGAGATAGAGAGAGAGACAGGCAGATGGAAAGGAAGAAGAGAGAGACAGACAGACAGAGACAGACACAGAGAGACAGAGAGAGAGCCAGAAAGACAGACAGCGGCACACAGAAAGGAAAAGAGAGAGTGAGAGAGAGAGAGAGAAAGAGAGAGAGGGAGAAAGAGAGACAGAGAGAGACAGACAGAAGACAGAGAGAGATGACTGAAAAGAAACGACAGTCAGAGACAGAGAGAGAGAAAGACGGAGAGAGATAGACACAGAGAGGCAGAAAAGAATGAAAAAGAACGATGGGTGGCTATGCAGGACATTTTCTACTGCACATATATCGTCTTTACCTTCAAGGAAACTGTGGGAGTTTGGAAGGGGAGGGGCGTTGATGGCAAGCGGTACGGACAGATTGTCGCTATGTTCAGAAATACGTATGGCATTTGTCCCTATCTACCACGCTAGCTTCTCACTAGACCCCAGTTACCCTGCAGTCAGATTTCTATCACTCCTCTCAACTTCTAGATTATATGAAATTTGAAAACCCTTGAGGAACTGTCAAAAAATCATAGCGATGTTTGTATCACTGCAAGATTACTTGCCTCCAGAGAAAAAGGGAACACTCCAAAAGTGTAAAAAAAAAGAAAAAAAAAAGAAAAATAGTACCGAAAATAAGCAAGCAAACAAACGAACAAAATATAGCTAATTAAAACAAAGCAAACACCAACACTGAACTCTCTGTCTCCTTCTCTCTCTTTTCTCTCTCTCTCTCTCTCTCTCTCTCTCTCTGTGTCTCTCTCTTCGCTCCAAACACACACGCTCTCGCACACACACACGCGACGCACACACACACACACACACACACACACACAGAGTGAGAGAGAGAGAGAGAGAGAGAGAGAGAGAGAGAAGAGAGAGAGAAAACAGAGATAAAGAGATAGAGATAAACAGAGAGAGAGAAAAAAGAGAGAAATAGAGAAACAAAGAGGGAGTGAAAAAAAGAGAGACAGGGGGAAGAAGAGAGAGAGAGAGAGCAAGTGGAGAGAAAGAGAGGGGAAGATAGAGAGAGAGAGAAAGAGAGAGCTAGCAAACGAGAGATAGAGAGAGAAACAGAGACAAGACTGAAAGAGAGAGAGAACAGATAGAAAGAGAGCAAGAGACAAAGACAGAGAGTGTGTGTGGGAGAGAGAGAGAGAGAGAGAGAGAGAGAGAGAGAGAGAGAGACAGAGAGAGGACAGAGGACAGAGACAGAGAGACAAGACAGAGACAGAGAGTCTGACCCCCCAACAGATAGACAGACAGACAGACAAACAGAGATGACTGAAAAGAACGAAAAAGGACGATGGAGTGGCTATGCAGGACATTTTCTACTGCACATCTATCGTCTTTACCTTCAAGGAAACTGTGGGAGTTTGAAAGGGGAGGGGCGTTGATGGCAAGCGGTACAGACAGATTGTCGTCTAGGTTCAGAAATACGTATGGCATTTATCCCTATCTATCACGCCAGCTTCTCACTAGACCCCAGTTATCTGCAGTCAGATTTCTATCACTCTTCTCAACTTCTAGATTATGTGAAATTGAAAACTATTGACGAAATGTCAAGAAATCATAGCGATGCTTGTATCACTGCAAGATTACTTGACTCTAGTGGAAAAGGGGAACACTCCAAAAGTGGAAATGTAAAAGAAAACAAACAAAAAATCTACCGAAAACTGCGAGCAAACAAACAAAGAAAATGTAGCTAATAAAAAAAAAAAGCAAACACCAACATAAACTCTCTGTCTCTCTGTCTGTCTATCTGTCTGTCTGTCTCTGACTCTCTGTCTGTTTGTCTGTCTCTGGTTTTCTGTCTTTATCTGTCTTTCTCTGTCTCTGTCTGTCTGTCTTCCTGGCGTTCTCTGTCTCTCTTTCTCTCTGTGTCTGTTTTCTGTCTGTCTGTCTCTCACGTACACGTATGTCTACGAAGACACACACACACACACACACACACACACACACACACACACACACACACACACACACACACACACACACACACACATACACACACACACGCAGACATGCATACACACACACCACGAACACACACGAACACACACACATACACATATTTTGTTAAATGGTTAACATTCCTTTAAAACAAAGAAAAACAAAAAAGCAATAACCAAAACATTAGATCAGCAAGAAAGATGACCTAGTGTTGTATACAGTCTGAAAAGAAGCTTCAAATAAACTTATGTACACACACTGTGAGATATCATCACAAAGCTTCATTCTGATGAAATCATCGTAGGACCAAGAAGAGTCACTTACATAGCAGTCTTCCAGAGCACAAGTTCACTAACAATACTGATTTTTTTTGGCTTCGAGATAAGTGTTAGTGATACTCACGAAATACAGATGTAACATTGAGTTCAAAGGACGACGCAGTTTTGTTGTCTATAGCATCTCTTGTTGATCCCCTTCCCCATCATTATTAGTGTTATTATTATTATTATTATTATTATTATTATTATTATTATTATTATTATTTTATCATTATCATTATTATTACAGAAGTAGTTTTCCTGGCACATTCCGAGTGGTCTGCGTTTTGCACCCCAGCTCCAATGGCCAAAACACGTTGATCATTTTCTCTCTTTTAATATCCAATAACTATAAAATATGATCTACCGAACTGACCGAGGCAATAATATGACAGAGAGAAATGGATCACACTGAGTCAATAGTCGTAAACCCGTGACCTCTGTGAAAGCAAACCCAACGAAGCAGTAGCAATGACTACTTGGCCGGTACCATTCCTGATGTAGTCTGATCACGTCTGACTGCACTTCTCCCTAGCAATAGTCCATAGGAAGAAATAATATAAACGCACTAGTCTCGACACTTTTTCCCTTCGAGGTCATGTAATCCATTAGAAGTGTCAAGGAAAAAAAAAGGCCTCGAAATAATCCATCATACAGATTCCATTGTTGGATGTAATGTTTATTTCTTTGTTTGTTCTTTTGTTTATTTGTGTTTGTTCTTTTGTTTGTTTATGCTTTTCCTTGTTTGTTTTGTATTTCACTTCCTTTTTATTCTCCCCCACCCCCTCCATTTTTTTTGTTTCGTTTTAATTGGCGGCAACTCTCACGCTCAGTGAATGTACGAGTGGTCTTTTACGACTATCAGCCTTTTATTACCCACCGTTTAGCAAGACATATTCTGTTTGGAATGAAAGAGGTTGAATGCTCAGTGTTTTCAAATCTATAACCCTCGTGGAAAGACCTTGTCGATGGTACTCCTCCAAACGTAAGGCATCAACATTTTAGCCAGGTCAGATGTAGGATGTACAGTTTCTAGTTTCAGTTTCAGTTTCTTAAGATAGCGTCTCGCTTGGAATGAATTCCATATGCAATCACGGAACTGACAGCATGTGATGGAGAAGATCCAAAATGATCATGGCATAAGCCTTACGTCTGCACATAAGCCTGTGCTCTGGTAAAGTCTTGAGGTACAGCTCCTAGGAACACACACACACACACACACACACACACACACACACACACACACACACACACACACACACACATACACACACCTGCGTACTCACATACACACATCTATATGCATGAACTCTCTCTCTCACATACTCAAACACACACACACACAAACACTCACACTCACTCACACACACACACACACACACACACACACACACACACACACACACACACACACATATATATATATATATTATATATATTATGTATATTATGTATATATATGAAATATATTATATGTATATATATATGCAGATACACACATACATACATAAACACACACACACAAACACACACACACATAGACACACAAACACACACACACACGCACACACACACACACACACACACACACACACACACATACACACACACACACACACACACACACACACACACACAACACACACACATTCGTAAAGACATCGAAAAGTTTTGTACAGGGCTATTATTCTCAAGCAAACGTGTCTCGCCCGAACCATAAAACGGCCACTTTCATTACCAGATGTGGCCTGGCTACGTATGAGAAGACGGCCAACGAAAGAAGAGAAGAAGTCCAGACCATTATGACCAATGGGTGGAATTACTAGTTCTGATAACGAGAGAGAGAGAGAGAGAGAGAGAGAGAGAGAGAGAGAGAGAGAGAGAAGACAGACAGACAGACACAGAAGAGACAGAGAACAGAGACAGAGACAGAGACACAGAGACACAGAGACACAGAGACACAGAGACGACAGAGACAGATAGAGACAAAGAGAGACAGACAGAGACAAAGAGAGAGACAGGCAGAGACATAGAAAATGAGGAGAGAGAGAGAGAGAGAGAGAGAGACAGAGACAGAGACAGAGACAGAGACAGAGATAGAGACAGAGAGAGTCAGAGAGACAAAGACAGATAAAGAATCAGACAGTGAGACAGAGACAGAGATGGAGAGGATAAAGAGATAGAGAAATCAAGACAGCGAAAAGAGAGAGAGACAGAGACAGAAAGACACAAAGCCATATTGTTTGTTGCGAGCTGAAATGTCAAGGAAGGTTGTCGTGTTCCAGCTTCTGACAAGCTATGTTCAGAAGCTTGACATCAGTGACGAAGGACTATGAATCATCACAGGCTGCAATCTAAATCTGTTTGCATAAAACATCTCCCAAAACGCACTAGACCTGTGTCCACAAATATACATGCAGGTCATCTGTTCTGACGGATCCTTACGCTCAAGATCCGATGAAAATACTGGCCTGTTTTCCGGTACTGTTGTACGGATGTGAGGCGTTGCAGATAACACGCAATGCCAGAACAAGATTGTGGTTTCTAGGAAGAATGTTAAGTTTTCCATGGACAGCAAAGAAAACAAAGGAGACAGTCTTGAAGGAGGCTGACACAAAACGAGCATTCATGAAGAAGGTTAGGAAAAGACAAGCATCATTTGAGGACATTTTATGAGGCAAAACAAATTAGAGCACCTTGTCACAACAAGAAAACTGGAGGGAAAAATAGCACTGGGTAGACCCAAGGAGAAACTATTGGAAGGACTTGCGCAGTAGATGAAGACAGAGAACGTGGGAGATGTATTTACAACGACAAAAGATAGATTCGCATGGAGGGCAATGGTCGCCAACGCCATGCGACAGGACATCTGATTGATGATGATGATGCTTTCCGCCCATTTTAATGCTCCAACCATTCTGGTTGTGTCAGTTTAGTGTTTCATACGTCTTGCTACCACCGCCACTCACCTCCCCATTTCAATGCTAAAGATTTAACTCGGGCTCTTGGAGCCTGCCAGATGATTGTTGCAAATCTGTGAGCAGCTGTACGGAACTTCCTGAGTGCGATGAATCAGACTTGCAGGCGTTTGTGATTTGGAGCCTGGTGGTTATTCAAGAGGGGTCATCGCATTCGGATAATTCCATATGCGCTCCATCTAAATCTGTTAGCAATTATTTGGCGGATTCACCTAGCCTGAGTAAATCCTATGCGTTGGCACAGTCTTGAAATGGAGACAGGGCGAAGGACGAAAGAAACACTGGGTTGACACCATCAGATTGATGGACACATTAAGATGGGCAGCGAACAGACCTGGTTTTAAATGTAGTGGGTTGAGATTGAACCCCATATATCAGATCTTGGGTCAACGGTTCTGTCGAAAGAACCGACCTAGTACCTGTCAGCGAACACAAACACACACACACACACACACACACACACACACACACACACACACACACACAACACACACAACACAACACACACACACACACCACACACCCACACACACAACACAACACACACACACACAACACACACACATACACACAAACACACACACAACACACACATACACACACAAACCAAACACCACACACACACACCACACACACACACACACAACACACACACACACACACACACACAACCAAACACAACACACAACACACACACACACATACAACACAAAGCACCACACACATACACAAACACAAGCAAACAAACAAACAAACAACAAACAACAACAACAACAAGGAAAAAAACAACGAAACAGAACAAAAGGCCTGTCCAAGGACTGAACCCACTAACCTCAAACTCATAAAACTCCACACTCAAACGGGAAAAGCATCTTTGCTGGCCTGTTTCGACTGCCCTAGTTTCTGTAACAAAAACACGTTTGTAGAGAGTTTCTGTCTATCTGTCAACAGTTTTGGAACTTTACTGACTTACTGCCCATAATGACATTTATATGTAGGACAGCAACAAACATCCTCCACCCGTGTCTGTTCTGGGCCAGCCTCTAAACACCATCAGACGACCGACTGAAAAGATCTATGCCAGAGAAGAAATGGATCAATAATAACCCAACAATTGCCAGCCCAAAATCTCTAACAGGAGCAAAAGTCAAGTGGGTAATACATCGGACTTCCAATCGGAAGTTCGGGGGTTCAGTCCTTCTCGGTACCCCCTGCTTAATGGGTAAAGGGTGGATACTGTTCCAGTCTTCCAGGTAACTGTATAGACCTATTGATGTCTAAACCCTGTTCGTGTGTGCACGCTCGCACAACTTTAAATCTTCACCTCAAAATCCTGTAAAGCTGTTACTGGCTCAATGAACTATTAAAACGCATAGCACGCTGGCCCACCAAAGATGACGTGTACAAATTCAACATAGCGCCTGGACAGAGTGGGCAAAACAACGTGCATACATGCATCCGAAACAAAGAAAGAAAAAAAAAAGAAAGAATAAATGAATGAAAGAAAGAAAAAAAAAGGAAGAAAGAAAAAGAAAGAAAGAAAGAAAGACCGAAGGAAAGAAAGACAGAAAGAAAAAGAAAGAAAGAAAGAAAAAAGAAAAATCACACAAGCAAAAAAATTTGAACACTTGGAAAAAGCAGATTGGCAAGAAACACAATCAGGCAACCGTCCGAAAAGACATGACAACAAGAAATGGATCACATTCAACCATCAGTCATCAACCCATAACCTCTGTGAAAGGAAAACCAACTAGAGACAATTGATGACCGTGTTTCCACTACCATAATATCTGCGTAGTCTGACCAGACATATTACTCCGCGTTCAATCAATAGTCCACACAGAAAGAAAATGTGGCCAACTTGGTCCGGCTCCCCTCATGTTTGGGGGGTCGTGTAAGCCATTTGTCCTGTCAAGATGACTAGAGACAATCCATCAAGTGGGTTTCAATGTTTACAGAGATGATTGATTACACAAATCATGTCCAGGGATACTAAATGTTCCTTTATTCTGTCCCCAATTTATACGCCGTCTCAGTGGTGTTCATTCCACATCGTTTCTTCCAGCTCTGTAACATACCACCTACCTAAAGTTCGTTCAGTCTATGTCCCAGCGCTATATAATGCATGCTTACTGAGCCACAGATGTCAAGCCGTTATGGTAATACCCACCAGAGGAGACCCTGTACCGATGCTTGGTCACTTTGGTAGAGTTTAACAATGCCTGTTCTGATCCAACTTTAAGAACTCTGTCTTTCTGAACCTTTACCAATGGCAGTACTCGCTTAACTCTATTGTGACTGCACTTGCCACAGCTGAGCTCTCCTGCTGGCCTAGGGCTGCCACAGTGAAATCAATGAGAACCGGGTGCAAGTGAACTTATCCATCGATTTTAGACAAAGAAACCGGCAAAACGTAGCTGAAGCGTTCAACGGAAGTTCCCTCCACATGGGAAGCAATTGCCAACTACTAAATCATTAGCATAACAAAAGTAGAGGGAGTTATATACCATAGACCGTCTGTTACTATGATCGAAGTAGCCCGTCCTCAGTGAGAGCTCAGCTGTTACTTCGATCGAAGTAGCCCGTCGTCAAAGAGTTAATCGCGGAGTCAGACCAAATGAGTAACTCACCAGTAAGGAGATCATCACCATTTCTGTCCGCTGAAGCTCGTGAACCATCGACGACAAAGTCCCCAGTTAATTAATATTTGCCTCACGCATAGAAGTGGTAAAGAAAATCGGATACGAAGTATCCGTGACATCACGGCATGAAAGGCGACAGAACCTGGGTCTTTTTCCACTAAAAACATGAAATATGCAACATGAACAACATGAACAAAGAAGACAACATAAAAGATGATTGTTCTGATTCTGGATATGATGATCGTGAAGCTAAAGAATTCCATCTAAGATTGACATTAGAGACATATTTATTCAAGCAAAACAAAGGCATTACTCAGATTGTCAATTGCCAGATTTTCTTTTGGCGATTTTTGTAGATGTCATTTTATTGATTTTCCTTTTTTCTTGTAATTCACCACCTCATCCACTATACATGTTGTTTGTTACAGTGTTTGTAATGATACTGTATAAAAACTTACGTGCTTTTAGACATTAGACAAAAAAAGGTTCCTACTGAACTTGTTTCTTGGTTTATTTTGTGAAATATTTGAAACAGTAAGACTTAAGAAAACAGTCTCATCATGTCATCATGAGTCATTGTTTATCTCTCCTTTCAATGGTATGGTTATCTTCGTCGGCAATGTCACTTAAGGTATGTACTGAGTTCAGGCAGCCTCAGCATTGACTTAGTTCAGACAACTTCAGCAGTTATGGGCAACTAGAGCAAAGCTTTTCGTCCATAATGCACATATTGCTTTTGGACGTATAACACTGTACTGACCTTTACTATACCATACTTCAAGCTATCAAAACTAATGATTTTCACCCATTTGCGATAACGGTCTGAGCCAGACACATTATCCTGGGAATGATAGTTCTGTACAAAAACATTTAATGTGTCCTGAATGATACCTGTTTGGGGGAGGGGAGGAGGAGGGCAGGGAAAGAGAACTGAGTATTAGTTCGTGTGGATGAAGGGGGGGGAGTCTGAGTAGTGTGTGTGTGTGTGTGTGTGTGTGTGTGTGTGTGTGTGGTGTGTGTGTGTGTGTGTGTACATATACATATGTATGTGTGTGTGCGTGCGTGTATGCGTGTTTACGTGTATGCATGTATGTCAGTGTGTGTGTAATTGTGTGTGTATGTAGTATGTATGTATGTATGTATGTATGTTTGTGTGTGTTTGTGTGTGCGTGTGCGTGTGCGTGTGCGTGTGCGGTGCGCGTGCATGTACGTTTTCCTACGAGCTCCGTATCCATGATCGTGCCTGGGCTTAAATGGTAATGTTTGTCTAAGAAGGAACAAAATATGGCTCGCTGACTCCTATAGTAAAGCTGTGGACTGGAGATGTTCCGAAATGCAATCGCAGCCCGCAACACAAAACCCGCCTGTTTGCTGTACGACTTGAACTAATGCTCCAATCAGTCCCATGGTGTCAGCTTTATATTTCATAAGTTCTGTTCCCCTAAGTCCCTCCATTTCACCTTGCCAGTGCATAGGATTTTTGCATAGGCTCAAGGAGTCTATTAGATAACAGATGGCAGTTTCATTTTCAATTTCGATTTCTGAAGGCAGCTGGCTCCGTGCTTGGAATGAATGTCTTATATATTGACGCCTCACTGATGGTTTGTAGTGGAAAAAAATCTAAAATGACCATCGCACAAGCCTTTTGCCTGCACTTAACCCTAGGCGCATATACCTGTGCCCCACCCCCCACCCATGAGAATTGAACTTGTGACACCTGTGTTATCAGCATGGTGTTTTGACCAACTGAGCTTACGTTGATCAGGTAGAGCATTCTGGAATTCTCTGAGTGCAATGAATCCTTCTGGAATACTGTAACTGAAAGGAATATCCGTGAGAGGTAGTCATTCCCGAGGGACAGGGACTTACTGGTACTTTCGTTAAGTGATACTGCCCGTGGGGAGAACAATAGGACAGAGAATCCACAATGGTGATGGTCCGTCCAGGTCGTGTCACTATAAACAATACGTTCGACCTATATGAAGTTTCAGTTGTGTAGGTAAAGAGTGGAAGCGTGGGCTGAAAGTGTGTGTGTGGCGCGCGCGCGCGCGTGTGTGTGTGTGTGTAAGTGCGTGTGTAAGTATGTGTGTATGTAAGTACGTGTGTAATGTGTGTGTTGTGTGTGTTGTGTGTGTGTGTGCATACATGTGTGTGTTGCGTACATGGTGTATATGCGTGTGTGCATGTGTGTGTATGCACATGCATGCGTAAGCCTTGTGTGTAAATGTATGATACAATGCCTGTCTTATTAAGAGAAATGGGATCCTCGTAGTTAAGTGGGTAAACTTCAGACTTCCAATCAGAAGGTATCGGGTTCGATCATCCTGCACACCTCCGCCTGGTGGATAAGGAAGGGTGGGGATTTTTCCTGATCTCCCTGGTCAACATTTGTACAGACTTGCCAGTATTTAACCCGTTGACTCCCATACCCTGTGCACATGCTAGGAAAACAAAAATGTAACCCTTTGACTCCTTCACGCCATCCACAGCTTCCTCAGGAAACTGGTGGATAGGGTGAGGAAGTCAAAAGGGTTAATTTTTATGTTGTGGACAAGGTGTGGGAGTCAAAGTGTTAAAGTCCTTCTGTGTGAATACACATGCAGCATATCACATATACACAATGAGAAGGATCCTGTAAGTCATACCAGTGGCTGCATTATGGAAACATGAAAACACCAAGCGTACGTGCCCAGTAGGTGGAGTTTGGAGTTTGGAGTTCGTTCAAGAGGGATTCATTGCACTCAGACTATCCCATATGTGCTCCATCCAAATCTGCCAGCAATTACCGAATAAAGTTGCAGCATGTGCAGCGACAATTTAGTAGAGATTGGTCATCTAGTCTAAACATTTTAAAGTTTCCTTACAGCACATAATGTGTATAATGATGTGTAATGCACAGTGCGCCCAAAGTATGTGGAGATTAGCGCTATACAAAATGCCATCCTAAATACTCAAAGCGGAGGGTACTCACTTATTTAACGGACATGCTACTATCGAGACTTCCTGATAACTCGAAGCTTATTGGAGTCATGTTCTAAGATTTTTGGCCATGTCAGCCTGGTTTCTCACTGGTCCTGCTGTACTAACAGACACACACACACACATCCCTTCGTTTTACGAGCTGGCCAGGCATAGCATTTAGCTCAAAGAGTCTGCTAGATAACACCAGACACGGTGAAGCGTGTACAGAATTCTCAAAGTGCTACGAATTCAGGAATTCCTTTTAAAAAAACCTCCAAAGTCATATTAACCATTTCTACACAAGTGTAACTCAGTTTAAAAACTGCAGGAGAAACAGACTACGCAGAAGGTGCAAATCATATTTACCTGAAGTTGAAATCAATGGGGAGTAAACATATCAAAAAATAAACAATGCAGCCTATGTGATATATTAT
>JAPXFY010000013.1:42814234-42816734 GCA_030674185.1 Monoplex corrugatus
TTCAAAAATAAATTGTCAGAACCCTAACTGTGTCTCCGCATTAACGCTTTATTCACTAAGACTCATCTTCTAAAACAAAACATTGATAGTGTGTAAATACCTGATATCTATCATTTCAGGCATACAAACAGAGCATTTGTGTGTCTGTTTACCCTCTCCCCCCATGCCCCCCCTTTTTTTTCAAGATGATAGGAAATGGAAAATAGTTAAAGCAGGAGGAGAGGTAATTGCGATTTTATGCTTCTCACACTCGTACTGATCAGCGGGTAAAGTTTTGGTCATGGTTGACTATGTTTGAGAGAAATGTGATTCCATGAGATGATAATAAAAGCACTTGGTTCCAGTCCTTCATGTTCTGATATGGGAGGTATCGAGTGCTTCAACCTGTAGGCTATAATTACAGTATTCAGGTTCCCACCGTGAAATGCCATTTGTCTATCCGCCATTATTACATTTACCACGTGAACGATTTACTTTGATTTCTCTAAACTTCTTACAAGTGCACTATCGATCTGAATATCCACACTCTCTCTAAATATATATATATATATATATATATATATATATACATATGTGTGTGTGTGAGTGAGTGTGTGTGTGTGTGTGTGTGTGTGTGTGTGTGTGTGTGTGTGTGTGTGTGTGTGTGTGTGTGTGTGTGTGTGTGTGTGTGCAGAGAGAGAGAGAAATAGACAAATAGATAGATACATAGACAGACAGACAGACATTCAGATAGACAGATAGATAGATAGATAGATAGATAGATAGATAAATAGATAGATAGATATAGATGATAGGTAGGTGGGTAATTAGGTAGGTAGGTAGGTAATTAGGTAGACAGGTAATATTAGCTAGCTAGACTATAGTAGATATGTGGGGCTAGTATGTGTACGTGTGTGCTGCGTGCGTGCGTGCGTGGTGTGTGTGTAGTGTGTATGTCCGTCTGTCAGACGCTGTGTTGTGTGTTCAGCGATCGAACGTCCTGCTCATGGAAGTATGCTTGTCATAGAATATTTCCATCAACTGCAGAGACATGTTCACGCATATATCTTCATACATACATACACATCAACACAGAACACACACCAATATACATACATATATATATAAATATACATATAATATATATATATAAACACAATAAACTATACTTATAAAGCTTATATACAGAGCCACTCGAAAACCAGTTGACACACTTACCCCATGTCCTGTGGTGAAAGTTTTAAACTTGTACTTAGATGGCAGTAAATTCATGAGCAGTGCTTGTTTGACATTAAAAAAGGAAGAGTTTAACTGACTTTTTATTACATTACTACTTTGAAGTGCAGGTTTTTACTTATTAAATCTGACCTTTCATATGTAGGGGGTGGGAAGTCTTTGATTTTTTGTATAGATAATAAATTCCGCCTTTGGTCATGTCTTAGTGGTGTACTTACAGACTTTCAAGACAAATTCATGCACGTTAACGCATAATGTATTTTGATCACAGCTGATTGTACCATTTACAGACTGTGTACTTGCAACAAATGTGTTTTGCAGTAATAACCATTGGTTTACTCAGTAATTGTGATTTGCCTACATATTTACTTCTTTGTGTGTGTGTCTGTATTGATTTGTGTGTGTGTGTGTTGTGTGTGTGTGTTGTGTGTGTGTGTAGAGAGGAGAGAGAGAGATGAGAGAGAGAGAGAGAGAGAGAGAGAGAGAGAGAGAGAGAGAGAGAGAGAGAGAGAGAGAGAGAGATCAGATGATCATATTCCCACTTTGGTGAAACTAAAAGAACATTTCATGTTCGACTGTTTTTTTAACATTCTGTCCTTGGTAGCCTTTGTTCTTGTTGTTATTTAGGGTGGCACAGATATCATTATTACACAAACAGAGAAAGTGAATAACGTTCTTACAACGCTTAACGAGAAACACCTAAGCTGATCTTAATACATCAAAAACATTTGTTGGGGGGGGGGGGGGGGGGGGGGGTTGCTGGGAAAGAAAGGCAATAGTTGTTTTTCTTTTGAAGGCCTCATTATACGAAATGTTTATAGCGCCCAGACAATGTCCTTGCACAAAATAAAAACAAAAACAAAACAACACGACAAAAACTTCAAGCAAACAAATAAACAAAACAAAGCTCTCAATTCATGCTAGTCGTGTTGAGGTGTAAAAGTCTTTCATATCCTGCTCTTGCCAAATAAAATATAAACATATGAAGAACAGCAGCGACCTGAAACACAAAAACTGTTTACCGAGAGAGGCGATTAAGACATGATATAACCAAGCCATTCGATATTTCGTCAGTGCAGACAAACGTATTTTTGTTATAGTCGTCATCTTATTTTTCTACCTCAGCTCCATGAATGGTCACGTGGGCATCACAAAAAGAACTGTTCAGCAGATCTATCGGTTGTGTGCCAAAACCTAGGTACCTGCAAATGGTTTCTCCGCCCATTCTGCAATGTTATCGGACTATCGTTTTTTCACCTCTGTCTTCCCCTCCACCTCCTTTCCT
>JAPXFY010000013.1:42824234-42844234 GCA_030674185.1 Monoplex corrugatus
CCTACTCTCCTCCCATTCATCACTGACATCATCACTTCTCTTCAAACTGGAACTGTCCCAGATTCTTTCAAGTCTGCTATTGTTCACCCTCTCCTCAAGAAATAAAATTTAGACCCAAATGAACTGAAAAATTACCGGCCTATCTCTAATCTCTCTTTCTTGTCAAAACTCCTGAAAAAGTTGTCCTCAACCAGCTGAACTCTCACCTGTCTGCCAACAATCTCCTCAATCCTTTCCAGTCAGCCTACCGCCAGTGCCATAGCACTGAAACTGCCCTGCTACACATTCTCAACAATCTCCTCCTTGCAACTGATACTGGCAAAGTCTCTCTCCTCACACTCCTTGATCTGTCTGCAGCCTTTGATACCATTGATCATGGTATTCTCCTTTCTAGACTTCATCATACTTTTGGCATCTCTGACATTGCTCTCTCCTGGTTCACTTCATATCCATCAAACAGAAAACAAACTGTTCTCATTAATGGCACTTACTCTCAACCTGCATACCTGACCTGTGGTTTTCCACAAGGATCTGTCCTTGGCCCTGTTCTTTTCACTCTTTACACCTCCCCCCTGTCCACCATCATCAACTCCCACTCTATAAAACACCATTTCTATGCTGATGACACCCAACTTCTAGACAGTGACACACCAGACAATATACAGCGCCTCTTGATTCGCACCGCTGAGTGTTACTCGGATATTAAGAACTGGATGACGTTCAACAAACTTCAGCTTAATGACGACAAGACAGAAGCTATCCTCATTGGCACCCGTCAGAAACTTTCTCAGCTGCCTCTCTTTCTCTCCCATTATGTAACACATCAGTCCCAATTTCTGATTCAGCTAAAAACCTTGATGTCTGCATTGACTCTACCCTCTCCATGAACAACTTTGTTTCTCAAACTGCCAGATCTTGCTACTATCACCTCCATCGTATAAGCTGATCAGGAAGTATCTCTCTGTTGAAACAACTGCAAAACTCGTTCTCTCCTTCATAATGTCTCGCATTGACTATTGCAATTCACTCCTGTCTGGTCTTCCTGCCTCCACCATTCACATCCTGCAGGCATTCAAAACAATGCTGCACGCTTGTACTAAAAAGAAAAAAGCTGACCACATATCTCCTCTCCTGGCACAACTTCACTGGCTCCCTGTTCAAAGCGCATACAGTACAAACTAGACACCATGTGCTACAAAAGCCTCAATAACGCAGCCCCCGATACCTGTCAAGCCTACTTGAGATCTATGTTCCCTCACGTACCCTCCGCTCTGCCTCCGATCCTCTGACTTTTAGCTTTCCACGCACTAAGCTCAATACCTATGGTCCACGAGCCTTCTCTGTTTCTGGTCCACTTTCCTGGAACAAACTTCCTCTCTCTGTCCGTCAGCAACCTACTTTTGTCTCCTTCAAGTCCGCTCTCAAAACTCACCTTTTCTCCTCTGCATAAAATCCTGACCTCACTCAATCCCCTCTGCAGCCTGTCTCCACTCGGAGGGGAATCACATTGTAATATATAATTGTATATAATATGCTCTCTATAATTTTCCATTGCTTTTATTCTTTCTCCCCATTTTAGCCGTGTGCGTGTGCGTGCGTGCGTGCGTGTGTGTGTGTGTGTGTGTGTGTGTGTGTGTGTGTGTGTGTGTGTGTGTGTGTGTGTGTGCGTGCGTGCGTGCGTGTGTGTCTGTTTTAGCGCTTAGATTTGATTTTATCAAGATTTTGCGCTATACAAATAAAGTATTGTATTGATGTATTGTATTGTAATTGTGCGTGTGCGTGTGTGCGTGTGTTATTGTGTGGTTGTGCTGTGCGGCGGTGCGGTGTGCGTGTGTGCGTGTGTGGGGTGTAGATGTGTGCGTGTGTGTGTGTGGGGTGTGCGTGTGTGCAGTGTGTGCTGTGTGTGTGTGTATGTGTGTGTGTGTGTGTGTGTGTGTGTGTGTTTTTGTGTGTTGTGTGTGTGTGTGTGTGATGTGTGTGTGTGTGTGTGTGTGTGTGTGTGGGGGTGGTGTGTGAGAGAGAGTTTGTGTGTGCGTGAGTCCAACTAGACACTGTTTTATCCTTAAGGAAAATTCTGTGACTAGTCTTTAAAGACAGCTTGAATGTCTGAAACTTATCCGAATCAATTTTGGGCAAACCAGTACAACGTAAACTTTTGTGGACTATGGGGACACTAACTTTCTGGAGTGCCAGTGTAATGATATATTCTGAAGTGGTGTTTGTCCAAAGCCCCTGGGTATACCGTTTTCTACAGCTGATGACTAGAGGCCAGTAAATTCATTGAACCGTTTCATTCAGTCTTCAGCGAAGTCCACAATACAGAAATTGCTTAGATGAAAGTTTGTAAGGATCTTCTGCAAGATTCCATTAAAGAAGAAATATCCATTACATCACTACCTCATCTTTCGACAGCAACCGACACTTCTGACGATAACATCTAGATCTCAGAAATGTCATCAATATTTGGTGGTATTGAAACAGTTCTTGAGTGGTTCAGTGATAACTTTCTTGTCAAATTCAGTTCTATTGTCACTAATGGCATACTGTCATCTACGTTTGTGCTGAAGTACTACAAGATTTGTCCTACAGCTTTAGCTTTGGGTCATGTTCTGTTCATGATTTCTTTAAAACCCCTTCATTATATTATCAAGCAATCAAGAACACTCTCTCCTATCTTTTTGATACCCACATGTGCACCCATTTGCTCTCCCGAAAGACATCTAACCGAAAAATTAAAAAGACGATTGAAAGCATAGCTGGCTAGATGAAAGCAAACAAACTGAAACTGAAAATAAAAAGACAATAACAAAAACAACCAATCGAAAACCCAAGAACTCATGTACTTTAGTTCAAGATCATACTTGAAAATGTAACTAAAAAATCTGAAACTGTATACAACTTCATCAAATCTGCAAGAAATCCTGGTACGTTATTTAAAAAAATCGCTATCCATGAAAACTCATGTTTACTACCAGAGGAAAATCATACATGTGCATATAATTATACGTAGCTTTTAGCACAGTTCGCCCATTTCTTTCTGTTGATGCCAACAACAAGCTGTGTGGTTTCGTTCTGTCTACACTAGATTACTGTAACTCTCTCTTAACCTGGCGTTCTGATAGTACACTGTTCAGACATCAACAAATCCATGTAAATGCAGCTGGATTTGTCCCAAGAGAGAGAAAAAGGTGCAGTTCAAAAATAATTCTGCAAAAAAGTTCACTGGCTTCTAATCAAGAAGTCAAAAGAAAAACTGAGTATAAAACTGTAAACTCTGCTTTCAGTGCCTTAATTCAATTATCATGCCATTACATACGTGAAAACTCATCCCTCCCTATGAAATTTCCATGATGAGTGTCATTAGCATTATTATTGTCCTCATTTTCATACGTAACATTTATTGATATCATCATCATCATCATCATCATCATCATCATCATCATCATCATCATCATCATCATCATCATCATCATCATCATTCATCATCATCATCAACATCATCATCGCAATTATTAGTAACAACAAACAATAAGAGGAAATGTGTAAAGTAGTAATAACATAACTTCCCGCACATATAGAAACCTTTAACACATATTCTTAAGAAAGGACAGGGTTGCTGTTTAGGCTACAAAATAGAAATAAGTGCCTGTGTTCAGTTTTGGGAGTGATACTAACAGCACACAAGAAGAAAGAGGTGAGTAAAGAGATAAGAGGAGGGGATGACAGTCACAGGGAGACATGGTGAAAGACAGCGAGACAGATATAGTAAGATGGCTGAGAGAGAAAAGATAGATATGTTACTTGAATTAAAACAGGCAAAGCTCTGGTGAAAGACAATAAGATACATAGTATAGATGGCAAAAGAGAAAGGAGAGATATATGGCTTTTAATCTGAAACAGATACAGAATAGGTTAAAACTGTCACAATAAGATATGTGATTATACTATACCACTACTACTACTACTCTGCAACTACTGCTACTACTACTGCTGCTACAACTGCTGCTGCTGCTGCTGATGGTAATGACGTTTACATGGCGTCAAAACTTGATATATAAATCAAATCGAAGTGTGTATTCTCATCATTTACCAATGCATCTATTTGCAATGACAAAAACTCAAGGGTAGAAAACAAACACACAGAACACACGGACCGGGAGAGGGAGGACAGGAGGGGGAAGAGGACAAACCAGAGATTGATAAAACGTTTCATTACCACAGGTTTTGTTAAAGAGGCATTTCTGTTAGAATAGTTTATTCATTATACGTTAATGAAAAATATTCATGGAACTTTATCATGTTGCAGAGGAAGAGTGCTTGAGGCAACAAGGGATAGAAACTGATGGAAGGCCATGATCGCCAACGCCATGCGGCAAGGCACTTGATGAAGATGATGATCACGTTGCAATAAGGCATTTTAAATCAGAACGATGAACTCTGCACTACACACACACACACACACACACACACACACAACACACCACACACACACACACACACACACCACCACGCACACACACACACATACGCATGCACGACACACACACATACACACACACACACACCACAACACCACAGAACAGCACACACAACACACACACACACACACGACCCGTCTAAATCACTCATAGTGAAAGACGTTAAATCAAGGAACGAACGAACGACAAGACGCAGAGAGAGAGAGAGAGAGAGAGAGAGAGAGAGAGAAGAGAGAGAGAGAGACAGGAGACAGAGACAGAGACAGAGAAGACAGAGAGACAGACAGAGAGAGACAGAGAGAGAACTGGCTGCTACGTCAGTCCTCTTCTTTTCACAGGGAAATTGTCAGAAAACAGAATTATCAAATGCTGCCAACACTTTCTCAAAAGAAAAGACACAGGGAAATAACCATCCAACAATTCCTGTGAGGCTTGGAAACGATTACCGGAAAACCTCAGAGCCAACTAGACGCACAATGAAAGGGACTCAAAACATTCTATAGAAATAACAGGTCTTTGAAACAGACCATAATGCATGTCTCCTAGCCTCCTGCTCAATGATTGCCGGTCATCAGAAGATGTGCTGAGCTAGTTTTCTGGAGCAGACGATTTAATGGTATGTCCGAAGGCTACTGAAACAGCTAACCATGGACAGTTATGTTTTCCCTGGTTCTTCTCTGTATCGTTTATTTAGCTGTTTTAGTACAGTTCCATACACCAGATGGTTTTCCTTTTTGTATTACCATTTTTCTAATTTTTGCGAGGTGGTATAAAATATGGGATAAGGCAAGGTTGGGACTAGGAGGCAAGTAGGGACTAGAAGACAAGTATCGATTAGAAAAAAATAGAGATTTGTCAGTTTATTGGACCTATTGACATATTATTAAACTGCCGTATCACGAACACGTAGGCACACGCGCGCATGCGCAAACAGACAGACAGACAGACACACACACATACACACACTCACACACACACACACACAACACACACACACACACACACACACACACACACACACACACACACACAAAATGTATTATCTAAAGAATGCTTTATCCAAATAATATTTTATATCTGTGCATCTCCTTTTTTTTCCTCTCAGCAGCTATGTGGATACTCATTTTTCTTGGTCTTTAGGGTGGAAAACAGGGGGAGGGTTTGGGGTGTTTCTGCACCATGATGGGATATGGGGATCCTGTTTTCTTAGACTGGCATAACAGGAAAGTTGTACAACCCTCCTGGGAATATTTTCTCGACACTATTTGTATTTTGACGATATGTGGAAATAAGAGGTTGATGTTTTGTTGTGAGGAATGAAGTTGTAGATTTTGTGTGTCACAAGACGATTGGGAAGTTCCTCATCATGTTTTCAGCAAAGTAACATTTCCAGGCTAGATTAATATCTTTCGTGTTGTTTTAGGCTGCTTTCATTAGGATTTAAAGAGTCTTAGTTGGTATATATACCATATTCATTACAGGTATTCACAGCATATGAATATTATCTATACTATCTGTATATATTATCACATTTATATCTTTCTTTCTATCTATCTGTATATCTATCTATGAATTTGTCTATATATCTATGAATTTGTCTATCTATCTATCTATCTATCTCTATATCTATGTATCTATGTATCTATCTATGTATCTATCTATCTATCTATCTATCTATCATCTATCTCCCTGTTTGTCTGTTGGTCTGTCTGTCTGTCTAGCTATCTATCTATCTGTCTGTCTGTCTGTCTTTCTCTCTTTCTGTCATTCTGAATATGTATGTATATCTATCTATGTAAGTATCTATGTATGTATCTATGATGTATCTATCTATGTATCTGTGTATCTATCCATGTAGCTATGTATATATCTATATATGTATCTGTCTATATATCTATCTATCTATCTCGATATATATCTATGTATACATATATATCTATACATATACATATATATACATACACACACAACACACACACACACACACACACACACACACACACACACACACACACACACACACACACACACAAACATATAATTTTTTTTTTCATAATCTTGTGATATGGAATTTCAGCGTTAATCTTACTGAGTACTTTGCCACAGATTAAGGCGGTTGGATGGCAAACTTTGTCACTTTCCGGCAGCTCCTGCGGCCGCGTTGGCACCAAAACGTAACAGCTCTGCTGTTCCTTTGGATCTGTCAGCGAGGTGGAGAGGGGGGACAAGTTGCATGAGCAACAGCCTGTCTTCCATATTACACTGCCCAGGCTTACATCCGTCCATTCATCCACAAACACTCTGCACCTACGACCTGGAGAGGACACTCCAGCCTCGCTACTAACACTAGTGTCGGCACAACACGGGAAGCAACAGATACCGGTGATAAGTCATTGCTCAACTGGCGTAGAGCTGACGCCAGGGGTTGCTTTTGACGGTGGGAGAGACCTTCGTGTCTTACTGGACAGCTACCGCCCACCTAAGCTGGGCAGCCCCCAGCCAGTTAGGTGCTGTCCCGCCACGACCTGCCTTCTTCATTGGGTGCATGAAGATTAGGAGAAAATCTGACAATCAGGTCGTTAATTACCGCACCAAACAAAAAGAAAAATTCAAATTCAAGAAACGGATCAGGAAAAGGATCAACAGTGAAACTGGGCTGTTGGAATGTCCGAACAATGATGCCTGGGCTCTCCCAAGATCTGCAAGACATCAGCGACGCCAGAAAAACCGCCGTCATAAACAGCGAACTAAAGAGGCTCAATGTGGACATTGCCACTCTGCAGGAAACACGGCTGGCTGACTCAGGAACATAAAGGAAAGGGACTACACCTTCTTCTGGCAAGGAAAGAGTTCTGATGCCCCAAGAGAGCACGGAATAGGCTTTGCAATAAGGAACAGCCTGCTGAACATGATTGAACCAGGCAGCGGCGGTTCAGAACTACTCTTGACTCTCCGCCTCAACACCACCGAAGGCTATGTCACTCTCATCAGCGTTTATGCCCCAACTCTGTCCGCCTCTCCAGACACCAAGGATGAGTTCTACGAAAATCTTGCATCAACCATAAGGAACATCCCCAGGACAGAACAACTTGTTCTCCTGGGCGACTTCAACACCAGAGTGGGTGCAGACAATGACTCATGGCCCTTCTGCCTCGGTTCCTTTGGAGTGGGGAAAATGAATGAGAATGGACAGCGACTGCTTGAGTTTTGCGCGTGCCATGAACTGTGCATCGCCAATCCTTCTTCAAGACGAAGCCTCAGCACAAAGTCTCCTGGAGGCATCCCCGCTCAAAACATTGGCACCAACTGGATTTGATCCTAGTAAGACGTGCCGCTATAAAAAACGTTCTCCAAACTCGCTCTTATCACAGCGCAGACTGCGACACAGCCACTCTCTGGTATGTTGCAAGATCAGGCTACAACCAAAGAAGTTCCACTGCACAAAGAAACAAGGGAACCCTCGCATTGACGTCAGCAAGATGTCTCAGCCAGATCTTGTAGAACAGTTCGCAGAGGCCTTTCAGAGAGAATACAATGCATTGCAGCCCAGAGACTCTGCCACTGAGAGATGGGAAACGTAACGAGACAACATGCACCGCATTGCTATGGCCACCTTTGGGAAGAAAACTGTGAAGTCCCACGACTGGTTTGAGGCCAAATCATCAGAGATGACTCCCACTGTTGAGGCCATGCGTGCCGCACTCACCAAGTATAAGCGGTCACCCAGTGAGAAGAACCTGCAAATCCTCAGGGCTGCCAGAAGTAAGGTTCAGCTTAACGCCAGGCGCTGCGCAAACGAGTACTGGACAGAGCTCAGCGAAGTGATACAGAGTGCTGCTGAAAGAGGCAACATCCGAGGAATGTATGATGGCATCAAGAAGGCACTGGGACCGACACAGAGCAAGATCGCCCCCCTCAAATCCTCCACTGGGGAAGTAATCAGCAATCCTAGCCAACAGATGGAAAGATGGGCGGAACACTACTCCGACCTCTACTCCACACAGAACATGGTGTCCCCCTTAGCCCTCGATGCCATCAAGTGCATGCCGGTAATGGAAGAACTTGACGCAGAGCCAACTGCGGACGAACTCAGCAAGGCCATTGATAGCCTGGCATCAGGGAAGGCACCTGGCAACGACGGAATTCCCCCAGACCTCATCAAGCACTGCAAGACTTCTCTTCTGCACCCTTTGCACGCAGTTCTCTGTCAGTGTTGGAATAAGGGAGCTGTACCACAGGACATGAGGGACGTCAAGATCGTCACCCTGTACAAAAACAAGGGCGAAAGGAGCGACTGCAACAACTACAGAGGTATCTCGTTCCTCAGCATTGTTGGCAAAGTCTGTGCTCGGGTCCCCCTAATCCGCCTGCAGAAACTGGCTGAACACGTCTACCCGGATTCACAGTGTGGTTTTCGAAGCAGAGAGATCCACGGTAGACATGGTCTTCTCCCTTCGCCAAATCCAGGAGAAGTGCAGAGAACAGCGGACGCCCCTGTATGTGGCATTCATTGACCTCACCAAGGCCTTTGACCTAGTCAGCAGAGATGGCCTTTTCAGGGCTCTCCGAAAAATCGGCTGCCCCCCAAACTGCACAGCTTAATTGAGTCCTTCCACTCAAACATGAAAGGGATGGTGCAGTTCAACGGAAACCTCTCCAAGCCCTTCGACGTACGCAGCGGTGTGAAACAAGGCTGCGTCCTGGCCCCAACCCTCTTTGGAATCTTCTTCGCTCTCCTCCTGAGGCATGCGTTCAGCACAGCACAAGAAGGGATCCACCTGTGGACCAGATCAGATGGCAGGCTCTTCAACCTCGCCCCCTCAGAGCAAGGACAAAGGTCCGTGAAGCCCTCATCAGAGACATGCTATTAGCCGACGATGCCGCAGTTGTGACCCATACTCAGCGGGACTTGCAGTCACTAATGAACCGCTTCTCCCAGGCTTGCAAAGATTTTGGTCTGACCATCAGTCTTAAGAAGACAAATGTCCTGGGCCAAGACACGCCATCTCCACCAGCCATCACCATTGATGACTACGAGCTTGAAGCCATCCATCAATTCACATATCTTGGGTCCACCATCACCGATAACCTCTCCCTTGACACAGAGGTCGACAAGAGGATCGGGAAGGCAGCCACAACACTAGCCTGCCTCACACAAAGGGTGTGGACAAATCCCAAGCTGACCACAAAGACAAAGATGGCTGTATACAACGCCTGTGTCCTTAGCACCTTGCTGTATGGCAGCGAGGCGTGGACCACGCATGCTCATCAGGAGAAAAGGCTCAATGCCTTCCACCTGAGAAGCCTACGGCGCATACTTGGCATTTCCTGGCAAGACAAGGTGACCAACACCGAAGTCCTAACCTGCGCTGGCCTCCCAACCATGCATACCATGCTGAGACAGAGTCGGCTGCGCTGGTTGGGCCACGTTCGCCGCCGGAAGATGGTCGCATCCCAAAAGACATCCTTTATGGTGAGCTTGCCACAGGGCAGAGAAACATTGGCCGCCCACAGCTGAGATACAAAGACGTTTGTAAGCGTGACATGAAGGCACTTGAGATCAACACTGAGTCCTGGGAGGACCTCGCAGATGACTGCAACAGCTGGAGAACTACTCTCAAGAAACAGCTGCTGATTGGTGAGGACAAATGTCAGCTGCTGCAGCCAAAAGCGAGTTCGCAGAAAAGGGATGACAGTCAACAGACCAGCATCAGCATACACATGCGACCCTGCGACAGAGACTGCCTCTCTCGCATTGGTCTGTACAGTCACAGGCAACGCTTCTTGGACCAAGGAGACAGCCCATCTAGACATTAGAACGGATGTACTTTGTCCATGGTCAGTCATGACCGAAGGAGGCCTACTACTATAGTTGTCTAATGCAGTGATCATTTTGGATGTTCGTTCCACCATGTGATGTTTGCAGCTTTGGTGCACATAAACTTATTCTTGGCGCAGAACTATTGTTTTCATAAAAAAATGAAACTGTGTAATATTTTCCTACTTACACATGGATACTGAAGACGGCCTGACTAATTCACCCCACAAAAGACAAGGCTTCGCCAATAGCAATACCACGGAGACAGAACAGGAAAGAAATTGCAGTTATGCTAATGTCAAAAATGGAAAAGACCCAGTTCTGGCCAGACAGTGCAAATACCCCGGTCAGTAATGAAGGGGAGAAGACAAAAAAAGTGAGCATTACAGGCAATGAGCGGCATTATAGGACAAGGATCCTGACAACTCATCACCCCTGTTCATCCCTCGGGTGAGTGTGGGGGCCTGTGGATGCAAAAGATTGAGCAGGCGTGTCTGGCATTTGATTGGACATAATGGACTATACGGTTTCTCCTTGTTTCTCTTTCTCTCTCTCCTCGAAGACTTAAACTGTCTATCCCTCCCCATCTTTTCGTTTCCACGTTCTTTCATTAACCTATTATCTATTCAGACCTCTCTCTTTCTCTGTGTGTAGTATATATATATATATTATTATGTATATATATATATATATATGCATATATGTATATACACACACACACACACGCATATTATATTATATATATATATATATATTATATTTAATTACATACATGTGTGTATGTGTAGATATATATTTTTTATATACATATATATGTATGATTATCTATACATGTGCACATATACATACACATAATTTTATGTTATCATTAAGAGTATTATTAGTAATATGATACCATCATTTATCAGTGTTACAAACTCTTCAAACTGTCTTCCACATTCATACAGACTTTCTGCGCATTGCACATAATCAGACATTTTATTGGGGAATGGAGATTTAAAATGTTGACTAGTTGATCACACTTCCCTTAGTTGTTATACAGTCAGCAGTTTTAGTGTATTTGCATGCTGAATGTTTTTATGTTTCAACAAGTCAGCCAGTAACCTGACTTACAGGATTCTTAATTGCATACTATGCAAACTGATATTAAGTATGCAGACGAAGGGAGCTTAGGCATTGCCAAGTCCGCCCGTGCGTTGACATGCAGCATCAGAAAATTATCCAGTCTTTACTCAGAAAAAACAGTGTGTTCAGGTGAGCTGAACCTAAGATCTTGTGACAAAGAAGTCCAAAGTTAATTTTCTTGACTGACTTGCCCACAGATCCCGGAGAAAAGGTAGCATCTAAAGAGCTTAACAATGCGTTGCGTTAAAGTTTTTTTATGCAGTGATCATTTTGGATCTTGTTTCCACACATGTTATTTGTGGCTTTGTTACATAGGAACTTATTCTCAGCGCAGAATGTTTTCAAATAAGGGAAACTCATACGAAATATTGTAAAACTTTCCTGCTTACATATGGATTCCGAGGATAGCCTGACTAATTCACCCACAAAAGACAAGGCTTTGCCAATAGCAATAACACGCAGACAGGACAGGAAAAGAAATTGCAGTTTTACTAATGTCAAAAAAGGAAAAGACCCAGTTCTGACCAGACAGTGCAAATACCCCCGTCAGAAATAAAGGGGAGAAGACAAAAATGGAGCACTACAGGCGGTGAGCGGCATTATAGGACAAGGATCCTGACAACTCATCACCCCTGTTCATCCCTTGGGTGAGTGTGTGGGGTCATGTGGGTGAGTGTGTGTGGGGCTGCGTGTGGTGTTGAGTGTGTGTGGCCGTGTGGGTGTGGGGCCTGTGTATGTCAAAAGATTGAGTGGCGTGTCTGGCATTTGATTGGACATAATGGACTATACGGTTTCTCCTTGTTTCTCTCTCTGCTCAAAGACTTAAACTGCCTGCCCCCCCCCCCCCCCCTGCTTTTCATTGTCTCATTCCTCCAGTAAACTGTCATCTCTCTCTCTTTCACGCTCTCTCTCTTTCTCTCTCTCTATTTCTTTCTTTCTCTCTCTCTCTTTTCTCCTCTCTGTCTGTCTGTCTGTCTCTCTCTCCACACACACACACACACACACACACACACACACACACACACACACACACACACACACACACACACACACACACATGCACACACACAATACACACACACACACAGATATACATATATTTTATTTTCTATGCATGTATACATACATACAATTTTCTTTGCATGTATGCATATACATACATATGATAGTTTTATGTTATTATGAAGAGTGTTATTATTAGTATGATATCATTATTCATCATTCTTACAAACTCTTTGAACTATCCTCCAAATTCATGCAGACGTAGACGTACTGCAATTTCACATAATCAGACATTTTAGATGGGCATGGTGACTTCAAGCTGGTAGACGAGCTGACCACACTTCTCTAAATTGTTATACAGTCAGCAGATTTAGTGTGTTTGCATGCTGAATGATTTCATGTTTTCTTACAGGATTCTTAACGGCATACATGATGTTTAGTATACAAAAGAGGGGGGCTTAGGCATTGCCAAGTTTGCTCTGACGTTGACGTGGGACATCAGAAAATTCTGCAGTCTTAACCCTCTAGGCAGGTATGTCACTGAAATGTGGTTTCTATGAAGAAAGTTAAAAGTTCCATGGACAGCAAAGAAAACAAACGAGACACCTTGAAGGAGCCAGACAAAAGAAGAACATTAATGAGAAAGATTAGGAAAAGACAAGCAATATTCATAGGACATTTATGAGGCAAGAGAAATGGGAGCACTATTCACAACGAGAAAGCTGGAGGTAAAAAGAGCACCAAGTACACCTGGGGAGAAAATATTGGACAGACTTGCAGAGAACAGAGAAGGTTGGAGATGTACTTGCAGCGACAAAGGATAGATTGGTATGGAGGGCCATGATCGCCAATGCTATGCGCACAGCAGATGACGATGGTGATGTAGGTGTACCTAGATGGATTGAACCTATGAAAAGGCAGAATCTCTAAAGCTTACCAGCTTGTTGTGTTAACTTGGTTTATGCAGTGATCATATTGGATGTTCTTTCCACCAGTGTCTAGGCACAGAAATGTTATTTTCATGAAAAGGGAGACTGATATTTTCCTGCTTACATATGGATACCGGAGACGGCCTGACTAATTCAGCCCACAAAACACCAGGCTTCGCCGATAGCAATAACATGCAGACAGAACAGGAAAGAAATTGCAGTTATGCTAAGTCAAAAGAAAGACCCATCTGGCAGACAATGCAAATACTCCACAGTAATAAACGAGAAGACAAAATGGAGCACTACGGGCAGTGAGCGGCATTATAGGACAAGGATCCTGACAACTCATCACCCCTGTTCATCCCTTGGGTGAGTGTGTGGGGCCGTGTGGGTGAGTGTGTGAGCCTGTGGATGACAAAAGATTGAGTGGGCCTGTCTGGCATTTGATTGGACATAATGGACTATACGGTTTCTCCTTGTCTCTCTCTCTCTCTCTCTCCTCGAAGACTTAAACTGTCTTTCCTCATTTTTTCGTTTTCTCATTCTTTTGGTAATTTCTCTCTCTCTCTCTCTCTCTCTCTCTCTCTCTCTCTCTCTCTCTCTCTCTCTCTCTCTCTCTCTCTCTCTCTCTCTCTGTTTTTCTTTCGAATCTCTCTCTCTTGAATATGTACTGATGATGTACATCCTTATTTGCATTTCTGTACAACCTTGATAAGGTTTCCCATGACGCAAAGTCACCCTATCCCTCGTGTCTCCATTTTAATGGGCCTTATAACCTTAAACACTAAACCATTCCTATTTATATTTGTCTTCTTTCTCTCTCTTTTCTCTCTCTCTCTCTTCTCTCTCTCTCTCTCTCTCTCTCTCTCTCTCACCTCGCTCTCTCTCTGTCTTACCGTTTCATTATTCATCAATCACACAGTTGCTCATAATGAGTAATTTGTGCCGTGGGAGAAAGACGAGGCACTCAATGCTTCGTATTCTTTTTTTTAACTTTTCTTTTAAGAAACAAAGTATTTATTTTCGAGTATAGAAACCTTCCCACGTCATTCTACCTGGCTGTGCAGTACTAAAAATGTTTTTACCATTCCAAATACAACAACAGTCGATACGCAGATGACACCGTGCTAATTGCAGAAAATGAAAGGGACCTACAAAACCTTGTGAATATACTAGAAATAGAAAGCAAAGGTAAGAGGTTGGAACTAAACAGCAGGAAGACTGAAGTCATGGTGATCAGTAAAAAACATGAAATCCCCTCCTGCAAAATAACAGTAAATGGCACAACCTTGACACAGGTTAATAAGTTAAAATACCTGGGAATGGTCATTTCATCAGACGGCAGATGTCCATCAGAAATAGCCGGCAAAATCGGCCAAGCCAAAACAGCATTCAAGAAGATGACAAGCATTCTTACCAACAAATGCCTATCAATTAACATCAGGAAGAGAGTCCTTGAATGTTATATAGAACCAATACTGTTGTACGGATGTGAGGCTTGGACAGTCAGCAAGAAAAGCCAGAGCAAGATTGAGGCAGCCAAGTTGTGGTTTCTAAGAAAAATGTTGAGAGTTCCATGGACAGTAAAGAAAACAAACGAGACAGTCTTGATGGAGGCAGACACAAGTAGATCACTCATAAGGAAGATTAGGAAAAGACAGGCAACATTTATAGGCCATTTTATGAGGAAGGGGGATTTGGAGCACCTGGTCACAATAAGAAAGCTGGAGGGAAAGAGAGCACTAGGAAGAAAATGCGAGACGGACTTGTGGAGTGGCTGAAGACGAGGAGGGTGGAGGAGATGCTTGGGGCAACAAGAGACAGCGACAGATGGAAGTCCATGATCGCCAATGCCTTGCGGCAAGACACCTGACGATGATGATGACTCCAAATACGGCTAACGTATGATGTTTGTGGCTAGACGAAATCAGAGAGCACGAGAACAAAATGTCATTTGATGGTCATATCTGATGAAAAGAGTCAACAGTTACGTCATCTGCTGTTTCAAATAGAAGGAGGTTATTCACATCCCAAAGTCTAATCTTTTATCAATGATTGTACAGAAGACCGGCCTTCATCAAACACAATGACATTTGACTCATTGATCCATAGAAGACTGGCCTTCACCAACCACAAGTATTTGATTCATTGATTCTTAGAAGACTGGCCTTCTCCAACCACAAAGGTAGTTGACTCATTGATTTTATAGAAGACTGGCCTTCACAACCACAAAAATATTTGACTCAATGATTTCACAGCAGAGTGGCCTTCACAGCCAAAGACGTGACTCATTGATTCTTCAGAAGACTGACATTCACCAACCACAAAGATATTTGGCTCATTGATCTACAGAAGACTGGCCTTCACCAACGCAAAGGTATTTGATTCATTGATTCTAAAGAAGACTGGCCTTCACCAACCACAAAGGTATTTGATTCATTGATTCTAAAGAAGACTGGCCTTCTCCAACCACAAAGGTAGTTGACTCATTGATTTTATAGAAGACTGGCCTTCACCAACCACAAAAATATTTGACTCAATGATTTCACAGCAGAGTGGCCTTCACCAGCCACAAAGACGTGACTCATTGATTCTTCAGAAGACTGACATTCACCAACCACAAAGATATTTGCTCATTGATCCTACAGAAGACTGGCCTTCACCAACCGCAAAGGTATTTGATTCATTGATTCTAAAGAAGACTGGCCTTCACCAACCACAAAGGTATTTGATTCATTGATTCTAAAGAAGACTGGCCTTCACCAACACAAGGTATTGATTCATTGATTCTAAAGAAGACTGGCCTTCACCAACCACAAAGGTATTTGACTCATTGATTTTATAGAAGACTGGCCTTCACCAACCACTACAATATTTGACTCATTGGTTTCACAGAAGACTGGCCTTCACCAACCACTACAATATTTGACTCATTGGTTCACAGAAGACTGGCCTTCACCACCATAAATATTTGACTCATTGGTTTCACAGAAGACTGGCCTTCACCAACCACTACAATATTTGACTCATTGGTTCACAGAAGACTGGCCTTCACCAACCATAAAAATATTTGACTCATTGGTTTCACAGAAGACTGGCCTTCACCAGCCACAACAATATTTGACTCATTGGTTTCACAGAAGACTGGCCTTCACCAACCATAAAAATATTTGACTCATTGGTTTCACAGAAGACTGGCCTTCACCAACCACAAAAATATTTGATTCATTGATTTCACAGCAGAGTGACCTTCACCAGCCACAAAGATATGACTCATTGGAACTTCAACAAAAGATGCTCATGATTTCAGAAGACTGGCATTCACCAACCACAAAGACATGACTCATGATCCTACAGAAGACTGGCATTACAAACCACACAGATTTGGCTCATTGATCCTACAGAAGATTGGCATTCATCCAACCACAAAGACTTGATTCATTGATCCTACAGAAGACTGGCCTTCATCATTTACAAAATATTTGACTCATTTATCCTACAAAAGACTGGCCTTCACCAACCACAAAGACATCTGACTCATTGAGCCTAGAAAACACTAACCATCACCTAAAACGCAGTGAAAATTATGCAATCCGAAAATGAATCTTAGTAACTCAAGTGTCAAACGAAGAAAAGGAGGGACTTTGATCAGACACAAAGAATTTGCTGGCGGCAGGAAGGGTCAGAGGATCAAAGTGGAGCATTGCCGGCAATGATCAACATTATGGGAGGACAGACCTGATCGCTCATCAGCCCTGTCTGTCCCCTGGGTGAGAGCACAGGGTCGAGTGTACAGGGATGATTGGTTGGGCGTGTCTGCTGTGTGATTGGACACACTGCCTGAAAGACTATCGGAACCTCCTTTCTCAGTCTGCTCCAAGCACCGCTTCCAGCCCGTCCCCCTTTTCTTTCTCTCTGCCTCTGTCTCTCTCTCTTTCCCTCTCTCTCTCTCAGTCTTTGTTTATCTGTCTGTCTGTCTATTTCTGTCTGTCTGTCTGTCTATCACTCAGTCTCTCTCTCTCTCTCTCCCTCTGTGTCTCATCGTCTCTCTGTCTCTCTGTGTGCTTCTATATCTCTCTATTTATATGCCTCCCTGTGTGTATTTTTGTCTGTGTCTCTGTCTGTCTGTTTGCTTCTCTGTCTTTCTCTCTTTGTGTCTGTTTGTATCTGTCTCTCTGTCTATCTTTATCTATCTATTTATCTATCTATATATCTATCTATATCCATCCATCCATCATCATCTATCTGTCTGTCTGTCTGTCTGTCTATCCATCTATCTATCTGTCTTTTCATTTCTTCCTTCCTTTCTCTCTCTCTGTCTCTCTCTCTCACTCTCTCCAAGTGCCACCCCATCCCACCCCCATCCCACCCCATCCCACCCCACTTCTCTCTCCTAACCCTCTCTCTCTCTCTACCCCCTCTCTCTGTCTATCCCCTCTCTCTGGGCATTGATTCCCCCGCTCCATTAATTACATATCTGTTACAGGAAGATTATTTCCATTTGGTACTAGAGTCTGTGTTAAATGCATTTCTGCTTATGTTTCCATCCATAAAGATGCTACTCTATCTATGTAACACCATGTATGATTCAACAAACAAACAGATAAACAAACAAACAAACAAACAAACAAACAAATAAACAAACAACAAACAACAAAAAACACCACGACCACCACCAGCAGCACACTAACTAGGTATGATAATAATTCCTCAGTTTAATGTAGGGTTGCTGAATAAATTAAAACAATGAGGGGATGTTCCATGATTTAAAATAACGAGGGAATAAAAACAGTGTTGAGCCACCAGCATTGAGACAATTACACTACGGGTTATTAATCTGACGCAAAGTAGTCACAGCGTGAATGAAACTAGTCTGTACTAAACCCAAACCGCACCAGTAGTAGTACAGTTACCAGATGGACAACCACTTCAATCTGATTGTCTGTACTGGATGGCTCGTTTTTCTTCCCTACCAATGACTATTCTCTCCCAGGGAGAGAATGCTGGACGGACTTGCAGAGTGGCTGGGGATGAGGGGGGTGGGGGAGATGCTAGGGGCAACGAGAGATAGAGATGGTTGGAATTCCATGGTCGCCAACGCCATGCAGCAGGGCACCTGATGATGATGATGATGATGATGACCACTGACTATTCAGACAAGGAACAGCATGGTCAATGGGGAATTTTTTGAAAAGTGAGTCAGAGAGACTGATCAAGACTAAGACAGAAAAAAGAAGTTTGGGGATTATTATCTCTCGGAGAGACAGAAAAAGGAATGTCAGATAGTTCTCAGTGAATAGTTCCATTACACATGCATTAAATTAATTGAGGTAAGAAACAGCATTCGTTACGCAGATGTCATCCCTGCTGATTGCAGAAAATGAAAAAGACCTGCAAAACCTTGTGAATATAACAGAAAAAGAAAGCAAAAATAAAGGGCTGGAGTTAAACAGCAAGAAGACTGAAGTCATGGTAATCAGTGAAAAATAAGAAATCCGCTTATGGAAAATAACAACAAATGGCACAACTTTGAGACAGGATGAAAAGTTTAAATATCTGGGAACGGTCATCTCACTAGACGGTAGATGAACATCAAAATAGCCAGTAGAATCGGCCAAGCAAAAACAGCATTCAAGAAGATGAAAGTGTTCTTACCAACAAATGGCTATCAATAAACATCAGGAAGAGAGTTTTTGGATGTTATATGGAGCTGATGCTGTTGTGTGGGTTGTGAGGCGTGGACAGTCAACACGAAAATCAGAATAAAATTGAGGGAACTGAAGTGTTGTTTCTAAGAAGAATGCTGAGAGTTCCATGGACAGCAAAGAAAACAAACGAGACAGTTTAGAAAAAGGCAGACAAAGAAGATCATTTATAAAGAAGATTAGGAACAGACAAAAAAGCAACATTTATAAACATATGAGGAAAAGGGGAATTAGAACACCTGGTCACAACAGGAAAGCTTGAAGGAAAGAGAACACCGGGTAGACCCAGGCAGAAATTATTGGACGGACTTGCAGGGTGGCTGAAGACAGAGAGGGTGGGAGATGTACTTGCAGTGACAGGGGATAGATTAGTGTGGAGGGCCATGGTCGTCAGCGCCATACGGCAGGGCACATGATGATGATGATGATGATGACGATGATGATGAAACAGCAGAGTAATCAGTCCTCTAGATCTGTAGATGCAGTATGCTCACAGAGGTTCCTTGCTTTCTCCCAGTGTCCGTTTAGACCATTCAAAACTGAAGATAAAGCAGATGCCGTACATATGTCTTTTATAGGGTTATCTAATACTGAGACATGTGTCCCATCAGTCCCAGCACAACCTTGGACAGGTGTGATGAGTGGTCAAGAACCTTCCTACCATAGCGTCAGTCATTGCTGGTTAATACTCCCCATTTTGTTTGTTTAGTAGCTTGTGGTCTATCTACAATGCTCCTTTCTTTACCTGACTGTTTAGTCATGACTGTGTTGTGGTGGTAGTGTCATAAAGCCGTTTGAATGCCAGTAGGCACACTCATACAACTGTTCTTTATTTTTTGTTGATTTTACTAATATATAATGTTGTACTGCTACATCGACTCTATAACCTTTTTTAAGTTGCCCGTTTGGTCTTTGGCAATATGTCGTGGTTGTTGCTAATGTA
>JAPXFY010000013.1:42849234-42856734 GCA_030674185.1 Monoplex corrugatus
ACTGACAAAAACATCAGGATGAAAGACAGCTCTCCTGATATTATTCCAAAATATAATTACAAGCGTGCAGACTGGTCCTTATTTCGAACTGCTCTTGCTAATCAAGATTACAGACATTATGAAAGCGAAAATGTAGACATTATGTTTTCTAAATTCCAAAGTCAATTCTAGCCACTGCAGACATCAATTCCGAAACTCAAAACTTCTAGATCGAATAATCGATTGGGTAATGTTTGGTGGACAGAGGCATGTGAGAAAGCAGTTCAATATAAAAGGGAGAAATTCAAAATCTACATCAAAAGCCGGAAACCTGAAGATCATGTGGAAATGAAAAAAGCTAACATCCAATGTAACAAAATCATCGCTGAAGCAAAGAAAGATTATTGGGCATCATTCTGCTCAAAAGAAATTTCAGATTTCAAAGATTTCCATAAAGTCTGGACGAAAATGAATCAAATGAAGAATGAAACCAACTTACCTAGGTGTCCGATAATGATAGAAACATGTAACACATTTCCTTCAGACATGGACAAAGCAGAAACCTTTGTGGACTTATTTGCTAAAAACAGTAAAGTTGAAGGTTTATCTCCAGACTGCAAACATCACAGAGAAATGGAAGATAACAACTCAATCTACACTGATCCAATACCTCAGAATGATCTCTGGTTTAATTCTCCAATCACCTTAGAAGAGCTAAAAAACACAATACTGTTTCTACACAACAAAACGAGTTCGGTAGGTGTTGATGCAGTTTCGACTGAAATGATTAAACATCTCCCTGAAACTATCTTATTTTCCTACACAAATTTTGCAGAAATGCTGGGTTAGCGGAACTGTACCACAAATCTGGCAAAAGTCTATAGTTATACCGATATTAAAAGCACGAAAATCGAAAACATAAAAACAGTTACAGACCCATTGCTTTGATGTCCCACACGAGCAAACTAATGGAAAGATTGATCTTAAACAGACTTTTACACTACTGTGATAAAAATAACGTTATTCTGGTAAACCAGGCGGGTTTTAGAAAAGGAGATCCGCAGTTGAACACCTGGTTAAACTTACGACTCAGATCAAACAACAGTTTGTCCGCAGAAAAAGTGTTTTAGCTACTTTCTTTGATGTAAAAAAAGCTTACGATCAAGTTTGGCATAAACTTTATTGTTCAAGCTAAAATCTGTTGGTTTATCTGGCAATATGTACAATTACATTAAATCTTTTTTAGCTAATAGAACAATACAGGCTAGAGTGGGAGCTAGTTATTCTACTTCATGACGCCTCGACATGGGGATTCCACAAGGTTCAGTGATAGCACCTATTTTATTTAATATCCTTATACAGGATCTTCCTAAAGCTTTTTCAAATCGTGTTGTTTTAGTACAGTATGCTGATGATATATGCACTTGGATGAATATCACTTTAAAAAAGACAACTCCACAGAGAACACGGAATTACATCAGGAAATTGTATCAAATTGATCTTGATAATCTTGGAAACTATATGTTAGAAAATGGTCTGTCGTTGTCAGCAGAAAAAAACTAATATGATGCTGTTTGATCTGCTGGTAACTCAAATAACTTGCCTACTTTCAAATTGCTTGGTGAAGTGTTAAATTACAAACAGGTCGTAAAATTTCTGGGAGTTTACATCACTTCGAAATTAAGCTGGAATGTTCATTTTGATTATATTTTAATTAACAAAAGCACGAAAAACCTTAAATTTTCTAAAGATAATAAGCAAATTACCCTGGGGAATGGATACAAATATACTGATTTATCTGTCAACAGCGCTGGCCAGGTCTAAATTATCCTATACGCAAGAAGTTTTTTTCAATGCACCTAAATATTTACTAAAAAAGATTCAGAACTTGGACTGCAAAAGTCTTAAAATTGCACTAGGTGTACCAACTCATGCTTCTACTCTGGAAACGTACAAAGTTGCTGGAATTCTACCTCTAAACAACCATCGTGAGCTAGTCTACAGCAATGTTTGCAATTAGAACTACTTCACAAGCGAATAATTTTGTGAGCAAAGAAATTAAAATCAGGTCTGATATTGACTTTCCAAAACGAGCAAAAAACATTTCATCACAAATTACAACCGCAACTTACAATATCTGACCTGATCAAACAATCCAGCATAACTATGGATGAAATAGCCGAAAAACCAACGTTAACGCCTATCCCTACATGGGAAATGCTAAAGGCCACGTTTGATCTCGATTATGCAGACGTTAAAAAAGATGATAATGTCAACATTACGCTATCCACAGCTTGTGAACACATCGATGAAAAGTACCGTACCCACCTCCACATTTTTACTGATGGGTCAGTCTTAGCAAATCAGAGCGCTGGAGCAGCGTTTTACGTTCCAAAATTTAACATTAAAAAGTCTTTTTTCATTGGGGCAAATGTATCTATATATACAGCAGAATTGGTCGCTGTTGTTCAAGCGTTGCATTATTTAATAAGCCTTCGGCCTGTGCCTTTCAAAGTAGTTCTGTTTGTTGATTCAAAATCTGTATTATATGCCTTACAGTCTTTTGATACAGACACAAGATCTGATTTAATAATTGAGGCAAATCATCTAATACACTGTTTAAAGATAAATGGCTCGGAAATCAGTTTATGCTGGGTGCCTTCTCACGTTGGTCTTCACGGCAACAATGTAGTTGACAGAGCAGCTAAATCCGGTGCACTCCGTTTTGAAAATTCCATAGAATTACATGTTAACACCTCGGTAAAAGAAGCTTACAACTCGCTAGAATTAGCATCATGGATTCGATTTCATGAACATTTAAATGAAAAATTTGTGTCTCAAAAAAGAATCAAACTTTCAGTTCAAAATATCTGTAAAAAAATGCAGTATTCTTCATTATATCATTTGAGATTAATTGTTACCACATATTTTCGTATTCAACTGAACGCTTTGAAAACAAAATATTGTAAAAAGGTTTTATGTATTTGCGGTGAACAATTCACATTGTATCACTGTTTGATTTACTGCAGAAAGCTTCGTTATTTTTTACCAAAGATGTTTACACAAGGAAACTATCTTGAAAAGCATTTTAAAGAAGTGATATCAGATCAAGTTCTGTTAGTTAAAATTTCAGAATCATTGGTTCACAGTCCTGTTAATGCGTTACTTTAAGGTTGTTATTTTAATTATCATTATCTTATTTTGTTTTGTTTTGCTTTTTATGACGATGTTTTCTTTTACATTTAATGTTAGCGTTGTTCTAGTTTCATTTATCTGTTCATCCATATAATTTTTCTAAAGACCTTGCCGATTCCTTTTAATTTTTTTTCCGTCTCTTACTCTGTTCCCTTCTTTCCCCTCCTCCCCCCCCCCCCCCTAAAAAAAAATCATATCCTCCATGCCCTTTTTACCCGTCTAATATACTTATAGTGAAAAGACGTTAAATCAAGGAACGAACACACACACACACACACAGATACACACTAACACACACATGCACACACACACACACACGCGCGCACGCACGCACGCACGCACGCATGCACCGCACACACACACACACACACACACACACACACACACACACACACACTGTGCATAGGTTCGAAAGTGTGTGTTGGGACTGACTAGACGTGTCTGTCGTGTGATTGGACATACTGTCTGAAAGGCTATCTGAACCCCTCCGTCAGTCTGTTCCAGGCGCCACCCCCATCCCCACCCTATCCCCCATCATTTCTGTCTTTCTCTATGTCTCTCAGATTAGCTCTGTCTCTGTCTCTCGCTGTTCTCTCAGTGTCTCTTTGTCTCTGTCTGTCATTATAATCTGTCTGTATATCTGCCTTTCTGTCTGTCTGTCTCTCTCTGTGTTCGCTGTCTGTCTGTCTGTCTGTCTGTCTCTTTCTTTCTCTCTCTCTCTCTCTCCCTCTCTCGCTGTCTCTGTCTGTCTGTGTGTCTATCTGTCTGTTTGTCTCTTTTTTCTCGTTGTCTCCCACTCTGCATTATTTCCCCCCATCAATTACACATTCGTTACAGAAATATTATTTCCATTAGGGACCAGTGCTTGTGTTAAATGTCTTTCTGATAATATACCCACAGATAAAGACGCTGCTCTATTTTTCTATAAAGCCATGCATGATCCAATAAACGAAACAACAAGAACATTAACAAAAGTAAATACTCATGCTAAGAATTTTGTATCATTCAAACAACGAGAAGAAAAAGTGTTGAACCAGTGAAAGTGAGAAAATGACAACCTATCCTAGTCTGATACAAAAGCGTCATAGTATGACTAAAACCAACCGCGACTAAGCACTCACCACCATTACAAGCACAGTTACCAGATGGATATCCACTGAAATCTGATTATATGAACTGGGTGTCTAAGTTTTCTTTCGAATCACTGACTACTCAGACAAACAAAAGCATCGTCAATAAAAACAAGAAGAACAAGAAGAACATAAATGAAGAAGAAGAAGAAAGAACAATAACAACAACAACAACAGCAACAACAACATGATGATGATGATGATGATAATGGTTATGATGAAGAACAATAATAATAATAATAATAATAATAATAATAATAATAATAATAATATAATAATAATAATAATAATAATAATAATAATAATAATAATAATAATAATAATAATAATAATAATAATTAGAAGAAGAAGAAAAGAAGAAGACGAAGAAGAAGAAGAAGAGAGGAGAAGAAGGAGAAGAAGATGAAGAAGATGAAGAACAAGAGGATGATGATGATGATGATGAGATGAATGAGATGAGATCACGAGAAAAAGAAGATCGAAGAGAAGAATTGCGAAGAAGAAGAAAGGAAGAAGAGAAGAAAAGAGAAGAAGAAGAAGAGATAGAAGAAGAAGAAGAAGAAGAAGAAGAAGGAAGAAGAAGAAGAAGAAGAAGAAGAAAAAGAAGAAGAAGAAAGTGTCAGACAGAAGAATCAAGAGAAATAAGGGGTGGGAGAATAGGTTACTATCTCGAGCAGACAGACAAAGAAATGTCAACCAGACCTCAGTCAGTATGTCCAATCACACAGTGGACCCACCCCATCAATCCCGGCACATCCTTGGACAGGGACGATAAGTGGTCGAGAACCTACCTTCCGTAATGTCAGCCGCTGTCGGTAATCCCCCAGTTTGTCTGTTCAGCAGCTTGCCCTCTACAATGCACATTTCCCTGCTTGACCATTTAGTCTTGACTGGGTTGTGGTGGTAATGTTGTCGTTGTTGAGCGTGTTTGGGATGCCAGTGGGCACGCTCCTCCCAACAGTTGTGCGTTTGCTAAGGTCTTTCGAGAATATGATATTTCACAGTTACAATGTTTCTATAGCTTCCTCTCTTGCTCATTTCATTTGCTGCATTACGTAGTGGCTGTTGGCAACGATTCATATATGTTTTTTTGTGTCTTGAACAGATATTCTCTGGTATAGTTTGAATGAAGGTTTGTTCCTTAAAAAAATATGTGTGTATGTGTGTGGATATGTGTGAACGTGTGTGTATATTATGTCTGTGGATGTGTGCCTGTGCGTGTCTGTGTTTGTGTCTGTGTTTGTGTATACATATATATATATGTATATATATATATGTGTATGTGTGTGTGTGTGTGTATGTGTGTGTGTGTGTGTGTGTGTGTGTGTGTGTGTGTGTGTGTGTGTGTGTGTGTGTGTGTGTGTTTGTGTGTGTGTGTGTGTCTGTGTGTGTGAGCCTGTCTATGTCTGTCTGTATTCCAGAAATAAGATGTCTCCTTGTCTAACTCCGAAAAAGAGCAAGTCTGAGTATTGGGTAAACCTGTAAAAGACATGTGCCATATCTATTTTATCTTCCGTTTTGATTAGTCTGGACAGAAATGGGATTGTCAGTTGGGGACGGGGAGTTAAGAATCTATGTGAACATGCTTTCTCTACAGACTTGAGCAATCGACTATTTTTCCGCTTCTCTAACGCAACGCACTACCGGTTGGAAGGCTGTGGGTTTGAATCCCCATCAGTCCCTTCAGAAATCTTGTGGGATTTTTCGGCTCAACCGGCTCCAACCGGCTCCAACCGGCTCCACGGCTCCTACCCAGATTCGGGCGTGCTGTGGACTTATTGGGAAGACTGGGACAACACAGTCGAGTCTCATCCACTCCCCGAATGCGTCATTGAGGGTATTGTTCAGATCTTCTGACCAGCACCGCAGATGTCTGCACCTTTCGAGCTTGGTTGACGCCAGGATATGTTGTGATAGGAAGCGTAGAGTACATCCCTGTTATGCAGTCTCAATCCTAGATGGAACTCCATAGCATCGTGATTATCATCCTCATCGCCATTATCATCATCGCATCGCAAAAACTGCGCCAGCTTGTGGCCATTTAGGTGGCGTAGAAAATGGGAGGAAAAAAATGTGAGCACAAAGGTAACATCCCTAACTACGATGATCCTATACAAAATTATTCTGCTTCTCATTTCAGTTTAATCCCATTGTTTTAAACTCGTTCAAGCGCCATGCTACTAATATGTTCAACTTGTAACCGTCCATCATACAGGTGTATGCACCAACATCCGCAAGTACTCAGGAAGACATCGACAACTTCTACGAAGTTTTAGAGATGGCCAAGGTCCAAAGTAAATCACAAGAAGTTACAGTCATAATGGGAGATTTTAATGCTAAAGTGGGACAGGATAGGGTGGAGGATATAGTTGGACCTCATGGCCTTGGTACACAAAATGAAAGAGGGGGGAAGCTTGTAGAATGGGCACAGATGAATGAGTTCATAGTAGGAAACACCTGGTTTGAGCAGCCTAACAGAAGAAAATGGACTTGGATGAGTCCAGGAGATAATACCAAAAATCAAATTGACTACATCCTGATCAACAAAAGATTTAGAAATTATTCACTGTCAGCAAAAACACTACCAGGCGCAGACTGCAACAGTGACCACAATCCGGTAGTGGGGAGGTTTAGGCTGAAATTGAGGAAAAGGAAACAGACCAAAAGCAACATCAAACTAAACCTTGGACTCTTAAAGTCAGAAAAATGATACGTCAAAAATTTAATGTACATGTTCAAAACAAATTCAGTGCTCTGAAAGACGTTGGTGACAGTGAGGAACAATGGACAAAGTTGAGAAGTTCTATAAATGAAGCTTGTGAAGAAATCCCTAAGGCAAATAGAAAAGCAAAAAGAGTTGGATGACTAATGAAATTTTGGGCCTGATGGAGGAAAGGAGGAAGGCAAAGAGAAACGAGGAGATATACAGGAAGATAAACAAAGAAATCAGGTATAGGTGCAATGAAGCTAAGGAAGCTTGGCTGAACACAAAATGCAAAGAGATAGAAGAACGACACAAAATGGATCCTCAGGGTATGTACAGACGAATTGAAGAAATTGTCCACAGGAAAAATACATGCACATCAACTGGTTGCTTAAAATCGAAAGATGGCACGCTTATCATGGAAAAAGACAAAATATTAGACAGATGGGGAGAGTACATTAAAGACCTTTTTGAGGATGACAGAAACGAAGA
>JAPXFY010000013.1:42864234-42869234 GCA_030674185.1 Monoplex corrugatus
ATAGCTTTCTAACATCTAAGTTATGGGCCACTTTACCTTCCCCGTGTCACACCCAACACACACACACTACACACACCACACCAACACACACACACACACACACACACACACAACACACACACACACCACACTACATACACACACACAACACACACACACATACACACACACATACACAAACATACACACACATATTCTCTCTCTCACTCTCTCTGTCTGTATGTTTGTCTTCTGTATGTCTGTCTGTCTGTCTGTCTGTCTGTCTGTCTTTCTCTCTCTCTCTCTCTCTCTCTCTCCTCTCTCTCTCTCTCTCTCTCTCTCAATCTCTCTTTCGCTCTCTCCGGGGTGTTCCTTGGCTGTGTGTTGTGAGTGTGCTGTGATGTGGTGTGAACATGGTGTGGTGTAGTGTCGTTTGCGTGTATAGTGTGATGTGTGTGTAGTGTGGTGTGATGTGGTTTGGTGTGGTGTGTATGTGTGTGTGTGTGACGTAGCGGTGGTGGTGGTGGTGATGTGTGTGTGTGTGTGTGTGTGTCTGTGTTTGTTTGTTTATGAATATGTGTTTGTGTGTGTGATGTGTGTGTGTATGAGCATGTGCATCTGTGTGTGTATATGGCCATGTGCGTACGTCCGTGCGTGTGTGTGCGTGCGTGTGAAAATGCACAGGGAGTGCACAAATGTGTATTCATGTGTACACATGTGCACACGCATGGTACTGTCCTAAAACGTTGCATTTTAGCAGACTCGTGTCCATTTCGTTGTGTTTCGCATAATTAAGAAGCTAAAACACATTACTGATGTACAGACGAAATATACAGGATCCCTCTCAGCCACTGTGAAGAAAATGTTCAGTCTTCTTCGTTGCAATGCCCCCATATTAGCATTAAGTTAGCCGGCGTGTAATCCATGGGGTTGTAGCGTCTCACTCTTGTGAGTGATTAACTTCCCTTGTTTTGTTTAGATAGTTACTTCCCTTGTTTTGTTTACATGGTTACCAATTCCGTGCTGTTCAACGGATCGTCAAAAGATCGCATTAAAAGTTGTGGGACCTATCTAAGGGTTTCCCGTGTTTTTAATTGTAAGAACTGTTTGTGGCATTTCTACATTGGTGACCCCGACGCAGAACAACGCAAGAAATGGCTCAAGACTCTTCTGAAGCAAGTATTCTGGCCAACATGGTGACTCAAATGCAGGCTCTTGCAAGTCAGCCAGCCAGTGAAGTGAATGCAGTGTCTGTGAAGCTTCCAGAATTCTGGATTAAATCTCCAGAAGTGTGGTTCGCGAGGGTTGAAGCCCAGTTTGGCATCAAAGCTATCACCCAAGATCAAACAAAATATGACTATGTTGTCAGTGCACTCGACATCAACACTGCTGATGAAATGCAATCAATTCTCACCAAGCCACCAGCTATGAACAAATATGACACTTTAAAAAGTGCTCTCAGAAAGATGCTGAACTACTCAATCTTAATGGACTTGGTGACAAACGCCCTACTGCCCTCATGCGCAAGATCAACGCACTCAATGATGACCCACAGACACTGAAGCGTGCATTGTTCTTATCAAACCTTCCTGCAGACATTCGAAGCATCCTTGCAGGACATAACATTGCTGATATAGTAGAGCTTGCTGAAGCTGCGGACCGTATCTGGGAAACACGCACCGCCAGTGTCCAGCAGATTTCAATAGTTCCATCTGACACACATGCTGGGACCATCAGCCCATCTGTGGAAGCTGTATCTGCAGCTAAAAAGATTTCAGCGAAACCCCCACTCACCTCAACAGGGCAATTCAAATCCAGCTTCACTATCAACAGCACAGTCTTCTGTGTGTTTCTACCATCTGAGATTTGGACCAGATGCCCGTCGCTGTCAGCCTGGCTGCAAGTTTGCATCTCTTCTGAAGAACAAACAAGACACATCATTGGCGGGAAACGGCAAAGCCGGTCGCTAAACGTGGTAGCGGCCGGATCTCAAGCTCAAATACGTTCTCTGTTTTAGATCGTCGCACTGGCCAATCCTTCTTGATCGATACTGGTGTGATGTGTCAGTGTATCCTGCCTCTGCAAAGGATCGCAAGACTAACCCACCCTCTACACCCCTTTCTGCTGCCAATGGAACTTCCATCAAAACCTGGGGCAAACGCAACATCACATTGGAAATCAGTTCAAAAAACCTCTATTCACATGAATTCTATATTGCTGACGTAACTCGTCCCATTCTTGGTGCTGATTTTTTCATCACTCATTCACTCATCATTGATCTCAAGGGCAAACGTCTCCTGTCCTTGGACAATGTTTCTACTTCTCTCAAAAGTACAGATGCACCTTTGTCTGTGGCAGGCCTTTCACTTTTTCCCACAACGCGTACTCTGATCTTCTTCAACAGTTTCCAGAGTTACTCACATCACATTTTGACTCACTGTCAATAAACATGGGTTGAGCATCACATCATCACCCATGGCCCACCAGTTCATGCTCATGCCCGACGTTTAAACCAGAAAAACTTGCAGCTGCCAAGGCTGAATTCCTGAAAATGGAAGAGATGGGTATTATTCGTCGGTCCAACTCACCTTGGTCTTCACCCCTACATGTGGTTCCCAAGTCGAATGGCCAGTGGCGACCCTGCGGTGACTACAGACAACTCAACACTGCTACCAAAGATGATCGATATCCTTTCCTCACATTCAGGATTTCAACAATCACCTGGCAGGATGCACCATTTTCTCCAAGATTGATCTCGTCAGGGACTATCATCAGATTCCTATGGCACCATCTTCTATTGCTAAGACTGACATCATCACACACTTTTGGCCTCTGGGAGTTTCTCCGCATGCCTTTCGGCCTCAAGAATGCAGCCCAGGCTTTCCAGCGTCTTATGGATGGTATTCTACGGAACATTCCCTTCACTTTTGTCTACGTTGATGACATCCTTGTTGCAAGTCACTCACACGAACATCTTGAACACCTGCGACAACTTTTCCAACTCCTTTCGGCCAATGGACTGGTCATCAACAAAGGCAAGTGTGTTTTTGGTGCCAGTGAGTTGGATTTTCTTGGCATCTGGTCACTGCTCAAGGAATACGTCCACTCCCTGACCGGGTACTGCCCTCTGTGACTGTGTTGCGCCTGCTGATCGCACCAGCCTTCAACGGTTTCTAGGGATGATGAATTACTATCATCGTTTCATCCCACATGTTGCGGGCATCCTGGCTCCACTTCATTCCCAAGCAAGCGGTAAAGGACAAACCATTGAGTGGTCGGGCAGAATGCCAAACTGCATTTGAAAAAGCCAAGGAGCACTCAATGAGGCGGTACTGCTACATCACCCTCAAACAGACGCGCCGACAAGTCTCACAGTAGATGCATCCAACACTGCTGTAGGTGCTCAACTTGAACAACATCAAGACCAGTCCTGGGTACCGCTCGCCTTCTTCTCCAGAAAACTTTCTGAAACAGAAAAGAAGTATAGTGCCTTTGATCGTGAACTTCTTGCAGCCTACACTGCCATCAAGCATTTCAGACATTTTTTGGAGGGACGACCTTTTGCGCTGTACACTGATCAAAACCCTTGACGTCAGCTCTCAAGAGTCAAACTGACCGCTCCCCTCGGCAGACAAGACATCTTTCCTATATTGCCGAGTTCACCACTAACATCCAGTACATACAGGGCAAGTTCAATGTGGTAGCTGATGCCCTTTCACGTTTCAGCACCAACTCCATTTCTGAAGAACACTGTATCTCCTCCGTGGGTGACTTCAATCGTCTTGCTCAAGATCAGGTTCAGTCTGGTGAGATGGAAGCCTATCGCACAGCTACCTCTGGTCTCCATCTACAAGATGTTCAGCTTGGGACATCGACCCTGCTCTGTGATACATCCACTGGTGTCCAGAGGCCAGTGCTACCAAATTCCTGGACTCGCTCAGTCTTTGACCACATTCATGGATCTCACATGCAGGTGCACGTCCCACTCAACGAGCCATCAGCCAACGTTTTGTGTGGCATGGTATGAAACGTGACATACGCAAGTGGTGCAAAGAATGTCATGCCTGCCAAACCTCCAAAATTCATCGACACACAAGAGCACCACTAGTAGAACGTCCACTACCAAATACCAGATTCTGCAGTTTGCATGTGGACCTTGTTGGGCCTTTGCCAGCCAGCCAGGGCATGACCTATCTCTTCACCATCATTGACCGTTTCACCAGATGGCCAGAAGCCATTCCTCTCCCAGATGCGCATGCTTCTACCTGTGATACAGCTCTCGTCCAGCACTGATCGCCAGGTTTGGGGTTCCAGAAGACATTATCTCAGACCGCGGCAGGCAGTTCGCCTCAACTCTTTGGGCAGAGTGTAACAAGCTTTTGGGCATTGAGACACACACAACTACAGCCTATCACCCCCAGGCGTATGGCATGGTTGAGCGCTTTCACCGTCAGCTCAAGGCAGCACTCAAAGCTCGCACTACTAGCCCTGACTGGGTTGCAGAACTGCCCATGGTTTTGTTGGGAATTCGTTCTTCTTGGCGAGTGGACCCTGACTGTTCTCCAGCTGAGCTGGTCTATGGCTCAACTCTTCGCCTTCCTGGTGAATTCCTTCAGCCGCTTGACGCACGGACTGTTGAACCAGACTCTACATTTCTCAAACGTCTTCAACACACCATGCGCTCAGTACAACCTCCAGCACCAAAGTTCCATGGACAACAATCTGCCTACGTACCAACAAACTTGGCCTCAACAGGTTATGTCTATGTTCGAACTGACTGTCACCGAGCATCACTTCAGCGACCTTATGAAGACCCTTATCGCATCATTGACATCAGTGATAAGTACTTTACCCTAGACATCAAAGGCCGCTCAGAGAAGGTTTCAATTGATCGTCTCAAAGCTGCTTTTGTGACATCGCTCACATCTTCAGATGACAAGAGACTGGGTTCATCTGCTGAGGCATCACCACCATCACTATTGCCACCAACCTCCACTGAGTCAATGACTGTGCCATCATCA
>JAPXFY010000013.1:42876734-42881734 GCA_030674185.1 Monoplex corrugatus
CATCAAGCTAGTGCTGTTATCTTACTGTATCGAATGTTCCGTTCTCTCATCCACCCCTTCTGTTTCCATTTCAGTACGTTGACAACAAATATGGTTTTATGGAGGTTAAGAGAGTCTGTTGGATAATTAATGGCAGATTGGTTACATGAATCAGAAAAAATGAAACACGAAAAATGAATCGGAACGCGTATTTCCGCTAATTTTCGGCTAACTGGTGTTTGTCAAACGTAAGATCACAAACAAACGAACACCAATAACAAAAATTGGGAGAAAAAGACTGAACATTCCCTGCTGTTGGCCAGTTGGCCGAAAATGTGTGCATGTCTTGTCTGTTGCATTAAATACACGTTCCGATTCTTTTGTGTGTGTGTGTGTGTGGTGTGTGTGTGTGTGTGTGTGTGTGTGTGTGTGGTGTGTGTGTGTGTGTGTGTGTGTGTGTGTGTGTGTGTGTGTGTGGTGGTGTGTTTGTTTTTTTTCTTTTCTGGTTCTTGTTTGCTTGAACGCGGGCAGTCACACTTGTTTTGGATTTCAGATTGGTTACAGCACATGTAAAATATCTGACTCTGTTCTAAACAAACTTTACACTCCAAACTTCAAACTGCGATCTTTAATCTTCTATCATACTGTATTCCATAAAACTCCATTACTGTCCATCCATTCCAATCTGTCTGTAAGGATATGTCAACATCCTGTCATCTGAACAAACAACCTCATCAGAGCCAGTCTACGAGTGACCATAAACCCCATAAATGAGCAGTTAACAGCATGACGTCATTGAAATAACTGGCGTTGATGTCATCCATGTGGACAAATCATTGGAATAACTGGCGTTGACGTCATCCATGTGGCCAAATCATTGGAATAACTGGCGTTGACGTCATCCATGCGGCCAAGACCCGGAGATGAGAGGCAGTCATCAGTGTCTCTTTCATTTCGCTAATTGGCTTGCACTTGTCGTCTGATTGCTATCCGTTCCAATGTTTACCAGCTAGCTAAATCCCCCCCTCTCGCCCACATTTCTCAAAACTGCACACTGTGTTGCGACGCTGCAATTTTATGTTCTGTTTTTCTCTCTCCCTTGATCCATCGGTTGATTTAAGATGGCTGACTTGTTCAGACTTGTGTGAACGTCGTATGCACGCATGTAAGCATTCATGAAAAAATAAACAAGCATGTGTGTTTTTTTCACATTATTTCTGGTATCAATATTTACAAGAAACACCATAGGATGTCGGATGGGATCCACATAAAAAATGCCTCGCCAGCGACGGAACAATCACTTCCCAGCGCTCAACACCACATGGTAGCCATTTTTACACGGAAAAAAGGGAGAAGGAGAGGGGGAGCAAAGGGCTGGTCATGCTATCATAATGATGACCCAAGGAAAAAATTATGCCTCTGCAAATTTGTTCCCATAGAAATGGAGAATTTTGATGTTTAGAAGGATTCATCGCACCCAGACAATTCCATATGCGCTCCAAAACAAATCAGCAATCATCTGACAGATCATCCCTAGCCTATGTATGATCCTGTGCGCTGGAAACTTCTTGAAGTAGGGAGGGTAGGATAACGATCTATGTGACAATGGAAACATTTAGGTGGGCAGGGAATAGGCCCGCTTTTAATGTTGACAGCTACTGAGGTGGGCAGCGAATAGGCCAGCTTTTAATGTTGACAGCTACTGAGGTGGGCAGGGAATAGGCCCGCTTTTAATGTTGACAGCTACTGAGGTGGGCAGGGAATAGACCAGCTTTTAATGTTGAGGGCTATTGAGGTGGGCAGCGAATAGGCCAGCTTTTAATGTTGAGGGCTATTGAGGTGGGCAGCGAATAGGCCCGCTTTTAATGTTGGCGGCTATTGGGGTGAGCAGCGAATAGGCCAGCTTTTAATGTTGGCGGCTATTGGGGTGAGCAGCGAATAGGCCAGCTTTTAATGTTGAGGGCTATTGAGGTGGGCAGCGAATAGGCCAGCTTTTAATGTTGACGGCTATTGAGGTGGGCAGCGAATAGGCCAGCTTTTAATGTTGAGGGCTATTGAGGTGGGCAGCGAATAGGCCAGCTTTTAATGTTGACGGCTATTGAGGTGAGCAGCGAATAGGTCAGCTTTCAATGTTGAGGGCTAGGATTGTACGCAAGATATCATATGTTGAGTCTACGGCTTTTAAGTGGGACAATCGTAATCTTAACAAGTTTACCAACTAATGTGCTTGATCCAAAACAAGTATGACTGCCCGCGTTCAAGCAAACAGGAACCAGAAAAAAAAAGAAAAAAAAAGAATAAGAACGCGTATTTAATACAACCATACAAGACAGGCGCAAATTTTCGTCGAACTGGCCTTTGTCAAGCGTAAGATCACAAACAAACAAACAAACAAACAAACAAAACAGACAGACAAACAAACAAACAAAAAAACAAACAAACAAACAAACACCAGATACAAAAATCAAGAGAAAAAAGACTGAAACTTTCCTGATTCCTTTTTTGACACTGGACGGAGCAGCAGTGAAGTTTCAGTCTATTTCTCCTAAATTTTGCATCTGATCTTACGCTTGACAAAGGCCAGTTGGCCGAAAATTTGCGCCTGTCTAGTCTGGTTGTATTAAATACGCGTTCGTATTCTTTTTTCGTGTATTTTTTCTGGTTCCTAACATGCTTGAGTTTTCCACCTCGTCACACAGAAGAATGCCAGCAGCAACACCAAGGAGACTGTTTGACCCAAACTGTGCCAAATAAAAGGCAGGCTCATGCGCCACACGCAAATGTTGCAGACCAAGGCGAGACACTAAGTGCCATGATCCCATTCTCCAGACAACAGCACGAGTTTATTAGTTGGGACGAGACGATCCCCAGCCTCTTGGTCCAGGTCTTGTGCTCAATAATGCAACCTGGAGAAACCTCTCCTGGGGTCTGTGTCACTAATGGGGATTGCCACGACAATGGCAATGTGAATGGGAGAGAGAAAGCATGGAAGCGTGGGTTTTTTGTTTTGTTTGTGCACAGGATGTTTTAATCGAAATGACAGCGTGTTTAGAGTTCACAGGTGCATCAATGCATTCGTTGTTATATTTTTGCTACAGCGTTTTGTTCATGAGATGGAGCATACACGATTACACATTTTTTTCAAGCAGTGTTTGCTAAAGATGTTTCAACAGAAAGGACAGTATGTTCACTGTTTACAGCTATATCAATACATTCGTTTTTTTGTATTTTTACTACATTTTTTTTCATTACAATGAATTTACAGGAATACAAATTATTTTGAAGCAGACTAAAGAAACAAAAGCACACTGACCAAAAAAATATCAAAACCACCGTTTTTCTTACCCGTGGCGTCTCTGGTCATGTGTTTGGTCTTGTTGGCAGTTCGTCTCAAAGAACCCATCCCAGAGATGGTGATTTTGTGGTCTGAGTTACAATTACATATAAAATATCTGAGCTGCAATTTACCTGTTAACTGTCGGCGACATCATTCTTGATGGTAGCCGCTGATGTATGCCCCGTAAACTGTCTCCGTCCCTTTCTGTCCACAGTCTTTCTGTAGATTTCACTTTTACAATAACATAAAAAAAATATCATGAAATCGTTTTCTCCTCAGTCTTTTTGTCCTAATTTTTGTATATTGTGTTTGTTCGTTTGTGATCTTATGTGATCGTGCGTCTACGCTTGATAAAGGCCATTTGGCTGAAAATTTGCGCCTGTCTTGTCTGAATCTTTTTTTTTTCTGGTTTCTGGGGGCTTGGTTATGTCCTAGTCTGACACTGTTATGTGAAAATGTGGATGAAAATGGAACAAAATAACTTGGCCGAGAGAGAGAGAGAGAGAGAGAGAGAGAGAGAGAGAGAGAGAGAGAGAGAGAGAGAGAGAGAGAGAGAAGTAGCTCCAAGCATATATTTATGCATACAAAAAGAAAGAATGATATTCACAGGGGAAAAAATCCTTATTTTCAAGGGTAATGGAATGAGCAATATATTGCTTCTTTTAAATCTTGCACCTGCCCCTTGAGAATATATATGAAAAAAATACACTATAAGAGAGAGGCAGAGGCAGAGAGAGAGAGAGAGAGAGAGAGAGAGAGAGAGAGAGAGAAGAGAGAGCAGAGAGAGAGAGACAGACAGACAGACAAGAGGCAGAGACAGACTGAGAGACAGACAGAGCAGAGAAAGGGAGAGACAGACAGAAGACTGACAGACAGACAGAAGAGAGACAGAGACATCGACAGAAAGAGAGGCAGAGAGAGAGAGCAGAGAGAGAGAGAGAGACAGACAGACAGACAGACAGAGAGACAGAGAGGCAGAGAGGGAGAGAGAGAGGGCACTCCCACAGACAGACAGACAAACAAACAAACAGACAGACAGACAGGCAGACACACACAACACAGACACACAGACACACGCACAGACACAAAGACAGACAGGTATTCAGACACAAGTGAGCTGTCCAGCATCACCAGGAGGACGACTAGGTACAAAAGTTATCTACAAACAGAAATGGCGATAGTCCAGACAGTTTGATGGGTGACTGGGATGGATGAGTGCTCTGCTAACCTACAACCATCGCCTACTTCCTTCGCACACACACACAAAAAAAAACACCCACTAACAGCTCACAACGCAAATTGCCAGAACATTGTAGCGCTCAGGTGCCAACAGCAAACACTGCATAATTCAAACCGTCAACATGGTACGCACCCACCCTGCGAGGTGAAATTATCCTTGGCAGTGTAAGAGGCCATTTTTCAATGCTTGTCACTGCCCTTTTAGTTTGGAATCACGCAGCAGCAATAATAGCACGCCTGCTGCATTTTACACCCCCTTTCCTGTCACTATTGTTTGAAAACATTTTTTTCAAATGAACAAAAAACAAAAATAAACAAACAAGCAAATAACAACAACAACAACAAAAAACCAAAGAGGCTAAGAAAGAAAGAAAGAAAGAAACAAAGAAAGAAACAAATAAACGAACAAATAAGCGAACAAAGAAAGAAAAAAAGACAGAAAGAA
>JAPXFY010000013.1:42894234-42904234 GCA_030674185.1 Monoplex corrugatus
TAATATATGAAATCATATGGTAACAAGCACCCCATTTTGTTGTGGATAGTCACAAAAGTGTTCACTGTGCACGACTTTAGTCTGAGTTTGTTCGTGAACAGTGTTCGCAAAGGGAAATAGCAGGCACACGATCGACTTTAGTCAGACACCTTTACGAGTTCACTGCAGTCAGACACTGTCTCCAGCAAGGAAGGTGAGCATCTTACCATTTTTTTTAAACAGCTGTTTGTAGATCGTTCGTTAAAGAGTTTTGTTCTTCCAATAATTATTATGAAACGTTATTGCTGTAGCTGTAAATTAACATGCTGGTGTATTTTATGGCCATTACAAGAGTTTCAAGTAATATTTCGAAACATATCTACTCTGCAGTATTTGTTCTTGATTTTGTTTTGTTGAATGTTAACAGATTTATCTACCTCTCTTAAAAAATCAGACCAAGTTTCAAGTATGATCTCTAATTTTGTTCAACAGCTCACTCTTCCCTCTAGTCATCTCTAAATTTAGCTCTTGAAGTAGATAACTTTGTGCCCTTCAGAACACAACAGCACTTTTACCAGATCAAAAATAGTTTATAAGTTATGGTTGAAAGACAGTGAGTCTTAATCACTGTCACCACTCTATTGGGGTCTGTTATTTAGCACCCCAAATCTTCATGCCTACTGTTTTTGTTAATAGTTATTGCATTTAGTATTTAAGATCTCCATTCTGCCCATATTCCAATGATAAAATACAGTATTAGCGGATCAGGTAGGATATATTTAGAAAGTAGCACCAGTTTATGTATACTTTGAGACCTTGGATCTATTTTCAGTTTTTTTACATCTGCACACTGCATTCACATTACTCTTGTCATTTGACCAGTCTATTGTATCAACCAGTGTGTAGGAATAAAAACACTTTTGTTCTCGAACTGAAGAAAAACGTCTTATCTGATCCCATGAATTTCCAACGCTGAATATCATGGTTAAACTTAGAAAACAGTATGGGTAATCAACACGGTATAGGATCATCAAGAACATTATATTTCATAATAAAAAGGTACGGGTTGTCCCAGGATTCTTGTGTACGCAAAGGAGTGAGGTATAAGAGATTTTAAGTTTGTTTGGGGCTGCCATTGATGACAGGGCAGTGTGAGTTTCTCCTCACCTTGCTGCTTCACCTTCACCACCCTGAACAGAGGAAGATACCCATTTACAGCTACTAGAGACTGCATGCGTGCAGTTGTTGTTGTTGTTGTTGTTGTTGTTGGAGTGTTTGGTTTGTTTGTTGGATTGTTTTGCTTGTAATGACCAAACGCCAACAAGTTCACATGGATTTTCATGTTACAGCCACAATTTTGTGAAAAAAAATTTCTATCCCTTTCCATGTATTTTCAGAAATTGAATTTGTGAAAATGTGCTTGATAAACTGAATAAAGCGTAGCTCTCTTGTTTGAAGATAGAATGAATAAATGTGAGTGAGTTGACAAGTTATGAAAATGTTGGATTTGATTTCTGAGTGCAAAGGCATACAGTGCTTAATAAGACCAATGTCCCAGATCTTGTTCTCACTTTCGACACTCATGTTAATAGTTCATTCTTCACTCTGTACAGATCCCCCAGAAACGGGCTATGAGATGTCCCATCGCTGCCCATGTACATTCAGCCAAGACTGCATGACAACAGGGCTCTTCCCCACATGACGCCTGGTCTTCTTCACCTGTTTTCTCATCACTGCTTTCCTGTGGGGACTGGGGGTTACGTCTGGTTTTTGCCCTGCTTTTATCACCACTCATCGCCCCCAATCAGAGGTATGCACAGCTAGTTAATTTTTATTGTATTTAAAGTTGCTTTGGATGCCCGCGCGCGCGCGTGTGAGTGTGTTGTGTGTGTGTGTGTGTTTGATGTTGATCTTTGGTGTGTATGTACACGTGTATCTCTCTAGGTGTCCAACACAGTGTCAGTATTGATTTCTCGTTAGTATATATTTACGGCCATTAACAAACATGGATTAGATATCTGACTTTGTTGGAGATGGGCAGTTACACAAAATTCAATTGGTATAACTCGTTATTGGATACCCGGTTAAATGTTGGTGCAAAGGCAGAGTACTCTGCCTTCAATCTGACTGCACGAGTTCACATGGGTGCGAACATCGTTTGTACAGCTTCAGTCTACCCGGATGTGAATGGGTACCTGACTGTCTTCAGAGTTTAGGAGAAGGAAAACAGAAGTACACAAGGTCACCACTCTCATAATGCTCATCCCAAGAAAAGATGAGACCTCCATTACCTCACACTCCTATGACTTCAGGGTCTAGGACAACCTTGACCATTTTTAATTTCTTTATCAGGGTCACAGTGATCTGAAATACATCACATGCATCTGTAGCGATATATATTGAATACTACTTCAGGGACTGTGCCCAGTTTGTGTCTACTGATTAGCTTATAACGGAACTGATGCTATTTGTGAATGCATTATGAAGACGGACTCTCAGTATACAGTCAGATTGCCTCCTCAACTAAACTGATGAGAGACCTGGTTGGGGTTTAATTATGGATTTGAGCCTAGCTGACGAAGCTGTTACCTTTAGTTCTCCATGCTGTGAATACCAAGCCATATGGAGATTAGGGAAGATTGAATAACAAACGATACTGGAATTTGCTCTTTACAAGACACAGAGAGAGAAAGGGAAAGAGAGAGAGAGAGAGAGAGAGAGAGAGAGAGAGAGAGAGAGAGAGAGAGAGAGAGAGAGAGATGAACATTGAACAATGCAATATAAAGTTTTTATATGAATTAAGGACACCGCCAATGTAATGATTTAGTGGCTGATATGATTTCTAGATAACAAAGAAGAATGAATTGCGTAAGTGTTTAAACTAAATTTGAAACTATATACAGAGACAAAAAAGGCAGATACTTGAAAACATGAATGGGTAGACAAACAAAAGAACCGTCATTTTTCATGCGCTAATTTTTATCATATGCATTTTATTGTAAGTGGTTCAGATGGATGAAATCAATCTGATGACGAAAATAGGAGCAATACAACAATTGACACATACGATAAGATCTACTTGAAGAAGTACTGGTTTAACAGGGAATTCTTTTATCCCGTTCGCTCAAGTGGACAATCAATGGTCAAAGAAAAAATGAAATCGGCCATCAGCCATTTTATGAACAGCTGGATTCTTGGCCTGAACATAGTGAATGTATTAGGTGTCTCATAATCCTGAAACACAGGGAAATCAGATGGGGTATTGGGTGTCTCATAATCCTGAAACACAGGGAAATCAGATGGGGTATTGGGTGTCTCATAATCCTGAAACACAGGGAAATCAGATGGGGTATTGGGTGTCTCATAATCCTGAAACACAGGGAAATCAGATGACGGAGAACCCAGTTTTTGTGTAGGCTAGCATTATGTGGGTGATTACCATTGTTTCCCTCTAATAGCTGTACATTTCCCAGTCCATTCACAGAGGATTCTCGCGTGATGTTTCCTTTGAGCCAGACTTGAACTCATGCAATCAGACATAAATGTGAAAGCTCCATTTCTACGCCATTCTAAACCTTGTAAAAAAAACGAGAAACATGCGTGAATCAGAGTCAACGTTCAGGGTACTACAAAAAATATCCTGTAGATTGATATCAATCTCGTACCAGAAAGTGCTGGCCAGAGGCATTGTTACGTTAAGGGTTGATAGCATGAAAATATACTCATTTGTAATGTTCTGTCAAAAGATAGATATGAAAACGATTTTGATTCTTACTACGAACTCTGTATACGTGCACACGCACACACATCCGTGAGCTCGTTTGTTATTATCATCAATCGTTTGTTAACCCTTTAACACCCGCACCTATCTACCAGCTGCAAACACTTAACCTTTGATTCCCTTACCATACTGACCAGCTTCGTGCAGGAAGCTGGTGGATAGGGTGAGGGAATCAAATGTTTTTGCTTTGGTAGCATAATTGGTAATGCAGGATGCTGGTGGACAGGATGCGGGAGTGAAAGGGCTACAATAACATCAGTCTTTCAACAATAAAGAGCTTACATTATTGACTGGCTCATGTTGATATATTTGGCGATGTCTGTTCTACAGATGAAACAGCAAGGGTGCTTGGACGAGCTGGCCACTCATCAGACAGATCAGACAGCAGGCAGGCATCCTGAAAGACAGCACGCGCCAGACACACAACACTAACGTCTGATGAACCATTCAGCCCTTGGACTCCAGCACCTAAAACTCGACGAAGATGGTCAGACTGCAGTTAGACGATTCATCCATCTCCTTTCTTCTTGCGATTTCAAGATGGAAACCCATACAATGGTGAGGAAAAAAAGTTTTGAATAATGTATTAACATGAATTATAATTCATACATAGATTATTACGAGGATAATTGTATTATGAAACTTAACAAATTGGTTAAACAGGTTACACGCATTGAAACAGACATAAAATGTAGTTCCTGGTGGATGTGGAATGGAAGGTAAGGCACACACGTGCTCTTTTCTTTCTCTAATATTTCTGTATTCACACACACATTACATGAACGTGCGCACGCACACACACAGTAGAGCGAGTGTACTAGGAAAGAATGGTAAAAATGAAAAGAACCCACAAAACGTGCCAAAAATGCCAAGAATAGTAACCAGTTTTTAAGTTACCATGGTGTCTTATCTTAACTGTAACCCAAACCCCAACCATTAAGATAACCACAAACCATTACCATATCTATAAATCCTAGTTAACTCAAACCTTACACTTTCTAAGATGAGAGAAGGGGGAAGGGAGGGCAGGGAGATCCACTGAGATGACGCTTGTCATTTTCCTAAAAAATATTTCCCAAGCCTTACTTTGTACTTTTAAACATGAAACACCATCACTTAATTCGTAGGTTATGTTGAAGGCTTGCTTGTATTCCTTGTGAAAAGCGTAGTGAAATAACAGGTGTGTGTGTGTGTGTGTGTGTGTGTGTGTGTGTGTGTGTGTGTGTGTGTGTGTGTGTGTGTGTGTGTGTGTGTGTGTGTGTGTGGTGTGTGCGCGCAAGGGGGATCATTTGAATGACACTTGTCATAATTTCTTAAAGTGAAACGTGTGTGTAATGGGCTTGTTTATTGATCGATTGATTAATTGTTGTTGATTGATTTGATTGATTGGTTAATTGTTGTTGATCGATTCAATTTTCGGGTTTATTTTTGCATGTGCGGAACGAGCCACCAGCCAACCCTTTTGTCCCATATGCTGTCCTCAGCAGAACAGGTTTTCAAGAAGCCTTGGCAGTCCACAGGACACGAATTTCACCATGGAGGCAAAAGAACGAAGTCATTCAAGTCGACCATGCACACAACGCTTGTCATTTAGTTCTTGAACAGAATGAACATTGAAAGAAAGAAATATGACATGTCTGATTTGTAAATGTCCGTATTCTTGGGCAATGTTTATCGTTTATCCGCTCAAGTGGGCATTGTTATTGACGTTAAAATGTATCGTATGCATGAGTATATGTGCATAAATTTGCGTTTGAGAAGTTTGGAATTATGATCAGTGTATGTATAAGTATGTGCATGAGAGTTAGCAAGGGTTCACCAGGTGTTTAAGGGCGAATCTTGACAAAATATGGATCACTGTCCTGTCCTTGACACTTTAAGAAACTATGGGTAAGTTCTGCTTTTATCATCTATTTGTATTACCGTATTATAAATTCATTTACATTTAGAGTGGAGCGTGTGTCCCAGTGAGTAAAGCATTTGTCTAGGACACGAAAAACCCCAGGTTTGAATCAAGATGGTCAGGGATTTTTCTCTCCCTCCACTAAATCTGAAGTGGTCGTCGAGGCGTCAGACTTTCAGATGGGATGAGAAATTGAGGTTTTGTGTACAGTATTCATTCTGCACACATTAAATATATCGCAGAGCAACGAATTCGCTGGCAAAGTTCTGTAGTAGAATCCGCTTTTATGGCAGGGTAAACAGAAATATACACATGCAGAAATATTGGTGGTGTTGTACTTCGTTTGCACAGTGCTCTATGGCAAGGCATTCTCCAAACAGCTGGAAATTCACATGGTAAATACATATAGACAAAATATGATAAACAAATTAAAAGAAAGCTCACTGGGACAGAGCTGGCTGAAAATGCTGATGGCTAACAGAAAACATGAATTTGTTTCAGCAACAAAACAAAAAATGTCTGCTTGCACACATTTTATTTACCAGTGTGGTTACTGTGTTTTATATATAATGTAGATTGATTGATTAATCGATTGCGTGAAAGTATGGGTGGATGACTGATTGATTGAGTGAGTGAGTGACTGATTTGCTTGATTTACTTGACTGGATGATTTATATGTTTTAATTTCTTACTTTTCAGGTGATGGCCATCGCGTCGCGGTTCTCTACCCTTCCTTCTCTCCTTTTTCTTTCTCCCTTCCTTCCTTCCTTTCCACCTTATCTTCTTTCTGGGAAGTTTGATTATGGTTGGATTTTGTGCATCCCCCTCTCCCGGGGCTGGGTAACCTCAATGATGTCTGCTTCTGGGGGCTTATGAATTTGACTTTCAGGCACTGAAATGTGGATAAGACATCACCCAGCTAGCCTAGGTTTCTGCTCAGGGGATTCCCACTTCTGCGGTGGTTGTCTGTTTGGTGAAGGGCAGAGCAAGTGGTGAGTCTGGTGTGGAGTGTTACGGAGAGGTGGGATGGGAATCTTCAGGACACTCTAGACAAATCCTGTAGCTATGGGATACGCGACATGGACGCATGTCGAGTAATATTTCGGCTGCAGGTTTGTCTAGAGCGTTCTGTTGACGACCAGAAAGCTATCTCTGGCATTCTCAAGACCGGTCCCAGGTGATCCTCTCTGTCTGGATCCTTCAGGCGACCTCGTAGGGGCAGGGGTCTCTATGAGCTCAGACTCTGGGGCTTGGAACTGGCAACAAAGGAGTCACTTGGATCTAAGGATCTTTAACACCACCACATTCAAAGTCACTTGAATGCAAGGATCTTTACCTCCACCCCATACAGAGTCTTTTAGATAGGACGATTAACCAAGGTAACATGTGCCTTTTCCCACCGAAGTTTTGTCAATTCGTCAAGTTCTTCATGATGTTTGATAGAGTTTTGTGTGAGCCCAGGCACAGATCCAATGGTCAGCTGACTTGTCAGCTTCCGTGCATGTGTATCGAGTGCTTATGCCTCGTCACAGCATCGATCTGCTTCCCTCTGTCTCCTGTCTCTTCTTTTAGTAGGAGCCTGCCAGCCAGTCCGTGGGAAACCGGACAGCCAGGAGGAACCAGCCAGGAGGAGCCAGCCAGGAGGAACCAGCCAGGAGGAGCCAGCCAAGAGGAGCCAGCCAGGAGGAACCAGCCAGGAGAAACCAGACGGACAGGTAAGTTTCATAGAACTAATTTACTACTACTACCACTACTACTAACAATAAAAATAATAATAATGAAAGTAATGATGATGGTGATAATAACAGTACTTATACAGCGCCAATTCTTGACAATTAAATCAAGACGAAGTCTACATTACAATATCTAATATTATAAAAAAGTACATGAACCGAGGGAAAGTAGTTGTAAAATTCTTTGTTGAAAGAAGAGGTGGGTTTTTAAATTGGATTTAAAAGCACAAAGGGTCGGTGTTAGGCGAAGGCAAAGCGGAAGTTTGTTCCAGACTGACGTCCTGAGACAGCAGTTGATAGCTTAAATCTAGGGACCTGAATGCAAAGAGTATCTGAAGCTGAACGCAAGGTGCGAGTTGGCGTATAAATATTATTATCGCAAATATATGATGGAGCTCAATGCGGAATAGATTTGTAATATAAGATGTCCAGCTTGCATTTAGTTCTTTTTAAGACAGGCAACCAGTGGAGGGAGTGAAGGAGAGGACTGGTATGATCATTTTTTTTATAGCTGAGGACAAGACGAGCAGCTGTGTTTTCATTCGTTGCAGACACAGGAGAGAAGCAGTTTGTAATGCAGTAAGGAGAGCATTACACTAATGAAGACCAGACAAAATATGTCACAAGCTTAGATTCAGCCTCAGTCAAAAGATATGTTTAAATGTAACCAATGCACCGAATCTGATAGTAGCATGATTGACAGGCTTGGGTCAGAAACTTCTGCATAAAAAAGTGTTTTCCAAAGTCATACCCAGGTTCTTGATAGAATCATAGAGAAGGATGATGTTGTCACCCATCTGGATAGTATTCAGTGTGATAAACGGAAGATTATTTTTGGTACCTGCAGGCATGGCTTTGGTTTTATCACCATTTAACTGTAGTATATTTTGTGTCATCCAGTTCTGGATATCAACGCAGCAGCTGGATGCTTCTGAGATAAAGAATGTGATATTTTTGGGGTTGTGAATCATCTGCGTAAAAATGATGTTTCATGTCATGCTGGTTGATGATGTTGGCTAGAGATAAAGTATAAAGGGTGAACAGGACAGGCCCGAACACAGTTCCCTGAAGAAATTTGTAAGAAAGCTGAAGAGGCTCAGACTAATTTCCGTTGCAACAACTGACTGAAAGCGATTAGAGAGACAACAGAACCAAGAAAGAGCAGCACCAAGAATTCCAAAAATGTTTTAAAGACGAAAGAGAAGGATGGACTTATCTTTTTAAGCTGCACTAATCTTTACAGACAAGCATCCTTTGTGATCGTAATTTTGCATTCAAACTACCAGAATTTCAACTGCCTGTTAGGCCAAGCATTGGACGCCGTTTGAGTAAACTGAAAATTAGCTGAGAACTCTTTTTGAAATATTGATAACTGCCAAATACAAGCCAAGCAACCAGAATAATACATGCAATGTATTTTGTAAAGATGCTTGAATGTGACCCGGACTGACCACGGTGCAATGGCTATATTAATGTACTAACTAGCCATGGTACTGGTTTGACATTCATGGAGTTGATGTGAACGAGGTGTTCCATGTCAGCGCACGAAAGTGAGGTCTGCTGAAATATGTACATGTAAAAACAGTTCATGTGAGTCAGTGACTGATTTTGTACTGAAGTACAAATGCAGCATTGATTACGTAATGGGTGATTTGATTGCTTTGACTAAATGACAGATTGATGTTTTGTCTCAATATTTCAGGTGATGGGCATGGCATCTTCCTACTTCCCCCTACCCCCTTTTATCCCCTTCTCCCTTCCTTCCTTCCTCCTTTCCTTCCTTCTTTCTTTCTGTCCTTCCTTCTTCCTTTCCATCCTTACCCCATTCCTCCTTTCCTTCCTTTCTCCTTTCCTTCCTTCCTTCCTTTCTTCCTTCCTTCCTCATTTCCTTCCTTCCTTCCTTCCTTCTTTCTTTCTTTCTTTCTTTCTTCCTTCCTTCCTTCCTTCTTTTTCCTTCCTTCCTTCCTCCTTCCTCCTTTCCTTCCTTCCTTTCTTTCTTCCTTCCTTCCTTCTTTCTTCCTTCATTCCTTTCTTCCTTTCTTAGGTTCTTTCTGGGAAGTTTGATTATGGTTGGACCTTGCGTATTCCCTTCTCCCGGGGCTGGGTAACCACAGTGATGTCGGCATCTGTTGGCTTATGAATTTGACGTGCAGGCACTGAAATATGGATAAGACATCACCCAGCTAGCCTAGGTTTCTGCTCAGGGGATTCCCACTTCTGCGGTGGTTGTCTGTTTGGTGAAGGGCAGAGCAAGTGGTGATCCTGGTGTGGAGCGTTACGGAGAGGTGGGATGGGAATCTTCAGGACACTCTGGACAGGTTCTATAGTTATGGGATTCTTGACGTGGACGCATGTTTTGGATTTCGGCTGTGGGCTTTGCTGGGGCGTTCTGTTGACGACCTGAAAGCTATCTTTGGCGCTCCCAAGACCGGTCCCAGGTGATCCTCTCTGTTTGGATCCTTCAGGCGACCGTGTAGGAGCAGGGGTCTCTATGAGCTCAGAATCTGAGGTTTGGAATCTGCAACAAAGGAGTCACTTGGTTGCGAGGATATTTAACACCACCACATTCAAAGTCACTTGAATGCAAGGGTCTTTACCTACAGC
>JAPXFY010000013.1:42909234-42914234 GCA_030674185.1 Monoplex corrugatus
GGACGAAATTGACAATTTCTACGAAGTATTAGAGATGGCCAAGGCCCGATGTAAATCACAAGAAGTTACAATAATAATGGGAGATTTTCATGCTAGATTGGGACAGGGTAGGGTGGAGGATATAGCTGGACCTCATGGCCTTGGTACACAAAATGAAAGGGGAGGGAAACTTGTAGAATGGGCACAGATGAATGGAATGAATTCATAGTGCGAACCACCTGGTTTGAGCAGCCTAATAGAAGGAAATGGACATGGATGAGTCCAGGCGATAATACCAAAAATCAGATTGACTACATCCTGATCAATAAAGGAACCTAAAGGAATGTGGAGAGAGGAAGGGATTCAAGATGGAGAGAATTTGGGGTTAAGTGGAAGGGAGGTGTACAAGTAGAATGGAAAATAGGAGAAACAATTAAAGGGGGTGGAAGGAGACACTGGGAGAGACAAATTGGAGGAAACTGTGGGTGGGGGAATTAAACCAGTGGATGAGAAGTTCAAAGGAAACAAGGAAAGGATAACTTGAGGCAAAAAAACAAGGAGAGGGAACACTGGAGGAATTTATAGACAAGGGAACTTCAGGAGAAGGTAACCAATGAAGGGGAATTGGGGAGGTTTTTTTTCTTAAGACAGGGAACTCTGGTTTAATTCTTGAGGAGTGGGGCACTGAAAAGAAATTTAAGGAGGGATGCTCAGAGGAAGTTGGAATGGTTGGGAGGGGCACAAATGGAAAAGAACTTCAGGGGAAACGGCGGTGGGGTGAGATTTGAGAGAGAACCAAATGGATGGACTCAGGGTGAGGGAAACAAAGGGGGGGGGGGGGGATCGGGAGGAACCAATTGGAGGGAACTGTGGTGGGAATCAGTGGAATGAAACCTGCGATTGGAATCGTCCCTCACATGTCCCTCCCATTTCCCCGGGGTGGGCGAACCAAACAGAGGAGCGTGAGGAGGAGCAAGCATCTGTTTCAATGTAGCAGTCTACCTCTATTTCGGAGACATAAGCACTCTGATCTCCATGGGTTGGCTTCCAACACAGATATTTGTTGTCTATGAAAACGGACATGAAGGTAACCAATAGGCCTTTCAGGTCGTGTAGACTGGCCTGCTCTCTGTTGTTTTGTTTCCTTTACAACAGTATTGCTGTGAAGATCTTGCTACCACACATGGTTAGCGTACGTGAAGGATTCGGTATCAAGTGTGGTTGTGTGCAAGCGTATGGTGTGTGTGCATGTGTGCATGTGTATGTGCGTGCTTGCTTGCGTGCGTGCGTGTACGCGCGTGAGTGTGCGTACGGGCGTATGTGTGCGTCTGTGCGTGCATGTGCCTGTCTGTGTGTGTGTGTGTGCGCGTATGTATGTGTGCATGTGCGCGTGTGTGTGCGTGTGCGTGTGTAGTTTACGGTGCTATTTCTCTCATTTCTGAGCAGGCTGGCTGGCTCTTGGAACTTTGGAACTGAACCCTGGATCTCAAAATCTGTCTCGAGTCCAGTTCCAGCCCACAACATTAAAAACAAAAACAAAAAACAACTGGTCAGTTCGTTGTCCATCTTTACGCTTTAATCTTTCTGATGGTGCCCGTCGAGTGCCCGTCCCCCCCTCCCCCCTCCATTTCAAGACCTTGTCAGCGCATACAGTTCAACGCAGAGTTAGATAGTCTGTCAGACAGCAGATGGCACATTTGTGGAACGCGTAAGAGATTGTCAGAGTAAAACGAATCCCTCATGAATAAACTCCAAATTCGGAGCAGTATATCTCAAGTGCCCTTAACAGTCTGACAAGGCTATTTACATGTCTGTGTGATGTAAGTTAGGTCTGTGGTGAAGCACCTGTGGAATCATTCTAGCGGATTGATACAATTAATCAAATAAATGAATGAATACTTAATCACATCAACAAAGAAAGAAAGAAAGAAAGAAACAAACAAACAAAGCAAACAAATAAAGAATAATTAATAAGTAAATAAATAGCTAAATAAATGAATAAATGAATTAACAATTGAAATCAAGCCACTCAGACAGCATTTAATTAACAAAATTGAATGTATTAAACTACTGAAACAAAACACCTTAAAATTGATCAAAAGCAATGTAAATTATTCAGTCAATGAATTTATTAATGGCAGTGCTAGACAACAAAATCAGTTATTTTCTGTAAAAGGAAGATGGTAACATAACAACAATAACACCATCAGCACTTACACAGCAATAACAATAGACAGAAAACCATAAAGAAAACAGTAGATCAATCTTAGACAGAAAGGACGCCAAAGACATATGCTTTAAAACCGACTAACTCCGAAAAGCTGTTCGACTCAATCTGTGTGCGAAAAGGGTCAGTGGGAAGTAGTAGTTAATGGACGTCCCCAAATTACTACAAACAAAAATCATTTTGTAATTTTGAGCCAAGTTTGATTTTGTGTATTTTTGGGATGTCCCCAAATTACACAAACGTCCTCTTTCTACTACCATACACGTCGAATTGTCCCATGCCCACTACACAGGCACGTTCTCTCTCACAGAGAGAGAGAGAGAGAGAGAGAGAGAGAGAGAGAGAGACAGAGACAGAGACAGAGACAGATAGACAGACAGACAGACAGAGAGACACAGAGACAGAGACAGAGAAATAGAGAGAGAGACAGAGAGAGAGAATTGTGTGTTAAAGATCGAAACAGACGATCGGAATAAAATTTTAAGGGAGATAACTATTAAAGAGGCGAAGAAAATCTACTAAATTGTTACTTCCCTTGCTTTAGTCTCGTCTTTGCAGACCTGCTGAAATTTTCTTTGCTCAAACAGTATATATGCTTGTTTGTTTGTTTGTTTAGTTGGTTATGTAATACGAAATACCTTTTTGGGTAATTCTTTTTAAAAAATCATTCACTATAATCTTTTGTCTCTTTTACTCGTACTGGTCTTTTGTACATGTGGATGTACGGGTTTAGTTTTTAATGAATATACGTTTTTTGTTTTGTTTTTTTGTTTGTTTGTTTTTTAACCATAATGTGCAGGTGGTAAGCTGCAGCACAGTCTGCATATTCCGAAGTCAGCTTGCTTGCATGCTGGATGTTTTCATGTTACTGTAAACTTCAGACACTGACTTAACGTATATATTTGATATTATGCATACCTGTATAAACGAAGAGGATTACGAAGGCACGCAGGCAGGTCTACACACAAGTTGAACTGGGATATCGGAAAAATCACCACCTTTTGACTTACGAGGGAGATCTCTGGGTGGAATGAATTTAGGGTTTTCCGATTCGAATGTATGTGTGTACGTGTATGTGTATGCATGTGTGTATGTGTATGTATGCATGTATATATAAATAGGTAAGTAAGTTAAGTAAGTAAGTATGTATGTATGTATGTCTGTACGTATGCACATACGTAGGTACGTACGTATGAATGTGTGTATGTATGTATATACGTACGTACGCATCCACATATGCACGTACGTACGTATGTACGTACTTATGTATATGTGTGTATGTGTATGTATATATGTATGTATGTATGTATGAATGTATGTATGAATGTATGTACCTATACACGCATGCGTGTATGTGTGTATGTATGTATGTATTTATGTAAATATGCATGTATGCATGTATGCATGTATGTATTATGTAACGTATGTATGTATGTATGTATGTATGTATGTATGTATGTATGTATGTACGTACATATGTATGTATGTATGTATGTATGGATGGATGGATGGATGGATGGATGGATGGATGGATGGATGGATGGATGGATGGATGGATGGATGGATGGATGGATGGATGGATGGATGGATGGATATGTGTATGCGTGTGTTTCGTTCTTTCTACAGCCCACTCGGAAGACAGGGCAATGCTTCTACGTCTTTACTCCTCACTGTCTGATTCTCAATTGACTATATATACATTTCACAGTGAACAGCAATCAGTTATCATTTAAACGAATATCATGCCGTGCTGTTATCCGCACGCTGTTTACTGTGAACACACGTCACATCTCCCTTTCTTTAAGGAAACAAAAATCAATCATTTTCCCTATCTTTCAGTCCACACGAAATAAATGTGTTTCCTACCTTTATCACAACATTAACTTAACAAACACTCATTCTTTCTCTCACGCACAGGGCCCAATCATTCATTCACCTCATTTTATCTCTGATCATTATACTATCCATCATCATCATGTCCATATTTCGCAATGCTTTCAGTTTATCTGATTGTGGTAGAATTTTCAGTTTCATTCATATTTCAGGAAATCTGGCCTTATGCTTTGTCTTCCAGATCTTGTTCTGTAAGGAGAACTAACTGGTTCGGGTTGTCCTGTCCTTGTTTGTTTGATAACTTCATCTGGCTCCTTGATGCTAGTTGTCTCAGACATTTTGATGACTGATGACTGATCAGATGAGTTCTCACGGACAGACGATGCTGGCGTCCTGACATCTGTTCCAGTTCCAGTTTTCTTGTTATCTTCCAGCATCTGTTTTGAGGGTACGATGATTTGTTGTTGCTTGCCCGATGTGTCGCTTTCCTGATGTCTTCCAGAAATCATCCTTCTCTGGACAAGTCGTTGAGCGTTGATTGTCTGCTGAAGCTCCGTTTCTGCTGTGTCTCGTAGCTGACGACGATTCCTTCTGTACTGACGTCCGTCCTCTGTGCGAATATTGTATGACCGGATGTTCACCTGTTGGTCTACTTTGGCGCTGATCCACTTTTTGGATCCTGGAGGTTGGAATTTCACAATCTGTCCCGGACTCAGTTCTGTCAGCTCTACTGCGCTTCTGTTGTAGTAGTGTGCTTATTTCAGTTTTTTTCTCAAGTTCTTTCTTGATTGGTACAACTGTAGGTTGGAGTAATGTCTTTGACGTCGGCACTTGTGTTCGTGTTCTTCTGCCGAACAGTCTCTGAGCAGGCGAACTGTTTACAGTCTCTGTCGGGATGTTTCTCAGCTCAAGTAAAGCGAGGAAGGGATCTTGATTGTTGTGTTCTGCTTTCTTCATGCAC
>JAPXFY010000013.1:42919234-42921734 GCA_030674185.1 Monoplex corrugatus
TACCACAGCAAGGTAGACAACCCCGGTTCCCTCTTTTGTGACTGAGACATGCCTTCTCCAAAACAAATGTACAGTTATCTTACAACACCCAAATATTAACAATTCTTATCACATAGTATTTCAGAATCTTAAATTGTTCAAAAGACACGTAGTAATTAACCAAATGCGATATTTCTCTCATTTTGAAGTGAAAATCTTTATCTCAAAGTGATTATTGAATGCGTTTCCTTATTCATTGATCCTTTCTTTTTTCTAATCTTGATGCTTGTGCTCAAAAACAAACACGCTAGAAGAAGGTACACCAAGCTTATGTTCATTGAGCTTAACACAGAAATGTCCCATAGATATTCACATTTTGTACATTTGGGTTATTGTGAACATATCGCTTCTAAATGTGCGGCCATGATGACAATGTACAGATGACAGAACATGTAAATACACACACACACACACACACACACACAACACACACACACACACACACACACACACACACACACACACACACACACACACACACACACACACACACAACACACACACACAAACACACACACAAACCACTTACACACACACACAATATATACACTGCAATGTCAGTACTGAACACAATGAAATACGTTTTAAAATGACTGGTACTTTAGTCATCACCACAAAGTCACGCATGTACAGACTTTACACAAAGACACAACACTTCCCGTCCAGGTAATATGGAATGACCTCATCTTTGTTTTGGTGTCAGTTTGTTTCTGCTTTGTAGAAGATGAAACAACAACAAAAGACACACACATGTAAACAAAGAAAAACACACACAGCACTCATCCTTGTAAACTGACTGAAGAAGAATATATTCAATACACATCTCCTACCCAAAATCCAGCGATCCAAAGAACAACAAAATCAACAACGAAAACGGTAGCAAAAAAAGTAAAACAAGTGACAGCGTATAACATATCATGCAAAGTGTACAACCATTGTGAACCACAAAGATTTCAACAGCCCCCACTCAGCTGGACACATCTCATATAACTCAGATCACAATTCGCCCTCTTACTGTGTACCTATCGCATCTCTACTGAAGAGATCACAATCTCAAATCACAATCGTTAAGAAACATTAAATGAGACGTTCCATCCTACAAAAAAAAGCCAACATGTCATTACAAAATCTCTCTTATTTTTGATTTCTCATATAGAGGTTACATTTTTTTCCACAAAATAGAATATTATCGTTTTTTTGTCATTTTATATGTTTGACTGGAAAATGTATCTACCAATGACATAGAATGCACATTTCAATAATTTTACAAATAAGACAGGTACCCAATTTACAGGATTGCGCGCGCGCGGGCGAACACACACACACGCACACACACACACACACACACACACACACACACACACACACACACACACACACACACACACACACACACACACATACACACACACATACACACACACAAACACAACACACACACACACACACACACACACACACACACACACACACACACACACACACACACGCACACACACACACACACACAGAAGCGCGCTTGCAGCAATTTTTAGCCAGGGAAACAAATTCAATTTGGGAGTACATGTATATTGTATTACAAAAAGGAGGATATTAAAAGTAATCAAGGAAAAGGGCTGTCATATAACCCAGACTTTTCTCAGAGCCAGCATGGTGAGGGTGGAGTCCCTTTCCTTTCTGTCGCTATTTTACCTTCATTAAATTTGAACAAGGTGAGGCATCAGTTCACAATTAGGTACTCTGGAGGTCACACGCCAGTATGGCATTTCCAAGATGCGATTCGGCTTATGTGTAAACCCACGCAGGTAGATTGGGAAGAGAGTGTTTTACCTTCGGATACATACACGTACAGTGTTTGTGCAGACAGTTCTTCTCGAACTTGATGATATTCAGCAACGAACAACGAGGAGCCTTCTCACCAGAAGAAATACTTTTTTATATCTCGTGTGCCCTTCGGTATGTGGAATCAGACCTCTCGCCTTCCAGTCTGACTGTATACTTTCGAATCTGGCTCAGAAAACTGTTCATACGCCCCTCTTCCCATCCCCACCCCACTTCCAGTTCATTCAGCTGTAAATAAGTACTTGGTCCTGTTCGCGATTGGGGAAAATAAAGCAGGAACAGACAGGAGTGGGACACTTCCCCCAAAAGCTGACCTCAAAGCAGTAATGTCTTCAACTTTTGATATCCTCAGCCTTAGGGTTATAAGATCACCATTTTGTATGTTTAATGTGAGATACCTTTTTTTATTTAGAACATTACTACAAGAAGGAGAGGATGAGTAAATATTCAAAATGGATTATTTTATGACAAAATGGATTACTTTATAACTAATGTATCTAGACTATGAACAACTTTCATGGATCATTCATAACATACACTTTTAGATTGGCTCACTTATTTGTCGGTTTTATGATGATTTAACATAATATGTTGCTAATTTTGTAGTGGACATCGAACA
>JAPXFY010000013.1:42929234-42941734 GCA_030674185.1 Monoplex corrugatus
TGATCTACTTGTGTCTGCCTCCATCAAGACTGTCTCGTTTGTTTTCTTTGCTGTCCATGGGACATAGATATTATTTTCAAATACTCTTGAAGGAAGGAAGTGTTTGTAAATGTCGAAGAGATATGAAGAAGTCGCTCCTGGTGCACGGACCAGATACACGAAATGAATGGCAATCGACTGTGGAGCATCTATATCGAGGAATTTGTAAACAAATATTGTCGGAAGCAGAATAGAAAGGTTGAGCTGAGACGTGCATTCGAAGGTGGTCAGATATGTAGGTGCAGAACTGTTAGTACATTTGCAGCTGAATGTTTTAAATCATTTGTACTTATCTGTGTCACAATTAATTTTGCATGTTCGTAATTATTGTGTTTTCCTTCTCTTGTATCCATGAGGGTATTTATGTCAAATGTTAGGTTACTCATGTCTCCAAACTTTCCGATTATTGTTATTTTTCGTTCACCGCCATTGTCAGAGTGTCCTGCTCATATTGCAGGGGTTGTGTGTTCAACCCTTGGGCAGGTCAAGTTTCTTTTCGTAAGCAGGTTGGTTCTTTCGATAATCAAAGTCACAGTCTAAGTCCAAGTCAAAACGCACTTTTATTGAGAAGGTTTCTCCCCCAACAATAGGGGTAAAGGTAAGAAAGCAAAAATCTAACAACTAAGTACAAGTAATCATTATTAGCTATCAGTATGAGATTTCTGTGGTTCAGTGCTTTAAAAACGAATATTACAAATTTGTTTTCGACATTGTTCCATCGAGACAAGCCATTAATAATGTAACTCTAAACACTGACGAGTGTCGATAGAACTTCATTGGGTTTGGGCAGACCAGCACGGAATGAATCTCAGTTCCAATGCAATCATCAAAAAAATACACAGCATGGTTCTTTTGATAGAACCATAGACTCAATATCTGATTACTCGTGTTCAATCCCTCCACCAACATTACAATCTGGCCTGTTCGCTGCCCATCCTAATGTTGCCATTATTCTAGTGATGCAAGCTTACTCTCAATAATAATAATAATAAAATTTTAGGTTGCTTGTTCCCTTGGAGAGCTCCAAGCGCCATTACAATTTCTTAAGAAGGCAAGACTATTTACACACTCATCCACAAAACTGCTCATCCGTACGCAAGTGTATATACACTTATCACCATAAAAGTATATATATAACATAGATTAAAAGGCTTCAGCACTTAAAACCTATGGCATCCGTTACACCTCATCACTTAAAACCTACGGCGTCCGTTTCATCTGGTGTTAACTCATACATCAGTCAGATGGAGTTTGAACAGGTGGGTCTTAAGCCCAGCCTTAAATGCTGACAATGTGGGGGCCTTTCTAAGTGACTGGGGTAGTGCGTTATAAATTGAAGGACAACAAATGAAAAAGAGCGTCTGCCATATTTCTCCAGATGGAATCGGGAATGGCAAGGTGACCGGCATTTGAAAACCGCAGTGATCTGGATGGCACATATAGGGTCAAGAGATCAGAAATGTATGCAGGGGACAGACCATGAAGGGAACGATAACAGAGTGTTGCTAATTTATACTCTTCTAATATGTCCCTTCTCCCCCCTCCTCTCCACTCTAGTAGACATTGCCGGTGCATGGAATTTTTGTGGAGGTTCAGGGAGTCTGCTGGATATTTCCTGGTAGAATTGGATGGAGCGCATATGGAATTGTACCAGCACGACGAATACCGCTTGAACGAACTCCACACTCCAAACTTCACGTTAGCTGATAACAATGTAATCCTTACAGATATAAAAACTTTTTTCGTTTTTTTTTTCACTTTGTGTGTGTGTGTGTGTGTATGTGTGTGTGTGTGTGTGTGTGTGTGCGTGCGTGCGTGCTGCGTGTATGTGTGTGTATGTGTGCGTGTGTGTGTGTGTGTGTGTGTGTGTGTGTGTGTGTGTGTGTGTGTGCATGCGCGTGTGTGTGTGGGAGGGGGGAGATTAGTCTTAAATTCCACTGTCCGCCATGTACTTTATTTATCTGACTAATCAGTTGTGGGCTAAAAAAGAAAACAGGAAAGAGTCCTTTCATTCAGCCCACCACGCCTGATGAGACTGTAATCCCCACAGTCAGTCTAATGGCCCGGTAGTTCTTGGTCTTCCTGGTTCTTCACCTTCCCCCTCTCCCTCCATCCCCCCTCCCCCTTTTTCGGTTTAGCTCGCTCATTTCATCTGACCAAGCAGTATTCGTCTGTGAAAACAGTTTTGTTCGAAAACGTGAGATGTTATTCATAGATGGACTGATTTGATGTTTCCTTTTTTAGTAGAAAATCATGTTACATTCATTATTTTATTTAAAATGCCTTTTCTTTGACTTTTTCCTAGTTTTGTTTGTCAAGCATTTTGTCATTTCCTAAATAACACTGAGCAGTGATTTGCTATTTAACACTGACCACATTTTGATCTAAAAGAAAAATCAGTTTCTGCAAGAATGGTGTTTTCTTTGTTCCATATCTTGCCATCTCTCTTGTCTCATCTACCACCCACCCCACATCCCCAACTCATCCTCACCTTTTCCTTACCTGTTGAATCGAGTGTGGTCTGTGTAGAAAATCAGGGAGCAAGTTTTGTGATTTTGTGTCCATCCTTCCCATGGCTTGACGAGAAACTCATTTCCAAAGTTAATGTAATGACCTACTTCTTTTTTTGTTCCATTTCTCATCTTATTTCTCTCTTCACATGCAACCACCACCACCACTACCTCTCTCATTGTTTGAGTGTCTATTTTCAGTGTGTAATTTCAATTATAGGCAGAAATGTGGCTTAGCAATTGGAAGTTTGACAAACGGCTTTTAGCTAATGATTTTAGCGTTGAAATCAAAACATTATTCCCATCGCTATTGTGACTGGTCAGATTCGTGTGATATATACTGATCTATAAGATAAAGATGAACAACTTCATTTCGAAAACACGGCATGCTATAAAGTGGTGGAGTGAGGGACTATTTTCTGGATTTATTTTTTCGCCCTCTCAATTCTCCCATCTCCCATTCACTCATTTTCCCCTTTCCTCATCTTTCTATTCAGTTAGGATATGTGTAGAAATCGGGGACTTCTTTTTGTTTTCTGTTTTTTTGTTTGTTTTGTTTTAGTTTGTTTTCATTCATCCTACCACCACCACCGTATCCCTACTAACCCAACGAAAATTTACTGTTTAAAGAAGTCCTAATGAAATACTTATCTTGTTCCATTTCTTGTCCCATGTTTTTTTTTCGCCTTCGCTTCCTTCCTAATCCTTTCCTAGCAACCCACCTACCCATTTCTCTTCGTCTGGCTAAACAGAGTTGGTTTGTGAGATAAACAGCAGCAAGTTCTTCACAAAGCACGACACGCTGTAAATAGATGGAATGATTGATGTTTTCCGCTGTTCCATTTCCTTCTTTCATCACCTCCCGTGCCATCACCTCAACCTTCCTTTTCCTTATCTGTCTGATCGTTTGGGAATTTGTGTAAAAACCAGAGACCAGTGACCGGCTAAGATGCCCAGACTAACCTTTCCTATTGGTTAACATTGTTATTTTTCTGTACAAATCTTCCAGGAAAACTTATTTTTACACCTGGTATTGTTTAAGAGCAAAAATATAGCGAAAGAATACAACCAAGGACGAAGACTCCGAAATAAAAAACAACCACCAAAACATATTCTAAGTAACTGGGTACTTTTGGAACCAGGCATATAGAAGCAATGAACAGAAAACAATGATTTACCATTGGGGAATTAAACTGAACGTAAAATGTCTGGTTAGCAATTTACAATCTAGCTGCCAATAAATAAGAAAATTAAGACTTAATTTCTGTGTGTGCACGTAGTTTCCTTTAAGGATCAATACAGTAATATTATTCTACAGTATTGCCATGTAAGGAATGAACATTCTCCCAAAGGCCTTTCTAATGGAAGTCAGTGTTCTAGTTCCATTTCTTGCCCTGTCCTTTTCTTCATCTACCGACTACCACCACCGCCAGGTAGTTCTCCTCACCTGACCAAGCATTGTGGTCTTTAGAGAAAACATTGATAAGTTTGTTTCCAAAACATAAAATGCTATAAAGAAAAGGAGGAGTGGATATATTTTTCTTTGTTTCGTTTTGAGTCCACCTCCCTCCTCAGAGGCAGATCCAAAGAAAGAGAGAAAGAGAGAGAGAGAGGGGAGAGAGAGAGAGAGAGAGTGAGTGAGAGACAGACAGACAGGCAGACAGACACATAGAGACAGAGATACACAGAGAGAGAAGAGACAATGAGATAAAGAGATAGAGAGGGTGAGAGAAAGAGAGAGCGCTCGTCAGAGAAGGAGAGGGAGAGAGAGTGAGAGAGAGAGAGAGAGAAACAGACGGACAGACAGGCAGACATACAGACAGGCAGACACACACACAGAGACAAAGATACAGGCAGAGAGAAGAGACAAAGAGATACAGAGATAGAGAGGGTGAGAGAAAGGAGAGCGCTCGTCAGAGAAGGAGAGGGAGAGAGAGAGAGAGAGAGAGACAGACATACATACATACATACAGAGGAACAGAGAGAGACAGAGAGATAGAGATAGAGAGACGGAGAGAAACAGAAAGAGAAGTTAGTGATAAAGACAATGAGAGAAGAGAGAGAGAGAGAGAGAGAGAGAGAGAGAGAGACAGACAGACAGACAGACAGACAGACAAACAGACAGACAGACAGACAATCAGACAGACAGAGAAAGAGAGAGAGAGAGAGAAAGAGAGAGAGAGACAGACAGACAGAACGACAGACAGACAGACAGAACGACAGACAGACAGACAGACAGACGTATGACGTCAACAGTCTCGCATCAAAGCTAAGAGACGCTGGCGGCTTACCAAGAGGAAGGGTGGAGATAGACGACGCAAATCGTTGATGGCTGGAGCAGCCAAGAGATCAGGACAGACATAATGACACAGACTCTGTACTGAATGACAGGGGCGCTTTAGCCAAGTGGGGAACGATATCAGACTTCCAACAGGAAAGTCTGGGGTTCGAAACTGTTTGAAATAACAGCTGATGAATAAAAAGTGAACATGTTCTTTCTTTCTTTTCTTTCTTTCTTTCGTTCTTTTTTTCTTTCTTTCTTTCTGTTCTTTTTCTTGTTTATTTTTTTGTTTTTGATCTGCTTCTACAGAACTACTTGTTTCTGAACCTCTCCCGTGGGTATGAGCACGCAAAAAGATCATATACGCACGATAAATATTATGTAAGCCGTGTCAAACGCACACACACACACGCACAGGCACACGCGCACGCACGCACTCACACACACGCACACACATACATAAATATGTCCGTGTTTCTGTCTCTGTCTGTGTGTCTCTATCCCTCTCTGTCTCTCCCTCTGTCTCTCCCCTCCTCTCTCTCTCCCCTCTGTCTCTCTCTCACCATCTTTCTCTCTATGATCATGGCCTGTTTCTGTCTCTCAGCCGTCTGTATCTGTCTCCATCTGTGTTCTGTCTACCTGTCAGCATGCCTGCCTGTCTGTCTGTCTGTCTGTCTGTCTGTCTGTCTGTCTCTCTCTCTCTCTCTCTCTCTCTCTCTCTCTCTCTCTCTCCTCTCTCTCTCCAGCGCCAAAGTAGGCCAGGAGAAAAGGCAAAAACAGTGACGCAAATCACTTTCAATATGAATCGGTCGGCGAGCTCGAATAGCCAAAGCTTTGTCAACACCACTATACAAGAAATAAATTTCCCCAAGTAAAAGCGAGCTGAAAACAACGATATATTCTATTTTCAGACGTACATCTAGTGGCATTATCTGGAGAAACGTGATGATACTGTGTCTAGATGCTATGCGATCCCTTTTCTATCGCAGCTCAGCGAAGACATCGTGAAACTGTTTCAGTCGAGTCATGAATGTGACCAAGATGGTAAACACTTTTTTAAACGATAAAAGGATGGGGGAAAATAGCCATTTCAACTTAGTTTAATTTTAAGTTTCTCCAAAGATAGATTTTCCGCGCTCGGAATAAAATCCCATGGTCACAGACACTGGGTGATGCAAGAAGATCCAAAATGGACATGACATAAATCATATGCCCGCACGTAAACAGTGCAATGGCAAAGTAAAGTAAAACTGTGGCACGCCTGGAGGGGGGGGGGGGTTGATCCCCACGTCCCTTTCGTCATCAACATGGCGCCATAACCATCTGAGCAAACGGAGCCTTAAAAATGCTTTCTGCCAGATAACTGAAGCCACGATCCTATGTTATGAGCATGTTGCTCTACCCGATTGAATTGGCAACCCCGAATTTCTGGTTACAGCGTGGACTCTAGGGGGACAACTATCAGTTATGGCACTATTGTTGTGGCAATGGTAATCATAAAGTAAAGAAAGAAAGAATGAAGTAGGAAAACAAAACAAAACAAAACAAATTAATACAAATACAAATACAACATAAAGCAATAGAAAAACCCATCATGAATAACAAATGAAATCCTGGATGCGTGTGATTTTAAGAGATATGTAAAAACGAAGAAAATACCTGAACAGGAGTTGTAGCATGCACACAAATCAACACAAGGATAAAAAAAAAACCATGAAATATAAATTGAGAAACAGTTTGGATGAACATTTCAAATTGTGAGACTTCAGGAATCAAGACCATCTCATCATCATCATCAGGTGCCCTGCCGCATGGCGTTGGCGACCATGGACTTCCATCTGTCTCTATCTCTCGTTGCCCCTAGCATCTCCCCCACCCTCCTCGTCCCCAGCCACTCTGCAAGTCCGTCCAGCATTTTCTCCCTGGGTCTACCCGGAGCTCTCTTTCCCTCTAGCTTTCCCGTTGTGACCAGATGCTCCAAATCCCACTTCCTCATAAAATGGCCTATAAATGTTGCCTGTCTTTTCCTAATCTTCCTTATGAGTGATCTACTTGTGTCTGCCTCCATCAAGACTGTCTCGTTTGATTTCTTTGCTGTCCATGAAACTCTCAACATTCTTCTTAGAAACCACATCTGGGCTGCCTCAATCTTGTTCTGGCTTTGTTTGTTGACTGTCCACGCCTCGCATCCGAACAACAGTATTGGTTCTATATAACATTCAAGACCATCTAAGACAAGGAAAGTGAATGCCTCACTAAAGATGAAGACATCCTCGACAGGTGGACTGAATAACATTCAATTAATTGAGTGCAACCATCGGACACAGGACACAGCGAAGGGACAGATCTGGATTTGTCTGACAGTGCTGATTATCCGAATTTTTATTCCTCTTGTCCTTAGCCTTTGTTAGCCTTTTGGCCTGTCTTCTGGATACTATTGGAATTCTGTCCTTTCTTAATATCTTCTGTTACCATGTGTCTTTATGCTTTTCTCTTGGCCTTCGGCCACCATTCCTTTTTTTTATTGATCCCAGTCCGTGCGTGTTTGTTTGTGTGTACCCTATTATTTCTCTGATCGTGAAGCTTACTTTTGCTGCAACACTGCCACCTGAACATTCCATTTTCTGCCAATCTTCAGCTTGGGCTGGACTGATCTCACAACTACATATCCCAAGGTCTCAAGCATGAGCAGAAGCCTAACCTTTCCCACTATGCACTCCTCGATGTTGATCTGTATTGGTAAATAAAATTTTGCCTGGCGACAATAGAGGGTAAAGTCAATGAGACCAGATGGGATACCAAGCCATTTCCTCATGTAGTTGTTAATTTGGCCTCCATTGATTCCAATGTACTGTTACTGATATTGTTATCAGCAGAGGCCACAAGTGCTTTGGAGTCAGGATGGACTGTGGACACCATACTTTTTATTTGCCAAGGAGACCACACTGGTCTATTATTTGCAGTTTCTTGGTTTCCATACCTCATTTTGTGTCTTTCATGGACTGGAAGTCACTATAGCATTTTCCAAGGCTCTTGACTTGGCTTTCTGTCATGATTGAAATAGATGGCTGCTACAGTAAACGTCACTGATTCGGCCGTTTTACCTTTCTGCAACGTCCTGTTATTTCTTTGGTTTGTAACTCATCGTGGATGAGGCGACTAACTCGTCGAAATGCTTCAGGATCTTATATGCTTCCTCCTCTTTATAGAACTCACAGTTGAATTATCTATGAAGGCTTTTAAAGGGGCTATTTGGTATCTATTTCTGACATCAGCTGAACCTGAACTGCTCACTGCTGTTTCAAGATGATCTCCACTGCCAACAAGAAAGATACTGGAGAAATTGCACAGCCCATTGCTATGTCCACTTCCAGATTGATCCGGTTTGTTGTGTATTCCTTTGTGGAAAACCGCATTGAAAACCCATGTAAGTTATTTTTTCAGCATTCCTGGGATGTTCTTTTGGATATAATACGTGTCCAGAGCCAGTTCAATTATCTTGTATGGGACTGATCATACACATTTGTCAGATCGAGTCACACCACATCGAGGTCTCTATTTTCTGCTTTAGGACTTTGGATTTCTTCCGAATTTATTGTGGCATACTCTATATAGCCAAACACACCTGATATACTGTTTTCAGGACTGACATATCCAGATACTCATTCTTTGATATTGGTCTAAATCGGTTGATGTTACTTGAATGATGTAACTCCATCAGTTACCATCTATTGGTTGCTTATCTTCCATGCTGATCTTGTCTGTGTGTGAAGCCACTCAAGGACATTAGGATATTTCCTATACAGCAGGTAAGATATTCACTTAGGCCAAGGTGATGATTTAGATTTGGCTTTAAGAACCACTGTCATCACTTCAGCCAGTATTAGTGACTGTTATTAAACATTTTCTCGGGCGTTGCAGGCCGCGTCAGATTTTGATTCCAAGTTGTGCCTCGCTCTGAGAGTTAGAACATGTTTTCCTGAGAGGCTATTCCAGAGTTTCTTTGTCTACCGTGAGTGTCCCGGTTTGAATTGCTGGAAGAGTTTCCTGGATAACTGGAAGGGTTTTCTGACAAAGCCGTCTCGGATCTTCATGTCTTTGCTTTTCTCGTCCTTGCTGATCCAAGTTTGATGAAGGCGCTGTGCTTCACTTTGAGGCCTTTCCATATTTTCTCTCATCCTTACTCCACAGATTGCGAAGAGGCCTTCGTTTAATTTTTACGTTTCTATATTTTGTACAGATTTGTGGGGAAGCATTTTCGCTCTTAGTTGTTTTACCACATAGGTGTCCCTGCATTTAGGATATACCTGCATAGTGCCTCCGAATGTGGCTTGTTTGTTTTCTAGGGTGCTTGCTTCTGTCAGTGCATTTAGATTGTGGACTATTTCTTCATCCAGCTACTCCCATTATCCTTTTGCTCTTGCTGGCGGCAAACTGACTTTTTGGCGCCTACTTTCAAGAGCATGTGTAGATTCCTCGTCTGAATCATCAGTGTATGTGCCTTTGCAGCTGTGGTTTGATTCCTCATCACAGATTTCCGACGTCGTTTTTTGGTGGCGGAGTGCGCCGTTGTTCATTCATCAAAGATTTTCAGTGGATGCGGAGTAAAGCTGTTAGGCGAGCTGATCACACTCAGCCATGTTATTACACAGCTGCATATTTAGTGGACGTGCATGCTGGGTGTTTCATGTTTCTATGAGAGATGGCTAAATGGACAGATGACATCACGCAGAGGTCTCGAGAGAATTTTGCTATAACAGGCTGCCTCCATTTTTCACAACTCTAATGGAGCGCCCACTCAGCCAGAACTGTGAAAAATAGAGTCGGTTTGTGCAGAGTTTGTCTTATACAACGCCCATACACGCCTGCTGGGTTTGAGGATCGATAAGCCAAAAGTGTTCTAACTTTACTATTCATGGCAATGCAACATATGAAGCCGACAGCAGTGCTGTAACACGAATCGGTTCATTACATGACCACCTGATGGTAAGAAGATGAGTTATTGATCAGCTGAATGCCATGCTATCAGCGTTACTTAATCCCAAATGAAAAATAAAAAAAAACAACTGACAGACCCAGCATATACATGTACTGTGCCAGTAACGATGCAGTAGATTCCTGTTCACTGTGGTGTATGGGGCAGCAGGCAGACGTTCTGGAGAAGGGCAGTAAGCAGTCTACAACAACAGCAACATCCCATCTCCTTCAGAGAGACGAAGATCACCATGAAAAGAAACTCCACCCTTAATATAACAAAACTGACCCTACCTGTTACCCCTACAGTAACAACCCCCCCCCCCCCCAAATATTCATCTGAGGACTGGACACAGCCGCTTATTCCAACATGTGTGCCGGACACGGCCGTCCCACTCTGATGAATGTCCATGCCAGACAGGACCACAGTGTCCAGTGAACGTTCAACAGTTGTGCCCGCTGTTCAGAAATAAAAGAAATCAGCATTGGCTAAAGTGAAAAACTTAGGACGAGCAGCCCTGGGACAACGAAGAGGACTTGATGAAAACTGTTTCCTTCAACCAGACCACCGGACTGATATTTGAGGCGTAACCATGCTCAACAAAACATAAAGACTTAAAGATAATGTGGCCCGTTATGTCATTTGTATAGAGAGACATACTGATACCTCAAGGGTCGTTAGTTCGATCCTAAAGTGGATTCCAGATTTTATGCAGAACGTCTGGCACATTTGACAGAGCTGTGTACTCAAAATCTGATATCTCGAAATCAGTTTCAGCTCATAATATAAACATTAGCCATCAAGGCGGGGCAGAAATTGGATGAGGGAAAAAAGTCCAGTCCAATCCAACAAGTACACTGTTATATTCCTTGGACAGTAAGTTTTAGAACTGTCTATATATGTCCATAGAAAAGAATAAAGTAGAAACATTTTTTGAGTGGTTATATTCGTTTTTCTTAAAAGGGCACAAAGGGAGATAACATTAGCAAAGCAGAATCAACTGCAATGAAACAGTCAAATAAATTCAATGATAACTACTAAATAAGGAATTCATCATGTCTGTAGCCTTCGACTCTTCGTCTGAAAATAAGTCACACACACACACACACACACACACACACACACACACACACACACACACATATACACACACAATCTGTATATATAGCATATATATATATATATATATATATATGTGTGTGTGTGTGTGTGTGTGTGTGTGTGTGTGTGTGGTGTGGTATGTGTGTGTGTGTGTGTGTGTGTGTTCTTCAGTCTGGACTTTACGTCTGTCTACTTTTTTTAACGCCACAGGAGAAATAGACAGTGAGAGAGAGAAAGATGAGGTAACGCTAGTTGAATACTATTAAAAACTATGACGTCAGTTGATCTTGGATTACAAGCTGTGTATCATGTACTTTGTTTAAGCATTTAATATCACTTCGATATTGTTATATTCAGCCCGAGACATGAATGCAGACATATATTTATATCCACGTTTTTATTCATATTTATATCAATGTTTACGTCTATTGTTCAACAGAATTAGTGTGAAGGTCTCTATGCAGCATACCAGCGGCCTTCGTACCAAATATGATCATCCGTTTAATACAACAAGTAGCTTCGCGATTCAGATAAGCTATATATATGCATTAACACATCACCATAGTAGATAATCGACAAAATCAAACAAACACACAAACGAGCAGCCAAGCAAAGAAAGAAAGAAAGAAAGAAACGAACAAAGTGCTAATGTTCTGTGTTGTTCGTATATCTAGCTTGATGCTGTCTGGTTGGTTTGTTTCTTTGTTCGCTCTTTGTTTGTTTTGTTCGCTCTTTGTTTCTTTGTTTGTTTGTAGCATTTTGATATATATCGGGTGCGCATTATGTATATGCACGTTGTTTTACCTACACTGTAAAGCGAAATATTTACAATGTATTCTACTTGATGTTCATTGTTACATATATCAAGTTTATTGTTTCAGTTGTTGGTTATGGTAATTCAACTCATTTGTGAAAATATCCCTCCTCTCCTCCAATTGCCTTTATCTCCACCTACACCTTCGCCACTCCCCCGTCCTTTTTTTTCTTTTCTCTCCCCCCCCCCTTCTTTTTTCTTTTTTTTTAAAACTTTTTTTCCCCTTTTATTGTCTAAAATCACTTCAGTGAATATACATTCAACCAAGGACCACCACCACCACCACCTACACTGTGCGATCGATATGTTGTTGCAATGTTTGCACATTCAGTCTTTACTGCACATCATGCTGGGTGTTTTTTCCTGTTTCAATAAGTGTCTGGACACAGACATGATTCACAGGATACTTAACTTGCATACATGACATTGTGCGTGCACATGTACATGTACACACAACAGGTCTACAATCATTTTGACCTGGGAGATCGGAAAAATTACCACTTTTCAACTACAAGACGAGAGATACCCAGGGAAAATCGAACCCAGATCTTCCAATTAGAGATCGGACGTATTATCCACTGGACCAACTGCACTCGTAGGCAGTAGCATAATTATGTGATTTATTTTTCGTTACTGAATAGATAACTGTGTATCTTTAATTATATACTACATAATTCATACATATATATACATATATTAATATGCAGAAAGAGAGAGAGAGAGAGAGAGAGAGAGAGAGAGAGAGAGAGAGAGAGACTCACAGACACACTGACACACAGA
>JAPXFY010000013.1:42949234-42951734 GCA_030674185.1 Monoplex corrugatus
ATTCTCTTGCTCTCTCGCTCACTTTCTCTCTCTCTCACTCTCTCCATGTCTCTACCTCTGTTTCTCCTCTCTTCTTGCCTCTCTATCTGTCTGTCTGTTTGTCTGTCTGTCTCTCTTTCATTCGAACATACACACGCATCTGCACACACCGCAGGTCGATATGAAAAAAAATATCCCTTCAAAAAGAACAGAAAAAAATCATCAACATACATATAGATAGGTTGATAAACAGATAGATAGATAGATAGATAGATAGATAGATAGATAGATACAAATATGGATAATAGATAGGCAGATAGATAGATACACAGACAGGCAGGCAGACAGACAGATAGATAGCTAGATAGCTAGCTAGATAGATAGATAGACAGGTAGATAGATAGAAAGATACGTAGGTAGGTAGACAGATAAAAATAGCTAGCTAGTTGGATAAATAGATAGATAGATGTACAGATATAGATAGACAGACAAATAGACAGGTATAGCTAGATATGTATATTAAAAAAGCATTATGTATGGATAATTTGCTTACATTGCCTTGTTTCTTTCTTTTTTTCTTTTCTTTTCTTTTTTCCGTCCCTTTCCTTTTTATACGATGCCGTGCAGGCACAGAGAGAGAGGACAGAGAGAGAGAGAGAGAGAGAGAGAGAGAGAGAGAGAGAGAGAGAGAGAGAGAGAGAGAGAGAGAGAGAGAGAGAGAGAGAGAGAGAGGCAAAGTTGCATTTTGTTGTGCTCTTGGGTGCTGACGGTTGGGCGAACATGCATTGGAAGATGCCAGGCACTGCCGTTTTCCATATTGATTTGCCTTCCTCTTGACAAGACAGGTTCCTGTTTTAGTGGTAGGGATCAATAGCGCCTGAAACTTTCATCATCTTGAGACCCCGCTGGATGGCCGGAGAGCGCCATTGGAGCTTGATTGAATGATCCATAGATACAGACAGTAACAAAGATAGGCCACCCAGAGGGCACATGATTTCGCTCTCTGTCTCTGTCTTTTTTTTTTTCTCTCTCTGTCTCTCTGTGTGTCTCTGTCTGTTTGTCTCTCTCTCTCCCTCCCTCTCTCTCTCTCTCTCTCTATCTCTCTCTCTCACTATCTATCTATCTATCGATCTATCTATCTGTCTCTGTCTGTCTGTCTCTCTCTATGTCTCACTCACTCACTCACTCACTCTCTATCTCTTCTCTCTCTCTCTCTCTCTCTCTCATTCTCTCTCTCTCTCTCTTTGAGCGTTCAGCTTTCCCCTTCGATGCCTGTATGTACATCATTTTGTCCACACTCTATCAGTTGTACGTTGCTGCACAGTCTCCATAGTAATTCTTTGCTGGGTATGAATGTTTCATGTTTTCGTAAATCATCAGATATTGAGATGACATACATGATCACTAACGTGCACATTTGATCTTCTAAGTGCCAGTATAAACACAATAGGGTGTTTAGGCATTAACCGCAAAAGGTCCACACACATGTTGACCTAGGAGATTGGAAACATTTCCACCCTTTACCTAACAAGGTAGGAGGTACCCAGACATGATCGAAACCCAGAGCTTTCGATTAGAAACCTGACGTCTTTCCCACTTCACTGCAGCGACTACGTATTATCATGTAAGTCAGTTTCAGCAATGATTCCTGACATGCTTTGATTGGCGCCTCATAGCTCGAAACAAATTGCAACGTTTCAGTTCTTCTTGCCATTATCTTTCAACTTCAGGAGTATCTAAACTTGCGACTTCTCTGACATTGTCTTGCATCAATTGTCATAACCCTCTGCTCTCTGGCCTGCCTATTTCTTCTGTTGCATTCTCCCAGTGTATTCGGATTTCCGTGGCCCGTCCTGCCCTTCGTGAAAAGAGGCATATTCATGTCACTCCCTTGCTTAACTTTTTTCCATTGGCTGCCCGTTTCTCAAAGAATTTCATACAAAATGCATTCATTATGCTACACGTGTATCGTTGGTACTGAACCTATTTACCTTCGTGACTACCTCTAAACGCACACTCCTCGCGACCGCTCCATTTTGTTTCTGATACCAGTTGTTTACACCTTCTTTGACACACATGTACCACAGTCGGTTGAAGCTCTTTTTGTGTGTCTAGTCCATAAACTGGAATGATCTTCCCCCGTCTATTCGCTGATCACAATTCCTGTGGAACGTCAAGTCTAGCTTGAAGACATGCCTTTTTATCCTGCAATGATTTCTTTCTACGTATATATGCTCCCTCTCTTGCAGCACTCCCCTCCTGTACCCCCCCCCCCCCCCCCAATTCGCGTGTGCATTGTGTCCTAGAGTTTTGGTAATTGTTGGGTGATGTTTTGGTAAGTGATTAGGGTGCGCGCTTTGGTTTGATTCTTATATCAAGATTGGGCGCCTTGTAAATCTCATTATTATTTTTGTCATCATCGTCGTCGTCGTCATCATCATCATCATTATTATTTTTGTCATCATTGTCGTCGTCGTCATCATCATCATCATCATTATCATCACCATCACCACCACCACCA
>JAPXFY010000013.1:42954234-42961734 GCA_030674185.1 Monoplex corrugatus
TCTCGTCCCTGGAGAAGCGGTCGAAGCTGAGCGCTACGAAATGCAAGGTGATGCCGCTCATCTGGGCAGCGTTGATGCCGTAGAAGGTGAAGGTCTCGTCATACTGAGGGTTCAGGGTCTTCCTCACCACCCGGGTCTTGCACTTGTGCTTCTTCTCGGGCAAGAGCTGCAGCTTGACGTACGGGTCGCAGCTTCCCACAGTGGGATCACGGGGAGGCGGGAGATCGTCAGCGCGGACGATGCTGACCATCAGGGCGCACTTGGCTTCGTCATGTTCCACGGAAAAGCTGAGCGTCCCGAGCTTGGTGGGTTGAGGCTGGCGGACCGCGCTCTCTTGGGCCTCCCCGGCGCGGACGTCCTGTTCGGTTCTCTGAACCTCTTCTTTCTCCGGCGTGGCTCCGTCCTTCTCGTTCTCCAGGTAGACGTCAGCGGCCGTCATGTACATGGAGTCTGACCCCCCGCTGCTGCTCATGGAATGGAAACTCGTCATGGGCATGCGTTCGAGAGAAGACTCGCCCCCTGGGGGTGTGATGGGGCTGGTGCCTTTGGACTTCATGACTTTGGGTCCCGCGCCGGTCCCTCTCACGGGCAGGCTCTTTTTAAAGCTGCCTGAACTGCTCTCCTGGAGGCCCTTCTTGATGGCGGAGGACAGGCGATTCTGGGCATTGCGCATCAGGCGCCGGCGGTAGCACTTGTAGGCCATGGCGGTCAAAGCGGCGAGAAAGACGATGCAGCCTGATGCTATGCCCACAGCTACCCCTGCGGTCACTGAAACAGAACGTGGTGCTGGGGATTGAAACAACCATTGCGTTCAAAGTAGGTGTTCTTCTTCCAACACGCAAAAACCACAGCAACAAATACGCATACATATCTACGTAAACACACACAATACTCACACAGACACACACACACACACACACACAAACACACAAACACACACACACACACACACACACACACACACACACAACACACAAGACACACACACACACACACAATACAAATACATACCACACACAACACACACACACACACACACACATACACACACTCACGCACATACACACAAACAACACACACACACAAACAAACCAACAAAAACAAACACAAACACAAACAAAATACACAACACAACACAGAAACACACACACACACACACACACACACACACACACACACACACACACACACACACACACACACACACACACACACACACATACAAACACAATATTATATACATGAATAAGGTCGAATATAAATGTTTAGTATCTTTGTTGTTTATGTGTAATTTGAAAAAAAAAAGCAACAGAGAAATCTAATCCCATAACACTGAGATGGGGTTGTAGGAGAATGAGGTGATAGACACCCTTCTACTACAACGCCAGCTGTTTAATGTAGAGTCCAATGAATTTCTATCGCTGCTTTACCTTCCGCAACTTCTAAGAAAGTTTGGCAACTAAATGCAAGAATCTATGTATGTATGTATGTATGTATGTATGTATGTATGTATGTATGTATGTATGTATGTATGTATGTATGTAAGTATATATGTATGTATGTATCTATCTATCTATATCTATCTATCTATCCATCTATCTATCTATCTATCTATCTATTATATCTATCTATCTATCTATATATCTATCTATCTGTCTACCTATCTTCTCTATCTATCTCTCTATCTCTCCATATCTGTATCTCTCTCTCTCTATCTATATATCTATCTATCTATCTTCTATCTATCTACCTATTTATACATACATATAACATATATGTATGTATGTAGTATGTATATATATATATATATTATATATATATGTATGTATGTATGTATATGTATGTATGTATGTATGTATGTATGTATGTATGTGTATTATGCCTCCGCCAGTCGAACGGCGATTATGGATGATGCACCGTAGCGTCGTGTCGAGATGAGTTGACGCCTCTGGAGCAACTTCGTCTGTGCTTGTAACGCCGATGCAAGAAGGCAGACTCTACGTTATTGGATGCTTGTATAGATGTTGACCATGGGGTTACCTCTCTTTTCTTCAGCTAAGATTTGGATCTTGTTTTTCGTCCAACCTGAGTTGTGTCTGGAGCACACTGCGCCATCTGTTGCGGTCGGCTGCTGTGTCTTCCCAGCTCTCTATGTTGATGTCCAGAGCTTTCATATCGCACTTGCAGACATCCTTGTATCATAGCTGGGGACGGCCAACAGATCTCGTGCCAGAGACTAGTTCACCGTAAAGGATTTATTTCGGGATACGTCCATCTTTTATCCGGTGCACTTGACCAAGCGGGTGTAGCCTGCGTTGCCCAGGCAATGTGTGCATGGTGGGGAGCCCAGCGTGAGCTGGGACCTGGGCATTTGATATTTTATCGCTTAATTTGATGCCGAGGATGCAGCGAAGGCAGTGCAAGTGAAAGCTGTTCAGATTTTGCTCTTGTTTGGCATATGTTGTCCATGATTCCTGCCATACAGTAGAGTGTGATGATGCTGGCGTTGTACACCACCATCTTGGTCGGAGTTGTCAGCTTTGGGTTCTCCCAGACGTGAGCAGTAAGTCGATCGGAGGTTGCTGCAACAATGCCAATGCACTTGTTGATCTCGGCATCGAAGAACAGATTGTTGCTGGTGATGGATTCGAGATACGTGAACTGGTGGACGACATCAAGTTTGTAGTTGTCGATGGTGATTGGTGATGACAGATGGAGTGTCCACTTCTTGATCAGCACGTTTGTCTTTTTCAAGCTGATGGTCAGACCAATGTCTTTACAGGTTGGAGAAAATCTGTCTGTGGGGCACTGGAGTTGTTTCTCGGTGTGTGAGGTAACAGCAGTGTCATAACCAAAGAGCAGGTCCCTGATAATGGCATGGCGAGCGTTTGTCTTTTCTTTCAGTCTTGCGAAGTTGAAGAGTCGCCCGTCGGATCTGGGGCGTAGGTACACCCCTTCCGTTGCAGTCGCGAAAGCATGCTTGAATAGCATGGAGAAGAAAATGCTGAACAGGGAGAGAGCAAGGATACAGCCTTGCTTGATACCACTTTTGATTCGAGGGGTTCGGATATGCTGCCCTCATACCGGATGGTTACCTTCATATCGTCTTGGAATGACCTGGTAAGGCTGTGCACCTTTTAATAGCTTCATATTTTCAGGAGAATGTTGAACAGTCTATCCCTGCTGACCAAAAAAAAATCAAAAGCCTTGGTGAGGTCGATGAAGGCGATGTAGAGGGGCATTTCCTGTTCTCTGCTCTGCCAACAAACTCACCACATCCACGTTTCTCTCTGACTTTGACCAACTGCTTGACCACTACTGCCTCTTACCTGGAAATCTCATCATTCTAGGTGACATCAATGTCCACTATGACAACACTCACCGTTATGACACAAGACATATCATCAACTCTCTGTCCAATCACAATATGACTCAACACATTTCTGAACCAACCAATCAAAAAGGTCACATTCTTGACTGGATCATTTCTCGTGATCACCACAATTCAGCTACTGACAACTGCTTAGTTCTTTCTACCCGTCTAACTTCAGCCCTTCCATCTGACCACTCTGCAATTCTCTGTTCTCTTGACATTTCTCCTCTTCCCGTACCACGCGCACAGTGACTCGACGCAATCTCAAATCTATCGACCTCTCCACATTTTCATATGATGCCTCCCGTCTCCTTTCTGAAAAGTCACATAACCTTGCCAATGAATTCTATACTACTCTCCACCATCTTCTGGACACTCATGCTCCAGCCACAACCCGTCTTTTACCTGACCGCCCCCCTATCCCCTGGCTCACTCATGAGATTGCCTGTGCAAAACGTACCCGCCGCAGAGCAGAGCGCCGCTGGTGCACATCCAAACTCACTGTACACAGGCAACTTTTCCAAGCCTCTAAAACAAAAGTATCCACCCTCATTGCATCTGCAAAAACAAGCTATTTCCAAACCAAAATCCTGAATGCCTCTTCTTCAAAAGAACTCTTTACAACCATGAATCATCTCCTTGGCACACGAAAAGACTTACCTCTCCCAACAAAACATACAAATGAAGAACTCCCATCTGTATTCTCCAAGTATTTCACCACCAAAATACAAACTCTTCGTGACAGGCTTAACAGGACACCCTGTCAACCATGCCCACCTGACCCTTCCTTCTCTGGCACATCTCTCACTACTTTTACCCCAGTCTCACAAGAAGAAATTTTCAACACAATCAGATCCATGTCGTTCAAAACCTGCGAACTGGATCCTCTTCCAGGTTCTCTCTACTCCGATTGTCTCCCTACTCTCCTCCCATTCATCACTGACATTATCAACACTTCTTTTCAAACTGGAACTGTCCCAGATTCTTTCAAGTCTGCTATTGTTCACCCTCTCCTCAAGAAACACAATTTAGACCCAAATGAACTGAAAAATTACAGGCCTATCTCTAATCTCTGTTTCTTGTCAAAACTCCTTGAAAAGGTCGTCCTCAACCAGCTGAACTCTCACCTGTCTGCCAACAATCTCCTCAATCCTTTCCAGTCAGCCTACCGCCAGTGCCATAGCACTGAAACTGCCCTACTACACATTCTCAACAATCTCCTCCTTGCAACTGATACTGGCAAAGTCACTCTCCTCACACCCTTGATCTATCTGCAGCCTTCGATACCATTGATCATGGTATTCTCCTTTCTAGACTTCATCATACTTTTGGCATCTCTGACATTGCTCTCTCCTTTTTCACTTCGTATTTATCAAACAGAAAACAAACTGTTCTCATCAATGGCACTTACTCTCAACCTGCATACATGACCTGTGGTGTTCCACAAGGATCTGTCCTTGGCCCTGTTCTTTTCACTCTTTATACCTCCCCCCTGTCCACCATCATCAACTCCCACTCTATAAAACACCACTTCTATGCTGATGACACCCAACTTCAAGACAGTGACTCACCTGATAATATACAACGCCTGTTGACTCGCACCACTGAGTGTTACTCGGACATTAAGAACTGGATGACACACAATAGACTTCAGCTTAATGACGACAAGACAGAAGCTATCCTCATTGGCACCCTTCAGAAACTTTCCCAGCTGCCTCCTCTTTCTCTCCCATTATGTAACACATCAGTCCCAATTTCTGATTCAGCTAAAAACCTTGGTGTCTGCATTGACTCTACCCTGTCCATGAACAACTTTGTTTCTCAAACTGCCAGATCTTGCTACTATCATCTCCATCGTATAAGCCTGATCAGGAAGTATCTCTCTGTCGAAACAACTGCAAAACTCGTTCTCTCCTTCATAATGTCTCGCATTGACTATTGCAATTCACTCCTGTCTGGTCTTCCTGCCTCCACCATTCACATCCTACAGCGCATTCAAAACAATGCTGTACGCCTTGTACTCAAAAAGAAAAAAGCTGACCACATATCTCCTCTCCTGGCACAACTTCACTGGCTCCCTGTATCAAAGCGCATACAGTACAAACTAGACACCATGTGCTACAAAAGCCTCAATAACGCAGCCCCCGATTACCTGTCAAGCCTACTTGAGATCTATGTTCCCTCACGTACCCTCCGCTCTGCCTCCGATCCTCTGACTTTTCGCTTTCCACTCACTAAGCTCAATACCTATGGTCCACGAGCCTTCTCTGTTTCTGGTCCACTCTCCTGGAACAAACTTCCTCTCTCAGTCCGTCAGCAACCTACTTTTGCCTCCTTCAAGTCCGCCTTCAAAACTCACCTTTTCTCCTCTGCATAAAATCCTAACCTCACTCAACCCCCCTCCGCTCTGTCTCCGCTCGGAGGGGAATCACTTTGTTTTAATATATAATTGTATATGATGTGCTCTCTGTGGTTTTCCATTGGTTTTATTCTTGCTTTTATTGCTTTTATTCTTTCTCCCCATTTGTGGCCATGCGTGTGTGTGTGTGTGTGTGTGTGTGTGTGTGTGTGTGTGTGTGTGTGTGTGTGTGTGTGTGTGTGTGTGTGTGTGTGTGTGTGTGTGTGTGCGTGTGTGTGCGTGCGTGCGTGTGTGCGTGTGTGTCTTTTCGGCGCTTGGATTTGATTTTGTCGAGATTTTGCGCTATATAAATATTGTAATTATTATGTATGCATGTGCGTACGTATGTATGTATGTATGTATGTATGTATTACGCTTAGATTTATGTATGTATGTATGTATGCATGTATACGCTCAGCTTAGATTTATGTATGTAAGTATGTATGCATGTATGTATGCATGTATACGCTCATATGTATGTAGATATGTATGCATGTATACGCTCAGCGCTTAGATTTGATTTTATCAAGATTTTGCGCTATATAAATAAAATATATTATTATTATTATTAGAACAAAAATCAGGTCCACTATGGAGCGTTCTGATTGGAAGCCGCACTGGGACTCAGGGAAGATATGCTCAGCTAGCTTTTGAGACGCCCCAACACGACACAGGCACACACTTTGTCTACGATGTTCAGTAGGGAAATGCCCTTATGGTTGTTGCATTCGCTTCTGTGTTCCGTGCTTTTATAGAAGATGACGATTCTGGTATTTCTCATGTCTTGTGGTATTGCTCCTTCTCTCCAAAATAGACAGATATCATGAGGCTGTTCTTGCAGTGCTTGATGAGGTCTGTGGGGATGCCATCATTACCAGGTACTTTCCCACAGGCCAACTGATAATTGCCATGCAGAATTCTTCTAGTGTTAATTTGGTGCCTAGCTTCTCCATAATGAGCAGAGGATCGATGGCATTGAGGGCTGAGGTGGCAACAAAGTTCTCCCTGGAGTATACCTCTGAACAAGGTTCCACCCATCACTCCATCTGCTTCCTTTGTCGGTGATCACTTCCCCGCTGGTTGATCTGAAGGAGCTGTTGTGTTCTGTGTCTGACCAAGAGGTTTCTTGGTTCGTCGTACATACCTCTTATGTTGCATGTAGCTGCTGTTGCCTAGATGTCATCACTGTGATGTTGCTAGTCTTCTTTGGTATATCTGCTGTCTGTTGCACTTACCCATGACAGCTCTGAGTGTTTGCAGGGATTTCTCTCTTGGTGAGCGTTTGTATTCAGCAAGGGTAGCATGCTTTGCTTCAATAACTAGGCCTATCTCTAATCTCTCTTTCTTGTCAAAACTCATCGAAAAAGTTGTCCTCAACCAGCTGAACTCTCACCTGTCTGCCAACAATCTCCTCAATCCTTTCAGTCAGCCTACCGCCAGTGCCATAGCACTGAAACTGCCCTGCTACACATTCTCAACAATCTCCTCCTTGCAAATGATACTGGCAAAGTCACTTCTCCTCACACTCCTTGAAATGTCTGCAGCCTTTGATACCATTGATCATGGTATTCTCCTTTCTAGACTTCATCATACTTTTGGCATCTCTGGCATTGCTCTCTCTTGGTTCACTTCATATCTATCAAACAGAAAACAAACTGTTCTCATCAATGGCATTTACTCTCAACCTGCATACCTGACCTGTGGTGTTCCACAAGGATCTGTCCTTGGC
>JAPXFY010000013.1:42974234-42979234 GCA_030674185.1 Monoplex corrugatus
TTTTCTCTTTTTCCTAAATCTTTTATTTTCTCCGTTTCTATTCTACATCATTCCATCAACACGCTTTTATTTTCATCGAAGCATGTCTGATTTGTTGTATGTAAAATTTTGGGTGGTTTATTATGATGATGTTTTTTTAATAGTAGTAAAAATAAAAAGCGGGCAAAAAAAAAAAAATTTTCCTTGGGCCGAAAAAGGGAGAGGTTAGTAAGGGGATGGGATTTTGTTTTTATAATTTGCCCTTTTTTTTTTCAGACAATTGGTTTTAAAATTATATGATTCTAAAAAAGATATACATACTTTATCTGCATCGGCGCCGGCCTGCTGTGTGGGGGCCCCCATTTTTTTTCAAATATTTATTTATTTGGCATTTAGCTTTTAAAAAACGGGGAAAACAGGATAAGTTTTTTGCGAAAAATAGTTTGTGGAAATTTTTAAATTTTTTAAACAAAAAAATTAAAACCCGAACCATTACAACCCACCCGAGCAAACAAACCAAAAAAGAATCACTTAGTGAAAAAATTAATTCAAAAAAAAAATAAACATCCCAAAAAACCAAAAACCACCCCAAAAACACAACAGTTGAAATCCTACCCCCCAAATAAAAAATTTGGTAAAAAAATTTTAACCGGGGTTAAAAGGTGGGCGGTTGGGAAAAACATGCGCAGTGTAGGGAAAAAATAATGAAAATGTAATTGTTACAGAGTTAGTTTCTGTATTTTTTTCCTGAAGTAAATTCTTTTTTTGTAAATGTTGTGTAAAAAAACCCCGAAAAAAACCAAAAAAAAAACCACAAAAACAACAAAAACAACAAACCCAGGGCCCCAACCCCCACCCCAAAGAAAAAACAAAAAAAGGGGGAAGGCCGGGGGTGGGGCGCGGTTAAAAAACCGTTTTCTTCTTTCCAAAAATTTGTGAGGATTTATAAGAAAATTAATGGGCAAGAAAATAAAACCCCAAAAAGCGGCTGGGGGTTTGGGGGTTTTGGTTTGTGAGATTTGGTCAAAGAACTTGTTAAAACGGGAAAGGAAAAAAACCCCAAAACCAAAAAATACCTTTAAAAGGGGCATTTACGTAAAGGGTAGAAAATAAGCACCAACGGTTTTGGGGGTGAATAAAACCGGGGTTTCCGTCAAGTTGTTTGGGTTTTGGGGTTTTGTGTGTGGTTTTGTGTTGGCTGGGTGCGTGCAAAACGGTAGTTTTGGTTTTAGGGACTTTATTTTACCTTTTGGAGGATTTTAGGAAAAAAAAAAATAGAAAAATAATAAAAAGGAAAAAAACCTGGAATGGGTGAACCCCAAAAAAAAAAGGTGGGAAAGGGTCAAACTCAGAACAAAATGAGTTTTAAAAAAAGATACTTTTCACAAAAAGACGCAACACACCCACAACCCTTTTTCAAACACACCCCACCACCACCACCAACACACCACCAAAACACAAAACCCAACCCAAACATAAACCCACGAAAACCAACCCACACAAAACAAACCAACCAAAAACCCATTTGTAAATTTTTGGATAAAAAAAATATTTTTTAAAAAAAAGACAACTCCCGGGGCACAAAATTCATCGGAATTGTATATCGACGTTTTAAACTACATTTTTTTGGGTTCTTTTATAGGGAAAAAACTAACAGACTTTTAAAACCGTGGTTTTAGACTTGTTTTCGAATTGGTGAAGTGACATTACAAATTTGTAAAATTTGGAGTCTTTTAAAAAATAAATTCCCTGAATGTATTTTAAAAATTTTTAAAAAAAAAGGGGGCCTTTTTTCAAAAAAATGGTTACCCCAAAAAAAAACATAACATCCTTAAAGAGTAAATTTTAAAATTTTTATGAAAAAGTTTTTCGGGGAAAAAATTTTGAAAAATCAAAGTAACTAAAATTTTAAAAATTACTTTTTACCCCATTTCGTTAAACTACAACAAAAAAACCCCCCAACAACACATTCACACAAACCAAAACCCACAAACACAATTTTTTAAAAATAAAAACGGGTCCTGTTGACTTTCTGAAACAGCAAAGAACATTTATCCTGCTGTTTAAACACGTTTTGACCTGGTAAAAAGTCTAACTAAATCGGGATAAATAGCTAAAACACCACCCACAACCCCATTTTACAGGAAATGTAAACCGTTTTTTTAAATTTTAAAAAATATGCTTAACATTTCTTGGCCGGCAAAGGAACCGGGTAAAAAAACCGTCCCATTTTTTCCCAGGATAGCCCCCAAAAAAAAATGTTCAGCAGCTTTTTTTTCCCAAAATTTTTCTTTTTATGGGGGCAAATTATCTATTTTAAAACAGGGAAATGTCCTTTTTAAACTTTGATAAACATAAACCCCCCAATAATTTTTAAAATAGTTTTTTTGGATTAAAAATGTATTTAATCCTTGCAGCTTTTGATACAACCAAGACCAAAAAAACGGGCAAACACAAAATTTTTAAAAAAAAGGACAGACCAGACTGGGGCCTTTCTTGGTTTTGGCCGAAGTATTTGACAAAGGCCCGCAAACGGGGTGACAAACTGATTTCCCCCAAAAATTTAACTTTTTAATACCCTAAAAAAAGCTTCAATTTAAATCAGCCTCAGGGATTTTTTTCTCTTTTCCAAAAAAAAAGTTTGGGTGTACAAGAAAGTTAAATTTCATTGCAAAATTATGAAAAAATTGCGTTTTTCCCCATAATTTTTTTAAGGCGTTCTTTTCGATTAGAAAAAATTGCAAAATACGAAAAATGCAAATTTGGGGGAAACCAATTTACCGTTTTCCATGTTTTTTACTGCAAAATCTACCCTTTTTACAAAAATTTTTTAAAACAAAAAATTATCTGAAATATTTTAAAAAAATAACTTCCATCAATTTTTTGAGTTTAAAATTCAAATGTTTGTTCCAGTCCCTTTAAAACATTACTTTGTTTAGTTGTATTTAGAGTTCTTTCCAACACTTTTGATTTAAAGGTTATTTAATTTTTTGTATTTTTCTTTTTTTACCTCTTTTTAAAAATTGCCCCCTTTTGAAAAAAGATCTTAACTTTTTTTTTTTTTTTTCTTAAAAATTCACTCATATGAAAAGAGTTAAATCAAAGAAGAAGAACACAAACAAAACAGTGGGGGGGGAGGGGTAGGGGCGCCAATTTAAAAGGGAGTAATGATCCCCCTATAGATTTACTATTTGTGCCTTTGTATTTTTTTTTTTTTTTATGATTTATTTTTTTTTAAAATGAATTTTTTGTTTTTTTTTGTTTTTTTTTTTCAAAGAAAGGATGGAAACATTCCAGAAAATCTTTTGTTTTTTTATTGTTGGCAGGGTTTCTTTTTATTTATTTTTGTTTTTTAAATAATTTTTTCCCCTTTAAACCATCATTGTATAAAATAAAAAGCCTGCTTTATTATTATTTTTTAAATAATTTGGGGGCCAATTGGTTTTTTTCGCCTTATTAATAGGAGCAATTTTATACAGACGCACACACCCCAACCACAAACCCACCCCCAACCCCCCCCCAAAACAAACCCCAAACCCCAAAACCCCCGACGACCCCCAACAACCCACAAAAAAAAACCATATTTTGCAAACAATTATTGAGTTTTCAGAAAGATTAAAATCCCAGGGAGCTTTTAAGGTAACCCAAAATTATGGGGTTTTTTTTTTCGTTTTGTTCAAAAAGGAAATTTAATTTTAAATTAATTGGCCACACCTCGTTTAAATTCTCAAAATTTTTTAAAAAGCTTTTAAAAAAAGGCATGTTTTTTGTAAAAAAATATTAAAATTAAATAAAAAGAAATTTCATTTTTTCCCAATTTTTGTATTTGTCAGATTTTTTCCATGGTAACAAAATTTTAAAAATTTTTTGTTCTTTTGCTAGGTCTTCCCAAGTGGTAAAATTTTAAAACTGTTTCTCAAAAACCTTTCAGTTAAATTAAAAAAACCCATAACTTCCCCTTTTTTTTGGATAAAAAAATTTCAAAAAAAAAATAATTCTGGCTTTTTAAAATCATAATACCCAAAAAACATTTTCCCTTAGGCCCTTTTTTAATCTCCAACCCCCCAACAACACACTAATAATAATTAAATAAATTTTTTAATTAAGTTTATTTATTATAATCTGTGTATACAATATACAACAACAATGATACATAAAAAAAGTATATATTTTTTGTTTTAAAAATTTATATAATATATATAAAAATTTTATAAATTTTTAAAATCCCCCTAATTATCTTTTTATTATCTATTATTTATCCTTTTTGTTTCACTATCAATCTATCTACATTTCCCTATCTATTTGTCTATCTATTGTTGTTATTAGTTGATGAAATGTTTATGTATGATGTAAAAACATTTTAAAAAAATGGGGTTTTTTTTTTTTTTTATTATGGATGAAATAAAATAAATGTCCGGTCAAAAAAAGAATAAAATGTTCTTGGTGCCTTTTAAAGGGGGGGTAAATCTATCGAAAAATTTTAAAGGGCATTTGCCCCCTTTTTCCCTCACCATGTCTGCTTCCTTTTCTTTCACCAAATTGGCTTTATTTACTACATGTTCTACTGAACTTTTGATACTACTGTACTCCTTTTTCGCTGCTGTGCGTTGCGTTGCGGTCCCCCAGTTTTAATTCACAATATTTATTTATTTGGCACATTATCATTAAAAAAAAAATGAAAACAGGAGTCCATGTTTTGTATGACTGACAAATAGTTGTGGGGAAAAATTTTGAAACTTTATTAACCAACAACAATTACACACCAAACACAAACTCACAAAGCACCACGCACCACACACACACAAAAAACACACCCACAACACACACCCACCACACACACAACAACACATACACAAAACACAACACAACAAACCCCCCCACACACACCAAGTATGCATCCCCCATCCTACCCACCACACAAAAAACAAAATGAGTACAAAATTACCGGGGAACCGTGGGCGGTTGAAGAACATGCAAGTCTACGATTAAGGGAGAGAACCACACTAATGCCTCAAATGTCA
>JAPXFY010000013.1:42981734-42996734 GCA_030674185.1 Monoplex corrugatus
CAATATTCACATACTGCACATCAGAATACGACAAAATTTGAATACTGGAGAACACTATTTGTTTCTTTTGTCAGAAACATTTTCTCCCGGTTATCCTTCTGACAATACATAGTGTTCACGAATGATGAGTAAATTAAAAGACATGTAAAGGTCAACACATTTCTGGCTTATCTACTTGCTGCCTACTGGCAACGAAGATTCTCCGTTTCTTTGTGCTCTGGGCCAGCCTCTTTACAGAACACCAGGTGTATTTCAGGCCCTACTGGTCTTCCTTTATTGTTTATCGCCAGGTGCTCTTGTCAGTGAAGTTCGAATGATGACTACAACTTTTTGATGTTAGTTACCATCTTTTAAAGAAGAAAAACACAAGCCACTTAATAAAAATAAAACTTGGATATTGAAGTAATTGGATTTAACTTCTTTTTGATGTTGGTTGCCATCTTTTAAAGAAGAAAAACATGAGCCACTTAATAATAATAAACGTAGACAAAGTAGGATAGTGAAGGAATTAGATTTAACTTCTTTTTGATGTTGATAGCCGTCTTTTAAAGAATTAAAAACACAAACCACTCAATGAACGTACAATAGACAAGTAGGATGTTGAAAGGATCAGATTAACCCCTTTTTGATGTTGGTTGCCATCTTTTAAACAAGAAAAATGTAAGCCATTTTATGAAAATGAAAGAAGACAAAGTAGGACCTTGACGAGATAAAATTTTACTAAAAAATGCGAGGTATTTTGAAACGTTTTTACATAGGAATGCGTGCAGACGATATCACTGTGTATCTTAAATGTTAAATCTGCTAGATGAATTTGTGCGAATTTCTGGGCTACAGGTGAATAGAATAAAAACGGTACTTATGTGGCTCGGATCAGAAACAAAAACAATTTAACAACAAACAAAAAAACTGCTGTGGGCTTACTGGGAAAACAGAATAATGATTCTTGATATATCATCCCCCTCACCATCTTGTGCCCTGCCGCATGGCGTTGGCAATCGTAGCTCTCCATACGAATCTATCTCCGGTCGCTACGAGTACTTCTCCCGCCCTCTCTGTCTTCAGCCACCCTGCAAGTCCGTTCAATATTTTCTTCCTGTGCCTACCTGGTATTCTTGATATAGTCTTTTGTAATAACACTTCTGCGGGATTATTAAGTGAAAACTGGATGCACAAGAACTATAACATGAAGTAAGTGATTAACAATTGGGAAAAAATTGGCCTTAGCTTGTTTGTCAAAATTTGTTTCATTAAAACCCACCTCTTTTCACATTATGCAATGCAAGCCATATGTTTACCTTATCATGTGTTTGTCTAGTTAACACGTTGCTGTTTCACTTCCTTTGGAAAAAAAACCACATATAAGATCAACCTTATTCCAAGGCAATGAATCTAAATGACTAGATATTCAAAGATGTTACTTTTGGATATCATTACACACAAAGACTTTTTGACAAAACATGGTAAACATATTGAATCAGAAAACATCGTAAAACGGCATAGGTTTAATCAAAGTTCCATGCTGAATAAAGAAAACAAACCCGTAACCAGTCGCCATAGCACAGCAGTTTGCGCAGCTGACAACCAACAGGAAAGTTGTACTGTACATTCGAATCCCATAAAATCTTTGCGGGGGTTTTCGCCCCAACCGCTCTTACTCAGAGTTGGTTGTGTTATTGGCTCAATTCGAAAGACTAGGACCACATTGTCAAGTCTCATCCACTTTACGGATGCATCATTAAAGATTTTGTTTGTTTGATTTTGTTTAGTTTTGTTTGCTTGTTTGTTTGAATAGTGTTTCTTTGCTTGTTTGTTTGTATTTCGCAAATCTCATGACTGATACCACATATATCAGTATCTTCTAGGTCTGGTCAACGCCAGATATCAGTTTGATAGCAAGCATAGAACACGGTGCTGTTTTAAGCAGTTTCAATCCTAATGGAACTACCATGCATAATGGTTACTGTCTCCAGTTATCTTGACAGCATTGTACAATTTCTCAAGCTTCTTTGGTCATCAAAGTGGCATAGAAAATGAACCAAAAACGAAATCCCGTTTAAACCATACAATGGAAAACAAGAAAAGAGAGCACAACATTGATCTTAAACATATTCCAGCTTGTATTTAGATGAGTGAAACAGTATACGGCACGTCAGAACAATGTCAGCAATGTTAGAAAATAAATTGCATAATAGATAAACAAACAAAAAACAGATATATGAACTAATAAATAAATAAAGAAACAAATAAATAGAATAAATAAATAAATAAATAAGAAAGAAAGAATAAAAGAGAAAGAAAAAAAAGAAAGAGAGAAAGAAAGAAAAAGAATGAAGCACAAAACGAAAAAAAAAGAAACAAAGAAAGACAAACGAAAAAAAAAAAGAAGAAAAAAAGAAAGTAAGGAAAAAGAAAGAAAAAGAAAAACAAAAGAAAGAAACGAATAGATAAGTAATCGTTTCGGGTATATCGCATGACACAATACAAAAGCAAAAACAAAAACAAAAAAAGAAAAGTTAAGATGAATATACTTCCAGTTCAATCAAGCATCACTTTTTATATCACTACTGTTTATTAGTGTAAGAACAGCTCATAAGTATACAACACAAGTTCTACATTTGTCAACAATATTGAGTCCCAAGTATGAGAGAATTAACCAGCACACAGAAATGGTTGCTAACCATGACATAAACCAACAGAACAGACATCCGATGAACCAACACTAAGCTAAAACAAAGTCATCAAGCCATTCTAACAAGTTTTCTGTCTATATAGAGAATATTTAAAAAAATATCCAGTTTTTCTTTTACATTTCCATTCTTCATTCTGACCTCTAAGAAGAATCAGATAGCATCCCATTCTGACGTGAAAGACGACAACGGCAGAGTGTCATCAAAGTGAAAACGGGTTTAATCCTTTGACTCCATCACCCAATCCGCCATCATCCTGCATTTTCAGCCATGGATAGCAAAGCAAGAGCTGAATCATTTGAAGGAGGATTCCATCATGATTCTCCCAGCCGACAAAGGCCGTGCCGCCCCAGTCATCTTACCCAAGGGGCGGTACTATGAGAAAGCTTACAATCTGCTGGATGACAAAAAGACCTACCAACAGCTGAGCAAAGATCCCACCAGCAAGTATACTGCCCGTCTGACCAAACTACTGCAAGGCCTACAGAAGTCAGGAGAACTCTCCTCAGAACAGTACCGCAGATTGTACCCTCAGCTACTGATGTGCCCAAGTTCTACGGACTGCCGTAAAAGATGTACCCTCCTCCCATTGTTGCCTCTAGAGGATCCCTGATGTATGAGACGGCCCGCTTCGTTGCAGACATCCTCTCGCCTTTGGTAGGAAAGACAGAACATTCCATTGCAAATAGTGCAGACCTGGTGAAGAAGCTGTCGAAGTTTGTACCTCAACCTGATGAGATTCTGGTGTCCTATGACGTCACAGCCCTGTTCACCAGTGTCCTTGTGAAGGACAGCATTGACATCATCAGGGGCAGGTTACAGGTCGACAACAGCCTTCGGCAACCACCAACCTGCCAGTGGAACACATTGTGAACTGTTGTCCTGCTGCCTCAACACCACCTACTTCACCTTTGAAGGACACTTCTACCAACAGACCGAGGGTGCAGCCATGGGGTCCCCCGTGAGTCCCATTGTCGCCAACCTCTTTATGGAAAATTTCGAGGAGGAAGCTTTGGCTCGTTCCACACTCCTCCACGCTACTGGGGCCGCTACATGGACGACACTATGACTGTACTGAAAAGATCGGTGGTAGAAGACTTCACGAACAATCTTAACAACCAACACCCTGCCATCAAGCTCACCTATGAGGTAGAAGAGAACGGCAGCATCGCGATGTTGGATACCCGCATCACCTGGATGGAGACAGGCCTCGCCTTCTCCGTCTATAGAAAGCCGATCCATACGAACCAGTACTTACAATTTGACAGTCACCAGCCACTAGAACACAAGCTTGGAGTAATCCGCACCCTCACCCACCGAGCGAAGACCATCTGCTCTATCGACACCGCTAGAGAAAAGAGGTGCAGTACATCAAAAAAGTACTCAGTGTGTCAGGATACCAGAAGTGGGCCTGGGATATTCCGGGGGGCAAGAAAACATACCCCACCCCTCCACTGAATGGCCAACCCCTTCGAGTGGGCACGTCTCCATGCCATACGTCAGCGGCGTCACTGAGGCTCTCAGCAGGAAGATCAGGAAGTTGGAGTCAGTGTCCACGCCAAGCCCACCCAACACCATCACAAGCCAGTTAGTCCACCCCAAAGACAAAACAGACAAACTGGACACATCAGGGGTGATATACAAGATAGACTGCCAGGACTGTGACCACAGTTATATTGGCGAAACTGAGCGCAACTTGCACAAAAGATTAAAAGAACACAAACGTGAGTCCTCTCCAGTGGGAAACATCTGACCCACACCCAACACCACTTTGAAAAGGACAGTGTGCAAGTTCTCGACAAAGAAGCAAGATGGTTCCAGAGGGGAGTAAAGGAGGCAGTTTACATCGCCGCAAGGAACCCCACCCTCATCCGTGACTGGGGCCGACACAACCTGCCATCGGTGTACTCCTCACTTATTCAGTCGCACTGTCGTGAGTTCGCTCACGGCGGTGCGCACTTAAGCCAGTTCTCAACCCAGCAGTTGCGCTGAAGAAGTCGGCCGGATCGCCGATGAAAGCTACACAGTAAGTAGCTTTTTTGTCACTGAGAGACAGGTTCAGCCTGGTAGCCATTATGAATCCTTTGACTTTCTCTCCCTAATCCATTAGCTTCCTGCAGGAAGCTGGTGGATGGATGAGAGATTGAGAGGGTTCAGTTTATGTAGCTTATAGACGGGCTGCTGGAGTGAAAGTGTTAAATGTCATAATAAGTTCCAGGAAAGTGCTATTGAAACACGTTCCTCTGAAAAGTACTGGTTATAAACACTTTTGGTGTCTGCGTGACCTTGGCCTCACCATGCATTGCAACGTATGCATCGGTGACTCCTGAATGGCTTACAGATTGACGAAAAATAGATCCACCCAAAACCAAGTGAGAATAGTTTGCTAACTTTTTAGTTATTGGGAAACAAGCGTAAGGACAGACAAACAAATACGCACTGACGCTCACAGAAACACATAAAAACATAAACACACGCAGGAATGCAAACACACACACACACACACACACACACACACACACACACACACACACACACACACACACACACACACACACACACACACACACACACACACACTTACAACTACCAAACGACATTTCAACAACAGTGAAATAAGAAGGAGCAACAGATAATGGCCATGGATTGATAAGCGTTGCGTTCAGTGCCAGCCACTATCAGGAATAGTTACACGGAATCAGATTACATTTCTTGGAGCAAAAAAAGCTGAAGAAGCAGACTTTGCCCTTTATTGCTTGCTGTGACAAAGACTCAGTTTTTAAACGTTTAGAATGCTTCTTGGGCATTGGGTTGTGTGCACCCGTCACAAAGACCAGCCCACAACATGATCAGAAACACAAAGATCCTGAGATTTATGTCAATGACTGGCTTATGAACAAAATGAAAGCGCCTACCGAAAACGCACACACTGCAACAATGTGGTAGAGTTTGGTCAGCTTACCTAGTAGCATGTATTTTCCATGCCCTACTAAAAATTCTGATATGGTGAATTTATTTATTCTCCTATATTTATTTTTCAATAAAAGAAAAATGTTCGATTTGTCGGTTGTTGCACAAGTCCGTTGCTAGACGAGTGTCTTGACACTATCTAAATGTCTTTACATAAAGAAATCAACTGACAGTTACGTGTCGTCTGTACACTGAAGAGTGAAGTGACAATTACGTGATGTTTGTACCTTAAGGAGTGGACTGACAACTAAGTGACGTTGGTACATTAAGGAGCGAAGTGACAGTATTGTGATATTTGTATATTAAGGAGTGAAGTGACTGTTACGTGATGCTTGTACCTTAACCCTTTGACTCTCACATCCTGTCCTCCAACTACAAAACGTAACCCTTGATTCCCCACCCTATCCACCAGCTTCCTGCAGGAAGCTGATGGAAAGGGCAAGGGAGTAAAAGGGTTAAGTTTGAGCTTTGCTAACATGGTTAACAATGCAGGATACTGGTGGACAGGGCGCAAGAGTCAAAGGTTTAAGGAGTGAAGTGACAATTACGTGTTGTTTGTACATTGAGAAGTGAAGTGACAGTTACGTGACGTTTGTACATTGAGAAGTGAAGTGACAGTTGCGTGACGTTTGTACATTGAGGAATGAAGTGACAGTAAAGTGTTGTTTGTACATTGAGAAGTGGTGACAATTACGTGATGTTTGTACATTGGAAGTGAAGTGACAATTACGTGACGTTTGTACATTGAGAAGTGAAGTGACAATTACGTGATGTTTGTACATTGAGAATTGAAGTGACAATTACATGATGTTGGTACATTAAGTAATTAAGTGACGATTAAGTGACGTTTGTACATTAAAGAGTGAAGTGACAGTCACGTGATGTTTGTATCTTAACAAGTGAAATGATTACGTGATGTTTGTACATTAAGGGATGAAATGACAATTACGTGATGTTTAATATTAAGGAGTGAAGTGACAGCCATGTGGTGTTTGTACATTGAGGTGTGAAGTGACAATTACTTGATGTTTGTACCTTAAAGAGTGAAGTGACAATCAAATGGTGTTTGTACACTTAGAAGTGAAGTGACAATCAAATGGTGTTTGTACATTAAGGAGTGAATTGATAATTACCTGGTGTTTGTGCATTAAGGACTGAAGTGAAAATTAAATGAAGTTTGTATCTTTTCCTGGTTACATGTCTTAGCACCTTGTCCCTATGTACATAGTGTATTTATATGCTGTTCCTGGTGAAAGCCTGCATTATGTTCTTTCGAGTTGCATACTTTTGCACGTTGTATATGTTATAAGTATTCTATATGTTACCCCTCTATGTTTTACAAAACAATGAAAAAAAATCAACCTTGTTTATCCAGCAAGCACTCCGTGTGTTTTCTGATTTGCGTTTCACAACACAATGAAAAATGTATTAATTATCTAATGAGTAGTGCGTGTGTTTTCCCATTTGTGTTTCATAAAACGATGGGAAGAATCCCAAAGAAACAAAACAAAACAAAAACAACCAAAAGCCAACAAGCAATTTCTTGTTCAAAATGAGCCGGCAAGCAGCAAAGAAACCCCTGCTGATGTATATTGTAAAATGTCATTGTTAACAATGAACAACAGTAAGCAACAAATACAGGAAGAACTTGCAATGACTCTTCAAAAACCCTTCTGACATTAATACAAATATGCAGGACACACCCTGATGCTGACTACAATTTTCAAAGTCAAATAGCACATAATTCATTGCATTACAATTATAATAATAATACATATATATGAATATATCCAGAGAGATCCATGTCAACACATGATGGAAATACACAGCATAGGAATGCTCATACCTCTAATAGTAAAAAAAAATGCAGACTAGTCCATGGTGGTTATGCATAAACAACACAAAATTGTCCCTGTAATAATGACCAAAAATTAGCAGTACACAGTACAGAAATGCTGGCTTTCTTCTGAAATAGGCATGACAAAAATCCCTGTTGATGTATAACCTCAGCATTAGCAGAGATAATCAAATAAGCAGTATGAAAATCCATATCAACACGTTACCCAATAAACAATTCAGAAATCGCTGCAGGCTTATGACGCAATACATCGAAAGCATCGGTAATTAAGACCCAATAAGCAGAGCAGAAATCGAGCTAACAAATGAGATTGGAGTTTCGAGTTTGTTGAGGGGGAGGGGGAATCATCGCTTTCGGATAAGTCTATACATCTCCACGCTAGTCTGTCAGCAAAGTACCTGGCAGACGCCTTTGACCTGCTAAAAAACTTTACTCGAAGGCGAGATCTTCACATGTGGAGGGGGAGAGAGGGACACCTATAACACTAAAACTGACACCACCAGAATGATAAAAACATTAGGATAGGCAACGAACAGGCCAGTTTTTAATGTTGCGGGCTAGGATCGAACTCGACATATAGATGTTGAGACAATTACAACAGTTCTATAAAAAGAACCAACCAGCCCATGAAAAAAAACAACAACAACAAAAAGTGGCCCACGAAGGTTCAAACCCGAACTCCGGTATTATGAGCATGAGGTTCTAACAACTGAGCTAACAGCGCCAAAAACTGTGGCCTGATCCAGGGTTGAACCCCAAACCCTACGTTTTGAGCATGGCGCTCTAACGGACGTGCTAATGGTCACTAAACAGGGATTATCAGAATTTGAGTCTGGGACCTTTCGCATCCTGAACGAGAATCATAACCCTAAATCAGCGAGCCAGATGATTCAAAAAGGAAATGAAAGAAAGAAAGAAAGTGGTTTGCCTAAGGGCTGAACCCTCATCTTCTGCATTATGAGTATGGTGTCTAAACCCGTGTTTATGCCAATCATAGAAAAAATATATGTATGTATATATGAACCAAGACCATTGCACAGATATCGTGACACTGTAGGACCGAGAAACAAAAACAACATCACAGTCTCTATACTAACATACATATAATGATAATGTTATCACACTGCAAACAGCAGAACAGTCCCTGCTAGCATGTACCCATAGTCAAGTCAAAACAATTCAAGCCACGTCAATCTCATTATCTGCAATAGAGATATTACTTCTTGATCTTCCACAAAAGTGCAACACAAACACGTAAAACATCCACTTTAGAGTATCGTAACATATACATAAATCTCTATTTCGTATGTAAAATAGAATAGCGTAAAAGCAAATATACACATCCCTATCACACGCACAAGCATACACCCCCCCCCCCCCACACACACACGCACGCACACAAACACACATTCACACACATACACATACAAGCACATAAATCATCGCTACCACTACCACCTAATATATCAAATCATTGAAATGAAACGATCAAACAAATAAAGCAATTAAACATATTCTTATGCATTCGTACACACGCACATACAGATAATTGCGCGTGTACACACGCACACACACACACACACACACACACACACACACACACACAAACAATACACACACACACACATACACAACAAAACACACTCGTACACACACTCACATACGCACACACCACATCACACGCATACTTACATTAAAATTTCCATTTCCATAAATCATCATGAAAACTTACAATAAATGTATCTATTATAGTTTTATTTTCAGACGTGTTTGAACTTTGTACATGTATTTTTGACAAAGGAAATAATTCGCTCATACTACTTTGAAAAAAAATGTTGCTTTTTAGGACGCTTTCAGAAACGAGATAAAATAAAACACTGGGACAATGAAAATAATATGTTCACGGTCATCACAATGTGCTATGCCGTATGGCGTTAGCAATCATGGACCTCCATAGTATCTATCTCTTGTAGCTGCAGGCATGTCTCCTACCCTTTTTGCCCCAATTCACTCTGCAAAACTGTCTATTCTTTTCTCCCTGGGTCTACCTGGTGCTCTTTTCCTCACTAGCTTTCCTGTTGTGACTAGGTGCTCAATTTTATTTGATTCATGACGTATCTTATAAATGTTGCTCGTCTAATTCAATGTTAACTGCTCAAAATATGGAGAGACCTCAGTTGGCCCAATTTTGACTGTATCCAGCTATTTTTTTAGCTATGGTTCTGACTAATTGGCTGCGTATTTAGCCTGGTTTTCCTATGTTATGTAACCTCTGACAAATTATCAACACGTGCAAATTGTCTATGGATACAAACTTCAATAAGGGTTACTTGTTGGTTGTTCTTTTAAAACTTTTACCGAAATTCAACGTGATTCTAACTCGTAAATCAACCAAGGTATGAGGGGCTTGTCTGTAATGAATAGATAAAATTAATGTCTGTTGATGACTTCATAAGTTGATCCGAACATAAAAAGCACATGAGTTCTTCTTAGCTCAAATTTAAGATGACAAAATAATAACAACAGTGCTTCTGGAAGGTTTTCATTCAAATGTCACTGTGTCTCTGTATATCACACAATTGAACTAAGAATAGAATAATAATGCATGATTTCTCACTTAAGAAACGTGGCAGCTTATCAATGTTTCCGTGTGGTTCAGCGGAAAGACAGCTAAGATATTCTACGGACTCATTTTATATACAAAGTTTACTTGTTGTCTTACACACAACAAAACACACCAACACACACAACACACACACACACACACACACACACACACACACACACACACACACACACACCACACACACCACACACGTGCGCGTCACGCTCACACACGCACACACACACACACACTCTCTCTTCTCTCTCTCACTGAGCACAGTACTCTGGATCAGTCCTCTCTTTCTTTACAGAAAAGGGACACTAAAAAGCAAAGACACCAAAATACACATAACCCAGGCTAGCACGTCCCAGGCTAACAAGTGAAGTATCACGATGCCAACAGTGTCAGACTCGCAAAGCAGACAGAGAAGAGGTGCAGAAAGAAGACAAGACGGGAGCTACAGCCAGAATTTCTGTTGCCGGCTGCACTGGGTTGAACTGATTCCTCCTGGGGTCCTGAAGAAGAACAATAACAGTAAACTGCATCAGAATCACAGACTTTAGTGTATTGTACATACTGATAAGTAGCCTACTGTATGTTAGTACTATACAAATTGGACCGGCCATTATGCAACGAGACGCTTGTTACCTCACAGATTTCATCTCTGGAAGCCAAGAAGAAGGTACTGATGTCTAAGTTCAGTTTTTGTTTTATTTGGACTTACACATACTGATACTGTAATTCTTTGCGTATATGCTGGTGCCTGTAAATTCCAAAATATTGTGGTTCTCTCACGTTAAAATGTTATTCAAAAACATCTACCAGTTGCTCTATCAGGTTTGTATTCATAACTGCGTTGACTTAAGGACGCAGCAAAAACTTTCTCTAGCGGTAATGGAACTCATACAATCTAACTGGAAGGCTGTAACACTACCTCTGGATCAACCATGTACCACACCTTTAGACATAGCCTGACTGTGCCACCTGACTGCGTTCATACAGTCGTTCTATGTGCAGCTGCGAATAGGTATATGACCCTGTTCAAGGTTGGGAAAGGTTAAGCGGTGACGGTGAGGAGTTGTAAAATACCCTCATAATGCTGGTCTTTGAGAAGTATCGAGATCTTCTCCATATTACTGCCTTAGGACCTCAAGTATGGGACAGCCTGTACCCTTTCTTCCTATCTTTCGTATGCGATCTTTCTGTACTTTGTCTCCTTTATTTATCTGTCTGCTTGTAGATCATGAGTTTTGTGAGGAGAAATAGCTAATTGTCAGAAGCAGCCTGGAAAGCCCGAGTTGAAACATGCTGTTTGACGTGAAGATCTGTACATGCCATCCATCCCGGTGTTCTGTTAGTTTGCCTCTTGCAATACCTCATGATGCATATTTGTTATATACTTATTTAGTCAACTGGTGGGGCTGTGTTCTCGTCAGAGGATCATCATCATCATGTGCCCTGCCGCATGGCGATGACGATCATAGCTCTCCATACGAATCTATCCTTTGTTGCTGCAAGTACATCTCCCACCGTCTCTGTTTTCAGCCACTCTGTAGGTCTGTCCAATATCTTCTCCCTTGGGTCTACCTGGTGCTCTTTTTCCCTCCAGTTTCCTTTTGTGACTAGGTGTTCTAATTTCTCTTACCTCATAAAATGTTGTTTGTCTTTTCTTAATCTTTTTCATTAATTTTCTATTTGTTTCTGCCTCCTTCAAGACTGCCTCGTTTACTTTCTTTGCTGTCCATGGAACTCTAAACATTCTTCTTAGAAACCACATTTCATCTACCTCAATCTTGTTTTGACTTTGTGTGTTGTCTGTCCACACTTCATATCTCTACAACAGTATCTGTTCTGCATGACACCGAAAAACTCTCTTCCTGACATCAATTGATGGGCATTTGTCAGATGATCAGACCAGTTAATTCCCTTGTGATGAAGATGATGGCTAATCTATCCTGTTCCCATTATTCTTCAGATCTCTGTATTTCTGAATCGGTCGCGTCTGGTCTTGTGACCAGCTCTCCTCAAAAAACGCATCTCATAGATGGTAATATTGCACTCTAAGGGCTTGGTCAATGTTCAAGTCTGGTATTGATATTCTTTCTCTGCAACACATGATTATAGCACACTGCATATAAATAAGTGTTATCATGCATATTTATCAATCACAATATAAATCAAAGCGAAATGTCCAGGCACCTTGTTCAGACTGTTGAGGTTTCCAGTGTTCAGGGAAGGGAAGAGGTCTGAAGGGTCGTCAGGTCGGGACGGGTGGTCTCTGCTGGGTTTGTTAGGTACAGTGTCCACGTAGGATGGTGCTATGTACACCATCTGTGCCGTTGACGTTTTTCTAGGGCTCCTTGTTGTTGTCGTTGTTGTCTTGATGGAGGCAGAGTATTCTGGACATTGACAGAAAACAGACTTCATTGTGCACTGTTGGAAATGTTCCTTAAAAACTATTCTGGACATTGCCAGAAAACACACTTCAGTATGCATTGTTGACAATATTCTTAAAAACTATTCCGGATATTGCCAGAAAACAGACTTCATTATGCATTGCTGGCAATATTCTTAAAAACTATTCAGATATTGACAGAAAACAGACTTCGTTGTTCACTGTCGGCAATATTCTTAAAAATTATTCTGGATATTGACAGAAAACAGACTTCGTTGTGTACTTTCGGCAATATTTTTATAAGATCATGGCACTTTACGCAGTCACGATTTGAGCTGATATTTTTTTCTGTCCCATTTTCTACACCACTCCAGTGGTCACAGAAGCTGAACAATGTTCAAAAAGTTATGGTGATTATGACAATGGAACGATAAGCACGATGCTGTGTAGATCTATTCAGCCTTGAGACTGCGTGGTAGGGCTATATTGTACACTTACTATCATAATAATTATATCCTGGCGCCGACCAGACCCGAGAGATACAGACACATACCGTACTGGTCAGGAGATTTGAGTAACAACGCATCCATGAAGTGGATGAACTCCATTGCATGGCCTCAATCTTCTCACTGAGCCAACAGAATATATTTCTGGGCACAAGCCTGCTTTTTTTTAATTGCTATTATATTGTATTACTATTATTAATACTATTATTAATATCATTATTAATTATTATTTATTCATATTATTAATATTGTTATTGTTATTATTATTATTATCGTTGTTGTTATTGTTGTTATTATATTATCATTATTATAACTATATCATCATCATCATCATATTCATCATCGTATAATTTTTCTTCTTCTTATTATGTTATTGTTCTCATCATCATCGTCATTATTCTTATTATCATTGTTATTCGTATTCTTACCATCATCATCACCATCATCATTACCATCATCATCATCATCACCATCACCATCACCACCACCATCGTCATCGTCATCGTCAACGTCCGTCGTCGTCGCGTCGTCGTCGTCGTCGTCGTCGTCGTCGTCACTCATCATCATCATCATCATCATCATCATCATCGTTGTTGTTGTTGTTGTTATTGTTGTTGTTGTTACTACTATTATTGTTATTATCATCATTATTATTATTATCATTATTATCATCATCATATTATTATTATCAGTATTACTTACCATAGAGGATCATGGACTCAGAGTCTTCACCCAGGGGGTTGGAGGCAACACACGTATAGGTGCCATAGTCATGTCGCTCGATGCTGAAGATACGTAGACTGAGTGTTATAGTATTTCGGTTTTCGTCATAGATCTCCAGTCGGTACTTCTGGGACTGTGTGCTGATCTTGTCTCCGTTCCTGTGAAGAATTTATCATTGCCTGTATTATTTATGCATTCTTGTATTCATAGGATTTTTTTTTATTTTTCATTTATTTTATACGTGAGAAATATTGCGACTCTCTTCACAGATCACTAGCATAACCAGTAATACCACAGGTTCTGGTAAAACATAGACTAGGTAGGACCTCAGGACCTGGCCAGCTCATGGGTTTATGTCAGGCTTAAGGCTTGTGCCGTGATTATTATACACATGGCACCTGCGACGTAAGTGCATATGGAATTCGTTCTGAGCGCGGAGACGTCGTCTTGAGAAACTAAATGCTGAAACTGAAACCAAAGGTTCCAACAACAGCAATGTCATCACTACTGCGACGACAACCATCATCATTACCATCGTCAACGACCATCGCCACTGGCATCTCTACCATCATCACGAGCACAACAATTACCAACATCTCACCATCGTCGGCGGCGGCGTTATCACAATATTTATCTTCGTCATCATCATCATCACAAAAACTACCACAGCTAAAACGACGATGATCGTCATTATCGACTACCAACCACCACCACCATTACCATCACCACCACCACCACCATCATCATAATCATTATCATCATAACAAGAACAAGAACAAGAACAACAGCAACAACAACAACACAGCAGCACAGCAACAACAACAACAGCAAGTACAAAAGCAACACAACAACATCGACAACGACGATAACGACGACGACGATAACAGCAACAACTTTATTTTCTCTGTCAGTTTGTAACCATCGTGAGTGTCGTCGGGACTAAGAACTGATGGTCTGTAGCCAGCTAGATCTAGAAAGCCTGAAGCAGTGACATGTCCTGTGACATCAAGGTCTCTTTCATACGATTTTGAACATCCCAAGTGTTTGTTTATCTGTTTCTCTCTTTAGAAAATCCACAAACCTTTTTTGTTATATGCCTGTTGAGCTAACTGGTGGTGTTGTATACTGGTCAGATGTTCGTCGTCGTCGTCGTAGTCGTCGTCGTCGCCATCATCAATCATCAATCATCAATCATCAATCATCAATCATCATCATCATCATCATCATGTGCCTTGCCGCTTGGCGTTCGTAGT
>JAPXFY010000013.1:43001734-43004234 GCA_030674185.1 Monoplex corrugatus
AAGAAGAAGAAGAAGAAGAAGAAGAAAAGAAAAAGAAAAAGAAAAAGAAGAAGAAGAAGAAGAAGAAGAAGAAGAAGAAGAAGAAAGAAGAAGAAGAAGAAGAAGAAAAAAGAAAAAGAAGAAGAAAAGGAAGAAAAGAAGAAGAAGAAGAAGAAGAAGAAGAAGAAGAAGAAGAAGAAGAAGAAAAGAAGGTAGGTGTTACAGCCTAGAAGAGTGCATACACAAGTGACAAGAGAAACTAAAATGAACGAGAAAGGACCACGCAGAAAAGAAGGATCACTAACAAAGAAAACGAAATATCGAAAATAAGGGCAAGAAGTATCAAACACTTATAAAATAGGATCTGACACAAAGGAGAAGAGAAATCAAAGACAAAAGACACGATGAATCAAACACAAAGAAAAAGCTAGACCACACACAGAAGACAAAAAGGATCAAACACAAAGAAAGGGAGGAATACAATACAAAGAAAAAAGATCAAGCACAAAAGAAAGGTGGGATCAAATGCAACTGGCAAGAGGGGTCAAACACAAAGGAAAGAAGGAATCAAAGACAAAGGAATTAGGGATCACACACAAAGGAAAAGAAAAATTCAACAAACTGGAAGCCATGTTTTAACACAAAAGAAAAGTAAAACCAAACGCAAAAGAAAACAGGAATTTATCACAAAGGAAAAGAGAAATCAACCACAACGGAAAAGAAAGATTAGACACAAAGGAAGAGAGACCAAGCACAAGAGGAAAAGAGAGATCAAACACAAATGGAAAGAGAGATCAAACACAAAGGAAGAGAGACCAAGCACAAGAGGAAAAGAGAGATCAAACACAAAGGGAAAGAGAGATCAAACACAAAGGAAAAGAGAGACCAAACACAAGAGGAAAAGAGAGATCAAACACAAATGGAAAGAGAGATCAAATACAAAGGAAGAGAGATCAAACACAAAGGAAAAGAGAGATCAAACACAAAGGAAAGAGAGATCAACACAAAGGAAAAGACAGATCAAACACAAAGGAAAAGAGAGACCAAGCACAAGAGGAAAAGAGAGACCAAGCACAAGAGGAAAAGAGAGATCAAACACAAAGGAAAAGAGAGACCAAGCACAAGAGAAAAGAGAGACCAAACACAAGAGGAAAAGAGAGATCAAACACAAGGAAAAGAGAGACCAAGCACAAGAGGAAAAGAGAGACCAAACACAAGAGGAAAAGAGAGATCAAACACAAGAGGAAAAGAGAGACCAAGCACAAGAGGAAAAGAGAGACCAAACACAAGAGGAAAAGAGAGACCAAACACAAGGAAAAGAGAGACCAAGCACAAGAGGAAAAGAGAGACCAAACACAAGAGGAAAAGAGAGATCAAACACAAGAGAAAAGAGAGACCAAACACAAGAGGAAAAGAGAGACCAAACACAGAGGAAAGAGAGATCAAACACAGAGGAAAAGAGAGACCAAACACAAGAGGAAAAGAGAGATCAACACAAGAGGAAAAGAGAGATCAAACACAAGAGGAAAAGAGAGACCAAACACAAGAGGAAAAGAGAGACCAAACACAAGGAAAAGAGAGACCAAGCACAAGAGGAAAAGAGAGACCAAACACAAGAGGAAAAGAGAGATCAAACACAAGAGGAAAAGAGAGACCAAACACAAGAGGAAAAGAGAGACCAAACACAAGAGGAAAAGAGAGATCAAACACAAGAGGAAAAGAGAGACCAAGCACAAGAGGAAAAGAGAGATCAAACACAAGAGGAAAAGAGAGATCAAACACAAAAGGAAAAGAGAGATCAAACACAAAGGAAAAGAGAGATCAAACACAAAGGAAAAGAGAGATCAAACGCAAAGGAAAAGAGAGATCAAACACAAGGAAAAGACAAATCAAACACAAGGAAAAGACAGATCAAACACAAGAGGAAAAGACAGATCAAACACAAGAGGAAAAGAGAGACCAAACACAAAAGGAAAAGACAGATCAAACACAAGGAAAAGAGAGATCAAACACAAAAGGAAAAGACAGATCAAACACAAAGGGAAAGAGAGATCAAACACAAACGAAAAGAGAGATCAAACACAAGGAAAAGAGGATCAAACACAAAAGGAAAAGACAGATCAAACACAAAGAAAAATAAGATCAAACACAGAGGAAGAGAGCAGTCAGACACAAAGAACAAGGGGGTAAACTCTACAAACTGTAGGAATCAAACACAAAGTAAAGACAAATCAGATTCAAAGGATTAGGTTGAACAAAAACCAAGGACGAAGTGGAAATAAACACAAAGGGAAATAAAAAGAATCAAGCACAAACAAAAAGAGGATCAAACACAAAAGAAAAACGAAAAATGAGGCATAACATATAATGCAACAGAGGGATCAAACACAAAGACAAAAGAGGGACATGACGTAAAGCAGTCTGGAGCATAGAGTCTGTCCAAGACAGATTCGCTGCACTTGGACAATTCCATATGAGCTCCAACCAAATCTGCCAGCAGTGGTCTGACAGACTATTGAAG
>JAPXFY010000013.1:43011734-43019234 GCA_030674185.1 Monoplex corrugatus
CTATAGTAGTAGTAGTAGTAGTAGTGAATAGTAGAAATTTATATTTTATCATCATCATCATCATCAACATCATCAATACTATCATTATTATTACTATTGTTGTTATGTTATTATTATTATTATTATTTGTTGTTGTTGTGTTGTTGTTGTTCTGTTTGTTACTGTTGTTGTTGCTGTTGCTGACGATTTTAAGGGTTGACAATGTATTTGCTTGATTGTGTCTCCCCTTGTCCTACATGCTTTTAAGGCAAATATCCATAGATTGTAACAGTCTCCAAAGAGGGAATGACGGTTGTCTCTCTTGAAAAGATAAGAATACACCAAAAAAGACGCCCCCCCCCCCCCCCCCCCCAAAAAAAAAAAAAAAAAAAAGAAAAAAAGAAGAAAGAGGCAAAAACAAACTTTCTGCTGGACAGAATAAACTGTCTGGTCTGAAGTACAATACAAAACAAAATAGAAACTTTTGAGGAAGACGACAGAATTAGAAGGAAAAGACTACTTATGGCTGAATAGCGGTTTTGTACAGCCTGGAAGGCATCGTTTCAGAAGAACCTCACATTAACGTGTCGGTAAGGTTTTTCAATGGGAAGCTCATATGCCTCCACAACAAGTGACCCGTTTTGTTTCATGTAGAACTAATGAGACCTGCAGCCTGAGAGGAAAATAAGAAAGTGGTATCCACGCACACGCAAAGCGAACAGCGTAAACGTAAGAGAGCAGCAGAACTCTTAAAAATCTTTAAGATAAACTCTTAAAAATGACCTAAACAACTAACGGAGCACCGAATGAGATTTGGAAGAAATGTGTAAGGAAAAGTATGCTCCTTTAATCTATGAGAACAATCTTGTACGGTTCAATAATCATGGAAAGAGAATGAGTGACAGGGACGGTCTATGAAGTAACATGTAGATAGATTATCATAACCCTACAAGACGGAAAGATGTGAAAGATGTAAAAGGTGAACAGTCAAAGGTGATAGAAAGAGGATGAGTGACAGAACGGACTACGAACTAAGACAGATTTACATAGATTGTCATAACCCTTAGACAGCGAAGATGAAAAACAATAACAAAGTGATTTAAAAGACACAAAATACGCTTTGTACACAACAAGACAGACTGCCTTGTCTAAAATACGAAATAAAACAGATTCCTTAAGGAAGACAATAGAACAACCTAGAAAAAAAAAAGAAAATGCTGTTGATGGTTTGATAGCAGCTCAATAGACTTGGGTAAGTATCAGTCCAGATGATCCTTGCACAGCGTTGTCTCAGTCAGTATTTAAGTCCTTCAATGGAGATATATATATATTCCCCCAAAGCAGCTGACGCGTTTTGCTCTGTGCAGTACTTATTGGACGTGTTGTGCGGTAGGCCAAGAGGAGAGTGGTACCACACACACACATTCACACAGAGCGAGCCACCTAAAATTATGATAGCAGAACCCTTAAAATTGTAGATAAATCATCTAATCAACTAAGAGCAGTAGTGATCGTCGAACAAAGAATATGGAAGAAAAGTATAAAGTAAAAGTATTCCTTTAATCTAATGAAGCAGTTTGTGTGAATCAACAGTTATGAAAAGAGGATAACCGCCAGGGACTGATTATAAAGTAAGGTGGATGTAGACAGGCTGTCATAGCCCCAAGAGAGAAACAGAAAGGTTATCTCCCTTGCAAAGATGAGAACAGGGTTATCTTTCTTGCAAAGGTGAAAACAAACAACATAAAGACGACAAAACAAAATGGCAGAATAGATCTTTAACTCGACAGAATAAAATGTATGGTTTGAAATACCAAACGAAACAAAACAGAAACCTTTGAGGAAGACAACGTAATTAAAGAAGAAAAGATAGACAGAAAGAAAGAAGGAAAGAAAGAAAGAAAGAAAAAGAACAAAGAAAGAAAGAAAGAAGAGGACTGTGATGGCTGGACTGCAGTTCAGTAGACATGGGTAGGCGTCAGTCCATGATTTTGTTGAATTTGTTAAGCGTTTAAGTCATTTGACTGTTTGTCATTTGGAAGCCGATGTTTTACTATTGTAGAGTTGCAAAGACTAGCTGCACACAACTCTCAAGACATACACAGACCGAAGCGCAGCGCCTGAGATTTTAACAATGTCTGCCACGATCTTCACAAACACACGGTGACCAAAACCCACCAAAGGGACACAACTCTCAGTTCCTGGTTACTAGAAACAACAAGTGGAAAATTACTCCTAGATCATAGAACTCGCTTTATTATCATTCATTTTCATGACGTTTTTTTCATTATATCTTTTGTGATTATTTCCTTTTCATTCTTCTTTTCTGTTCTTAATATGCTTTTAATGTATCCGTGTATGTAACTTGCACAATTCCGTTCTTTTCAATTTGTCTATGCTATTAATTAACATATTATATCTTAAAATGTTTTATGTTTGTGTTGTATGCGTAGAGTAGCACAGACTAGCTATTAGACAAGTCCAATGGGACCTAATGTTATTATTCGTCTACGATAAAGCGTTTTGAAGTTAACCTTTCTTGCGCTTGTCTATCTGGTTATCTGTCTGTCTGCCTGGACTCTCTGTCTGTCTGTCTGTCTGTCTGTCTGTCTATCTCTGTCTCTGTCTGTCTGTCTGTCTCTCTGTCTCTGTTTGTCTTTCTGTTTGTCTGTCTGTCTGTCTGTCTGTCTTTACATCTTATCACTCACGTTTGCTCCCAAACAATCTCTGAAACACACACACACACACACACACACACACACACACACACACACACACCACACACACACACACACACACACACACACACACACACACACACACACACACACAAACCACAAACTAATGAATGTTTTCCCTCATACGTCTCTCGTTTTCTCTCAGATGACGACAAATGCTTTCACTGTATGATTTATCGGTATATCGTGTTTCATATTATTGAGATATAGGCATAATTGTTTCTCAGAATCTCAGTTTTTAGGTAGATATGTAAACCAGCAATGGCATGCTTGAACAATGGCTTTCAGCTAATAACATATGTTGTTTGGAAAATAATGTATCATTATCATGGCTATTCTCTCTACCCATATTACCACACCCACTTCATGAATCCTTTCTTTCGTATGCATTAATGTATGGTTTTAGAATTAATATCTATTTCATTTGTTTTTCTATTCTAAATAATTCGTTTCACTTTTGTGTATTTATACTTATGTCGTATGGGTAGTGTAGCAAAGACAAGCTTGAGGACCAGCACAGTGAGACTTAGTGCTACTACCCTTGAATAAAATAAAAAATGAAGGTTTCTCTCTTCTTTCTTTATCTCTCTGTCTCTCTTCTCTTCTCTCTCTCTTTATCACTCTCCCTCTCTTTCACTCTCTGTCGCACACGTACGCACACACACACACACACACACACACACACACACACACACACACACACACACACACACACACACACACACACACACACCATTACATTAGGGAAGAAGATCATATCAGAAACCAGACATGTCTAAGTAAACAAGCTACCCTGGAGAAATTTTAAAAATGGTAAATCGGAAATCAGACCACTGCTAATCATAACTTGTGGCCGTCATCATTTTAACCATTTACATCACTACCACTTCGTATTGCCAACAGACCACTTCTAATAATATCCAGGGGCCGTCATCATCTTAAATTAACCATTTACATCATTACCACTTCGTATTGCCAACAAAATGTACGTTTTATTTTTTACTCGTTCACAGGGTTTCAGGTTCAAACATATAGCACGCTGTCAGTTCAAAGAGCAGGTATAAAAGACATACATTTCCTCACAGGGATGGTCATGATTTACAGCCAAAGAGTAAGGGGAGAGAAGAGGTTGAAGGGATTATGGCCCTTGTGTCATGCTGGTTATCGTTCAGGGACAGGATCATGGTCAACAAACGATGATTGAAGTATTCTCATCATGGATCTTAGGCATGCTGGTGTGTGCAGTGATCACTTAGGATTGTTAAGTTGCTTTTTGATTGAGGAAAATAATGAGGAATTAAACACAGACAAATATATATATATATATATATATATATATATATATATATATATATATATATATATAAAAAAGTTTGCCAGGACTTTCTCTATGGATCACTGTCCAAACGTTTATGTACACAGGTAGTATGATAATACATGACGGTTAAAAATAAAAATAACGACATCTTGAACACTGTGTACGTATTCTTCTCTCTGTCTCTGTCTCTGTCTCTGTCTCTCTCTCTCTCTCTCTCTCTCTCTCTCTCTCTCTCTCTCTCCCTCTCTCTCTCTCTCTATGTGTGTTTGTCTGTCTGTCTCTATCCATCAATCTCTCTCTCCTCTCCCTCTCTCTTTCTGTATGTGTGTGTGTGTGTGTGTGCGTGTGTGCGATTGTTCATGTATGTATGTATGTGTGTGTGTGTTTATGTGTGTATGTGTGTGTGTGTGTGTGTGTGTGCGCGCGTGCCCCCTCCACTTTCTGTCTCTTTCATATGCACACACACGCACACACACACACACACACCACTCACACACGCTCGCGCGCACACACACACGCACACACGCACACACACACACACACACACACGCACGTACGCACGCCCACGCACGCCCACATAAAAAGACACACGTAAACACATACACACTCACACACAAATGCTCATACACAAACACATTTCCTCACAGGGATGGGCATGATCTACAGCCTATGGATAAGGGGAGAGAAGAGGCTAAAGGGATTATGTCCCTTGTGTCATACTGGTTATCGTTCAGGGACAGGATGATGGTCAACAAACGAAGATTGAAGTGTTCACTTCATGGGTCTTGGTCGTGCTTGTGTGTACAGTGATCAGTTAGGATTGATAACTTGTTTATTAATTGAGGAAGAAAGAAAAAAAAATGCAGACGTAAAAAAATAAAAGTTTACCAGGACCTTCTTGATAGATCGATGTCCAAGCGTTCATGTACATAGATGATTTGATTATAACTGAAGGTTAACCATGAAAAATAGTGACATGTTTACACTGCGTCTATATTTCTCTCTCTCTTCCCCCATGCCCCCCCCCCCTCTCTCTGTTTACTTGTTTCTCTCTCTTTCTCTGCTTCTCTGTCTCTGTCTCTCTCTCTCTGTCTCTTTCTTTGTCTCTGTCTCTCTCTCTCCATATGTCTGTCACACACACAGACGCACACATACAAACATACTCGCACACACACATACACAGACACATGCGCACGCGCTCGCGCACTGTTACATTTGGGAAGAGCACTGTATCAAAAGCAAGATATATGTAAATTAACAGACATCCATGTAGACATTTCAAAATGGTAAATCAAAAATCAGACCACTGCTAATCATATCCAGACGCCGTCATCATCTTAACCATTTATATCACTACCACGCCGCATTGTCAACAAAATGTACGTTTTATATTTACACATTCGCAGAGTTTCAGGTTCAAATCTATAGCACACCCCCAGTTCAAAGAGCAGGTATATATGGCATACATTTCCTCACAGAGGTGGTCATGATTCACAGCCGAAAGGTAAGGGGAGAGAAGAGGTTGAAGGGATTATGTCCCTTGTGTCATGCTGGTTATCGTTCAGGGACAGGATCATGGTCAACAAACGATGACTGAAGTATTCTCATCATGGATCTTAGGCATGCTGGTGTGTGCAGTGATCAGTTAGGATTGTTAAGTTGCTTTTTGATTGAGGAATAAAAAAACAACAACAAAAAAACACAGACGTAAAAAAAGTTTGCCAGGACCTTCTTGATAGATCGATGTCCAAGCGTTCATGTACATAGATGATTTGATTATAACTGAAGGTTAACAATAAAAAAAATAGTGACATGTTTACACTGCATCTATATTTCTCTCTGTCCCCCCTCAACCCCCTCTCTCTCTGCCTCACTCGTTTTCTCTCTCTGTCTCTGTCTCTCTGTGTCTATCTGTCTGTCCTCGTCTCTGTCTCTTTCTCCCTCTGTCTGTCACACACACAGACGCACACATGCAAACATACTCGCACACACACACACATACACACACACACATGCCCATGCGCTTTCACACAGTTACATTGGGGAAGAGCATCGTATCAAAAACAAGACATCTCTAAATGAACAGACATCCATGTAGACATTTCAAAATGGTAAATCAAAAATCAGACTACTGCTAATCATATCAAGCCCCCATCATCATATCTTAACCATTTACATCACTACCACGCCGCATTGCCAACAAAATGTACGTGTTATTTTTACTAGTTCACATGGTTTCAGGTTCAAACACATAGCACACTCTCAGTTCAAAGAGCAGGTATAAAAGACATACATTTCTTCACAAGGATGGTCATGATTTACAGCCGATGGAAATGGGCGGAGAAGAGGTTGGAGGGATTATGTCCCTTGTGTCATGCAGGTTATCGTTCACGGACAGGATGATGGTCAACAAACGATGATTGAAGTGTTCCCGTCGTTGGTTTTAGTCATGCTGATATGTGCAGTGATCGGTTAGGATTGTCAAATTGTTTTTTGATTGAGGAAGGAAAAAAACAAAACAAAAAACAAACAAACAAAAACACAAACAAACAAAAAACACAGACGTAAAAAAATAAAAGTTTGCCAGGGCCTTCTTGATAGATCGATGTCCAATCGTTCATGTACATGGATGATTTGATTATAACTGAAGGTTAACAATAAAAAAAATAGTGACATGTTTACACTGCGTCTATATTTCTCTCTGTCACCCCTCACCCCTCTCTCTCTCCCTGTCTAACTCGTTTTCTCTCTGTGTCTCTGTCTGTCTGTGTCTGTCTGTCTCTCTCTCCATCTCTGTCTCTTTCTCCCTCTGTATGTCGCACACAAAGACGCACACAGACAAACATACTCGCACACACACACACATATACACACACACACATGCGCACGCACTCGCGCACCGTTACATTTGGGAAGAGCATCGTATCAAAAGCAAGACATATCTAAATGAAAAGACATCTATGTAGACATTTCAAAATGGTAAATCAAAAATCAGACCACTGCTAATCATGTCCAGACTCCATCATCATATCTTAACCATTTATATCACTACCACTTCGCATTGTCAACAAAATGTTTTAATTTTATATTTACTCATACGCAGGGTTTCAGGTTCAAATCTATAGCACACCCCCAGTTCAAAGAGCAGGTATATATGGCATACATTTCCTCACAGAAGTAGTCATGATTCACAGCCGAAAGTAAAGGGGAGAGAAGAGGTTGAAGAGATTATGTCCCTTGTGTCATGCTGGTTATCGTTTAGGGACAGGATGATGGTCAACAATTCAAGTGTTCTCTTCATGGATCGTGGTCATGCTGGAGTGTGCAGTGATTAGTTTGGATTGTTGAATCATTTTTTGATTGAGGAAAAGAGGAAAAACCAAACATTGACAAATTATAAAAAGAAAAACGTTTGCCAGGACCTTCTCTATGGATCAATGTCCAAACGTTTATATACACAGTTTA
>JAPXFY010000013.1:43021734-43026734 GCA_030674185.1 Monoplex corrugatus
AATCCAAGACTGAGGTTAACAGTCGAGTAGATAAGTTGCAAAAGACAAACAACATTTATAAGTAATTTTATGAGGCAAGAGAAATCAGAGCACCCAGTCATAACAGGAAACCTGGAGGGATAAAGAGAACCAGTAGACCCAGGGAGAACATACTGGACAGACTCGTGCAATGGATGAAGACAGACAGGATGGGAGAAGTTCTTGCAGAGACAAAGGATAGAATCACATGGAGGGCCATGATCTCCAAGGCCATGCACATGATGATGAGATAGGTTACAGGATTTCCAGTCGGAGAATACGTGTTCGAAACTGTTCAAGTACTGTCTGGTGCCTGGTGCTTAAAGTGTGGAAGTATTCCTTCTCTGTCAGGTTAACATCTGTGCAGAATTGCATAGTGCCCGAACCATCTTCGTGTATGCTCATATACACGGGCAGAACATCAACTATGCGCTTTAAACAAGTAACCAGGACGGAGTGGTTAGCGCAATGGACTACCTACTGGAAGGTTGTAGGTTCGAATCCCCATCAGTCCTGCCAAAATCATTGAGGAATTTGTCGTTTCCAGCTAGTTCTTACCATGTATTGAGTGTACTATGGGCTTAGTGGAAAGACTGGAACCATACAGCCGAACAGCATTTACTTCACAGATGCGTCATTGAGGAACTGCTCAAATCGTCTGATCTGACAAACATCGCGGGTGTCTGTATCTCTCGAGCCTGGATGACGCCAGAATATAATGTTATGATAGTAAGCGCATAATACAGCTCTGTCACGCAGCTTCAATAAAAGATGGAACTCAAAAGCACCATGATCATCATGATGACTATCGTGATCATCATCTCCATCATCATCATCATCATCGTCGTCGTCGTCGTCGTCGTCGTCATCATCATAATCATCATCATTATAATAATCATCATCATCATCATAATCATCATCATTACAATCATCATCATCATCATTATCATCATCATATCATTTAAAGATTGTCTCAGTTTCTGTGGCAATTACTGTGGCGTGGAATGTGGAACAAGATATGTATACAAATCCTTAAAACAAAACAAACAAAGAAAGACAAACCGAAATAAAGCAAAAAAAATAATAAAACATTTATTTTAAAGGTCGTGTAAATCAATTCAACGTTCGGTGGCTTATGGAAAGACGAGAACACTCAGCTAGAATCCCACCAAGACGGAGTGTACAGACTGTGCTGTGACAAAACATAGTGGTATAAGAGTGATACATATTCATTTACATCTGCATGGAATGGTGTATCCAAACCAAGGCATGAACCTCAAAATCTATTCAGTGGCGCTGGCGATCTCGCTTTATCGTGCTTCGTCATGACTCTTAGAAACTAACACTGTAATAACTTTATTATCCCATACCATACAATGAAGCAGTGAATCTTTGTTATTCACTCACGCGATAAGAGTGATTCGCTGTCAAAACGTTTCCAACCTACAAGAGCAAATGAATAATGCAGCGCTGGCATGGCACCTTGGGGAACTCAGATGAGCCACTAAGAAGACAGGTGTTAAGACATTAAATGTAGTGCAGTGCTGTTCAGACCAAAAGCTGTATGCGGTGTCTGTTGATCTGACCAAAGCATTTGATATCGTTAACCATAAGTACCTCTGGGAGATACAAAGCTGGTCTAATTGACTGCTTCTTTCCACAACGACATGCTGACCACGGCACAAAAGAATTCGGAGGCATCTGAGCCCTTTCCAATGCAGAACGATGAGAAACAAGGATGCGTTCAGGCGCCCGTTCTCTTTATCATCCTCTGTGCAGTAACGCATTGTTAGTGTGTTCAGAAACTTTTACAGGGCTGTGTGCATTACATTCTAAACATAAATTAATTCAGTTGGCAGAGACTCCAATTCAAGACCAGAGTCGTCTTGCGTGAACTGCTTTTCACCGATGATGTTACGCACTGCCCGTACACTCACTCTATGATATCCAGAGTATGATTGACAAACTTGCTGCACTCTGCAAACGCGTTAGCCTTGTAATTCGTCTCGAAGGCAAAGATAATGTTTAGCCAAAAACCATATCAGGTTTCTTGCGTTTCACCGCCTTGGATTGTCACCAGCAACTAGGAGATCAAGATGTACATGTAGACTCCTTTGCTACTTGTGTAACGCAATCAAATGAAACGGATCTCTTATGCTTTGTATCTGCAAGGTGAGCTCAGATTTTGAAGGGTTGACGAACAGATCGTGGCAAGACCATGGCAGTAAGCTCATCACAAAGATTATTCTGTAAAGAGCAGTAGTCTTGAGCGCCCTGCTGTACTGCTGCGAGACCTGGAACTGTTCCACCTCAGACGTCTGCTCAAGATCTGCAACATCACATGGCAAGATTGCCTGTCCAGCCTTCAAGTTTTGATAGAAAATTGTTTGCCAAGAGGTAAATGTCAACTCATCAAATGTTAATGTTGTCCGTATGGTAGTCAATCGCATCTCTCTGTGTCTGTCTTTGTCTTTGTCTCTGTCTCTTCTCTATCTCTGTCTGTCTGTCTGTCTGTCTGTCTGTCTGTCTGTCTGTCTCTCTCTCTCTCTCTCTCTCTCTCTCTCTCTCTCTCTTGTTCTTTTCTGTAATTTCTCCTAGTCTTTTTTCAGTTGAATTTTCTTCTCAGTCTCCTAAATAATGTTTACGAAACCAATACCACCAGTCCATCTTGTTGATCCTTCCCGATCCCTCACCTCTTTTAATATTTCCCCAGGGCAAAATGTTGCTCCAAGAAGGCAGCGACTTCAGCTGTCAGGCTCTCCTCCTGTCGGCTCTATGCCTGTGTGAGCAGTGTCAGTATCTTCAGACACTGTCGTGTTAGGCAAACGCACATCTGTCAGTTTGACTTTTCAGTAGTGCTTTAACCACAGTTCTGTTCTGTCCCTTTCCAACCTTTCCAACACAGCAGTGAGTAAAGTCGCATGCAAAACTACTTGCTATTTGCTCACTAAACAAACAAACGAGGAAGAGAGAGGGAAAGGAGAGAAAGAGAGAAAGAAAGAGAGAGAGAGAGAGTGGAAGAGAGAGAGAGAGAGGAAGAGAGAGAGGAAGAGAGAGACAAAGACAGACAGAGACAGACAGACAGACAGAAGGAGGAAGAGGATAGGGAGGAGGAGGAGGAGAGAAAGAAAAAAGAGAGAGACAGACAGACAGACAGACAGGCGGACAGACGGACAGACAGACGGACAGGCAGACGGAGACAGAGAGCTAAGAACTCAGAACCTTGAATATATATGGCCTCAGGCCACAATACAACAAGTAATGAGTAGAGAAGGGAGGCGGATGTGTGTGTGTGTGTGTGTGTGTGTGTGTGTGTGTGTGAGAGAGAGAGAGAGAGAGAGAGAGAGAGACAGAGAGAGAGACGACAGAGAGAGAGGGAGAGAGAGAGAGAGAGAAAATGACAGACACACACACACATACACACATACACAAACACACACACACACACACACACAAACACACACACACACACGCACACACAGAAAGAGAGAGAGAGAGAGAGAGAGGAGAGAGAGAGAGAGAGAGAGAGAGAAGGAAGGACAGACAGACAGATCCACACACAAACACACACACACACACACAGAGTGAGAATGAGAGAGAGAGAGAAAGAGAGAGACAGAGACAGAGACAGAGAGAGACAAAGAGAGATGGATTGAGAACGGGACAGACAAACAGACAGACAGACAGACAGAGGCAGAAAGAGAGATAGAGATACAGAGACAAAAAGAACGGAGAGAGTATGAGAAGGAGACAGAGAGTGAGAGAGAGTGAGAGAGAGAGAGAGAAGAGAGAGAGAGAGAGAGAGAGAGAGAGAGAGAGAGAGAGGAGAGAGAGAGAGAGAGAGAGAGAGAGAGAGAGAGAGAGAGAGAGAGAGAGGAGAGAGAGAGAGAGAGAGTGGGCGTTTGTGCGGGGAGAGCAAAAGAGAACAAGAACAATTCCCTGTCTGAACTCCCCAGCCTTCATGAGTACCTGAATAATGCAGCGCTAAACTCAGCACCTTGGGGAACACAGATGATCCATTAAGACGGATTGGCCGGATGCCTACTGCTGAAGCTCCCCGTGGAAAACATAGCAATGGTCATACCGGCTATCTTATAATAAGCTTAATATATACAGTGCTAAGGTTTCAGGGTCTGAGCTTGGAACAGCTCAGTTGGTTTGAGTATCATGCTGATAACATGGAGGTCGTCGGTTTGATCCTCAGATGGACCATGGTTTTAGTTTTCGTTTCTTTTTTTTTTTTATTCAAGACTGCCTGCGCCTAGGGTTTGTGCAGGATCAACGAATCTGCCAGATAACTGCTGGCAGATGAGAGTCAAGGTACTGTGAATCCGTCTTAAGCGAACTCTCGTTTTTACATCATAATTCACCTAACGAAACGTCATATGTCTAGAACAGATTTGCATGCAAAAGAACTTGTATTCAGAATTGTGTGTGTCAGTGACATGGGCTCAGTAAAGTTTGGACAGAAACGCCTCAGTTTGTATGTGGTCTCTGTTTCTCTCTCCCTATGCCTAAATGTATCCTATGTCCTTCAGCCCCTACTTTTCTCTCTTTCTCTCTTTCTCTCACTCTCTCACTCTCTGTCTCTGTGTCTCTGTCTCTCTCTGTCTCTCTGTCTCTGTCTCTGTCTGTCTGTCTCTCTCTTTCTCTCTCCCAAGTTTAGATTTGGATTTCCATATACATTTACACATACATACATACACACATACATACATGCATACATACATGTACATACATACATACATACATAAACATACACATAATATATACATACATACATGCATGCATACATACACACATACATACATACATACATACATACATACATACATACATACATACATCATACATACATACATACATACATAATGCATGTATGTGTGTGTGTTTATTTGTGTGTGTGCGTGTGTGCATATACTGAATAGACGAACACATTTTGGCAATAATTATGTTTTGTCCATTGTGTCAAGGAAAAGGAT
>JAPXFY010000013.1:43031734-43034234 GCA_030674185.1 Monoplex corrugatus
CCTTTTCATCCCCAATGTCTTACATCGTTCACGGACGAATGGCGACTTGTAACTAACGATCTGTCAGTAAACTGGGCTCTCTTTTGTGCAATGACCAATGGCTGTGCCCCAGACAGACGGGAACACCCGGCCAATCATAATCAGTTACACAAAACCGCAATGGCGTAGTCCCAAGTGACAAATTCGTTCTTCTTATTGCGAGTGTCGTCTTTTGCCAATGCTGGTTATGCAGAGTTCTTCCCCTTGGTGGTCTGAGATGAAGTTATTGCTTGGCTGTAAAATCACTTTTTTTTTTCTTTTTCTTTTTTGTCCCTTCTTCTTTTTCCCCATTTTAGTGAGGATGAAAGCTCCAGTCCCCTAGTATTTTTCACCCACGTTTTGACTGAAATAATTCTTTGATGGGTGCGGCAGACACGAGGGTAAGACGTCATACTCCCAATCAGATGGTCTAGGGTTCGATCCTGCCTGGTGTCCTTCTGTCCGATGGGTAAAGGATGGATGTTTTTTTTCCGATCAGCCAGGTCCACACTTGTTAGTGCCTAAATCCCCGTTGTGTCTATAAGCATGCAGAATGCCAGGTTTGCAAGTTAAAAATCCTGGAAATGATGTGGCTTATGGAAATACGTCACCCAGCATGCACGACCAACAAAAATATATGCAGATGTGCAGTAAGATACTGCCAATACACTGTCGGAAAAACAACGTGATTATAAGATTCCGAATTATTAATAACAATGCTTCAAAAATGTAACAAAAATGATGCATTATTTTACGTCAGTCTGTCTGTCTGTCTGCCTGTCTGTATGTCTCTCTCTCCCTATCTATCTCTCTCTCTCTCTTTCTCTCTCTCTCTCTTTCTTTGTTTCCTTCTCTCTGCATAAATACGAAACAGCAAACATAATTCTGTCTTTGTGTTATAAAACTAAACTGTTCATTGGTCGATCAAGTTATTGCAGATTTTTTATTCATTCATTTGTTTATTCTTTGTCCTTGCAGCCTACATTTTTTTTTATTCCTGTTCCCTCTTAACGTATGTTTACACACACACACACACACACACACACACACACACACACACACACACACACACACACACACACACACACACACACACACACACATACATACATACATACACACACAAACAAACAAACAAACACACACATACATATAAAAATAATATGTGTGTGTTTGACAGAGAGAGAGACAGACAGACAGACAGACAGACAGGCGACAGAGAGAGAGACAGAGACAGAGACAGAGACAGACAGACAAACAGACAGACAGACAAAGTACAGAGAAAAAAAACCCAAAGAAGAGAGCCAGAGATAAAGACAGGGACGGAGATAGGCAGAGGCAGAGACATAGGCAGAGAAACAGAGACATGAAATAGATACACACACAGACAGACAGACAGACACACAGACACACAGACACACTGACAGACACAAATGGTTTCATTTTCACTTTTTTACGTTCCCTCAGGGAGGCATTGCATAATGTGTGAGAGAACGGCAACTACTCGTTAGTTTCATTGACAGATCATAGCCGGCATCCATCGTTAATTGCCCTTCTTGTTGTGATGGGAGAACGACTTGTTCGGGTGCGCAGTCTTGTTGGAAGAGGGCCTCACAATCTAAACCTTCTTCGTGACATATGTCAGAGTTGTTACCTACGTCAAATTTGGCCTCCCTGACATATTGTCCGTTTAATCAGAAGTTTCTATTTGTGGTAAAAAAGAAAAAAAGAAAAAAGTGGAGGTGAAGAGTGTATTCTTTCCCATTTGATATCTTCGGCAAACAGTTCAACATAACAAATGAATAACGAAACAGGAGATCTGGACAAAATCAAAATTGGGCAGACTGACACACTAGACTTGTTTGACACTGTTTACGTGTTATATTTATTTATTTATTTATTCATTCATTCTTTTTATTCATTTACTTATTTATTCATTTATTTATTTATTTGTTTATTCTATTCATTCATTTATCGATTTATAATTTGTTTGTTTCTTTGTTTACTTGTTTGTTTATATACTCATTTATTTGTTATTTATTTCTTTATCTGTTCGTGTTTTCGTTTGTTTGTTTATTTTGTATTTATTTTTTGTCTTTTTTCTTTGTTCCTTTATTTGTGGCCCTTTTCTTCGCTGTATTTTTAGCTGTGGTCGTGAGGTACAAGTACATGTTTGTGGATGGCAGGAGTTCGAATCCAAATTCTCTGAGAATTCACATGAAAAACTTTAAGGTGATTCTAAGACGTACTCTTTAGTAATCAAAACAGGGCAAAACTGGGCGCCAATATACATAATGTGATATTTTGAACGGACACATGAATAATGACATTAACTCGGATGCTTTGCTTGCATAAAAGAGCAGAAAATTAAAGAAATAAAACATAAATACCTTCAAATCAAACTAATCTATATGATTATAGATGTTAATGTTGTCTCAAGAAAGTAGATTGAAAGTAGATATGCATGTTGTTTCATTAATGG
>JAPXFY010000013.1:43039234-43054234 GCA_030674185.1 Monoplex corrugatus
GTATAACAATCGTTTTCACAAAGTTCGTTTCAAATACGTATGCCAATTAAACAAAAGGTATGTTTCAGTTTCATGTTTTTCACGTACCACATACTAGTCCTGGCCTCAGAGAAGCTGGTACCTCTTCTCACTCATCAACGACCGCTTAGTTCGTGGTAAAATCTGGATATGTTTACACTAAGAAACTCTTCCTCTACATTAAAATCTAATGTTTCAATATGCAGAATCAATTTTTTCAGTGTGAATTCAAGCAACCAAGGGACAATTTCATTTTCAGTGCTTAGAGTGCACCTTCTGAGCTGATGTGCCAGAGAAAGAGAAAGAGAAAGAGAGAAAGAAAGAGAGAGAGAGAGAGCAAGAGACTGACGAAAATAATTATGATGCTTCAACCTAAAGGAAATACAAACGAAACCCAAGAAAATAAATACAGAGGTAGGTAAATAAATGTGTACATATAAGGAAAGATAGAAAGAAAGAGAAAAATGAACAAAAATAAGTTAAAACGAATAGATAGATAGATAGATATGATAGATAGATAGATAGATAGATAATAGATAGATAATAGATAATAGATAGATATGTAAATAAATGAATACATACATGAAAAACAAATGAATGAATAAATAAATAAATAAATCAAGCAATGCTCACTGACTGAGTGACTGAATGACTGACTTACTGAGTGACTGAGTGACTGACTGACTGACTGACTGACCGAATGAACGAGTGAATGATTGAATGGATGAATGAATAAATGGATGAACGAACAAAAAAAATAATATAAAAAGTGCAACAGGGAAGTAAGTCTTCTTTCATCCCACCAGAAACTTGGGTAAAGAATACTAAGTCGATACGATTGTATTGCTATTCAGACTCTTTGCAGTCCAGATGAGTTCACCACTCACTATTTAAACACTAACTTTTGCCTCACACCCTTTCTATGGAAACGTCTCCACTCATGAAAGTATCTCATTCTCCCTGGCCAAATACCATACTGATTCAGATCGCTCTATTTTGAAAGTCCAGTGAGAGAGAATGGGGAATATAACTGAACAAGTTTGGGCTTCATGCCATATCGTGTGATACTGGTGAGTGAGATATGTGTGTGATGAAAGTTCACATCCCTTGCTACGCAACAACAACGTAAGGATGGCAGACAGGATACAAAGCTGATCTCTGATATCCCAGAATGTTGGGTGATAGGCATCTGTGACAGAATATATTGATCAGAGACTGAAAGGAAAACAAATTGCCCATCATTCCTATCTCCTGCCTTCCCACTTTCACAGCCACCCATTCTAGATCATACTCCTTTCTCCTTTTCCTATCTCCCAAGCGTCTTGTGCAAAGTGAGTTCAATGTCTTCTTGCTTATATGCACGCTATACCATAAAAGGACGGTCATTTTCCTGTAATTTTGTGTCAGGTGCATTTAATTATGTTCTTGGCTTCCATTACCTAATTTGTCATCATTTAATCCATGTCATTAAAATGCCAAGAATATATGTTAAAATAGTATTCCACAATATCCCTGAATATTAACAGATGAATCTATCAATAGATGCAGACTTTATTCACAAAACATCTGATAACCATCGCACACTAAATTCAATAAAAGACGTGACAGTAAAATTAAGCAGAAGTAAAGTATTTACATCTTCTCTGGCAACAAGCAGTTTCAAGGACACCACCTCCTGTTGCAGTCATTAGCTATTTTGAAAAGCCTAATTTTCTTTCAAAATTAAGATGTCTTAATATCACATAATATGCAGAATGTTTAAGGCAGAGAGAGAGAGGGGAGGAGAGAGAGAGAAAAGAGAGAGTGAGAGGAGGGGGAGAAGGAAGAGAAACAGAGAGAGAGAGGGAGAGAGAGAGACAGAGAGGGAGAGAAAGAGAGAGAGAGAGGGAGAGGGAAACTCATACAATAAAAAATGACATTCGGGAGAGAGAGAGAGAGAGAGAGAGAGAGAGAGAGAAAGAGAGAGAGAGAGAGAGAAGAGAGAGAGAAGAGAGGTGAGAGATTGATTCAATGAACAAAAATGACACCAGACCAATGACAAAAAATAGGACCCAGACAAAAAAACAAACAAACAATAAAGACAGAAAAAAAAAGAAAAGAAAAAGAGCTTGACAGGAAAGCGATTCATCTGTCCACTCATCAAATGACTGGAGTAAGGAGAAACAGGCCGATATGATTTTATTGCTATTCAGACTCGTTGCAGTCCACATGAATTCATCGCTCACTAATTAAACCTTGGCTTTTCCCTCACCACTTTCTATGTAAACTTCTCCCTCGTGAAAGCATCTCATCTCTCCTTTGCCAAATACCATGGTATTCTGAAGGATTGAAAATCCACACAGCTGTGGCAGGAGCATAGCAAATTGCAAACAAAATTTGATCTCTAATATCCCATGCTGTTGTATGATAGGTTTCACAAACAGATAGCATTAACTGGAACCTGGGTTGAAAATAATAATGATGATGATGATGATGATAATAATGATAGTAGTAGTAGTAATATAGTAGTAGTAATAATAATAATATAATAATAATAAAAATAATATAACAATAATAATAATAATAATAATAATAATTACAAGGCGCCAAATCATGATTCAAGAATCAAACCAAGGTGTGCACCCCCATCAATCACTGCAGCAATCATCAACAACGACCAAATCTTCAGGACACAAGGCACACGCAAACTGCGAGGGAGAAGAGAGGAAGGGAGTAGATCACGTGACCCCTGACCCAAGCTGTCATCCTTCCTCCCACTTTCTCTCTCGCTCTCTCGCTCTCCAACAACACACCACACACACACACACACACACAACACACACACACACACACACACACACACACACACAGACACCGCACATACGCACGCACGCACGCACACACTCACACACACACACACACACAACAGAGGATACTGAGCTACAATACACTCAAGCCTGTTTGACTAATGAAACATTGACCTAGCCTGTCATCTTCTTCACATACAGACAATGCACACTCACACGAGACACACAGAGACACACAGACAGACAGACAGACAGACAGACAACACACACACACACACAACACACACACACACACACACACACACACACACACACACACACACACACACACACACACACACATTCATGTTTTCTGTTTTTTTTTCATTTCGTTTCTGGTTTTGCTTTTGCTTTTTTAAAACCATCAATCACTTCTTCTTCTTCTTCTTCTGCTTCTTCTTCTACTTCTTCTCTTCTTCTTCTTCTTCTTCTTCTTCTTCTTCTGCTTCTTCTTCTTCTTCTTCTTCTTCTTCTTCTTCTTCTTCTTCTTCTTCTTCTTCTTCTTCTTCTTTTCTTCTTCTTCTTCTTCTTCTTCTTCTTCGTTCTCGTTTTCGTTTTCTTTCTTCTTTTTTTTCTTCTTTTTCTCGGTTTTCTTCTATTTCTTCTCACTATTATTATTATTATTGTTGTTATTATTTATTATTTATTATTACATTATTACTGTTCTCGTTATCATCATCATCACCACCATCATCATCATCATCATCATAATCATATTATCATTACCATTCTTCTTCTTCTTCTTCTTCTGCTTCTTCTTCTACTTCTTTATATTTTCATACTATTTTTGTATTATTTCATTTTTGTTAATATTATCGATCGATCTTGTATAGCGTTATTCTCCAAAATCTTTTGGAATCATGGTGCAGCAGTATGGATAAGTGAAGCTGTCAGATGAGGTGACCACAGTCCACCGTGTTCTTTCATAGTCTACACCTTCGGTGGTGGAGCAAGCTGGCAGTTTTCATGCTTCCATAGCCCACCAACTGACATGATTTACAAGATCTTCAACGTGAATATTTGATTTTCAGCATTCGTACAAGCACAAGTGTGTTTAAGTAATGTCAGGTACCCACATATGCTGACGTGGAGGTCGATAACAATATTTGCCCTTACCCATTGTTTGGAAGTGTCTAGGACGAGAGAATCCACAACCTTCCTATTGTAAATCTGATGTTTACCCTCGTAACTATGACATTCATCTGACACGGCTATATAGCATACTTAGGCTATAGATGGATGGATGGATAGATAGACAGATAGATAGATAGATAGACAGATAGATGGATAGATATAGATAGATAGATAGATAATAGATATGTAGATAGATAAATGGGCAGATAGATACATAGAGAGACAGACAGACAAATAGATAGATAGATAGATAGAGATAGACAGATAGATGGATAGAAAGATATAGATAAAATAAATATGTAGATAGATAGATGGATGGATAGACAAACATACATACAGACAGATAGATATACAGTTAGATAGATAGATAGATAGATAGATAGATAGATAGAGATAGATAGATGGAAAATAGACAGATATATAGATGGGCAAATACATAATTAGACAGTCAGATAGATAGATAGATGGATGGATAGACAGACCGACCGACAGATAGACAGATAGGAGAGAGAGAGATAGATAGATATATAGATAGATAAATAGATAGATAGATAGATAGATAGATAGATGATATATAGATAGGTAGATAGATAGAAAGATAGATAATAGTTAGATAGATAGATAGATGATAGATAGATAGATAGATAGATAGATAGATAGATAGATAGATAGATAGATAGATAGATAGATATAGATAGATAGATAGATATATAACGGCTTGTCTCTCTATTGAAAAAAAAGCCACTGAGCGTTCGAATGTTTACCTCGAAAACATTAGAGCGAAAATAAATGAAGCGATTCACAATGACCCACAACCAGGATCAATCCAGTCCCATCTATTCGAAGCGTAGTGCACAGCTCACTGAACGTGGGAGTCAATTAATTTGACTATGTGTGTGTGTGTGTGTGTGTGTGTGTCGTGTGTGTGTGTGTGTGTGTGTGTGTGGTGCGTGTGTGTGTGTGTGAGTGTGTGTGGTGTGTGTGTGTGTGTGTGTGTGTGATGCAAAGAGATAGAGAGATACAGAGAAAGAGGGAGAGAGAGAGGTAGAGGGAGGGAGCGAGAGAGAGAAAGAGAGAGAGAAAGGGAGACGGGCAAACAGACAGAGATTGAGAGAGACAGACAGACAGAGACAGAGAGCGAGAGAGAGAGAAAGGGGGGAGGGAGAGATAGGGAGATTCACTTTCCAAGCACCATTTCTTTTTTACATCGGTACACCTATGTACACATATCGAAAGCTGGTGTGTCAATATTTTATATAATTATTAATTCAAACTGAAATCGATCTGTAAGAGTTTTGAAAGCCTTCGTCACATTCCAACCACACACACACACACACACACACACACACACACACACACACACACACACACACACACACACACACACACACACACACACACACACACAGAGACATGCACACACAGAGGATTACATACACGGGGTTTCGCTTCAAACTGTTTTCTTCTCTAGACGGCTCTCTGTAGTGTGAGAGTCAAGGGCAACTACTCGTTAGAGTGTTTCAGTGGCGTTGCGTGGAGGTCACAGCCGGTGCCCAGAGTTAATTGCCCTTCTTGTAGTGATGGGAGAAGAACTTGTTCGGGTGCACTGCCTGAGGTCAGGAAAGGGTAGACGAAGTAAACCCACGTCGAGAAATACATCAAAAGTGTCGCCTACATGAAAACTGTCCTGCTGGACGAATTTGTATGTTATTAAACATATTTTGTACGAGCAAGCAAACATATTTTCATAATATGTATGCAACAAAGTTTGAAAATATTTCAAGTAATTAAATAGATAATCTAACTAACTTATCAGGTTTTTTTTCAGAGACATACCGGTATATTCTTCTTAGAAGAAGAATGTTGAGAATTCCATGGACAGCAAAGAAAACACACGAGACAGTCTTAATGGAGGCAGACACAAGTAGATCACTCATAAGGAAGATTAGGAAACGACAGGCAACATTTATATGCCATTTTATGAGGAAGGGGGATTTGGAGCACCTGGTCACAACAGGAAGGCTGGAAGGAAAGAGAGCACCAGGTAGACCCAGGGAGAAAATGCTGGACGGACTTGCAGAGTGGCCGGGGACGAGGAGGGTGGGGAGATGCTAGGGGCAACGAGAGATAGAGACAGATGGAAGTCCATGATCGCCAACGCCATGCGGTAGGGCACCTGATGATGATGATGATGACCGGTATATATAAACTCTGTAGGGGTGGTTATGGTGGATGGCATATCCAACTGGTTAAAGCTCCAGGCTGAAAATGCAGTGATCGTAAGGTCAACCTCTCGGCGTTTCACATTTCTTTGTTTGTTTCTTTGTTAGTTTGTTTGCTTCTGTTTGTTTTTCTTCTTTGTTTGTTTGCTTCTTTCTTTCTTTGTGTGTTTGTTTCTTTGTTTTGTGAGAACTGGTAGGCACTGTTTATAGATCCATGGACTCAAGATCTAAATGTCGGAGTTCAGTCCCACCCTGTAACATGAACATTAACGTGTGTTTTCCATTTAACACTGTGATCAACCAAAAGATGATGATAATGATGATGATGATAGTGGTGGTGGTGATGACGGTAATGATGATGATGATAATAAAAAATAATGAATAAACAAATAAACGAATAAATGAATATATACGTAAATGAATACCTACAATAACAATAATGATAACAACAGCAATAATTATAAAAATGTTAATAATAATACAGTAATAATAATAATCATAATGACAACAACAACAATAATAATGATAATAAGAACTATTGTTATCATTATTATTACTATTATTATTACATCTACATCCCAGGTAGACCCAGGGATAGAATGCTGGACGGACTTGCAGAGTGGCTGGGGATGAAGAGGGTGGGGGCGATGCTGGGGGCAACGAGAGAGATGGTTAGAAGTCCATGGTCGCCAACGCCATGCGGCAGGGCGCCTGATGATGATGATGATGATGATTACATCTACTACTACTGCTACTACTACTACTACTACTACTACAACTGCACTACTACTGCTACTACTACTACTACTACTACTACACTACTACTACTACTACTACTACTACTACTACTACTACTACTACTACTAAGAATAACAATAATATATGATGCATGTGTAGCTTCGAGGTCTTTTTAACACATGAGACAAGAATCTGTTTCGGTGCGCTGCTTGTTTGAGGAAGGGTGAGCAAATTTCAATCTTCTCTTCAGCCCGAGACAGCCAGCTTAATCACAGGGAATATGTGTCTTTAGGTCTACTGCAAAATTCGCCTTCAGGGATTGCATGACTCATCAACTTTATTTTCCAAAAGAGTAAAGAAAAGAAGAATACTTTCATGTTAACTACGTTTCATGCATCGCCACACACAAGCCCACTTGTTAAAGAAGAGGAGAGAGAGAGAGAGAGAGAGAGAGAGAGAGAGAGAGAGAGAGAGAGAGAAAGATAGAGAGAGGGAGAGAGGGAGGGAGGGAGAGAGAGAGGAAGAGATAGATAGAGAAAGAATATGCGAGCGTGTGCATGTGTGTGTCTGTATGTCTCTCTCTCTCTCTCTCTCTCTCTCTCTCTCTCTCTCTCTCTCTCTCTCTCTCTCTGCGTCTGTTAGTGTGTGTGGATCTGTTATTACTTGTGTGTGCTGTGGTATGTGTCTGTGTGAGTGTGTGCATGTGTATGTGTGTGTATATGTGTGTGTTGTTTCTTTTCCTCCCTCTGTCTGTCTGTATGTCTGTGTCTCTGTGTGTGTGTTTGCGTGTATGTTAGTGCGTGTGTGCCTGTTAATGGTTGTGATTTCTCTCTCTCTCTCTCTCCCCTATCTCTCTCTCTCTTTCTCCCCCACCCTCCGTGTGTATGTGTATGCGTATGTCTGTCCATGTCTGTGCCTGTGTACTCTCTCTCTTTAATAAGGCAAATAACTGAATAGATATAAATGGCTGTGTAGATATATAAATAGATATGTACATATATAGGTAGATAGATAGATAGATACATAGATAGATAGATAGATACATAGATAGATACATAGATAGATAGATAGATAAACAGATAGACATATATACAAAGGGTTGGGTAAGTAGGTAGGTAGGTAGGGAGATAGATAGATAGATAGACAGATAGATGACATATAGATAGATAGATAGATAGATAGATAGATAGATGGATGATGGATGGATGGGTGGATGGATGGATGGATAGACAGATAGCTACATAGATACTGAAACTGAAACTGAAAATGGTTTATTGCCATTGACATTTTTGTCCTTGTGGCAAGGAGCATAAAACAAAGTCATTAAATTTTTCGGCGACGTTTTCTCGAAACAAAGATTTATAAATATAGTCATGGCTGACAATACATCCATTTGAATTTATTCCCTAAAGATGAAGAAAAAATTGAACGGAAAAAGTTGAACAAAATGTTGAACAAAAAGTTGAAGAAACAGTTAACCACCCAACGTAATTAGTCATATAGGTAAGAGGAAGACCCAAATCCGCCAAATAAACATAAGAACAGTATAAAGTAATATCTTCACTGAATATAAACTTACATTAATTTAAAAAGTTGAACAAAAAGTTAAATAGTTAACCACCAGACATAATTAGTCATATAAGAGGAAGACCCAAATCCAGAAAACAAACAAAAAAACAATATAACGTAACATCTTCACTGGAGATAAACGTACATTAATTTAAAAAGTTGAACAAAAAGTTAAAGAAACAGTTGACCACCCGACGTAATTAGTCATATAAGTAAAAGGAAGACCTAAATCCGGCAAATAAACATAAGAACAGTATAAAGTGATATCTTCACTGGAGATAAACTTACATTAATTTATTACTGTGTTGTTTTCTTTCTCCGACTTTCCCAAGCAAGGGCGATAAATTTCGCGAGGGATTTTTGATAGTTTTCATCTTCAGTCATGAGTATTCTGGTAATGACCCTTTGACTCGAAATGTCCTCATCAAAGATTATGCATTTTTGTCGTATACTTTCATACGACTTGCAAACAAACAAAAAATGCATTTCATCTTCTGTCTCTACACTACACATGGGACAAATAGAGTGTGCCGATGAATTTGAGTAAAACCATCTTATTGTTGCATTTAGCCCTAGGGCTCTTAGTCTAAAACGAGCAAGATTGCTTCTGTGCCATTTATTTGTTACGGCCTTTATATATTTTTCGGTTTGAAATATACTTTTAAAGGAAAGGAACCAATCATATTTCTCAGATTCTTCCATTTGAGCGTGCCAGTTTTGTTTGTATGAATCAACTAGTCTATCCCTAAATTCTGAAATAAATCCTTGTTCATAACCAACTCCCTGGCACATCCACACAATACCAAATCCATGTGTGGTTAACATTTTCTTAACGAAATATGCCCAGTTTTGTTTACCCGAGTCTAATTGATTCAGTAACATCTCATATGCCTGCTTGCACAATCTTGACATTGGGAGCTGGGTTAATTTCAACACTTCATTTGAGTTTTCAAAAACAAAGGATAACGGCCAGTTTCTCCATATAACATTTTATTTGATGAATGCAATGGTACCGAAAGGAAGCGTTTGATGGCAAATGTATGTACCTTTTCCATTTTATGATTGCTCGAAAACCCCCATATATTTCTGAGCCATACGTTAAGATTGGTTCAATTTGTGAGTCGAAAAGTTTCCAAAAAATCGAGAAGTCAGTTCAATTTTCTTAAAGATCTTAAAATTTCCATCGTTCCTCTTTTCCCCTTTTGCTGCTTTCCACCCATGCGCTTTGGAGACTCAGTTTTGTTCTAAAAATAATACCTAGATATTTATATGAGTTTGTTACTTTAACTTCAGACTCACCATAAACCCATTTTTCTCGAGCCGAAAGATGTCCTCCCTTACGGAAAATCATCACATTCGTCTTTTCTAGGTTCACAGACAGTAATAACCTATCAGATTCATGTTTTAAAGCATTTAGTTGATTTTGTAACCCTATGACAGTGTCTGACAAAAGCACCACATCATCAGCAAATAGCAGTAAAAAAAACTTCAACAGCACCAGGCAATAGCTGTACACCATGTCTCCCTTTTTTGGCTATTTCTAACGCTAACTCATTAATAAAAAATGAAAATAGTAAGGGGCTGAGGAGACATCCTTGTTTCACTCCTCGTGGACATTCGAAAAATTGGTGTACATATCTTTGTCACGAACACAGCTACATAGATAGATAGATAGATAGACAGACAGATAGATAGATAGATAGACAGACAGATATATAGATAGATAGATAGACAGACATATAGATAGATAGATAGATAGATAGATAGACAGATAGATAGATAGATAGATAGGTAGATAGATAGATAGATAGATAGATAGATAGATAGATATATAGATAGATAGATAGATCCCTGTGTAGAAAACAGACTTCTTCATGACATGTTTCTTAAATATTGATGTACATAATGAAATCATCATTGATTAGAATATTGTTTTATATGTTTTGTAGGCTATAGGTTTTCTTTTCTTTTTTTATGTGAACAAGTATTATGAACTGAAATTATTGTTATTTGTTTTTGTTTTGTTTTGTTACAACAATGTTTGTTGATGTTTTTTCCTGTTAAGAAATGAATAAAAAAAATAGGTGAAAAAAAAGATAGATAGATAGATAGATGGATGGATGATAAATGGATGGATGGATGGATAGATAGATAGATACATAGACTGAGAGATAGATACATAGATAGATAGATAGATAGATAGACAGATAGATAGATAGACAGATAGACAGACAGATAGATAGATAGATAAATAGATAGATAGATAGATAAATATATAGATAGATAGATAGATAGATAGATAGATGATAGATAGATAGATAGATAGATAGATAGATAGATAGATAGATAGATAGATAGGTAAGTACATCATGGACGCGTCCTTATTTAGTCCCTTCTACTTTATAACGTAAAAGCAATAAAGTGAAATAAAAAAATCAAAATGAATCGAGGGAAAGAAACCAAAAAGACGGCGTTTACAACATGCGACAAAAAAGAAGGCAAAGGAAGCATTCTGAGCAAAAATGGAGGAAAAGGGGTTTAAACGTGGTAGTTAATGACGAAATGGCTTTCTGTTTAAATATTTGGAAAAAAACAAGAACATCTTTAAAAGAGAAACAGACTTTTATAAAAGGTACAAATACATGAATGTATTTGTCCCCATGATGCCTTAAAAAGAGAGCTAGCTGGATATATAGATAAATCTCCCAGCAGAGTCTTTGCTTTTCTATTCTTGTTGTCGATGATTTCTGGTTATATCCTTAGAAAACTTGTTTTAAACGTGTGATCTAAAATGTGTAGAAAAAAACCCCCATTAACTTTATTTCCTGACTTTGTTGATTCAAGTTAAACCATTCTTCATCGACTACAGCTTTAAGACTAGTGAACAGAAAGATAGGTATTTCATGATATCAAAATTGAAACTCTGGACGACTACAGATTATGAACGTATCAGAAGCAGACCATTTTTTTGTTGCCAAATATCCAAATAAAAGTACTCTGTGATGAAATCTTTTAATATTGACCTGTTGTTTGTCCTTTAACTGCTTACAGCTGTGCTGTTCATCATCGAAGCAAGTCGCTTCTCCGTGTTTAAGCTGCACTTGTATATGTCATGAGAATCAGTCAATCCAAGTGAGAACCAGCCGATGACGTTCCTATTTGAACCGTCTATGGATAATCACTAAGGGGAAATTGTTCCTGGCTTTCTGATTGGTTCATAAGGTTTCGTTTATGTAGGCATCTTTTCTTTGCATTTCCGTCTTCTGTCATATGTTTGAACAATTGACAGACTGCATTGTTTTCAGTGATACTTCCTGTATCTATGACATTTGCCTGCAATTTCAAAAACTGTAAGCAGCTGTTGTCTTCACAAATGCCTGTCTAAATAGAACAATGAATATGCTTTCACATAAGGCATTAACATACTCACATAAATCAAACCCCAAGAGAATCTGAAGGTTTTTAATATGCCGTTTATCATTAAGCATTCTTTACATCTTTTTCATTGTCCCAATTGTTCACATCCATTTTACTTTTAATGTTTTAAACATCAAAATATCACTCTTACCGAATGCAAACATTTGTATTAGAGAGAGAGAGAGAGAGAGAGAGAGAGAGAGAGAGAGAGAGAGAGTGAGAGTGAGAGAGATCAATGAATTCAGTAATGAAAAGGGCACTGACACTGCATCCAGGAGGAAAGCGTGGCATCGGGAAAAACAGACAAATAAACACAACAACAAAAATAGTGACAAGGAAGCAATTCCTCCTTCCACCCCACCAGTGACCCGGGTAAGGAGAGACAGGCCGATATTATTTTATTGCTATTCAGACTCATTGCAGTCCAGATGAATTCACACTCACTAATTAAATCCCAGCGTTTCCCCCACACCACTTTCTATGTAAATGTCTCAGTGGTGAAAGCATCTCATCTTTCCTTGGCCAAATACTGAGCCCATTCAGAACGATTCATTTCCCCCAAGAGTGAAATTGTGGGAAATCTTTTAACAGGATTCGGTTTGGTGTCATTTCTCTATAAGGTTTGCGAAAGCAATTCATGAGTGATGGGAGATCACATTATGGCAACATCACAAGCGTATCGAGTTAGATTGGATACACAGTTGATCTCTGGTATCCCAGAATGTTGGGTGACAGGCTGCTGTGACAGAAATATATCGATCACAGCCTGGAAGGAAAACAAATTGTCCATCATCTTTTATACCCTTCGTCCTCCTACCACTGCCACTGATTTCACACCTCTGGACCTCATGTTTAAACTGAGCTGATATTTCCTGTCTACACAGACATCATTCAATGATAGTAGCAGTCACCTGTCATGAACGCGAATTCGTTGCAGTTATGGTCAATAATATCCTTGTCATCCCTTTCTCAAAGTTTCACTTATATATATATATGTATATATATATGTATATATATACTGTATACATACATGTATATAGTGTGTATATGTACACACACACCACAACACACACACACAAACACACACACACACACTAATATATATATATATATAGTCTAAAATATATATAAAACGTTAAAAGCAAATATGTAACAGACGTTAAAGAAATAACGAACGAACATATATATATATATATAGAATAAGCACGGATACTATCTCTAAAAATGTTTAAAATGTATGCAGTTATACATTTTCAGAAAAAACTATTAACTTCAAACCAATTATATTGGGGTTTGGGGTTACAAAATGAAACGATAATTGAAGTCTGACATGCTGGAAAACTTGCAGTTTTCGAAGGCACATCAGATCCACATCAGGAATAGTTGGAGAGTAGATACTTTTGCAGAATCTTAGACTCACTTCATACATCTTATAAGTAAAATACATGCACACTGTATTTCATTATTTTTGATGGTCCGTTATATTAACATTTTTTCCAAACTATTTTAAAACTCTTTCCAAACACTTAATACAGAAAATGGAAAAGGGAAAACGACCATTAACGATAAACTGTGGGCTTTATGTAGAAAGCTTCAATCCATTTACAAACATTTTCTCTAAACACATATGCTTTTAATCTTTCGAACAGAAATTGATAATTTCATGAAACAAAAGGGTTTTTTTTAAGTCTAGACAAAGCAAAATTTCGATCAGTTATTTGTATATCCATGTAACTGAGCAAATCATAAATTAGCTTTATGTTGTCTCCAGTATATGTTTGCAATAATTCTTGTGTGATCTTCACAAATTAAGGTATTGCTTTATCTCTTTCAGCAATACACGCTGATTCGATTTTACATAATATGTTAAGTAGTGGGATAGTCTCCAATCTTCTATGTACACTTCTGGTTTATCTACTTTGGGGATGCAGGTTACAAGTCCTTCTTGTTGAATGTATAGACATAGGTTGAATGATTCATTTAAGCTTCGTACAACAAAATCACCAAGCTTTTATTCCGAAAGAATTTATAACATTCTGCCTCAAATCCATCTGTTCTAAGACTGTTTTCTATCTTTCATGTTTTCGGTGTGAATCCAGCTTGATCCATTTTCATTTTTGTTTTTTCTTATGAATCTCTCTCTTCCTTAGATAACACAGAACATTCTGTTATTAAATAAAACTATTTTATATTAATTTACCACGTCTTTGTGTGCTATCTTTTAAAAACTGCACTTGCCTTTTCATTAATTATTTCATATCCCTTTAAAAAATCGTCAATTCTGATAAACAAGTTGAACCATACTTTCATTGATATAGTATCGTTTTTCCAAATAACAGAAATAATGTGTTCCTTGTGCTATCTATTCTTCACTTGACCTTCACATTACCGCCATCGTTATATTTTTCTCTTTAGTTAGTTCTTGAGATGGCTTTTAAATGTAATGTTACATCTTCTTCTGTCTCATTTTGGATTTGCTTTACTTGTTCAATTTTTCTTATCTGTTCATTTGCTTTCTCTGAAGCTTTTTGTTTGTTGATAAGCTAAAGTTACAGCCTGCTTTTCATCAGTAAATATTTATGAATGATCACTCTCTGACGATGAGATTTACGTTCATCAAAGAACATTATTGAGTTATGTTTTGTTTTAATGATCATCAGAATAGCCTGAAAAAGTATCTGTTAGTTTTTCTATGTCTTCTATGTGTTAGTTTTCTTTTCGTAAAGAACAGATAAGCTTTTGAAATACATTAGATTTTTTCAACGAAATTTAATTTTAGAATTACCGTGGTTTGATCGGATCTATACCTCAGTACTATATTTACATCACTGAAATTTAACTTTAGGTTTTCGGACAACAGAAAAAGTAACAAAAACAACAACAAACAAAACAAACAAACAAAACAAAAACAAAAAACAAATGAATATACAAGCAACCAAGCAGATGAGACAGATGAAATACAAACGATAATAAAGGTGTAGTTTCACACTGGAACCATGCAGTTTTCCTTTGTGCTTCAAAATAAAACAACCAATAAAGACAAAAATTGAAAATCAAAACGGTCATACATCAGCCAA
>JAPXFY010000013.1:43056734-43061734 GCA_030674185.1 Monoplex corrugatus
GGTTGGGTGAGGAGTCAGCGGTTTTGGGGGGAAGGAAGTTTACAGATGATTTGTTTCCCTTCCAACCTCTGATCAATGCATTCTATCACAGCAGCCTATCACCCAGCATCCTAAGATACTAAAGACAAACCTATTATACGCATGACATGGCCATGTTGCCAGATATGTGATTCTCCATCCATCGTGAATCTCACTTACAGAACACTTTCCGCGACTGTACCAAACCTAAACTTGTCCAAAGATATCCCCATCCTGACTCATAGGGCTGCGAAATGAACCATTATAACTAGACACGGTATTTGACCAAGGAGAGATGAGGTGTTTTTATCACGAAGAAGTTTATACAGAAAGCGGCGTGACGGGGAAATGAAAGGTTTAATTAGTGAGCAGTGATTTCCTCTGGACTGCAACGAGTCTGAAAAGCAATAAAACCGTATCAGCCTGTCGCTCCTTACCAGGGTTTGAAGGAGAGTGGAAGGAGGAATGGCTTACTTGTCACACTTTTCTTTCCCATTTATTTTTTTTATTCATTTTAGATGATTTTTTTAACTCAGAGCTGATTTCATGTTCTCTCTCTCTCTCCTCTCTCTCTCTCTCTCTCTCTCTCTCTCTCTCTCCTCTCTCTCTCTCTCTCTCTCTTTTTCTCCCATTCTTTCTCGCGCATACATACGAGTCGTATGAGCACAGTTGATAATATGAACATATGAACATAGCAAGAGATTGACTTTTATCTAAAACAGAGAAGAGTTGAGTTTTATGTATAGACTATTTCATACAATAAAAATATTTACATTATTCCATACGTGAAATGACCATTTGAGACAGCCTTTTCAGGAACTGCAGCTTTCACTTGAACAGAATAATGAAGACAGTGTGATACCTAATCTTTGACGAATATCCAAAACAAGTGTGACTGCCCACGTTCAAGTAAACAGGAACCAGAAAAAACACGAAAGAAGAATACTAACGCGTATTTATTACAACAAGAAAAGACAGGCGCAAATAGTTGGCCAACTGGCCTTTGTCAAGCGTAAGATTACAAACAAACAAACACCAGATACAAAAATTATAAGAAAAAGACTGAAACTTCCTTGCTGATGTGTCCAATGTGAGAAAAGGAATAAACTGACTTAGATGACATCCATGACGAATATGTTCATAAATCTGTTCAGGCATTTGGAATTTGTAAAGGCAGTGGTTAGACGTACTGACTCTAAGAGTGTTTTTACCATTAAAACAAATGATAAAAAAAAGAATGTCACGAAAACGATAGAAACAGTGTATAGTATATTATGCAAATAGATAAGATGAAATAGAATTTGTTTTACAATGGGTCGTAATTACGTTTTTAAGAGCAAAGCATTTGCTGTTGATGTTATAAGAAACATGAATTCAGATTCTCTTGAGTTTGCTTATGGCACGTAACATAAACGTACAGTAACAAATTTGTAATCCACTTGTTCTAACTGATGTTACATAACAAAATGATAAATTGCGTGTAGATTTTTTTTCATCCACATCACTTTTTTTTTTTCTTTCTTCCTTTCTTTCTTTCTTTTTTCTTTCTTTCTTTCTTTCTTTCTTTACTTGATTATTTATTTATTTGTCTATTTCTTTATCGGTTTGATGATTCATTGATTCATTCATTGGTTGGTTGATTGACTGATTGATTGCTCGGTTGCTGGGTTGCTTGCTTGTTTGATTGCTTGGGTGCTTGCTTGCTTGTGATTGGAGCAGTTATTTTGTACTTATTTGAGAATGTTAATCGCAGAAGAAAAACAGTAGTGATACTACTGTTCACGTTGATGTGTATTTTCATTGTTAAGATATGTGTCAAATCCTGTAGATGAGATCATGTGTCTCCAGACATTTTGTATGTCTCTTAAAGAACTCATTCTGATTATTTTCACACTTTATCACCTGAGATGCAAGAGCATTTCGTTTTTACACTATTACATATTTTGTATCTATTGTCAGTACATACGCACATATTCATCTTTGGAGACTTTTGGAATACGATTTAAAGATTTTATGAAGCTTTTAGGGATACAGATAGCAAGGCCATGTTTTAAGTGATGAACGAGAAGGATGTGATTATAAGTATTATAATCATAATTGCCACCACAAATATATTTTCAGATAGGATACTGCCCCTTCCCCAGCATGATGTGCATGTAACTAAACCAGAGTTGAGATCAGCTTGGACATGAGGAGAGAGCATTATTGACAATTTATTCTCTTACCAGTCTCTGATCAACACATTCTGTCACAATTTCCTGTCAGTACATTCAGTTGTCCAACATTCCAGGATGCTAAAAAGCACTTTGCGTCCAGCTTTCATTCCTTGGGCTGTTGCCACATATTCAGGGAGGTGATCTTTCGTCGATCAAGAACACCATTCCTAGTTCACATGTATTTCGTCGAAACAGCACCATATCAGAACTTGCTCAACTATGTCCCCCATTCTTGTTCACAGAGATTCAAAATGAAACATCCTGAATGGGCTTTGGCCACCAAGAAATAAGATGCTTTCACCATGAAGAAGTTTATTTAGAAAGTGGTGTGAGGGGAAATCAGGGTTTGATTAGTTACTGATGAATTCATCTAGACTGCAGTGAATTTAAATAACAAAAATCATACCGGATTGTCTCTCCTTAATCAGATTATTTTTCTATCCAAATATTTATGTATTTATTTATTCATTTATTTTCATTTATTTATTTATTTATTTATTATCTATTTTCAATGTTTGTTTATTTATTTTCTATTTAGTTATGTATTTGTATAATCATAAAAATGTATTTATGGAGTACCTTCCTTCTGTTGGGATGGACCATCATCAATATTCTCTCTCTCTCTCTCTCTTTGAGTCCCCCCCCTCTCTCTCTCTAGTTGTTCTCTTACATATGCACACACATACGCACATTTACATACACACACGTGCGCACACACACACATGCACACACACACACACATACACACACACAACAGAGAGAGAGAGAGAGAGAGAGAGAGAGAGAGAGAGAGAGAGAGAGAGAGAGAATGGATAAATCATATTCTTCTGTGTCACCTTTGTACGTTCAAATTAATATCCCCCTCTCTGACTGGTCATTTCTATATATTCAGACGTGTTTGCAATAATACTGATTGAACATTCCTATATCTGTCATGTTCAGCTGATGCCCTCTTCATGTTAGATGGAGCAAAATGCAAATATTGCGTGTGTTATATCTCTCTTCGATCAAGCAAAAGGTTATTGCCCGTCATTTTGGTGTGTCTCTATTTATTTCTTTATCTATTTGTTGGTTACTGTTTGGATATTTGCATATGTCTGTCTATCTGTATGTCTGTCTGTCCATCTGTATGTCTGTGTCTGTCTCTGTCTTCAGCTCCCCCCATCTCTCTCCCTGCGTGTGTGTATCTGGTTTGTAAGGATCTGCATGTGTGTGTGTGTGTGTGTTGTGTGTGTGTGTGTGTGTGTTGTGTGTGTGTGTGTGTGTGTGTGGTGTGCGTGTGTGTGTATGTATGTATGTATGTATGTGTGTATGTATGTATGTATGTATATATTATGTATGTATTATGTATGTATGTATGTATGTATCTGTCTATCTATCTACCGATTTATGCTTTTTTACTTTCAAACTTAGTTTTGTTTTTTCTACAAGATGTTAAAAACAAGTATAGAACAATGAAGACAAAGAGTGAATGCAATCAGATGAAAGACATTAAATTTCATGCACATGTAAATTATTAGCATGTTATCATCATCATCATCATCATCAGGTGCCCTGCCGCATGGCATTGGCGATCATGGACTTCCATCTGTCTCTATCTCTCGTTGCCCCTAGCATCTCTCCCACCCCCCTCGTCCCCAGCCACTCTGCACGTCCGTCCAGCATTTTCTCCCTGGGTCTACCCGGTGCTCTCTTTCCCTCCAGCTTTCCCGTTGTGACCAGGTGCTCCAAACCCCCCTTCCTCATAAAATGGCCTATAAATGTTGCCTGTCTTTTCCTAACCTTCCCTATGAATGATGTTACAAAATGCAAAATAAAATGAATGAGAAAACGCCTGTGCGTTTCAATTTTATATTGATGTAACTGGAGGCCGTAAGTTTTCCAATCTAGAGCCAGAACATTTATAATGATTACATTTATTTAGATTCTTGCCAAGTCAGACAATGATTTTTTTAATATTATTCGTTCTTAAAATACTAAAGTAATCGAACGAGAACTAATGAAAATTTTTAAAAGATATGGTCAGAAAATATGTGGAAAAATATATTGCCCTTTTAGACATACTCTTAACATAATGAACATTCAGGAGATGAATAACAAGGATATGGCTTTATTGTCTTTTACGTTTGTAAGAAAATTTGTTTTTATGTGAACAATATTTATCTTATGTCTATAAATTGATAACATTTCTGTTACCACATTGTTCGATAATGCTTGATTGTCGTTCAGCAAAGGGATGTGGTTTGTGAAACGGGTTCATAGGAAAAATGTTGACACGTGCTAAATCTTAATGTTCATTTTTAAACTTCCAATGTATAAAATATCATTATGTATATTCTGTATATTATGTGGAGTTCATGTGTCAACATTATCTTTTCATATGTGTAAATTTTGTCGTTGTTGTATTTCTTCGTTGCCACATTGTATGTTAGATGTCCGTTTGTTGTGAAACAAAAGACGAATTAAAAAAGTTCAACAACAACAACAACAAGGATATGGCTTATAATATTAACACAAACTGACTGTCACATCAGGCGACTGCACCTTTCACAGCATGACGTGTAGGTAAACAAGAGCCCATGGAGCTCCGCTTGGACGTAGGTGGTGAGGATAGAAAGGGATGCTGGAATTCAAGGGAGGAAGGAAGGAAGGGTGATGGATAATTTGTTTTCCTCCCAGCCTCCGGTCAATACATTCTTCCACAACAGCCTATCATCTAACATCCTCGCAAAGGTCAACGATGTATCCAGCGCGCCATGCTTGTGA
>JAPXFY010000013.1:43074234-43104234 GCA_030674185.1 Monoplex corrugatus
CAAAAATGAAATTTTGAAACTCTAAACAACTCCTTAATAGTCTGATTAACATGAAGACATGGAGACGACAAACATTGAGAGTCGAAAAGGGGGGTGGGGGGGGGGGGGGGGCGTGTCACGAGGAGGCGGGAGGTAAAAGTGAAGGGGCTGAGTAAGGTGGATATTGGATAGAGAGAGGGTGGGATGGGGTAGTGGAGGTGTCAGGAAATAGAAAGCTTGCCCAAGCCAGAGATCGAAAATCATAAATTCGTTTCTGATTTGTAAAGGATGTTCCTGATGATTTTATGGTGATTACTCTGTGTCTCCGTGTTTCTGTTGCTCTGCTTGCCTGTCTGTCTGTCTGTTTGCTATTCTCTCTGTCTTTGTGTCTCTGTGTCTGTCTCTCTGTTTGTCTGTGTGTGTGTGTGTGTGTGTGTGTGTGTGTGTGTGTGTGTGTGTGGTGTGTGTGTGTGTGTGTGTGTGTGTGTCTCTCTCTCTCTCTGTCTCTCTGTCTCTTCCCGTCCCCCTTCTCTCTACGTGTCTCTCTATCTTTGTCTCTCTTTGTTTCTCTGTGTCTGTCTCTTTCTGTCTGTCTGTCTCTCTGTCTGTCCCACTCACGCACACACTCTCCCTAGCACATATACTTGCAATATCTTTCTTTTAGAAAATGAATGACACTCCATTTCTGAGATTTTAGATATATGAATTATCGTCAGTGCGGCTCTCTGTGTCTCTCTGTGTCTATCTTTGTCTCTGTCTCTGTCTGTCTGTGTGTCTCTGTCTCTCTTTCTCTCTCTAATCATGCTAAATGATACTATTACTACGACTACTACTGCTAGTGATAATAATAGCATTCATAATAGAAGAAGAAGAAGAAGAAGAGGAGGAAGAAGAAGATGATGACACTGCTGCTACTTCTGCTAATGACAATAATGATAATGATAATAATAATAATAATGATAATTATAATGATAATAATAATAATATAATAATAATATAACAATAACAACAACAATAATAAACAATAATAATAATGATGATGATGATGAAGATGATGATGATGATGATGATGATGATGATGATGATGATGATGATGATGATGATGATGATGGTGATGATGATGATGATGGTGATGATGATGATGATAATAATGATGATGATAATAATAGTAATAATAATAATGAATCTGCTTCGGTTTCTGCAAGCTACTACTGATGGTCATGATGGAAATGGTGGATAGGGTAAGAGACTCAAAGACTTATCTCCCCTTCTAACGACCATCAGTGGTGATGGAAAGAATAAGCACAGAATAAAGGGAATCACGCAGGGATCTTGGAAGAAAGTCACAGAATGGTAGCAAAGTGGTAAGTGATGGGTTCATGACGTCCAGACACTGAAGTGGCACTCGACAAATCAGGACGCTTCTGAGTGTGTGTATGTGCGTATGGGTGTGTGTGTAGTGTGGGGTGGGGTTGATATAGTGTACTGGTGTGTGTGTGTTGTGTGTGTGTGTGTGTGTGGTGTGGTGTGAGTGTGGATGTGTAGGTGTGTGTGTGAGTATGTATGAGTGTGTGTGTGTGTGTTGTGTGTGTGTGTGTGTGTGTGTGTGTGTGTGTGTGTGTGGTCTGTGTGTGTGTGTGTGTGTGTGTGTGTGTGTGTGTGTGTGTGTTGTCTGTGTTTGTCTGTGTATGTCTGTGCGTGTTTGTATTTTATGATTGTCTTATGTCTGTGTGTCTGCGTATGTGTCTACCAGTGTGTATATGTGTGCAAGTGTTTGTGTTTGCCTGCTCCTGGAGTGTTTTTGTGTCTGTGTGTCTGCACTGAATGTCATGCACCTGATATCTATTACTAAATTCTAGGGAAAAACAAGACGTTATTAAATGGATAGAAACAAATCATTTCGAGTCAAACACGCGGCTTCAAACGTGTAACATGAAGAATTATACATACACATTATATATACACCCATGCGCACTTCCATATACACACTACAAGCACGCATACACACCCACCCCCCCCCCCCCACACACAACAAAGAGAGAGAGAGAAAGCGAGAGAGAGAGAAAGAGACAGACAGACAGAGGCAGAGACAGAGAGACCAAGAGAGAGAGAGAGAGAGAGAGGGGGGGGGGGGAAAGACACACGCACACAGATATATATATATGTAAATATATATATATATATATAATGTATCTATGCATATATATGTATGTATAATATATATATATATATTATATATATACATACATATATACATACATACATATATATATAATAATATATACATAAAATAATCATACATACATACATGTACATAACTACATGTATGTCTGTGTGTATACAGAGAGTGAGAAAGAGAGAGAGAGAGAGAGAGAGAGAGAGAGAGACAGAGACAGAGAGAGAGACAGAGAGAGACAGAGAGAGAGACGAGAGAGAGAGAGAGAGATTGAGAGAAATTGATTGACTGATTCATAGAATAAAATAGATAGATAGATAGATAGATAGATAGACAGACAGAAGATAGATAGACAGATAGATAGATAGATAGATAGATCGGCAGATAGATAGATAGTAAATAGATAGATAGATAGATAGTAGATAGTAGATAGATAGATAGATAGACAGACAGGTAGATAGATAGATAGACAGATAGATAGATAGATAGATAGATAGATAGGTAGGTAGATAATATATATAGATGGATGTATAGATTGGTAGATAAATAGCCAGACATATAGATAGATAGATAGATAGATAGATAGATATAGATAGAACAGACAGATAGATAGATACATAGATAAATAGATAGATAGATACATAAATAGATAGATAGGTAGATAGATAGATAAATAGTAGGTAGATAGATAATGGATGGATAGATTGATAGATAAATAGCCAGAAGATATAGATAGATAGACAGACAGACAGATAGATAGATAGATAGATAGATAATAGAATAGATAAATAGATAGATAGATAAATAATAGATAGATAGATAAATAGATAGATAGATATATAGATAGATAGATAGATAGATAGATAGATAGATAGATAGATAGATAGATAGATAGATAGATAGATAGATAGATAGATAGATAGATAGAGATACATGTACATGTTGTGTATGTGTATGCTTATATATAGACAGACATTGGACATAATTCAGAAAAAAATATGATTATTTTTGAAAATAAAACACAACAGGTTTGAAGAGTCGAAATGACCAGTATGAGGGCAATACAAAAGCCACAAAAGCTGAGACAGACTTTCAGAAAGTAACTAAATAAACTGAATTATAAAGGAAACGAACAAAAACGCAGTTAATTAAGACATTGTTAGCCTCTCAGTATTTAGTTCAAGCAAACGACTTGTATATTTGGTTTTTCGCCTGTCACACAGCGCAAGGACGTCGAGAAGCCGGGGAAATCTCTCTCTCTCTCTCTCTCTCTCCTCTCTCTCTCTCTCTCTCTCTCTCTCTCTCTCTCTCTCTTTTTTGTTTTTTGTTTTTTTTTTTGTTTTTTGTATGTGTGTGTGTGCATGTCCTCTCTTATTCCATTCGTATTTCGTACAAGCAACAGTCACACACACAGACAGACACAGACACAGACGGACAGACAGACACACACACACACAGACACAGAGACAGACACAGACACAGACACAGACACACACACAACACACACACACACACACACACACACACACACACACACACACACACACACACACACACACACACACACACACACACACACACACACACACACACACACACACACACACACACACACACTTAGAAAAGAACACACATTAGAAAAGAGAAACAAACATAGATTGGATCTTCTTGTGAAAATCAATTCAGATCACAGACGTCAAAGGCACATTAGATTATTCATCACTCGGTGATTGAAACAGTATTATCAGCAATAAATTGACAATTGATAGTGTTTCAGCAACCCATTTGCGGGAATCTTCATGCTGGTTGTGTTCAGTGAATATTTAGTTGAATATTATAACTACAGAGAAAGAGCGTAATTTCATTTCATGGAAGAATGATCTAAAATGTTTTCAACACCAATTACCATGGTAAAATAGAAATTGCAAAAGATTTGGTGACAAGGAAGTTGGAGATCTGAATCCCCAAAAAATCTTGAAGATGTCATTGTGGGCTTATCTATATCTTGCAGGCAGTACAGTCTGTTACATTTTCAATCCACACTGGAACTCCATAGCATCGTCACTATCTTCCTCATGCTCAGTATTAACAGGCACTGAAACATATATTTGGCGATCCTTCGTGGCCTATCGTGAAGCTTACCTCATTTCCAGTAGATTTGGAGTTGTTTTGAAAAAAATTAGTGGTGGACAGACCATAGTAATGATGCAGAACATTGGGCAATACCACACACCTACTGTTATCTCATTCAATATAGAGACTTATGATGTTCTCTGAACAAACTGACATATTTCATGATTACGCCGGGCAAATCTCTCTGTAAAAAAATGGAATCAACTCCAGCATTATACCCAGTTACGACACATCCTTGTCGCAACAGCACCATCACCCATTCATCACCCCCTATTTCCAAACGAAACTTAAACATCTCAGCGTTTTTATTTCTCAGAGAAGAGCTGGTCCCAGTTTCCACCAGGGACAAACAATTTCACTGTCACAAAGTGTACTTGTCACCACCGTGCAAGCCAGCCAGTACCCAGATACCCTTAGATAGAAAGGTTCTCAAAGGTCTGGGTGCAATAATAGAGGGTTGATATTTTTGTCTCATTTGCTGGCCCAACCCGTGGAGTAAAGCTGACCACAAGCTGAACTGTGTTGTCAGAATTCTAATCCATCATTCATTGTTGCTGTTTTTGTTACTCTTTTTAAAGGTTCCATTATCTGTTTCAAATGAGTGTATGCCCATTGTTGTTTTTTTCCATAACCGTGTAGGTGGTACGTCTGTTCATATCAGTCATTCGATAATAGCATGACTTATATGTGCAGAAGGGATGGGAGTTTTTTTTTGTCGATTTGGGAAATTTTGATTTAAAACGACTTATCAATCACAATTCTGCTTCATCCGACTTGTTTCAATTTATGAATTAAGCAGTATGGTCACTGAATTCATGAAATAAGCAATTTTTTCATATTTTCATGAAATAACCAGGTTTATAATTTAAGCGTAATATCTATCATATCTATCTATCTATCTATTATATATCTATTATATATCTATCTATCTATCTATCTATCTATCTATCTATCTATAATCTATCTATCTATTTATCCATCTATCTAACTATCTATCTATCTGTCTGTCTGTCTGTCTATCTATCTATCTAACTATCTATCCATATATATCTATCTATCTATCTATCTATATATCTAACTATCTATCTGTACATACACATATAGATATATAGACATGTGTATATAATAGATATGTATATGTGTGTGTATATATATATACATATACATATTATTATGTTTATATACATACATACATGCATACATACATGCTATATATATATATATATATATCATATATAAAATATATATATGTATATATATATATATATATATATATATATATATAATCACATATACAGACAAGCATAATAAGTATCAAATTTTAATTCTTTCAATAAATTCTTTATCTGACATACTAGCTCGTAATTTTAAAGGTTTGTACAGATACATACACAGAGTTTTCATATTTCTTTCGTCCTGGTTAACACGAAAAAGACATTTATTTTCATAAAAAGTACCAGGTATGCATTTTTGGCGGATATCTAAGAAAGCAGGACACCAGAGTACAAAGTGTATTTCATCTTCTGTAGCATCAATACATAATGGACACTTTACTGCATTTTCTGAAATATTCCTGTATCGATCACAACATGTTGCAATGTCTGTTATACCACATCTAAACTTTGTCTTACTGTGCTTGATATATCTGTCAATATTTGACAAACGGCATTTTTCATATTTTCTCCATCCCTTCAATGTTGCATCGAAAGAAAACTCTGTAACTAAGAAAATCTGCTACTTCTCTCCATAGGGTCATTCCAGTGTTGTCACCTAGAATCAAACATCCGTTGACGTAATTCACGCAAAAAATACTGTACATTTCCAATTCCTTGTTTTAACCATACACAAACACACACACACACACACACACACACACACACACACACACACACACACACACACACACACACACACACACACACACACACACACACACACACACACTACACACACACACACACACACACACACACAAAACAGTTCTGAAGCAATGAATTACGAATACATGATACCCAAGCTGTCTTTCCCTTCGATTCTGATTCCACCAGCATCCTATATGCTTTACATAGTATTCTGTTATGTTCCATGCCTACAATTATTAGCCAGTATTTTATACAACGACGTGTGAGTATAATACACAACACACACATATATATATATATTATATATATATATATATATATATATTATATATGATATATATGTGTAATATAATATATATATATTACATATATATATAATATATATATATATATAATTATATATATATATATGTGTGTTATTATTAGTTAGTGTATATATATATAATATACAGTTTGAGAGAGAGAGAGAGAACAGAGAGAGAAAGAGAAAAAGAAAGAGAGACAGACAGAGAGAGAGACAAGAGAGAGAGACAGAGAGAGAGAGAACAGAGAGAGAGACAGAGAGACAGAGACAGAGAGATGGGATAGCGTCCTGTCTCTCCAATAAATTGATGTTTTAATGTGCACATCCCAACATTTCTTGTAGCCATATATGCATGTACTTTTTTAACATGTACGATTGCTTTGTCCACATTACACAGTTCAGCACCATATTATGCAACAGGCTGTACCTGTGCATCAGAGACTTTCAAAACCACTTTTAGAGAGTATGTTAAACAGGTACATGTTATGTACAGTAGATAGCAGAGCATTATATGTTCTACTCACTAGATCCTGGCAAGCAACTCTAAAACTAAAATGTGCAGAAATAAATATTCCAAAGCATGCATAACAATGCACAACAGTTAAAATCTCTTCACTGAAATACCATCTCTCTCTTGCTGCCAAATAACTACCTTTTCTAGATACAACAATATTACGTTTTTCTTTGTTTACCATCAGTTGGAGTTTAGATGCTACTCTGCGTAACTTATTTAATCGAATTGGAAGACCAGTTGGGTCTTCAGACAGCAAAATATCATCAGCTAATAACAAAAAACAAATATTTCAATGCTATTAGCAGATAGAAGTGCACAATGTCTACAATGTTTTTTCTTACTTCTGACGTTAAATCGTTTACAAATATACAAAATAGAAAAGGACTACAAGCAACTCCTTTGTACATGTGACATATTTAAATTCAGTACCACTGGTGACTGGTGCTTTCACATTCTTATGCATAATAGTGATGCGCAGAAGAAGTTAACCTGTAATTCTACTCTTTCAAAGTATTGCCCAAAACACTTTTCTTGAGATGGAATTGAAAGATTTCTCGAAGTCGCAAATGCTACACATAAATCGATTAAATCAAAACTGCTTTTGTATAATTGCTAATAGTGCAAATAATAATTCAATAATATAATAACTTTTCTTAAAGCCAGCCTGATATTTTTATGTGGCGTTGTTTCGTTTCACCTATTTCTATAACCTTCAATTTATAATGGAACTGTACAACTTACTTCTCCCACCGCATAGTGATATTCCTCTGTAGATATGAATTATTGACTTCACCTCTTGTAAAACAAGGGGAGTACGACTGGTTATGTCTGTCTGTCTGGTAATATATCTTTATCAAAGATACCATTAAAAGTTTTAACAAGAACAATTCCAGCATACTACCATTTTTCAATAATTGTCCTATTTATCCACCTGAGCCAGCAGACCTTTTGCTCTTTAGGGTTTTAGCTGCAAATAATGCTTCCTCTCGTGAGATTGGATGGTCCAAAGAATCTGTTTTATATTTCATTACTACCGTTTTCTTCACATCCTACAGCGCATTCAAAACAATGCTGCACGCCTTGTACTCAAAAAGAAAAAAGCTGACCACATATCTCCTCTCCTGGCACAACTTCACTGGCTCCCTGTATCAAAGCGCATACAGTACAAACTAGACACCATGTGCTACAAAAGCCTCAATAACGCAGCCCCCGATTACCTGTCAAGCCTACTTGAGATCTATGTTCCCTCACGTACCCTCCGCTCTGCCTCTGATCCTCTGACTCTTCGCTTTCCACGCACTAAGCTCAATACCTATGGTCCACGAGCCTTCTCTGTTTCTGGTCCACTCTCCTGGAACAAACTTCCTCTCTCAGTCCGTCAGCAACCTACTTTTGTCTCCTTCAAGTCCGCTCTCAAAACTCACCTTTTCTCTCCTGCATAAAATCCTAACCTCACTCAACCCTCCCCTCTGCAGCCTGTCTCCGCTCGGAGGGAATCACATGGTTATAATATATAATTGTATGCTATGCTCTCTATAATTTTCCATTGCTTTTATTCTTGCTTTTATTGCTTTTATTCTTTCTCTCCATTTATAGCCATGCGTGTGTGTGGGTGTGTGTGTGTGTGTGTGTGTGTGTGTGTGTGTGTGTGTGTGTGTGTGTGTGTGTGTGTGTCTGTATGTGTGCGTGCGTGTGTGTGCGAGCGTGCGTGCCTTCGTGTGTGTCTGCTTCAGCGCTTAGATTTGATTTTATCAAGATTTTGCGCTATATAAATTGTAATTATTATTATTATCTTCAAGAAGCTCTTTGAAATGTTTGTGCCGCTCATGAACTGTAATATTATCAGATCTGTGAGCTTTTCTTCGCCTAACTTTGAGCGTATTTTGCTTAAATGTGCAATGGTCATATAATGAGTTCATTAGATGTTTAATGAAATATTGCTATGTTCGTTTTTTCCCTCTGTATCACATTGTTATGTTCTCTGCAACCATTACAGTGATTAATACCATCTTCACCTTCAAATCTTTTATGGAATAGTCATAATCATTTTCTAACTATTGCTTTTCTGACTTGGCATTCGGGGTCAAACCAACCATTTTTTTTGTTATCTGTAGTTATACTGATTTTCTTCTTCAAACAACTTGTCTTTTGACACATCCATTAAATGTAATCAGAGCTGCATTAATGTCTTCTTCAACAAGACTAACAGCCTGATTCGAAAGTAACAATGTCTCTTGACTATTCACTAAAGTAATAAAATGTTCTGAATACTCACCTTGCCATTTTTATAAATCCAGAGCTTTTTTTCTCAGTATATTTGTTTATGACACGTCTCTTGACTGGAAAATTAATAGTACATCCTGTGGGTAAAAGGCCAGATTCAATGCGTCCATTAACAAAAATCCTTCATGATGAATAGATATGGGGGTGGGGGTAGAGAGAGACAGAGAGACAGAGAGACAGAGAGAGAAAGAATACAAGAGTCATAGGTATTGATTTATGAATTTTGAAGACATCTCTTAAAGAGACTTATTTTGATGTACTTTTTAAAAGTAAGCAGACAACAACTAGTCGTAAAGACACGGAGATGGAGCTCCATGTAGTCGGGGCAAAAACAGAGAAAGATTTGTTTCAACAAATTATTAGTGAGAACGGAGGAACGGTTGCGAGAGAAGCTCCTCGAGACCTGACAAGATATGGTGGTTCTGTAGGGCACGAGGAGTTGAAGGGTCAATTGTGTTCTTGGAAGAATCATCGGTCAGCATGCTACTCCACATAAATCTGCCAGTAACGATCAGCAGAATGCATGGTCCTGAACTAGATCCCAAGTGCTGGCACGGTCTGAAACTTGGGAAAAGGAATGGGCCTTTTGAATCACTAAGCTGACACCGTGGAAGATGTGCTTGCGTCAACAAGGGATAGATACACAAGGAGGGCCATGATCGCTAAAGCCATGTGGCAAGGCACTTGATGATGACGATGGAGTTGACACCACTATGAGGATTGTGGCATGAAGATTGGCAGCAAAATGGCCAGTGTTTATGTTTGTCATTGTTTGGAGTTCAGTTCAAGAGGGATACAATTCATCGGATTCAGACAATATATAGTCTACCCAAAACTGCCTGGCAAACTCCTTGAGTCTTCGCAAAACTCTATGCGCTGTCAAGGTCTTGTTTTGTCGCTGGGAATGAACTTAAGATATCAGATCTTTGAGGACAGAGCTTCATCAACTGAGCCAGCCGACCTGCATTATCCATGGCCTACCTTAGGGTTCAATCCCCACCACTTCAGAATTCATACTTCATACTTCAGAGCACTTTATTACTCCAGGATAATAGCATTCGGTTCCATTCGACCTGTCTTACTGCTAATCTTCGTTGCTCGTCACATACACTATAAGCTTAGTAAGAAACGGACGAACCATACCATATACAATATCAAAAAAAAATGTTTAATCAAAATGTTGACTCATGTATATATCACTGCGTTATAAGCATGGCACTATATCCACCTGGGGGTGATTAAAAACAAATCTCATTCAAGAGATGAGTTATAAAAGAAATCTGGCCCTCCACACAACTGACTCCACGTATTAACAGCTTAAGGCCTTTACTATTACAGCTAACAGGCACTATACTGAAGAAGAAAAAAACAGAAAGAAAAACAAACAATCTGAGAGACAAATAAAAAACAAACAAAACAAAAACAAACAAAAGAAAAAAGAAAAAAGAAAGGACTAACCACCATTACCCCACAACTAAAGAAACAAAGAAACAAAAGAAAAAAAAAAGAAAGAAAGAAAGAGAGAAACAAACAAACAAACAAACGAACGAACAAATAAACAAACAAACAAAATAACAAAACAACATCAAACAAACAATCAAAATACACGTAAACACACAGCCTTCATGCAAGCCTTCCAAGGCAAAGACAGACAAGCAATCAGGGAGACAGAATAAAAAGAAACAACAAACAGACAACAACAACAACAACAACAACAAAAAAGCCCATCACCCCCTTCCTCGAGCACTTAAGCACCCTTAACAAAAAGATTCTCATTGCCTGGGTGCCAAAAGTTAATATCATCATTCAGTGTGCTCATTCGTCTCAGAAAGAAAAGGCTGGATAATGAGCTGACCCATGCTGTTGGAATCCTAATCTTCGTGATTAATCAGGACATGTGTGGTCCAGGTACCTGGTTCTACAAACTGGCCAAATCGGTTTCTTAGACAAAGAAACAGATCCATTGTTTCTGAAAGCCACAGAGAGAGCGATAAAGCGAGAAAGGGAGAGAGAGAGAGAGAGAGAGAGAGAGAGAGAGAGAGTGAGAGAGAGAGAGAGAGAGAGAGAGAGAGAAAGACAGAGAGACATACAGACAGACAGAGACAGAGAGAAACGGTGACAGAGAAAGAAACAGACCGACAGACAAATAGAAATACAAAGAAAATAGAGAGAGAAAGAGAGAGAGAGAGAGAGAGAGAGAGAGATGAGAGAGAAGAGAGAGAGAGGAGAGAGAGAGAGGAACTATAATTGAGGATAGGCAATAAGAATAATGTTACTACATGATCAGATTTACTCTTGTTTTGACCAATCAGCATGGTATTTTGTAATTGTTGTTGTTGCTGCTGCTGCTACTGTTTTATGTGCTGTTGTTTTGTTTTGTTTTTCAAATTGACGTCATTTTCTGTGTTTTCCTATTTGGGTTATTTTTTCACCATTGCTTGAACTTGCCTGTTCTTGGACAAACACACACACACCACGTACACACACATGCGCACGCGCACGACACACACACACACACACACACACACACGCCACCACAACACACACGCACACACCACACACACCACACACACACACACACATTACAGACTCACAACACACACACACACACACACACACACACACACACACACACACACACACACACACACACACACACACACACATACAGACTCACATACACACCACACACACACACACACACACACACACACAACACACACACACACACACACACACAACAGACACAACACACACACACACAAGCACAGCCATGCCCCACACTACACATGCGTGCGCGCATGCGAACTCATGCACACAAAAGCAAACGCGCAGAATGATTTGTATTTTTCTTGTTAATTGTGTTTGTTAATGTCCTTCTCTCGTTTAATTGCCTTTAAGCATTCCAGGGACCTAGCCAATATTCCTCACGTAACGGACATATACAATATATCACCTTGCTCGCTCCAAAGGAAAGAAAAAAAAAAGAAACAAACAAACCAACAAACCAACCAACTAACAAACAAACAAAAACACAGGTATTCATTAAGGAGTTCAATATATATATATATATATATATATATATATTATATGTCTATCTATATATATATATATATATATATATATATATATATATATATACATGCATGTATGTATACATGTATGTGTGTATGTATGTATACATATAAAACAAACTACCGGCATCTTATTTGGCACAAGAATTACCTCACAATGCATCCAAACACGCGCATAATTTCCCCTATAGACAAAATAAATTAAAAGAAAACAACAAACAAACAAACAAAACAAACAAAAGAGCTTTAGGTGGGTTGGTGCTAAGGAGAATTAAGGTTGTGTTTGTGTAAAAACAACAGCAAAGGTTATAATCATTACTTGGGTATTCAAAAATGAAACCATAATACATCGGTTCATAGATTTTTGTCAAATGCTTATCTGTAAAACAAAACAAACAAACAAAGACAAAACGTGCCTTTCCTTGTCGTTTCTAGTATTATTTTGGAACATTTTGATTCTATCTTCGTGGGTTTGTGGTTTAAAAACAAAGGGAGTTCTCAGTTCTGGGATTACAGAGCTTAGTACAAACAATATCAGCAACAGGTGCATGTAAACATCTAGTAAGTAACATTCTGCCCATAGATATGTATGAACAAAGGAAAATAAAAAAAAGAAAGAAGGAACTCAAAACAAGAAGAAGAAACAACAACAAAAAAAAGTAAAAAGAACAAGTAGAAAACAAAGAAAAAAGAAAGAAGAGAACAAAAAGTAGATGAAGAAAAAGAAGGAGGAGACAAAGAACAAGAAAAAGAAAGGAAAGAATAACAAAATCAACAAAATTAGTAAACAAGAACAGATAACAATACTAAAGGCAATACTGATATTGATAATTATAGAACTGATGATAACAGTAATAACGACGACAACAACAACGACGACGACGACGACGATGGTGATGATGATAATGATGAAATGATAATGATGATTATGATAACAATAATAACAAAAAATACTAAACATGATAGTACTACTACTAATACTAATACTATTAATACTACCACTTCTGATGATGATAATAATGATGATGATGATGATGATGGTATCTGTATGAATGGGTGTATTGCCTTCATCCTAAAAGAACTAACTCGACATCCCATGTAGACTCTTTCTCATATCTATTTCTCTGATAAAAAAAAAGAGAGTTCTCTCAAAACTCTGCCTCGATAACATCGGTGATTGTCATGAAATAGGCCTATGAGCAAAAAAGAGCAAATCAGTTTTCATTGTTGCAGTGATGTCATCCTAAAAAAAATGAATAAGGATCTGAAGTTATTGACAGCAAGTCTGTACATTTTAACTGTGTTGTTGTTGATCCTGCTTTGTTTTGTTTTGTGTTTTGTTTATACATGTGTGTGTTTGTGTGTGTGCGCGCGCGCGCGCGTGTGTGTGTGTGTGTGTGTGCATGTGGATGTGCGTGTGCGTGTGTTTGTGTGTATGTGTGTGTGTGTGTGTGTGTGTGTGTGTGTTTGAGTGTCTGTGTGTGTGTGTATGCATGTGTGTTTCATCCAAATAAAAGGTACATATCAATTGTCACAGTTATGGAGTTATGTGCAAATGTTCATTTTTGGATAGAGCAACAGTCCACTTCCATACCGCTAACTCTGGATTGAAAACAAAAAAGACAGCATGAATGTAAACATGTTAGCCCCACTTTCAGTAGTAATGATAATATTTATATACAGACAACTGCATTTTTAGGACAGATTCCAACTGGAGGGTCCAAAGTCTGATCTGCCTGGATACTTCAGTCTGTTGAGTACAGGGTGAAGCTGTTTTCCGATCTCCCAGGTTAACAGATGTGCTGACCTGCCAGTGTTGAAACCCCGTTTGTGTGTATACACACACAGAACACCACATATTCAATTAAAATGCCTTAAATCAAATCAGTGGTCAGCTTATGGACACATGAAAACATCCAGCATGCACACCCATCAAAGTTGATGATTGCAACAACCTAGCTTCCAGTAGGAGCTTGAGTTTTCTGTTCTCCATTAAATGTTTAATTACGGGGGTGATGCGCAGTGAGTTTAAGCTTTTGACTCCCACACTTTATCCACTGGTGGATAGGGTGAGGGAGTCAGAGATTTAAGTTTTTCCTTTGCTAAGTTGACAATACAGAAGGCTAGTGGACAGGGATCGAGAGTCAAAGGGTTAAATGAGTATTGGAGAATCGCGCTTATTTATGCTTGTAACCTCTCAAAAACTTTCACATTATGTAGCAAGAGACGGAATGAAATTTGGATTGTGATGGTTGTTCAAGAAAGATTCGTCAACTTCAGACAAATTCCATAACAACTATCCACTAAATATCTGACAGTAGTTACATAACAGACTCCTCGAGCTTGCGCAAAACCCTGTTGGTGCAAGGTCCTAAAATTGGGAATGAGGAAAAAAAAAGCCCTGAAACATACAGTTGACGCCACCAGAATAATCGGAGCAAGAAGATGGGCAGACTGGGTTTTGTGTTGCAGGCTTGGATTGAACTCCAGATGCCAGATTTCGAGCCAGCCAATCACTTTAAAAGATAGAATGCAATTACGACTTAACCAAGGTTTTTTTTTTCACCTCATTCTTTCTGTCTTTTCTTCTTTCTGTGGGTATTTCTTTTCTCGGGTATTTCTTGTTTGTAGTGTTTGTTTGTTTGTTTTTGCAGTTTGCTTTGATTTTTTTGTTTGTGTTTAACCAGCTTCACGGGTATTACTCCAAGAATGCCAGACTGCGTTCTCAGTTTGGAACTCAGCACGGAGGACGGTAAGCTGAGATCATCTGTCAGCACGGTGTATGTGACCGATTCTCCATATAAAGGAGGTGAGAAAGAAAATCAATGAGGGTAAGGCAGGGTTGAATTTCAACAGACAACACGCGCACGATACAAGATCGTGCTGTTAATACCCGAGTATGATCACACAAATTGCCAGCATGTTTTTAAGAACGACATGTCACTGTCTGTCTGTCTGTCTGTCTGTCTCTCTGTCTATTTAGTGTCTGTCTATATGTCTGTCTGTCTCTGTCTCTGTCTCTGTCTCTGTCTCTGTCTCTGTCTGTCTGTCTGTCTGTGTGTGTGTGTCTCTCTCTCTCTCTCCCCCCTCTCTCTCTTTCCCTCTCGCTCAAATCAACGTCCACAAACTCACATATGCTTATATGCTTACAAGCCCACAAGCACACACACACTTGCTCGCGTAGATTCGCTTGCACACGCGCACGCATACGCACACACACACACACACACACTCATGCATAAACACACACACACACACACACACACACACACACACACAACTCACACACATACACACAATTACACACACATTTACACACACACACAAACACACATACATACACGCACACACAAACACAAGTACACACATACAAAACACACACACACTCACAAACACACACATACACACACACGCGCACACACACATACACGCACGCACACACACACATACACGCACGCACGCACGCACACACACACACACACACTGCTCGCAGATTATTTGTTTTATCTGAAGGACAAATTTTGAACTAATCAAAGCATTGATATTTTCATTTGCTCATTTCTTGCATCTGTTGTAACAAGGTCTGTTTTACAATGTGTGTCAGTGTAAGTCATTTGGAATCTGTTTAGCTCACAGAGAGGGTGGGGAGTTGTAATGGTGTTTATTTTTTAAAGTCACAACATAGAACAATATCCTGACATTTTAAATTATGAACAATATTTAGACATTATACACATGAATGCTAGAAGAGTGTAGCTGTCGTTGTCATTGTTGTCGCTGTGATGCCTGCAGAGAGCAGAGTATAAATGCTTCCTGAACTTGACTGACGTGAGTAATGTGGGGTCAAGCCATTGCGTCCACGTGTCATTGTGTCCACATGCCATTGTGTCCACGTGTCGTTGTGTCCACATGCCATTGTGTCCACATACCATTGTTGTCCACGTGTCATTGTGTCAACATGCCATTGTGTCCACATGCCATTGTGTCCACATGCCATTGTGTCCACATACCATTGTGTCCACATACCATTGTGTCCACGTGTCATTGTGTCCACGTGTCATTGTGTCCACATGTCATTGTGTCCACATGCCATTGTGTCCACATTCCATTGTGTCCACATACAATTATGTCCACAAACCATTGTATCCACATGCCATTGTGTCCACATGCCATTGTGTCCACATATCAGAGAGAGAGAGAGAGAGAGAGAGAGACAGATGACAGACAGACAGAGACTAGAGGAGACACACAGAGAGAACAGACAGATAGAGCAGAGAGAGAGAGAAGAAGATAGAGAGAGAGAGAGAGAGAGAGAGAGAGAGAGAGAGAGAGAGAGAGAGAGGAGAGAGAGAGAGAGAGAGAGAGAGAGAGAGAGAAGAGAGAGAGAGAGAGAGAGAGAGAGAGAGAGGAGAGAGAGAGAGAGAGGAGAGATCAGATATCCATATTTCTCTCACATAATCCGCGGGCAAATCTTATGTGATCTGATGTGACGCGCGTTAAGTCATTGTTATCTATAAGGTACTTTGGCCTAATTTGGGCCACCATGACCCAAGTCAGGCCATCATAACCCATTAGGGGTACTATGAGCGTTGGCCTAGTTGAAAATCTCCATGATATTTGGACACAATGGTACGTGGACACAATGACATATGGATACAATGACACGTGGCCACAATGACATCAGTACACAATGGCATGTAGCGGTTTAATGTTGTATAGACCAATATTAGGCTATAACGGATTAAGTGTCTCAAGATTGCATCTTCGCTCTAATGCTAAATGTTATTTACACCGATGCCACTAAGTCATGTGATGGATGAGATTCAAATGACCACGGCATAAACAATAAGCCTGGGCATGAGCTCTAGGTGCTGTCAAGGTTCTTGTGTTCTACACAGAAGATCAGTTATCTTTTTTAACACCTCTTATCATCGTTTCTGTCTTCTGCAATGAACAACGTCACGCACGAAATAGGTGAAAGGGCAATACGTAGAGCGACTGGTTAATTTTGACGTTCTTTTTTTTTTAAACCAATAATACATACGCATGCCTAAGTTGTCAGAGTGAAGCATACAATACAAAAAAGAAACTGTATATCATCATTCTCACTAGCAAATTTGACATAACATGCAAAGAAGAATCATAACTGATTAATTTACAATAACAGAATCAATCATAGCAGAATAAAGTGACTAATCTAACTGACATTTGACATGGTTATCCTAAAAGGAACCAGAAAAAAACACGAAAAAAGAATAAGAACGCGTATTTTTTACAAGACAAAGCAGGAGCAAATTTTCGGCCAACTGGCCTTTGTCAAGCTTAAGATCACAAACAAACAAACACTAGATACAAATATTAGGAGAAAAGCTCTCTTTTTCAAAGTAGAAATCTTTAATAAAGTAGTATCTAACTTGCATCTATAAACATACAGTTTGGCAAACATTACGAGGTCAAGCACTGTGTCTGTCTTGAACCCAAATATAACCGTATTTTCTCTGATTTTCACATCAAAAGATAGAGGATATATTTTAATCAATACATTTTTCAAATGTTTGCCAAATTATGATATGATGACACGTCCGTGAAAAACTAAATTCCGATGCTATCTTTTTGTTTCCTACAGAAACCACATAGATTCTCGTGGACAATTTTCGTTTCTTTCAAAACAACTATTTTGCAAGAAGTCTGTGTACAATCCAACTTTGAAACCATTAAAGTCCCAAGACTTTAATTCTATGCATTTTGCAAAAGATGATTTTCCATGCAATAGCACAATTAACTTGTTCATTCCATTTTGGAGCAATAGTTGAAGTTGTCATCTTTTGATATCGGTCTTTCCTTGCAATATTTTGTCATTCGAAGAACTTTGATGGCATTGTAATGAATTGTATCTCTTTATCTGCGATGTCATAAAATAGGATTAAAACAAAAAAGATAAATTGAAATTTGTTCTCTCTCTCTCTCTCTCTCTCTCTTCTCTCTCTCTCTCTCTCTCTCTCTTCTCTTATATATATATATATATATATATATTATATATGCATTCATATATATATATACATACTCTTTTGCCCCACCCCTACCTTCCAGTACGAGTGGACATGATACAGTGAATAAGCAGCATTCAGCGGCAACCACATTTTTGCAATTTTTAAAAAATAAACCTGGGACTGTTTACCAGTTAGAATATAGTTGAAATATGAACGCAACACAAGAGAACATGATACCAACGACAGAACAACGCTCATGAAAAAAACAACAACAACAGAAAGACATGACAAAAACGTAAGCCAAAACAAGCAGCAGGAAAAAAAAAAAAAACGACAACAGGTGTCTGCTTCTAGGACAGGCCTTTTGGAAGCATAGGAAGAGGATGTGGACAAAAGGGACGGATATGGACAGTCCGTTTAAACGAATGTCACGTGCAAAATGCCAGAGGCGTGCCGTGACTATTGAGCTTTGTATTTCCTTAGCGTGACCGTCACCAGGCTGACAAAGAGAGATGGGGGAAGGAGAAGGGACAAGAGAGGGATGGAGGGGAGAGAGAGATTGAGAAAGAGAAAGAGAGACAGACAGACAGGCAGACAGAGAAAGAGAGAGACAGACAGACAGACAGAAAAACAGAAACCGACAGTGAAAGAGAGAGAGGAGCAGACAGACAGACAGACAGAGACTGACAATGGAGAGAGAGAGAGAGGAGAGAGAGAGAGAGAGAGAGAGAGAGAGAGAGAAGAGAGAGAGAGAGAGAGAGAAATATCGCTCAATACTTATACCCTATCTTTGCATCAACGTTTTATAAAATAAATATTATACCAACTCAGAACGTTCCAGTTACCCAGGCAATTCCCCCAGTGGCAAACCAGCGATTTCATTGTCACAGAATGCACTTACTTCCACGGAGCAAGCCCACCGGCACTTAAACACTATTCTTGACGAAAAGATCTTCAGTAATCGGGTGCAGCATAAAGCGAATTATCTTCTTTATCTAATTTGCTCAGTAGTCTTGCGAAGAAAAGCTGGACAAATGCGACCTACGCAGTCAGAATGTTAACTTGTCTTTCAAGTCCGATGTGACTGTTTAAGTTCCTGGATGAAGATGTCTGGTAAATGGTTAATTCAATTAAGAGCGTGTGTGTGTGCGTTGCGGTGTTTGCTGCGTGCATGCGTGTGTGGTTGCGTGCGTGCGTGCGTGGTGCGTGTGGGTTGTTGGTGGTGTGGTGTGTGTGTGTGTGTTTGTATGTGTTTGTGTGCGTACGTGCGCGCACATATGTGTGCATATAATATAAGTAAGAGGGGATACTTCTTCTTGAATAATCATTAATTAACAAAATTAGATATGATTTTCTTTCTTACTTTTTCTGTTCTTTTTCTGACAAGTTTTCATTATTCATATCCTAGCAGAAAATAAAGACAAAAAACTGTTAGCAAATCAAAATTATTTATATAAAATAGTTCAAACTGAATGAATTTGTAAGCTATCCACATCTCACTGTAAGACTATACATGAATTGTTTTGATGAACTGATTTGGTTTTAATGAAAAAAACGTTGACACTTGTTTCTTTTGTTTTATTTTTTTGTTCGTTTTGTCGTTGTCGAATTGCTTTTTTTATATTTTGGTAGGGTGGGAGAGGAGAGATGGGAGGAAACGAAGGCTGAATATAAACAAAAAAAAACATGTATCGTTCATCTGCAACATTTAGCAGTGCAGAATTTTCTCTTGTCTTGTGTGACATTTTACTCTCTGTGTCTGCCTCTCTCTCTCTCTCTCTCTCTCTCTCTCTCTCTCTCTCTCTCTCTCTCTCTCTCTCTCTCTCTCTCTCTCTCTCTCTCTCTCTCTGTATGTATGTGTGTGTTATATAACACACACAGATAGATGGGTATATATATATATATATATATATATATATATATATATATATATTGTGTGTGTGTGTGTGTGTGTGTATATATACATATATACATATCAAAATAGAGAGAGAGAGAGAGAAACACTGACAGACAGACAGAGACAGAGACAGAGACAGACACACATCACTCAATACACACACCCCTCTCACTACGCCATTTCTTGCATCAAAATTGATAAAATATATAATTTTCCAACTCAGAACATTCCAGTTACCCAGGCAAAAGCTGGGTCCATTTCCCCCAGTAACAAACCAACGATTTCATTGTCACAGAATGCACTTGCTCCCACCGAGCATGCCCACTGGCACTTAAACACTATTCTTGACGAAAAGGTCTTCACTAGTGTGCGTGCAGCATAAGTGAGTTATCTTCTTTATTTAATTTGCTCAGCCGTCTTTCAAAGAAAAGCTGGATAAAAGCGACCAACGCAGTCAGAATGTTAACTTCTCTTTCAAATATGGTGTGACTGCTTTAAGTGGCTGGATGAAGATGTCTGGTAAACTGGCTAATTGAGCAAAGGAGTGTGTGTGTAGTTGTATGTATGTGTGTGTGTGTGTGTGTGTGTGTGTGTGTGTGTGTGTGTGTGTGTGTGTGTGTGATTTTGTGTGTGTGTGTGTTTGCTTGTTTGTGCTTGTATGCACGCGCACGTGTGTGTGTGTGTGCACATAACATAGGCGAGATGATATATTTTCACTTGAATAATAATGTGTGTGTGTGTGTGTGTGTTTGTTGTACTGTATGCACTCGCGTTTGTGTGTGTGCACATAACATAGGCGAGATGATATATTTTCACTTGAATAATCACTCATAAAATTGTATTTGAGTTTCTTTCCTACTTTTCTGTTCTTTTTAAAACTTGCTTATATTCAAAATTCAGAAAAAACACACAAACAACAACAACAACAACATCACTATTAGCAAAGCAAAATAATTTCCATAAAAGACTTAAAAATTCAACATGTGTTTGGGTATCTGCATTTCATTCAAAGGCTCTACACGTGTTGTTTTGACAGAGTGATTTGATTTATATGAAACACGTTTGGCACTTTGTCTTTTTTCATTTAGTTGTTATTGTTGTCGTTGTTGTTGTTGTTGTTTCTTTCCATTTTTTTGGGAGACGGGATGGGAAGAAGGCTGAATGTAAGAAAAGTGTCTCTATCTGTCTGTCTGTTTTCCTCACTCTGTTTTCATATCTTTTATCTTTTTTTTCTCTCTCTCTCTCTTTCCCTCTCTCTTTCTTGTGCATTCACACACACACACACACACAACACACACACACACACACACACACACACACACACACACTCTTCTCTCTCTCTCTCTCTCTCTCTCCCTCCCTCTCTCTTTCTCTTTCCTTCTCGCTTTGTGTTTAAACCATGCCAAGTTCTTGCTTCAAACAGAATGCACTACAAATAATAGTAGGCAAGCGCACATAATAATAGTTTGGTTTCAAATGTGTTTTGCTCTTGCGACTAAATTGTAACAATAATTCATGAATCTAATTGCCCCTTAGTCTTTTACTGAGAAAACTAAGCCAACATATGTCACAGGAAGAAATGTACAAAACATTACCTCACTCTATAAATCCAAGGGAATAACGTCGATCATTGTGACTGGACAAAGTTTCAAGCAGAAGAATGCTCATGCACGTGGGAAATGACCGCAATACTGCACATGCGCCTTGTCAGTGGAAATATTAATACACTCACATTTTTGTTTCTTTTTTATATTTCACACAACGGGTTAAATAGGGATGATTATATAATTTGAGGAAGCGCGTGGGAGAAAAAAAGAGAGAGAAAGAGAAAAAAGTACGCCCGCTCGCGCGCGCGCACGCCACACACACACACACACACACACACACACACACACACACACACACACACACACACACACTCACACACACATGTGCACACACACACACACATGTGCACACACACACATGTATGCACACAGTCTTCATGTACACATGCACATATTCATGCATGTAAACACATGCTTACATGCACACACACACATACATACACAAACAAACACAAATACACACATATATACATACACATATACATTGTTCATGCACACATACAATTATTTACGTACATACAGATACACAAACACACAACACACACACACACACACACACACACACACACACACACACACACACACACACACACACACAACACACACACACACACAATTTAACCAACACATTCACACAAACAAATACACACATTACAGATATTCAAATGTACAGCCATGGAGACTCACACAGACACAGACACAGATAAGAAATACACGCAGAACACACACAGATGCACAGACACACACACACCACACACCACACACACACACACACGCGCGCGCGCGCGCGCGCGCCGCCGCACGCACGCACACGTCACATAACCATACGTAAATACAGACAGGAACTCTGACGCTGAACATTATCTGTGTACTTAATGAAAAAATATCCATGAAAAGTCCAAAATGGTTGCGTCTAAATCAAAAAAATGCCTGGTTAGGCTCTTAGTCTAAAGTCAGGACAAATGAAAACAAAACCAGAACGGACGTCAAAATGCTTGGTGTTCAGAGCTCAAGTAGAATAGGAATGGGATCAAAGAAAAATGGAAGGTGGGGAGGGGAGGTAGAAGTGGCAGAGTCTGTTCAAACGAATGTCACCTGCAAAATACCATGGTCACGCTGCCAACATGTCTGGGACACTAAGAGACGGTGGTGAATTGGAAGACGGGAATGATGGTTGACTAAATCTATCTGTCTGTCGATATATAGATGCATAGAATAGACGACAGATAGATAGATAGATAGATAGATAGATAGATAGACAGATAGATAGATAGATAGATAGATAAATGTATACATATATATGTGTGTATATTTGTGTGTGTATGTATGTTTATATATATATATTATATATATTATATAATATATATATATAATAATAATAGAGAGAGAGAGAGAGAGAGAGAGGGAGAGAAAGAGAGAGACACACACAGGGACAGAGAGAAGTCTCTTAGGAGAGACTCAAGACTTGAAGACTTGAGGCTCAAAGAAGAAAGAGACAGGAAAGAGAGAGAATCAATATTCAAGACTCTGAGGACAGCTAAAGACATACAGACAGAAAAAGAGAAGAAAAGAGAAGAGAGAGAGAGAGAGAGAGAGAGAGACAGACAGAGAGAGAGAGAGAATGGAGAGAGAGAGAAATGATAGAGAAAGATGAGACAGAGACAGAGACAATGAGAGAGAGAAAGAGAAAGTGAGAGAGACAGAGAGACAGACAAACAGACAGACCGATGGACAAACAGAGAAAGAGAGATAGAGAGAGAGAGAGAGAGAGAGAGAGAGAGAGAGAGAGCTAGCTACACAGAGATACAGAGAGAGAGAGAGAAAGTGAGAGAAGACAGACAGACAGAAAAGTGGCCAAATATATGGACAGAGAGAGACAGGAGGGAAAGTGAGTGAGAGAGAGAGAGAGAGAGGCAGAGAGGCAGAGAGACAGAGACAGACACACATGACTCAGTACACTCCCCCTCCCTACGCCATTTTTTGCATCAAATGTAATAAAATGAATAATTTTCCAACTCAGAACATTCTGGTCACCCAGGGAAAAGCCGGGTCCAAGTTCGCCAGCAACAAACATATGATTTCATTGTCACAGAATGCACATGCCCTCACCGAGCATGCCCACCGGCACTTAAACACTATACTAGACGAAAAGGTCCTCACTAGTCCGGGTGCAGCATAAATGAATTATCTTCTTTATCTGATTTGCTCGGCCGTCTTGCGAAGAAAAGCTGGATAAAAGCGACTTACGCCGTCAGAATGTTAACTTTTCTTTCAAATCTGGTGTGACTGGTTTAAGTGCCTGGATGAAGATGTCTGGTAAATGGCTAATTGAGCAAAGAATGTGAATGTGCTTGTATTGTGTGTGTGTGTGTGTGTGTGTGTGTGTGTGTGTGTGGTTTACGTGTGTGTGTGTGTGTGTGTGTGTGTGTGTGTGTGTGTGTGGGAGAGAGAGAGAGAGAGAGAGAGAGAGAGAGAGAGAGAGAGAGAGAGAGGAGTGAGTCAGTCAGATTTATTGAATTCTGCTCCACATTGGAGGATGATTAAAATTTGCCATATTGAGATGAAAAGAAGGTGCAATGAGATTGGAAGTCACGGGGAGATGGAAGGGCACAAAGGCACAGATGGAAGGGCACAAAGGCACAGATGGAGGGCACAAAGGCACAGATGGAAGGCACAGATGCACAGATGGAAAGGCACAAAGGCACAGATGGAAGGCACAACGGCACAGATGGAGGACACAAAGGCACAGATGGAAGGCACAAAGGCACAGATGGAGGAAGGCACAGATGAAGGCACAAGGCAAGATGGAAGGCACAAAGGCACAGATGGAAGGCACAAAGACACAGATGGAGGGGCACAAAGGTACAGATGGAAGTGCACAAAGGCACAGAGGGGTACATAGAGATAGAAACACACAATCAGATGAGAGGGTACAAGGGAATGGACAGGCTACAAAGACATAGTATTCACTTAAATCATTGCCTATTATGCCACTGGTATCTATGTCAGCAATGAAGGTTGTCAATTCCTGTCTATTCTGGACCAGCTTCTGTACAGTACCTTTTTCTTCTTCTTCTTCTCTTCTTCTTCTTCTTCATTTTCACAACTGAAGAAATGAATGATCCTGGATGTGTGAAAACATTATAATTTTTCATGTCTGATGAATGTACACTTCTTATTTTAAAAGTGATACATTTGATAATTTCAAAAAAATTGATAAATCTACTTCTGGTAAACCTGCCATATTCAAAGAACCGTATAGATTTTTAATCAATCTAGCAACGTCTTAAAAGCTACAATTTCATGTATAGTTTCACACTTTCACGAAATAAATCTTTACTATGAATTGTTTATGCAGACTTATTTTCCACTTGTTTTCATATCTGTTCTTTATGTACCTGTCCTTTTATTTATCCTAGCAAATAACCTTCGATATGTTGTATGTGTTTCCCGATCTGTTTCAGTCTTTGAATCACTCCTGTCTAACAGGTGGGTTTCTCGGCATTCATGGCTTCCTATTAGCCAGTAGTTTTAACAGAAACGTAAAGACCTATCTAAAAACAGCCGAAAAAGCCATGCAAACACACTCACTCCAGAACAGTCACACCCTAACTTGATTTCCATCTCTGTAGTTTTTTTTGAGGATCAGTTAGCAAAGAAAAGGAAGTGTTGTCTGAGTTTCATTTTCAATTAAGAAACACATTCCTGTAATTCACTCTGCCGATGTTGGAGAGGCGGTGTTGAATTTCCAGACAGTTCCTTCTCACTCCACGTCCTCGAACTATAACAGGGGCCAGAAATGTCACCATGTTAAATTTGCCTCTGGCCTTTTTTCTCTCATGTCTTGGTGCAGTTGACCTAGACATTTTCGTTTTCTTTAATTCTTTCTTTCTTTGTTTCTTTCCTTTCTTCCTTCTTTCTGTCTTTCTTTCTTCTTCTTTTCTTTCTTTCTTTTTTTCTTCTCTTTTCTCTCTTTCTTTCTTTCGATCTTTGTTTCTTTCCTTTTTCTTTCTTTTTTCTTCTTTCTTTGTTCCTTTCTTCCTTTCTTTCTTTTCTCTCTTACACGTACACACGCAAACACACATACATTTATGTACATGTATATCTGTATATATATATATATATATATATATATATATATATAGATAGATATATATACAGAATATATATATATATAGATATATGTATATAATATATATATCTACATATAATATTATGTATATGTATAATATATATATATCTGGTGTCCAAGGTTGTCATAGCCGAGGGGTGGCAATGGGGACAAGCTCCCATTGTCTATAAAATGCCTCTCACGGCGCGCGTCTCCAATAGCCTCTGATAACTAAGTCCAGCTCCTAGCCTGCTCGCGTGGCTTAGATACAAGCCCGGCGGAACTGCTACTACTGATAGGAGAAAGGGTGAAGGCGGGTTACTGGCGCCTGAAAACCAGTGCTTTGGGTAGATGGGGCTCATCAGTCTGGGAAGACAGCTCATCTAAGAGAAGGAAAACTCCGCTGCCTTGCGGCCATACCCACTCATGGCTTCGGGAGTCAACCCTGAGGAAAAATCCGGAGTCGGAGTCCCAAAGGCAGTTCGCCGTTTTCTACAACCTCGTTCTGGCAACTCCTGTGTCGACCCTGGTACCAGGCGTACAGGCCTCCGTCTTTCCCCTGGATTCTACTAGTGGCAAGGAGAGGGGGATCTGCTGCATGGGCAACAGCTCGTCCTCCATATTCACTTGCCCAGGCCTGCACCTGGAGAGGTCACTCCAGCTTCGCTGGTAACACAGCATCGACACAACACGGAGAATAGCAGATACCGGTTTTAAGCCTAGGCTTTTTTGGCGTAGAGCCGGGCGCCAGGGGTTACTCTCGACGGTGGGAGGAATCTTCGCATTCCATTGGGTAGCTACCGCCCGCCTCAAGCTGGGCAGCCCCCAGTCAGTAAGGTGTTATCCCGCCACAACCTGTTTGCTCCAATGGGTGCTTGGAGCTTAGAGGAAACTCGACAGGCAGGTTGTAAATACCAGACACCAGGCAACACAAAGAAGAAAAAGAAGATGCCAGCTCTTCTGATATCAAGCTGGAATGTAAGGACAATGTGTCCTGGATTTGACAGCGACGTACAGCTGATAGACGACACACGGAAGACGGCCGTGATAGACAGGGAGCTTCAGCGACTCAACATCGACATCGCTGCATTACAGGAGACAAGGCTACCTGGGGATGGATCACTGCGTGTGAAGAACTACACGTTCTACTGGCAGGGGAAGAACTCAGAGGAGCCACGTATTCATGGTGTGGGCTTCGCTGTAAAGAACTCCCTCCTAGCAACCGTAGAGCTCCCCACAGGAGGTACGGAGAGACTGCTCACTCTGAAAATGACGACCAGTTTAGGCACAGTCAACTTCATCTGTGCCTATGCCCCAACATTAAGCTCCTCACCCGACGTCAAGGACCAGTTCTATAAGGCCCTGGATGCTGTTGTCAGAGGAGTTCCCAGCAAGGAAGGTCTCTTCATATTGGGAGACCTGAACGCACGCGTAGGTGCTGATTTTGAGGCCTGGCCAACCAGCATTGGACATCATGGTGTTGGGAAGCAAAATGAAAACGGTCAAAGACTCCTGGAACTTTGCTCTTACCACAAGCTGGCCATCACCAACACCTTCTTCAACAATAAGGAGAAGCACAAGGTGTCATGGCGCCACCCCAGATCCCACCACTGGCATCAGCTCGACCTCGTCTTAACAAGGAGGTCGGACCTTAACAATGTCCTCAACACGAGGAGTTTCCACAGCGCTGATTGCGACACTGACCACACCCTGGTACCTAGCAAGATCAAGCTTCTACCCAGAAGACTGCACCACTCAAAGAAGAAAGGTCACCCAAGGATTAATGCCTGTCGCACGTCCGATCCGACCAAGGCCAGGGAGTTTGTAGAAACCCTGAATGTAGCGCTCAAGAGTGGCTCAGAGATCCAAAACGCTGAGGAAAAGTGGAATCACGTGAGGGACACAATCTGTCAGTCTGCCCTGAGTATATTTGGGAAAAAAGAACGAAAGAATCCCGACTGGTTTGAGGCAAACTGGCAGGAAATGGAACCAGTGGTGGAAGCGAAACGCAAGGCTTTACTTGCGTATAAAAACAACAATACCCAAACTACTCGTGACGTTTACAGAGCTGCCCGCAGCAAGGCCCAACAAACTGCTCGGCGATGCGCCAACGACTATTGGCTACAGTTGAGCGCAAGTATTCAGCAGTCTGCAGATTCAGGCAACACTGGCAGCATGTGCGCTGGCATCAAACAAGCGACTGGTCGAGCTGCCTCCATGTCAGTTCCCCTTAAGTCTAAAGCAGGAGAAAGCATCACAGACTCAGCAAAGCTGATGGAGATATGGGTAGAGCACTACCTGGAGCTGTACTCCACGCAGAACTCTGTCACCGATGCTGCCCTGAATGCCATTGAGGACCTGCCTGTCATGGAGGAGTTGGATGCTGAGCCAAGCCTTGAAGAATTAAGCAAGGTGATTGACGGTTTGGCGACGGGAAAAGCCCCTGGTGAAGACGGAATACCTCCAGAGGTCATCAAGAGCGGGAAGCCTGCTCTTCTCAACGAGTTGCATGAACTTTTGTGCTTATGCTGGAAGGAAGGCTTCATTCCGAGAGACATGAGAGACGCCAGGATAGTGACTCTATATAAGAACAAGGGCGACCGCAGCGACTGTAATAATTATCGCGGAATCTCTCTCCTCAGCATTGTTGGGAAAGCATTCGCCAGAGTCATCTTAACCCGTCTTCAGAGGCTGGCAGCTCGCATCTACCCTGAGTCCCAGTGCGGCTTTAGGGCCAGAAGATCGACCATCGACATGATCTTCTCTGTCCGGCAACTACAGGAAAAGTGCCGCGAGCAACACATGCCCCTTTGCCTCGCCTTCATTGATCTCACGAAAGCGTTCGACCTGGTCAGTCGGACTGGTCTTTTCAAGCTTTTGAAGAAAATCGGCTGCCCCCCAAGACTATCAGCTGTCATCGAGTCTTTTCACGAGGATATGCATAGCACTGTGTGCTATAATGGTGCCACTTCAGAGCCTTTCAGAATCAGCAGCGGAGTGAAACAGGGATGTGTTTTGGCCCCAACTCTGTTCGGGATCTTCTTCTCGTTGTTGCTGACCTATGCCTTCTGCAGATCTGAAGAAGGGGTATATCTTCATACAAGGACCGATGGAAAGCTCTTCAACATTGCCAGGCTTCGTTCCAAAACCAAGGTGGAAAAGAAGACCATCAGAGAAGCTCTCTTCGCAAATGCTGCTGCGCTGGCTTCCCACAGTGAACAAGATCTCGAGAGGCTCGTTGATCGCTTCGCCCACGCTTGCAGAGAGTGTGATCTCACAATCAGCTTGAAGAAAACTGAGATCTTAGGCCAAGGCTGTGAAGAACCACCATCTGTACACATTGGAGACTACGACCTCAATACTGTCCACCAAGTTCAGTACTTGGGGTCCACCATAAGTGACAACCTCTCTCTGGATGCTGAAATCGGCACCAGAATTACGAAGGCCTCATCTGTTATGGCTAAACTGAACAAGCGGGTCTGGTCCAACAGCAGTCTCACTGCGAACACCAAAATGCAGGTGTACAGAGCATGTATGTTGAGCACACTACTCTACTCAAGTGAAGCCTGGACCACATACGCCAGCCACGAAAAGAGGCTCAACATTTTCCATCTCCCTGCTTGCGACGCATCCTCGGCATCCAATGGCAAGACAAGGTGACCAACACAGAGGTCCTCCGTCGTGCGGGCCTACAGACCATCTTTGCCCTTCTAAGCCATCGCCGACTACGCTGGCTTGGCCATGTGCGTCGAATGGAGGATGGACGCATACCTAAAGACGTTCTCTACGGCGAACTGGCAAACCGGAAGCGAACTCCAGGACGCCCACAGCTACGCTTTGTAGACGCATGCAAAAGGGACCTTAGAAGCTCAGGGATTGACCCAGGCTCTTGGGAGACTCTGGCGGAAGACAGGGCAGCGTGGCGGACAGCCGTTCAGCAAGGCGTTGTGAATGCGGAGAGGAGGAGAGCAGAAAGCGCAGATGAGAAAGGAGCTCTTCGCAAGCAACGTTCCAGAAACCAGACAATAGCGACTGCACAGCCACAGCAGAAAGTGCACGTCATGACCACA
>JAPXFY010000013.1:43114234-43116734 GCA_030674185.1 Monoplex corrugatus
CATTTTATATCAACTCTCACCTCAGATGGTATGGCGGACAGGTATGACAGTCCTGAGACACAGGGAATTTCTTCCAGTACTGCACTGACACTACCCAAATTCAGAAGTACAGTTGAAATTGGATTTGGTTCCTGAGACTTCTATCACACTTGAAAGTTTCCTAAGTATACAGACTCACAGCCAAACACGCATGCATAACTGAGCAGGCAGCACGTATACAGTTTGACGTTTGCATTTGAGGAGCGTTAAGCATATGGTGTTGCATGTTTTCATTTGTATCAATATGACTGTAAAACAGCTATGTATGCACGGTTCTATAAATAGTACATATTAGGTCATGATAAAACTCAGTTATATGTAATCAAAAGCGTCAAACAGTAACGAAAATTGGAACTGTTCATGCAATGTATTGGACGGGTAATAACTGTATGTACACACTGCCATCTTGGCATTATAATAAAAAGTATCAACGAAAAAGGACATGTGAATGTCCCTCTCTCACAAAAAAAAAGGAAAAAGTTCAAAAGAAGAAAATTGACATACAAACAAAACAATCTTAAGGCATAGGTTGGTCCAGGGCGTCAATGGCACTGAGGTCCATTAAAATAACAGTTCCATATGTGGTCCAAATAAATCTGCCAACAGCACACTTATATAACAAACCTATCGAGCCTCTGTAAAATTTCACGTACTACATTTTAGTAAGGATTTGGTACAGATGTAAGCTGTATATCCTAATCAAAAAATAAGTTTTGATATACCTTGATTTGAAGTTGAGATACACGCTTGCCAAAGAAGTATAATGCATATGTATTAATCCTAATGAAGACTTTTGTGAAAAAAAACGGTGCCAACTTATGCATATTGTAGCTCATGTCATGAACCTATTGTACTATCTATGTCAACACAAAATTTATTTTCTGCGATTGATCCATTCTTTGGAGTTCAGAATTCGTTCAAGAGATATCCGTCGCATTCGGACATTTTCATATGCATTTCCACCCAAGTCTACCAGTAGTTATCTGGCAGAATCTATGACCATGCACATGGTCTTGAAGTACAGATGGTAAGAACAGAACCTGTGAAACACTAAGTTTGCACCGTCAAAATGTTTGGAGTATTGTGACTGGCAGGAAGCAGGCCAGTTCTGTTCAGGCCATGATTGAACTCAAGAGATGAGATCTGAGGCTGCAGCTCTATCAACAGAACCATTCTTGGAACGACTACGATGTCAGACAGTTGACAAGTGTTGCAACTTTGCTTCTAAAACCTAAAAATGTCAACAACATTTCAAAGTTGCCATGAAAATGAAACGTTTGTTTGATCAAAGTCAAGTTGATCTTGTGTACACATGTCTTGTCCTGAAACTCATGACCACACTGACTCACTTGATATACCCCCCCTCCTCCGGTGTGTTTAATAGAAAGAAAACGTTAAGCCATTCCAGCATTCTTAGCTTTCCGAAACTATAATGTATGAAGATAATACAATTCACGATCAAAAAGGAATTTGGTGAATAGGTCAGATGTTTGCTGTTGTTTATGTTGTTGTTGTTGATGCTGCTGCTGGTATGCTGTTATTGCTGTAGTTTTTTTTCTATTTTCTAAGACACAGTTTGTTATTTGTTTTAGAAGAAGTGAAATTAGTCTCCACGAACTAAAAATCAGGTCATCTTTCATGGTATGGTAAAAGATTTGATCTCATACACCTTGATCAACTCATAAACTGAACTGTATTCTTTTCTAGCAAATCATGCAGCTTAAATGTCTTGCTGAGTCTGCACATGCGATAACCTTGTGAATGAATATGTCTGGTAAAGCTGTGATACGGCGGGTACAATTCCTTTTTCTGAGAGACAACAGATGCTGCAAATACCACGTAATGAGAAAACATTTCTGTAAGCCTGGGCATAAATCGAGATAATGGTAAGATCTGGAGGTTCTAATTAATGAAGCTGTATATATGGTACATTTGACATTTCAGTGGATTTATGCATCACATGATTAACCTCGACATCCAACGAAATTATGCATATGATGAATCTTGCAGTCCAGTGAATCTTATATCTGTATCTGTGATAGATAACATGTAAGAGAATCTAATTGGTTTCTGGTTACAGTTGCAAGATTACATATTTTGCACGTAGTGAAAAGTCTGTATTTATGGCTATTCAGTCTAGCTCACTTTCTTGATTTTCCCTCTGTTAATGATATTGTATTTCCCTCAGTGTTTGCATCAGTCTCGTCTTACTAACGTGTTCTTAAACATTCATGGCATCTGTGTGATCGTTATGTTTAATTGAAACGTAAAGAATCACCTACAAACAGCCAACATAAACATACAAACACTCGCCAGCACAGCTGTGCCTTAAGTTGATCCGAGTCATTATCACTGTACTTGAGAAAATGTCAGTGAAGAAATAAAAATGTTGTCCGAGTTTCATTTTCAATTAGGAAACACATTCCTGTAATCCACTCTGCCCATTCTGGAGAAGTGGTGT
>JAPXFY010000013.1:43126734-43136734 GCA_030674185.1 Monoplex corrugatus
ACAAACAAACAAACACCAGACACAAAAATTAGGAGAAAAAGACTGAAACTTCCCTGCTGCTGGGTCCAGTAAGAAAAAAAAAGTAAAAAAAAAAAAATGTTGCATGAGCTTCTTTTTCTCTGTGTTTTGTAATTAGTAATTTAGTTGTTATAATGCCTTCCTGTTAGCTCTGTCAATTTTGTCTTATTTCTGATCAGACATTTGCCTTGATTTCTTTTTCTTCATCTTGAAATGAAGTGGAACGTGGATTTTGATTGTTAATTTTTCGGTTGGTTAGTTGGTTGATTGATTGGTGGTGGGTTGGTTAACTTTCCCTCCATCAAGCACTGTACTTTGGGAAGGTATAAAGTATTGTCATCATTTCTATTTTATTAAGACATATATTTTTTGTTCGAAAAACATCACGCATCCTCACCATCATTACTATCACCATCATGATAATAATGATAGTGATGATGACAACACCAACAAAAAAAACAACAACAAAAGAATAATGATGATGATAAAGATAATAATAATAATAATAATATAATAATAATAATTTTAATAACAACAGCAACACTACCACCACCACCCCCAATAATAATGATAATGAGAATAATAATAATATGAAAAAGAAGAGAAAAAGAAGAAGGAAAAAAAAAGAAAAACAATAATAACACAATAATAACAACACAACAATAATAATAACAACATATAACAATAATAATGCATTAATAGTAATAATGATAATGATGATGATGATTACAATGACGATCATGATATGATCATGATATAATTAAAAAAACACTGTTAGTGATAATGATAATATAATAATAATAATAATAATAATAATAATAAATGATAGGCAATAATAATAATAACAATAATAATAATAATAATAAATAATATAATAGTTATAGTAATGATATAATTAACAACAACAACAATAATAATAATACAATAATAATAATTATAATAATAATGATTGACGACGACGACGACGACGACGACGACGAGATGACGACGACGACGATGATGATGAGATGACGAGAAGATGATGATGAGATGATGATGATGATGATGATGATGAAAGATGATGATGATGATGAGAAGATGACGACGACGACGAGAATGATGAATAATGTTACTCTTAAGTTGTTATTGGCATAGTTGCTGTTGTGTTCAACCTAATGGATATTACCTAAGCTTCTTCGCTACAAAAGGGCAACGAAGCATACAAAACTAATCAAGCAAACAAAACACATGAAATCAAATTGTCTTGATGAAAAGTGTATTGTATCATGATATTCTTGTACCCTTTCAAGTATCCATTTTCTTGTTTGGAAGTCGAATCATCGTTTTGTACTCGATAGTGAAAAATGTAGAAAGATAGAGACAAAAATATACTCTATACTTTGGCGTCATTCCACACTCCTCCACGCTACTGGGGCCGTTACATGGACGACACTATGACTGTACTGAAAAGATCGGTGGTAGAAGACTTCACGAACCATCTCAACAACCAACACCCTGCCATCAAGCTCACCTATGAGGTAGAAGAGAACGGCAGCATCGCGATGTTGGATACCCGCATCACCCGGATGGAGACAGGCCTCGCCTTCTCCGTCTATAGAAAGCCGACCCACACGGACCAGTACTTACAATTTGACAGTCACCAGCCACTGGAACACAAGCTTGGAGTAATCAGCACCCTCACCCACCGAGCGAAGACCATCTGTTCTATCGACACCGCTAGAGAAGAAGAGGTGCAGTACATCAAAAAAGTACTCAGTGTGTCAGGATACCAGAAGTGGGCCTGGGACATTCCGGGGGGCAAGAAAACCACTCCTCCACTGAACGGCCAACCCCTTCGAGAGGGCACGTCTCCATGCCATACGTCAGCGGCGTCACTGAGGCTCTCAGCAGGAAGATCAGAAAGTTGGGAGTCAGTGTCCACGCCAAGCCCACCAACATCATCAGAAGCCAGTTAGTCCACCCCAAAGACAAAACAGACAAATTGGACACATCAGGGGTGATATACAAGATAGACTGCCAGGACTATGACCATAGTTATATTGGCGAAACTGAGCGCAACTTGCACAAAAGATTAAAAGAACACAAACGTGAGTCCTCTCCAGTGGGAGAACATCTGACCCACACCCAACACCACTTTGAAAAGGACAATGTGCAAGTTCTCGACAAAGAAGCAAGATGGTTCCAGAGGGGAGTAAAGGAGGCAGTTTACATCGCCGCAAGGAACCCCACCCTCAACCGTGACCGGGGCCGACACAACCTGCCATCGGTGTACTCCTCACTTATTCAGTCGCACTGTCGTGAGTTCGCTCACGGCGGTGCGCACTGAAGCCAGTTCTCAACCCAGCAGTTGCGCTGAAGAAGTCGGCTGGATCGCCGATGAAAGCTACGTAGTAAGTAGCCTTTTTTTGTAACTGAGAGCCAGGTTCAACCAGGTAGCCATTATAAAAAATATACTCAATGCATAAACAAACACACACACGAACACACACACACACACACACACACACACACACACCACACATACACACACACTCATACACACACACGCATACACACAGTTCTTCTGGTTTTTGTTGTTATTGTTATTTTTTCTTAACCCTTTGATTCTCACACCCTGTCCTCCAGTATTCTGTATTGTCAACCATGCCAGCAAAGCAAAAACATAACCCTTTGGCTCCCTCATCCTAACCACCAGCTTTCTGCAGGAAGCTGTGGATAGGGTGAGGGACTCAAACGGTTGAATTTATGCAGTTGGTGGACAGACAGGGTGCGGGAGTCTGAGTGTTAAACTGCGTTTGACTCTCAAAGCAACTTAGCTGTTGTTCAGCTATGTCTAAAATGTGAGTTAACATTCGAACAACGTATGTGGGCTATTATATTATGTGATCGTTCTCCCCAAGCTGGCCGAACAAATTCGATACTTATTATTTCTGTCGTGCAGAGCCCAGACCTGTCAGGACCTGTGTTTCAAGTGCTTGAGGACATAGCTTTCAGTGATGTGTGCTTTTTGTGAAAGTGAAGAGTTCCCTCCCTGCTGAAGCTGGGGACACCTTTTCTTCGTAAAATTTGACAAAATGTATTAACTCTCTCATGCTATGTTCAGATCTGTGAAAGTCTTTCTGTCCAAGGTGTTTAAGTGCTGGTGAACTTGAACGTCTGAGGCTGTTGCATTTTGTGAAGGTGAAATGGTTTATCCCTTTCGAAACTGGGACACCTCTTCTATAGGAAATTACAATTCTCTGGCTTTGTAGCCTTTAAAACTTCTATTTGAAAAAGGGACACGTGTCAACTCGCATCCGAGCTTAGTATGATTCGCGTATTTTGTTTTGATTTAGTATTTGAACTATTAAGAAAAAACTCTATTACTTGTCTTTGTGTGAGAATGACATCATTTTTGTTCCATTTTTTTTCCATTTATAGTGTTTCTTTCCCTTGAAAATAGATTTTGAAAACAAAATTTCAAGCTAAAAAGCTACATATTCAAGCAACTGCCTAAAAAATCAATAGAAATGTGATTATAGTGGGGAAGGGGTGTCTCATTAATGGTAGATATGCGTGGGTGTATGTGTGTGTGTGTGTGTGTGTGTGTGTGTGTGTGTGTGTGTGTGTGTGTGTGTGTGTGTGTGTGTGTGTTTGTGTGTGTGTGTGTGTGTGTGTGTGGCACTTACTCTCAACCTGCATACCTGACCTGTGGTGTTCCACAAGGATCTGTCCTTGGCCCTGTTCTGTTCACTCTTTACACCTCCCCCCTGTCCACCATCATCAACTCCCATTCTATAAAACACCACTTCTATGCTGATGACACCCAACTTCAAGACAGTGACTCGCCTGATAATATACAGCGCCTGTTGACTCGCACCACTGAGTGTTACTCGGACATTAAGAACTGGATGACACACAATAGACTTCAGCTTAATGACGACAAAACAGAAGCTATCCTCATTGGCACCCGTCAGAAACTTTCTCAGCTGCCTCCTTTTTCTCTCCCATTATGTAACACATCAGTCCCAATTTCTGATTCAGCTAAAAACCTTGGTGTCTGCATTGACTCTACCCTCTCCATGAACAACTTTGTTTCTCAAACTGCCAGATCCTGCTACTATCATCTCCATCGTATAAGGCTGATCAGGAAGTATCTCTCTGTCGAAACAACTGCAAAACTCGTTCTCTCCTTCATAATGTCTCGCATTGACTATTGCAATTCACTCCTGTCTGGTCTTCCTGCCTCCACCATTCACATCCTACAGCGCATTCAAAACAATGCTGTACGCCTTGTACTCAAAAGAAAAAAGCTGACCACATATCTCCTCTCCTGGCACAACTTCACTGGCTCCCTGTATCAAAGCGCATACAGTACAAACTAGACACCATGTGCTACAAAAGCCTCAATAACGCAGCCCCCGATTACCTGTCAAGCCTACTTGAGATCTATCTTCCCTCACGTACCCTCCGCTCTGCCTCCGATCCTCTGACTTTTCGCTTTCCACGCACTAAGCTCAATACCTATGGTCCACGAGCCTTCTCTGTTTCTGGTCCACTCTCCTGGAACAAACTTCCTCTCTCAGTCCGTCAGCAACCTACTTTTGTCTCCTTCAAGTCCGCTCTCAAAACTCACCTTTTCTCCTCCGCATAAAATCCTAACCTCACTCAACCCCCCCCCCCCCCCCCCTCTGCAGCCTGTCTCCGCTCGGAGGGAATCACATGGTTATAATATATAATTGTATATGCTATGCTCTCTATAATTTTCCATTGCTTTTATTCTTGCTTTTATTGCTTTTATTCTTTCTCCCCATTTATAGCCATGCGTGTGTGTGTGTGTGTGTGTGTGTGTGTGTGTGCGTGCGTGTGTGTGCGTGCGTGCGTGCTTACGTGTGTGTCTGCTTCAGCGCTTAGATTTGATTTTATCAAGATTTTGCGCTATATAAATATTGTAATTATTATTATTATTATGTGTGTGTGTGTGTGTGTGTGTGTGTGTGTGTGTGTGTGTGTGTGTGTGTGTGTGTGTGTGGTGTTGTGTTGCCTTTTAGTGATGTGTACGACTCCGTATATGCGTGTGTGTGTGTAGGTGTGCGCGTGTGAGTCTCTGGCTGTAAATGAGTGCGTGTGTGTGTAGGTGTGCAAGTGTCTCCCTCTCTGTCTGTCTGTCTGTCTGTCTGTCTGTCTGTCTCTCTCTCTCTCTCGCTTTCACTCCCTATGCCTCTCTCTGTCTCTCACGGTCTCTCTGTCTCTGTCTCCCTCTGTCTCCCTCTCTCTTTCTCTCTCTTTCTCTCTCTTTCTCTCTCTCTCTCTCTCTCTCTCTCTCTCTCTCTCTCCCTCTCTCTCTCCATTTTCCCCTCTCTCTGTCCGTCTGTCTGTTTCTCTTTCTCTATCTCTCCCCTTTCTCTCTTTCTCTCTATCTCTCTGTCTGTCTTTCTCCCTTTCCTCTTTCTCTTCCTCTCTTTCTCCTTTTCTCTCTCTCCTCTCTCTCTCTCTCTCGTTCTCTCTCTTTTTCATACTTTCTTTCTGTCTCTCTTTCTCCCTCTGTCTCTGTTTTGGTCTGTCTGTCTGTCTATCTGTCTGTCTGTATGTATGTCTCTCTGTATGTCTCTCTCTGTCTCTTTTTCTGTCTCCGTCTGTCTGTCTGTTTGTCTGTCTCACTCTCTCTCTCTCTCTCTCTCTCTCTCTCTCTCTCTCTCTCTCTCTCTCTCTCTTCTTCCGTTCTCCTACCTATGCTCACCCTTACGTCAACGACACAACATTCAAAAGTCACATCACGACTCTGGCATTTTGCACGTGACGTTCGTTTAAACGGAATTTTCCACACCACCTTCTTTGCTTCCAGAGCTCCGTCCTAGTAGTAGTCTAACATCTGTTATAGCCTGACTTTTCTTTGTGCTCATTTTAGACTGAAAGTCTAGCCTGGCATTGTCAGGGGTCATTGCTCTGACTTACCATTATGGTGTGTAAATGGACAGTGTTTGGTTTTTAAAACTTCTATGTGTGTTTCGTATTGGTATGTTGGGCGGTGGTAATGGTTGTGATTGTGTTGCGGATGTGTGGGTGGGTATATGTGCATGAGTGTGTTTGTTTGTCTGTGTATGTGTCTTTGTGTGTGTGTGTGTGTTGTTTGTGTGTGTTTGTGTGTGTATGTGTGTTTGTGTGTGTGTGTGTGTTGTTGTGTGTGTGTGTGTGTGTGTGTGTGTGTGTGTGTGTGTGTGTGTGTGTGTGTGTGTGTGTGAGTGTTTGTGTGTGCGTGTGTATGTGTATAATGTGTGCATCCCTCTCTCTGTCTCTGTCTGAATCTCTCTATCTTTTTGTCTCTCTGTCTCTCTGTCCTCTGTCTCTCTGTCTCTTTCTCTGTCTCTGTCGCTGTCTCTGTCTCTCTGTCTCTGTCTCTCTCTCTCTTTCTCTCTCTCTCACATACTCACTCTCTTTCTCTCTCTGCCTCTGTCTCTTTGTATGTGTCACTGCCTCTGTCTATCTGTCTGTCTGTCTGTCTTTCTCTTTCTCTCTTTCTCGCTCTTTCTCTTTCTTCTGTATGTGTGTTGTGCGAGAGCGAGTCTTTATCATGCTCATTTACTTTGCCTTTTAGCTTTTTTACTTTGCCTTTTAGCTTTTTTACTTTGCCTTTTAGCTTTTCAGTTTGAATCATCTGTAGCCCTTTAAGACACGCAGGAAGAAAATAAAACTTTATGTTAGTCGTTAATACCATTAAAGGAACAAGAACAACAACAACAAAAGAACAAAGATGAAAATATAACACAACTAGCAAGTGATCTGATAATTCTCCATTCTCTGTTACCCAGTGTTATTGTTTTATGTTGTATCTCTGTTATTTTAGGCATCGTCTTCTAGTTGTCTAGTTATTATTGTTTCAGTATGCCACATCAGGTGGATTGTATTTTCAACACTTGAACATCGTAACTTGGCAGAGAATCTGCTACTGTCTCTCATAGTAATCAGCTTCTCTTTCTGGAGCTGATTTCTCTCAAGAGACAGACAGACAAACAGATAGTAAGTCAGACAGACAGATACACATATCCATGCAAATATGTCAGGTTCACATCATTGTTGTGCTGAGATTCAAGAAGAACAGTATATCAAAACAGAAATGTTAAAATGTATTATGAATTAAATTCGAACATTTCAGAAACTGCACAATAATAGACATTGAAAGAGAGGTTTGCAAACGAGTGAGAAAAATAACATTATAGGGCATTGAAAACTTCGATTGATATTGAACAGAACAATTAGAGGAGGAAAACTGATTAAAAACTATGATCTAAAACTTCATACATAATATATAGAGACAGAGTGAAAGCAAAGCAAAAGCATACAGACACAAACACAGACATACACAAAACACACACACACACACACACACACACACACACACACACACACACACACACACACACACACACACACACACACACACACACACACACACACACACACACACATACACACACAAATCGTCGATTTGGTTATAGGAGAGAGAGAGAGAGAGAGAGAGAGAGAGAGAGAGAGAGAGAGAGAGAGAGAGAGAGAGAGACAGACAGACAGACAGACAGACAGACAGACAGACAGACAGAGAAAGACAGAGAGAGAGAGAAAGACACACAGAGAGACAGACAGACAGACAGAGACAGAACAGATACAGAGACAGAGAAAGGAGGAAGAGGAGGAGGAGGAGGATAGATCTGTTAATTTTCATCTTTTCATCCTACGAATAGACATGTTGTTAATGAGTTTCAATATTTGTGTTTACTCTTTTCACAAAAAGTTTCGTTTTGCTTTGCTTTGTTTTTTAATCAGCAAATGATATATTCTTCTGTTTATGTGTTCATGTAATAGATATTAGCTAAGCTAAGAATCTTCTTGTACAAAGGCCAAGAAACAATTGCATGATAAGTTGCTGCTTCATTTAATCAATGGAAGATAAAAGGCGGAGTATCTGGAATGAAACTCTTTTAGTTACGATTTATGCCCATTATCCCATTTCTTTTGCGCTTTTCTTTCATGCAGCAGGTCAGGCTACAATGACATTCCTTGTTTCGAACAGTGTTGTTGTCTGTACACATGTGGCGTCAGCTTCTATTCAATTCATTTCCAGGGTGTAGAAATCTATCTTGAAAAACACCCTGAAACGGTTTAGAATTACAGGCCAGTTTAAATTGATGGGTAAAAGTTCGGTTTTATTTGTTTGGTTTTGTTTGCTTTCTGTTTGCTATTTCTGTTGCGAAGGAAACAACCATACTTTCCCTCTCTTTTGTCTGTAAAAACGTACCCGCATTTACAAACTTGACAGTGTGGCTCCTGTTAGTTTTTTTTAATAGAAAAGAAGTAAACTAAATTTAAACAAAAGACAATGAGAAAGAGAGAGGGCGAGAGAGAGAGAGAGAGAGAGAGAGAGAGAGAAAGGAGGGAGGGAGTGAGGGAGAGATATAGACAAATAGAGACAGACAGAGACAGGGATAAGAGACAGAGACAGACAGAGACAGAGATAAAAGAGCAGAGACAAAGGGGGGGGGGGGGGGCGTAGTCAAAGAAAGAAACTAAAAAGGAAAGATCAAAGGCTGGTTATGGGTTATGGGTGGTTCCAGTTTAAAAAAAAATCTAATTGACTGCTATGCGTCTCAACGCCTGTCTCTATCTCTGTCTGTCTGTCTGTCTGCCTGCCTGCCTGCCTGCCTGCTTGCCTGTCTGTCTGTCAATGTATTATGCTGGTCATCATTGTGTGTGTGTGTGTGTGTGTGTGTGTGTGTGTGTGTGTGTGTGTGTGTGTGTGTGTGTGTGTGTGTGTGTGTGTGTGTGTGTGTGTGTGTGTGTGTGTTCGTATTATTGTGCTTTCACTCTGGCTGTCTGACTGTTTTCTGTCTGTCTGTTTATCCTGTCTGTCACTGTCTGTCTCTGTCTGTCTGTCTGGCTGTCTCTTTCTCTGTCTTGTCTGTCTTGTCTGTCTCTGTCTCTCTGTCTCTCTGTCTCTCTTCTCTGTCTGTCTCTGTCTGTCTCTGTCTCTGTCGTCTGTCTGTCTGTCTCTTTTTCTCTCTCGCTCTCTCGCTCTCTCTCGCTCTCTCTGTGCTGTCTCTTTTCTTCTCTCTGTCTCATATATGTAGACATGCACTCACACGTGAAAATGCGCTCGCGCGCGCACACGCACAAAACACACTCACATACACACAAACAAACACACACACACACACACACACACACCACACACACAAACACGCACACAAACACACACACACACACGCAAACACACACACACACAACACACACACACACAACACACACACACACACACACACACACACACACACACACACACACACACACAACACACACACACACACACACACACACAACACACACACACACACACACACACACACACACACACACACACACACACACACACACACCACGCATAGAAGGAGAGAGAGGCATGACATATACATTTAGTAAAAAGACCAATATCAGACGTCATCCTCTACAACTCATTCTAACTATACCATATTTTTGAAAGCTTAGTTTGCATTTCGGCTGCAGTGGCTCCTTTTCTCCAACACTTTTTTTTTTCTTTTACTTTCCTTCTTTTTAAGATGGTGGAACAAATTAGATAAAGATATTAACCTTCTTGCGTTCCACACAGACCTTGAGAACCTTTCCATCAAGGAGGGTGTTACAAGTGCTAGCGGGCTTGCCCAGTGGTGAGTCGTGCATTTTGTGACAGTGGAACCGTTTCTCGCTGTCGAAATTGGGTCCAGCTTTTGACTGGAAAACGAGAACGTTCTGAGTTTTTTTTTATTTGAATTTGTTTTCTTGGATGCAAGAAAAATAAAACAGAATAAAATAAAATAAAACAGTGTGTGGTGATTGATGGAGTTTGGAACACCAATGAGAAATTTTAAACCATGTTCACTTTTGTTTCTTTCTTTGCTTTTGTGAAAATTTTGGTTTTGAATATTTGTAATCTCCATTCAGTTTGTGTTTGTAC
>JAPXFY010000013.1:43151734-43154234 GCA_030674185.1 Monoplex corrugatus
TCGTTGTGGCTCTTCAACACCCCATCAACCGCAAGTTTATTTAGTCCTAGTCCTAGTGCCAGAAGGCTTTTAAGATTCAGTGATGTCAAGCCACCAAGGCAGCACCCACCAGAGGAGAGCCTATAACCCTAATTGGTTGCTTTAGTAGAGTTCAACAGTATCTGTTCTGATTCAATTGACTAAGGACTCTTCAAAAGTTCGAACCATTTTCTCACGCAAAAATAGCAGCATTAGGTCCCTCTAGACCCGTCTTATTGCTAAGTTTTGCCGAATAAGTCTCCTTCTGACAAGTTGCTGGAAAATTTTGGTGAAGCCCGTACAGGAGCATCCGAGAGTGATGAATCCCTCTTGAGTAAACTCCAAACTCCAAATCTATCTCTGACTTATGTAGTCGCTCAGTCGAAGAGCCAGATCAGCTTTGTGACCCCTTGATGAAAAGACCACCACCACGTTCCTATAATGACAGCCCTCACGAGCCATAGACACCGAAGACCGAAACTTACATTCACCTCAGATATGGAAGCTGGAGAGAAAACCAAAACTGAGGTCATACAAGATCAGAGCACGAATGGCCGCAGAATCTGGGACAATTTTCACAATGCTACAAGGAATCATGATTCCATGATAATGAGGATGATGACCTTGATGTTACGGATCCATGTAGGATACAAACTGTGTGGCAGAGTGATACTCTGCGCTTACTTTCACGGTATATCTTAGTGTCAATCAAACACGTAAGATACAGATACCTGCAGTGCTTGTCAGGAAATTTGATCAATACCTCCAGTGGCGCATTGATAATGTGAATGAGACATGCTATACACTACTTGATCTTTAAAAGAGATCAGTGTCAGTGTATCCGTCAGTCTTTTCTTTTTATCATGTTATTTATACATAGAAGTCGATTTCCGCAACAAACTCTAAAGGGCTCAATGCCAATATTGCTAAAAGCAAATACTGCACAAGCAGTACATGATTATTTCAGCCACTCATGCAAGCAGCCTCCATTGTTTAGACAACAGATGACACTTGCTATTAACTTGGCGTCTTCTCAGATACCGTCTGTATTCACTGGATCACATAAAAATGACAAGCTTCCCCATCTGATCTGGTTGAGGCCTTCCAGAAGTCTGAAAAAAAACCCAGAGGTGCAGTCCTGCAGTGGATCTCTGCAAACAGTAGGATACCTGGAAACGATAAGGCAGATGAACTGACAGCATCAGTATTTCCAGGAAGCGAATTTTCATAGAATTACTGCTTAAGCTATGAACAGAAAGAAATGACTATCACATTCTGTCCAGAGAGCACCAAATGGTCTTCATGAGGTTCTGCATTGGTCACAACTGGCTCAACGTACACCAAAACAACAAGTTGAAACCGATTCCTTCCCCAAGCTATGGTCAAGAGACTCAGACGGCTTAACACATAAAAACAGAGATGTCGCTTCTATGAACTGGAGTCACAAGAGAAATGACTGATCTCTCAGCTGACTACCAAGCTTAATGGCGATCCGCAGGAACTGGAAAAATGGTAAAATCCATCACCAGATGTGGCCTGACCATGTAGATGACGTAGGAAAGAAGAAAAGAAGTGCAGATTTTTTATATCATGTATTACCTTCCTTGCACGCACCATCAACATTTATTCAGTTCACAGATATTATGCAGTAAAATGTCATAATGTTGATAAATAGGATGGATGTGATGAAAATAAGACCGATATGTAGAAAAACCTTCTCAGTTTTTCCATGCTGGAAAACCTTTTTTTTTTTTAAATGGTGAATTGTGTGGTGCATGTCATCGGCTGCTGTTGTTAATTGTATTTGATTCCCTCTTTATTTTCGTTTATGGGATGATAGAATTATTTTTCTTCATTTTATTGCATGATATTGTTTGTGTCTTTATTTGTTCATGTATCAAATTAACTGAGAGGGAAAATAAGACTGAGTTATAAATGATTAATTTGTTGGCGTTGCTTATTTGTTCCCTTCTTTATTCCCTGATAAGACAAATCCAAACTAATCAAGGAGTCTGGCAACATCTTACTAGAAAAATAACGAAATACAGATCATGTCCTTAACCAGGACATTCAGAAAATAAAATAAACAATTCAACAAACACACACACCACACGCCAAACAGTCCGGGTTCTAATTGAAGAGGAATGAAGAAGTGTCGTGCGGTCTGTCGCACATGATTACCTCCCTTCTCATCTTGTTCTTCCTGTCATACTGTCCTGCCGTGGGTGCTACGCCATTCAAGTGTTCCCACTTGAAATTAATCTAGGACATTTTTTCAGGCTGGTCAGTAAATTTTAGAGATATTTTATCTACTAATAATCATACCTGACAGAAACACGCGCGCGCGCACGCACGCACATCAGAAACACACACACACACACACACACACACACACACACACACACACACATGCACGCACGCACGCACGGACGCACACACGCACGCACACACACACACCAAACAAACAAACAAACAAACAAAC
>JAPXFY010000013.1:43161734-43166734 GCA_030674185.1 Monoplex corrugatus
TATCAATTAATTAATTAATCGATTTATTTATTCACTGATTCTTTCTTTTCTTTATCTACTTTGTAAGTTACTCAGTTAGTTAGTTAGCGAGGTAGTTGGTTAGTTAGTATTATATTTATTTATTTATTATTATTTATTCGTTCATTTATTTGTCGCTGAGTATTGGTTTTGATGCGCTTTCTTTTTTTTTCTCCTTTTCCTCATCTCTTTCTTCTTCTCTCTAAGGAAGACCTCCAGACTTTGCCCGAGCGTTGGGTTCATACACAGGCTCAAGACTTATGCTCTGATCGTTCTAGATAGTATCCTCACATGGCATCTGTACTGTTAGTACATATGGAATTTATTCCAACCGCGGATGTGCCTTCCAAGGAAACTTAAACTTACACTTTTTCTTGTTTGTTTGTTTTTTCCTGCTTTTTTTTTTCCTGTTTTTTTTGTGGAGGGTTTTTTTTTGTCGTCGTCTTCTTGTTCTTGTTCCTGTTCTTGTTCCTGTTGTTGTTCTTGTTCTTGTTCTTGTTCTATACATCATCTGTTTTATCTTGGTTTTTCCGCTTGCTTCAACTTACTTTCTTTTCTTGTTTTTTTTTTTTCCTGCTTTTTTTTTTTCCTGTTTTTTTTTGCGTTCTTCTTTCTCTCTTCTTTTCTTTTCCTTTGTTTTCCTTTTTTTCTTTTCTTCGTTCTTCTTCTTCTTCTTCTTTTCTTCTTCTTCTTCTTCTTCTTCTTCTTTCTTCTTCTTCTTTCTTCTTCTTCTTCTTCTTCTTCTTCTTCTTCTTCTTCTTCTTCTTCTTCTTCTTCTTCTTCTTCTTCTTCTTTGTCTGTCTGTCTGTCTGTCTGTTCTGTCTCTCAGTCTTTGTCTCCTCTCTGTCTCTCTGTCTGTCTGTCTTCTCTCTGTCTCTGTCTGTCTGTCTGTCTGTCTCTCTTTCTCTGTCGTCTGTCTGTCTGTCTTTCTGTTTGCCTGTCTGTCTGTCTGTCTGCCTGTCTCCTCCTTCCCGTACCACGCGCACAGTGACTCGACGCAATCTCAAATCTATTGACCTCTCCACATTTTCATCTGATGCCTCCCGCCTCCTTTCTGAAAAGTCACATAACCTTGCCGATGAATTCTATACTACTCTCCACCATCTTCTAGACACTCATGCTCCAGCCACAACCCGTCTTTTACCTGACCGCCCCCCTACCCCCTGGCTCACTCATGAGATTGCGTGTGCAAAACGTGCCCGCCGCAGAGCAGAGCGCCGCTGGCGCAAATCCAAACTCACTGTACATAGGCAACTTTTCCAAGCCTCTAAAACAAAAGTATCCACCCTCATTGCATCTGCAAAAACAAGCTATTTCCAAACCAAAATCCTGAATGCCTCTTCTTCAAGAGAACTCTTTACAACCATGAATCATCTCCTTGGCACACGAAAAGATTTACCTTTCCCAACAAAACACACAAATGAAGAACTCCCATCTGTATTCTCCAAGTATTTCACCACCAAAATACAAACTCTTCGTGACAGGCTTGACAGGATACCCTGTCAACCATGCCCACCTGACCCTTCCTTCCCTGGCACACACCTCTTATTACTTTTACCCCAGTCTCACAAGAAGAAATTTTCAACACAATCAGATCCATGTCGTACAAAACCTGCGAACTGGATCCACTTCCAGGTTGTCTCTACTCTGACTGTCTCCCTACTCCTCCCCCCCCCCCCCCCATTCATCACTGACATCATCAACACTTCTCTTCAAACTGGAACTGTCCCAGATTCTTTCAAGTCTGCTATTGTTTACCCTCTCCTCAAGAAATACAATTTAGACCTAAATGAACTGAAAAATTATCGGCCTATCTCTAATCTCTCTTTCTTGTCGAAACTCATCGAAAAAGTTGTCCTCAACCAACTGAACTCTCACCTGTCTGCCAACAATCTCCTCAATCCTTTCCAGTCAGCCTACCGCCAGTGCCATAGCACTGAAACTGCCCTGCTACACATTCTCAACAATCTCCTCCATGCAACTGATACTGGCAAAGTCTCTCTCCTCACACTCCTTGATCTGTCTGCAGCTTCGATACCATTGACCATGGTATTCTCCTTTCTAGACTTCATCATACTTTTGGCATCTCTGACATCTCCTGGTTCACTTCATATCTATCAAACAGAAAACAAACTGTTCTCATTAATGGCACTTACTCTCAACCTGCATACCTGACCTGTGGTGTTCCACAAGGATCTGTCCTTGGCCCTGTTCTTTTCACTCTTTACACCTCCCCTGTCTACCATCATCAACTCCCACTCTATAAAACACCACTTCTATGCTGATGACACCCAACTTCTAGACAGTGACACACCAGACAATATACAGCGCCTCTTGACTCGCACCACTGAGTGTTACTCGGACATTAAGAACTGGATGACGTTCAACAAACTTCAGCTTAATGATGACAAGACAGAAGCTATCCTCATTGGCACCCGTCAGAAACTTTCTCAGCTGCCTCCTCTTTCTCTCCCATTATGTAACACATCAGTCCCAATTTCTGATTCAGCTAAAAACCTTGGTGTCTGCATTGACTCTACCCTCTCCATGAACAACTTTGTTTCTCAAACTGCCAGATCTTGCTACTATCACCTCCATCGTATAAGCCTGATCAGGAAGTATCTCTCTGTCGAAACAACTGCAAAACTCGTTCTCTCCTTCATAATGTCTCGCATTGACTATTGCAATTCACTCCTGTCTGGTCTTCCTGCCTCCACCATTCACATCCTACAGCGCATTCAAAACAATGATGTACGCCTTGTACTCAAAAAGAAAAAAACTGACCACATATCTCCTCTCCTGGCACAACTTCACTGGCTCCCTGTATCAAAGCGCATACAGTACAAACTAGACACCATGTGCTACAAAGCCTCAATAACGCAGCCCCCGATTACCTGTCAAGCCTACTTGAGATCTATGTTCCCTCACGTACCCTGCGGTCTGCCTCCGATCCTCTGACTTTTCGCTTTCCACGCACTAAGCTCAATACCTATGGTCCACGAGCCTTCTCTGTTTCTGGTCCACTTTCCTGGAACAAACTTCCTCTGTCTGTCCGTCAGCAACCTATATTTGTCTCCTTCAAGTCCGCTCTCAAAACTCACCTTTTCTCCTCTGCATAAAATCCTGACCTCACTCAATCCCCTCTGCAGCCTGTCTCCGCTCGGAGGGGAATCACATTGTAATATATAATTGTATATAATATGCTCTCTATAATTTTCCATTGCTTTTATTCTTTCTCCCCATTTATAGCCGTGTGCTTGTGTGTGTGTGTGTGTGTGTGTGTGTGTGTGTGTGTGTGTGCGTGCGTGCGTGCGTGCGTGCGTGCGTGCGTGCGTGCGTGTGTGTGAGTGCGTGCGTGTGTGTCTGTTTTAGCGCTTAGATTTGATTTTATCAAGATTTTGCGCTATATAAAATATTGTATATTATTATTATTATTATTATATTATTATGCCTCTCTCTCTCTCTCTCTCTCTCTCTCTTCTCTCTCTCTCTTTTCTGTCCCTCGCTCTCTGTCTGTCTATTTCTCTGTGTCTGTCAGTCAGTCTGTCTGTCTTTCTGTTTCCCTGTCTGTCTGTCTGTCTGTCTGTCTCTCTCTCTCTCTCTCTCTCTCTCTCTCTCTCTCTCTCGTTTTATATTTCAGTGTGTAACTGAAAAATTAAATCACAGAAAAAAGAGAAACAATCTGTATGTTTATGTTATTTCTTCATTTGTGGTTTTCTTCCATCTTTTGGGCAAGTCAGTTTTCAAATAAATTAAAAAAAAAACGAGCAGTTTATGGTCATAACCATTTATTTGCCGCAAACCAGGCACTTTAAAAACTTATTAACTAAATGCAAGTTTGATGTTTTCCAGAGCGTACAAGTGTCTTCTGCAAACGGAAAATGTGCGTGTGCGTGTGTGTGTGTGTGTGTGTGTGTGTGTGTGTGTGTGTGTGTGTGTGTGTGTGTGTGTGTGTGTGTGTGTGTGTGTCTGTGTCTGTGTCTGTGTGTCTGTGTGTCTGTGTGTCTGTGTGTATGTGTGTCTCTGTGTCTCTGTGTATCTGTCTCTGTGTCTGTTTCTGTGTGTGCATGTGTCTATCTCTGTGTTTGTCTTTGTGTGTTGTCTGTCTATTAGAGTGTATTTGTGTGCGTGCGTGTGTGGGTATGTCTGAGTGTATGTGTGTGCGTGCGTGAGTGTGTGTATGTACATGTATGTGTGTGTAGGGGTGGGGAGCGAGGTTTTGTGCATGCGAGAGTGTGTGTACGTGTGTGTCAGTGCGTATATGTGCTCGTGCTTGCGAGTGCGTGTGTGTACAGGTATGTGTGAGGGTGTGCGTGTGTGTTCGTTCGTTAACACAAGTTGTCCTTATCAACCTTATTCCCTCAGTCTATTTTATCATCAGCTCTTGATAGTTTTAAGTTCCCTTGACCAAATTATCCCCCCCCCCTCCACCGACAGTTTTCTCTTCCATTTCCTTAAGAAACACCAGAATTGAGCTTTCGAAATGTTAATTTCTATGTCAGACATGACAGTGAGGTGATCCAAAGAGCTCGTTATAGTCTTATTAACTAGCAAAGTTTGTAATCATTATATGATAGAAAGTCAGAACAAGATTGAGGCAGCTGAAATGTGGTTTCTATGAAGAATGTTGAGTTCCGTAGACAGCAAAGAAAATAAACGAGACAGTCTTGATGGAAGCAGATAATACAAAAAGAACATAAATGAAGAAGATTACGAAAAGAAAAGCAACATTTATAGGACTTTCTATGAGGCAAGAGAAATTAGAGCACCTAGTCAAAACAGGAAAGCTGGAGGGAAAGAGAGCTCCAGGTAGACCCAGGGTAGAAACTATTGGATGGACTTGCGAAGCGGATGAAGACAGAGAGGGTGGAAGATGTAATTGCAGCAACGGAGAATAGATTCGTATGGAGGGTCATAGATTAATCAGCAAAGTTTATATGATTATGACAAATTCACGGATCAGAGGGAAAATGTAAAGAAAT
>JAPXFY010000013.1:43174234-43179234 GCA_030674185.1 Monoplex corrugatus
GCAAACCAAAACGAAACAACACACTCCAGGGCTGGTACACGTTTATATAATGTGTAATGCACAGTGAGTTCAAAACGTTTGGAGAGTGGTGCTATATTAGAGCGATTTCTTCTTCTTCTTCCTCTTATTATTATTATTATTATTATTATTATTATTATTATTATTATTATTATTATTATTATCATTATTATTACTATTACTGATTTTGTTTTGTTGTTATTATTATTATCATAATCATCATCATCATCATCATAATTACTATTATTACTATTAATGTTGCTATTACGTTTATTAATTTTGTCACACTGTCGCTGAAATATTTCCCTTCTTGATCACATAAATACACACAGTTAGTGTACACTGTACGCACAAAATCCGTCTTCTGTTTTATTTGTTATTGTCACTTCTACTTGACAAAGCAGTGTGTGAGTGAATGTGTGTGTGTTTGTTTGTGTGTGTGGGGGGGGGGTGGAGGGTGGGGGGGTGTTTGTGTGAGTTAGTACGTGTACGCGCACGCGTGTATATATATATATATATATATATATATATATATATATATATATATATATGTGTGTGTGTGTGTGTGTGTGTGTGTGTGTGTGTGTGTGTGTGTGTGTGTGTGTGTGTGTGTGTGTTTGGAGACTATAGAACAGATGCTTGCTGCATAATAATTATGTGAGTGTGAATTTCCACCGACGCTTTGTGGAAAAAGAAAAGACAGAAGTCAGGCTCATTAGCCTGCCCGTAGCTCATCAGGTCTCAGGTGGCCGAAATGTTAGCCCAAAATGACCTTCACACTCCAAGCTCCATTTGTCTCCCTTTAATTTCCCGCAGCAGCGTGGTGTCCCCTTGTGGGCGGCCTTTGCAGGCGTTAAAGAAGCTCATAGCTAAATTGGACTAGCGAGACGATCGCTTACTCTCTGCTTTGCCCTTTACGGGAGAAAGAAAGAAAAACAAAACAAAACAGTGAACAAACGTTTCGAAGGTGCTGACTGTGGAATAGAGGCTGCGTGCTGTGTAAAGGATGTTTTACAGAGAGGAACAAGGATGAAGCATGGCTGTTAGACCCAAGAACTGTGAATCATCCTTGTATTCCTGCATACAAGGCTGCTTTCGTACAGAGAATTCCTTTCCTGAATATATGTATTCTGCAACTTTGTACCCAAGAACATAACTTTGAACCTAGGAGTATACCAACAATTTTAACCCTTTATAGTAACCTCTTCCTGTCTAAAAACGTAAAAGAAAATGTTCTCCTATTAACTGAGGTTGAAGGTCAATGAAGTGACATCTATCTCATTTTTTTAAGCAAGCATGATGAGAATGTTACCGATCTCCTTTCCCTTGTCACCTTCCATTACCCAGCTTTGACCATGGTCAGGTATACAGTCACATCTTGACAGACTGGAGATTTATGCTTGTATACTGCAATTCTGGACAGTGCTTTCTCTCTCTCCATACACACACACCACACCACACCATACACAACACACACACACACACACACACACACACACACACACACACACACACACACACACATACGCATACACACACACTCGCACACGAACACGCACACACACACACACACACACACACACACACACACACACACACACACACACACACACACACACACACACACACACACACACACATACATCCACTGCTCATCTCAATTACTATCCCCATCCCCCTGAAAAGCGAAAGTAAAGGTTGTCTTATAACTCTGATGTCGTTGGTGAGTGACATAGTATAGGTATCACGTTTTTTTTCTTGAAGACTGGTGTATGAGGGTGATGCCTAGCTTTTTCCCTTCATTGCTTTACTTTCCCAGGCATGAAAAGGGCTAGGTACCCATTCACAGCTGGGCGAACTTAAAATGTCATATACATTTTTTTCTTCTTGTGCATGATTCAGACCTTGCAGGCTAATAAAAGACTTTTTTTTCAAGTCAGGCTCAGACTGAAGCAGTCACACTGGAAGCTGGCAGTAATAGTTTCAGTATATTTTTTTCCGAAACTGTACAACTGCGCCAGGAACGACTTCCATCTACACCAATGCCATAAATGCCATGTGAAGGAAAAATTTGGTAGTTCAACCTCTACATAAACCAGACCTGTGTGTGCTGAGTGGAATATTTCAAACAGAGGTCGGGATAGGATGGTAAGTCGAACATGAGGAGAGAGGGGACAGGCAGACAATTGAGTGGACTGGGAACCATCACCTGTATTCCTGTGGGCAAGGTTGTCTAGCAAACCTAGGTCTGTAGTTTGCACATTACAATTTTGAAGCTACACCCCCCCCCCTTTCCTACCACTCTTGTTCACTTTCATCCCTGCAAAAGATAAACGTAAAGATTTTTAAATAACCTTCAGTTGTATGTGAATTCAGTGTTCAGAGTTTATTCATAAGGCAATGATTACATTCAGACAATTTTGTATGCACTATATGCATTTAATCTGCATCCTTGACCTGGCAGGCCACTTACGCCTGTGTAAAACCGAATGCATTGGCTTTGAAAAATAGGAGAGGCGGAGGGAGCAAAAACTTATGAAACACTAAGCTGACATCACCAGAACAATTAGAGCGTTAAATAGCTGCAGAAATACAAGTATTAACTTCCTTCCAATAACACTTAATCTTCCTATTCTCCTTCAGAAAATTAGAGTTCCTTGGAAAACGAAAGGAAGAAGATGAAGAAATTGAAAAAGAAAAACGAAAGAAAATGAGGACGAAATGAAAAACTGAAAAGAAGGAAGGTAAAGTGATGGTACAAAACAGCTCACACTGAGTATGTGACTTACAGCAGTGGATATGTACTTTTCACATCAGACATAAATAAATATACAATACTAAAACAACTTGTAAACACAGATTAGTCTGTTTTTCATGCCTAGTGCTGTAGATGTAGACCTCATTTTCGAGACACTTATGTTTTCTTCGTGCGTATATTCTCATGTTGTGTGTGTGTGTGTGTGTGTGTGTGTGTGTGTGTGTGTGTGTGTGTGTGTGTGTGTGTGTGTGTGTGTGTGCGCGTGCGTATGTGTGTGTGTCTGTGTGTGTGTGTACGTGTTAGTGGGTGTGTGTATATATGCATGTATATACATATATACATACATACATACATATAATTATATATATATATATATTATATATATATGTGTGTGTGTGTGTGTGTGTGTGTGTGTGTGTGTATGTGTGTGTATGTGTGTGTCTGTGAATGCGTGTCTGTGTGTGTATGTCTCAGTGTATGTGTGTGTGTGTGTAATTCCCCAGATGATACTGCGGCTCTAACAGAAACACAGATGTCTGCTGTTTGTGTTTGTGAATGTAAAGTTGAATTGACGTTTGACCAGTGAGAAAGGAAACAAGCCAGTAGAAAAAAAGTATGTCAGGCTCATTAGCATGATCGTAACTCATCAGGTGACAGATGGCTGAAATGTTAGCCCCAAATTACGTTCACACCCCGAGCTTCATTTGTCTCCCTTTCATTTCCTGTAGGAGCAGTAGTGTCCCCTTGTGGGTGGCATTCACAAACATTACAGAAACAAGTGGTTAATTTAGACAAGGGAGACAATCGCTTGCTCTCTGCTGTGCCCTTTGGGAGAGAAAGATATCAGACTTTGAGTCCACTCCTCTATCACCCAGAATCGTCGCCTATTCCTGTGTGCAAGGTATTCCAATAGACAGAACTCCTTGCAGATGTGTGTGTGTGTGTGTGTGTGTGTCTCTCCCCCCTCTCTCTCTCACCCTGTTTGTGTGTGTGTGTGTGTTGTGTGTGTGTGTGTGTGTGTGTGTGTGTGTGTGTGTGTGTGTGTGTGTGTGTGTGTGTGTGTTCTTGTGTGTGTCTGACAGTGAATATCACAGTTTGGGTCAAGGGTCAATTGCCGAACAGGTTTGGGTGTACTCTAGCTCAGTATCTCGTGTGTGTGTGTGCATGTGTGCGTGTGCGTGTTTGTGCGTGTGTGTGTGTGTGTGTGTGTGTGTGTGTGTGCATGTGTTAGCGTGTGTGTATGTGCATGCGTGTGGGGGGGGGGGGCTGTGTTTTCCCAAATGAAATTGCAACTCTAACAGAAACACAGATGTCTGCTGCTTGTGTATGTGAATGTAAAGTTGAATTGACGTCGGCCAGTGAAAAAGGAAACATACCAGTAGAAAAAAGTACGTCAGGCTCATTAGCATGACCGTAACTCATCAGGTCTCAGGTGGCCAAAACGTTAACCCCAAATTACCTTCACACCCCAAGCTTCATTTGTCTCCCTTTAATTTCCTGTAGGAGCAGTGGTGTCCCCATGTGGGTGGCACTTGCAGACATTAGAGAAGCAAGTGGTTAATTTAGACAAGGGAGGCGATCGCTTGCTCTCTTCTGTGCCCTTTGGGAGAGAAAGAAAAATAAAGCAAAGAAAACTTCTGAGCGTTTTGGAGGTGTTGGAGATGGGAAAGGGATGGGTGGTGTTTAAAGGATGATAGAGAAGGAGATGGACTGGGAGTCTGGACTTGGTGAGGAAGGAGGTGGTAAAGCGTAAAGTGCTGGTGGATGCTGAGAGAACTGGAGTTTCTACTTTGTGTATTATTCAAGAAGGATACATTGCACTCAGGCATTTCTATGTGCATATCTATATGTCAGATGAGGAGTGAATGGGCCACATTTTTCTATTTCATATTGAGGGCTGGGATTGAATTCCAAATATCAGATCCTGAGTCCACTGCTCCATCACCAGAAACTATCATCTGATCCTGTGTGCAAGGTGTTCCAATAGACATAGATCTCCTTGCAAGCATGCTACAACTTTGAAGTTTACACAGCCACTGAGCCCTATCATCACTTTCCCAACAATATACAATTAACAGACGTCTCTTTACCCAACGATCAAGGTAAAGTGAGGTGGTAGACACCTCAGCGGTGCTCAAAACAGGCCTTGTTGCTTTGCATTACCTGACCATAAACAGGTACAGGTAGGCCCTACCTGTTTACAGCTAGGTTGACTTGAACACAC
>JAPXFY010000013.1:43196734-43199234 GCA_030674185.1 Monoplex corrugatus
TATTAGTCCTGTTTGTATTGGTTCATGTCAAAGCATGTCCGTTGTACAATGTCCATGTCAAACCATGTTCGTTGCATTTTACATAGCAAAAACAAGAAAGCCGGTGCTGGTGGAGAAATATGAGTAACACCCTTTATGTGGCATCCATGAATTTTTTTTTTGCTTGACTGCGTGGTTCCAGTCTTTCTAATAAACCAAAAGCATTCAATTCTGGAAGTTGACTTCATAGTTTCTTCAGAAATGATTCATTGCGCTGAGCCAATTCAATGTGTGGCTCCACCCAAACCTGCCAACCATTACACGTATCTGGCAAACTGTCTGAGCCTGATCAAAACCATATTCGTTGGCAAAAGTCTTGAAATGGAAAGGGAGGGGGGGAGAAGGTACACGAAACACTAAGCAGCCAACAAGCCTAAGACTGAACTCAAGATATCACACCTTGAGTCCAATGCTCTATCAGAGTCTATTACCCTATCGCGCACCGGCAGAAACCGAAAAAAACGACTCATTGATTTGAACTGATAGGGGGTGAAAACACCATTCTCCTAGTCAGTCATCAATATGTTGCTTAACCACGTCATCACAGTGCCTGGTTTACACTGTCCTCCTGTTGTGTTATTGATCACACGAGAAAAAAACAACCAACAACATCGTTTGCCGAAACTGACATTTGACAAACACGTGTGTATACAAATGACTGGTTTCAGTCAATGTACATTGGAACACAAGTGAATGTAAGAATGCCCAGAAAAAATCCATTGTTTGTTATCAAGAAATATCCGAGGGTCCTGAGTGGGGCCCAGAACAGCGATGCCTCACAACTGGCCAGACAGTCACCTCCTGGCTCCCAATGTCATATGTCAAGCGGAAGCCATTTCGCCAGTGGCGTTGGAATGCTATTGAAAACACGATGCGTTGTTAGCATTACAATACTAGCCTGAATTTAACAATAACGATGTAACACGTGTCCAACATACGTTAACCAATAAACCATGCAAAAGGCAATCAATCAGTTATGCATCCACTCGATTATTCCCAATAACAACAGCGACAGCAAGACTTCAGAAAGGCAAGAAGACTAACTGGTCTTCAAGGGATGGGACCTGGGAAATCAACTTATTTCTGTGATATTTTATACCAAGGCAGCTGAGCAATGCCCTGCTCCTCCCGATTTTCAATTACCGTGGGATCTTTAGCGTGCTCAGCCAGAAGGCACACGGGTCCGACTTGTTTTTCGTCCCCTTCCGAAAGACTAGACGTTCAGTTCGATTTTCCGGTCAAACTGAGGAGAAAAGTCGAGGCCTCTTCCGGGAACGAACACTGGGACCTCGAGTTTAGTTATCGGTAGGCGAACGTCTGAACCATTCTGCCACTCTTCTCCCGGCAAAAACGGCTGTGGTGTAAATAGGAACAAATAAACAAACAAACAAAAACCCAGACATACAGGCTAATAAACACACATGAAACCAAAGAAAAAAAAGGAGAAAAGTTCTAAAGTTCTAACGATGTGTTCAGACTTAATAAACTGACCATTCCACCATTGACGAAGCATTCAAAATTTCACAGAATTGAGCATTAGCATGAAACGGAATACAGAAGGCAGGGACAGAGGGAGAGAGGACAAAAAGATAAATATATGTAGACATCAGCATCATACATAAAATCAGAAAAAACAATACCGTAGAGAATGAGATAAACCATCTTACAGTGAGTTAACGGATACCGGTATAGAGATAATTATGCTCGTTTGAAATCGGCGTTGACTTCATACAAGTAACAAACACAAAAAAACTGCAAAGAAAGAAAGGAAAAAAAGCGTAAAACATGGCACAGCAGACATTTAAATATACAGCGTTGGATTTCACATAACATTCGTCCTTGAATTTAACAGTGGGAAGAAGTGTTATTCTTAATACACAAAAACGAAAAGTTAGATAATAAAAAGAAAACACAACCCTAGTGCATTTGAACCTGTCTGGGTGCGTTGAACCTTTCTGGTACAAGTTACAGGCTCTAATCTCAGTTTAGACACTGAGGTTTTCAGAAGATGTGTCATTAATTCTTAAAACTTCATTGATGGCCAAATCACCAATTGTTTCACTTGGGTTTTCTGTGGTGAGCTCTCTGCTCATCGTCGCCACGATGGGTGAAAGAGTCAAATATCTACCAAGCATCCTTGCTGACCCTATTTCATTAGTCAGAGCTCATGACAATGCTCTGTCTAACGGACCGCCGGTTTTTCCAGGTCTTAAAGATATATTGACAAAAACAACATTTCAATGAAACCCTCTTGGTTTGTGTTGCTACCGTGGTATACATAAAACACATAGGCTAAATATATCTTCATGACCTTGCCAGCGTGTGGGCTTATGCAAAAGCTTGTGGCTCATGCCGTGATCATTGTGGATCATTTTCCATCACACGATATCCTGCGGCATATGGAAGTATACTGAACACGCCAAAGCTCGTTTGAGAATTTGAAATGAAACTAGTTTCTGCT
>JAPXFY010000013.1:43201734-43211734 GCA_030674185.1 Monoplex corrugatus
TCTGACAGTTTCCACAGATCAGAGTATCAGTATCTCACAGACAAAAAATTAATGTCAACTAACTCATAAAAGAAATAAATAAAGAAAAAAAACCGCAGGTATTACGAAGTATTGTGACAGCAAAACAAACACACAAACATGCACACCACACACAACACACACACACACACACACACAACGCACACACCACGCACGCACGCACGCACGCACACACACACACTCAAACAGGCAGACAGACACACACACATACACTCAAGAGAGAGAGAGAGAGAGATAAAACACAAGGCTTCAGACTTCAGAAAACTTTATTACTCAAGGATAGTAAGATTAGGTGCCACTGGTCCTGTCTTTAAACTAGTATTTGTTACTCTGCATACTCAGTATGAGCATATTGAAAAACAATTTAATCATAACACATATAATGTGAAACAACTTATACAAATGATTCGCAACGAAATATTGACTTTCATAGATAGGCTTTGCGCACGTGTGCGCGCGCGCACACACATACACACACAAACACACGTACACACACACACACACACACACACACACACACACACACACACACACACCACACACACACATACACACACACACACACACACACACACACGAACGCAAGCATATCACACACACACACACACACACACACACATACACACACACGCACGCACGCATGCACGCAGAGAGAGAGAGAGAGAGAGAGAGAGAGAGAGAGAGAGAGAGACAGACAGACAGAGAAAGAAAGAAAGAGACAGAGACAGAGACAGAGACAGGAGGGACACAGAGACACACAGAGACACACAGAGAGACAGAGACAGAGAGACACAGGGAGTGATAGAGAGAGAGACAGATACAGAGAGAGTTTTGAGTGCTTGTGCGTATGCGTGTGCGTGCGTGCGTGCGCGAGCGCGCGTGTGTGTATGTGTGTGTGTGGTGTGTGTGTGTGTGTGTGTGTGTGTGTGTGTGTGTGTGTGTGTGTGTGTGTGTGTGTGTGTGTGTGTGTGTGTGTGCGTGCGTGTGTTTCCGTAGAATAGGGTCAGAAGTTGATCAACACTCAGACACGGGGCATTCACTAAGTGTCTGTATTTAAATCTTTGCTTTGCTGCCAGAGCCGTCAATTGCTGTACTAAAAATCCGGTTTGCGTCTACTTTCTATTTGCCAGCCCAAGCTGTAAAACTGCCTACCTGTGCTTTGCTTGCCTACAAAAGGGTAGGCAAGCCCTGCATAACTATGACTGAGATCATCTCCACATCTCCTGAGAGCCCTCCGATGTAAAAGGCTGAAAATGATAGACAGATATTTCCATAAAACGCCCGACTCATAGGTCTATTGTGGAACACAAGGTGTATGTTGAGACTGAAGGAAACTGTTTGGGTGTGAAGAATCATGAGGAAATCCATAAATTATTACCCTCGAAATTTACCTTCCTTTAAAGATGCTGGGGACTCATTTAGTATTAATAGTATCCCCATATTTTGGAAATTTTGTTGTTAGGAAGTTCCTGTTTTCTGTCAGTCTCTTTGCTTTTCTTTTGCTCCTTTGTTTTCTGTCATCATTTTCTGCATTGCTGGTTTTACTCCTGTATGTGTTCTATAAAGTGTTAATTTAATTCAAACCGAAGCTCGGTGACTGATTAAGTGTCGGTCATGACACTTTCTGTTAGGATTGATAATTGAGTACATGAATGTATAAATGCAGTTTAACTCTAAAGAAATATGATGTGTAGAAGTATTCAATGACTTTAGAGCAGTTTTTTTTTTTTATATGTTTTAGTGTACTTAATTATGTTTATACATTTGCATTTCGAATTTTTACTCCCCCGAATAAGCCCAGATATGGTTCTACGCAGTCGGCTGGGCTTTAAACAACAATTAATAAAAACCCAAACGATACATTGGGTAGAATGGTCAAGGCCAGGGAAATATCCTTAGATTATGTGCACGATTCCATTGCTTTGCATGTTTAATTTTCTTTCTTTCTTTCTTTCTTTCTTTTTTTTTTGATGTTCAACGAGTGTTGAGGTTGTTCTGATATGGTTCTGTGAAGTCAACCGGGCTTTTAAGAAGAAAAAGATGCAGAAGAAAACAAGAAGAAGAAACAGAAAAAAAGAAAAGAAGAAGAAGAAGAAGAAGAAGAAGAAGAGTGATTTTCGTGCTTATATCAATGACAGGATTTTTTTTTGTTCTTGTTATTGTCTTCTTTTTTTTTAAATGAAACTTTCATAAACAGTTGTAAGATGCCTGGTTTCCTCTTTAACGTCAGCTACTAGTCCTGCGTGTATCTGGATTTTTTATCTTAAATCTGTCATGTGCTTGTGATGGAAAAATAAAACAAAGTCCCTAAGCAGATTGATTCTGTCACTTGTTATGTAGACGAAATACTTGTACTCAACTTTCCAGTTAATCGATAGACGATGAGATATGCATGTCTAGTGTACTTCACTGTTATTTAGTATCTCTTCCAGTGTAAGGTGCATTTAGCTGTATTTGTATCTCTTCCAGTTAATTGATAGACGATGAGATATGCATGTCTAGTGTACTTCACTGTTATTGTAGTATTCATTCGTTAGTCGATAGACGATGAATATGCAGTCCATGTGTTCTGTATCGTCGCAGTTCGTTGTTGTCGACTTCCGTCTCCACCTCTGTATAGGACTTTCGGATATGAAAAGTGAGTCATTTTCAGTATTTTGGAACCCAAGGCGCCCTGATGTTTACATTAGCAATATCGTAAACAAGTGTGACTGCCCGCATTCAAGCAAACAGGAACCAGAAAATCGGGAAAAAAGAACCAGAACGCGTATTTCACACAACCAGAAAAGACAGGCGCAAATTTTTTGCAAACTGGCCTTTGTCAAGCGTAAACGTAAAATCACAAACGAATAAACACCAAATACAAAAAAGGAGAAAAAGACTAAAACGTCCCTGCTGCTTTGTCCAGTGGGAGAAAAGGACTAAAATCAGATATTGCATTCCTGAGGAATGCGTTTATTTTGATTTTTTTGTTTTGTTTTGTATTTGGTGTTTGTTTGTTTGTGATCTTACGCTTGACAAAAACCAGTTGGCCCAAAATTTGCGCTTGTCTTGTCTGGTTGTATTAAATACGCGTTCTGATTCTTTTTTCAAGTTTACATTAGGCCTGCAGAAAGGATTTTAAGATCAAATGTGGCGAGATGGACCTCGTTAACCGTATTCAGGCAGTCCACCTGGAAGATGGTAAACTTTGATTTTAACTCACGAAGTGCCCCAGACTTGCAGAAATTTCCCTGTGCCTCCAAGAAAAGTTCTTCAGCCAGACGATAGTAGACGGAGTCTAAGAACAACGAGGCCTGTACCTGCTGAAGCCATTCCTCGTGTAGCAGTTACTACACCTCTGGAACTACAAGCGTCAGTAGACTAGAGAATGAGAGAGAGTATTGCACGACCATTAACGCCCTATCGGTATACTCAACCCTATCAACAGATTACATGTACGTTGAAAACGGCATACACCAGAGTATTTACGAAAGTTAAAGCTTAACGTTTCAACATATTACTTCAGAAGATTATAAATTTGTACGCATTTTTTTAATTAAAAGGTCGTGATTAAGTTAGAAATGCACGTATTTAAAATTCCTTGGTACGATTTCGCCTCCCTATCCCGACATACTTTTGGTTTTGTCTGCTTTTACAGTGAATGGTGATAAATGTTTGCATCCCCCCCCCCACCCACCCAACAAATTATTAAAAGCCATTCCATCATGTCTGAAGACAGTCCTATTTGGATTTAATGTGCATTAAAGAAAATATCTTTCTTTAAATCCCTTCCATATCGACAAGTTTGTAATGCTTCTAAAACAGATGGAATGTGCGTAAAATACACAGTGGAATGTATTAACTCTTACGCGGCTATAGACGCTGGCTGACCACCGGTGCGAGTGACGATTTTTATTTGTCTTTTGTTGTTGTTTAAAGCCCAGCCGACTGCGCAGAGCCACAGTGATGAGATACATGTTGCAGACACGGTTACCAGTGCTAAGTGCTCCTGGAGAGGAGTTGTTAGATGGGATGTATGGGTTGGAAAACACCTGCTTCTATACCTGAGTATACCGATAGAGCGTTGACACACGACCCCTCCATATTTATAAATTCCCTATGTTGACCAGGCATACAAGCAAGCAAGAACGAGGCATTGTCTCTTTCTACGACAGCCCTATGGGGGAGCGGTGAAAGGGATAGGCAGAACACGTTCACAGCGACAAAGAAGATTTAGATAAATCCCACCCACTAAAACATAACCAGTGTATGGTCAAAACTGAAGGGACAGCAAACACGCATTGAAGGGCGTAGAAAGTCACCTGAGCCTGGTAATTATCATTCCCGACTGATAAATCCCCTCCTACACGCCTTGACTGATCCCCAATTCCCAGAGAATGTTTGTAGTGAAGTTGTAGAACACTGCCTGGTGGCAGCAAACCCCAGAATGCTGACACTGAATGTCACAATGATTTTTTTTTCTTTTCTGAAGAGAGATCAGGTGCAAGGATCAAATTAAAGGGACATCACTCTTCTGTTTGCCTGACAGATGTCGATGTTGACCCGAACGATTTTCGTGATATGGCCCTTTTCAAATATTGATATTCTCTCTCTCTCTCTCTCTCTCTCTCTCTCTCTCTCTCTCTCTCTCTCTCTCTCTCTCTCTCTTTTCTATGTCTGTCTGTGATTTCTGCCTCTCTGTCTCTGTCTGTCTGTCTCTCTCTCTCTCTCTCTCTCTCTCTCTCCTCCCTCCTTTTCTCTCTCTCTCTGTCTCTGTCTCTCTCTCTGTGCTCTGTCTCTGTCTGTCTGTCTTTTCTCTCTCTCTCTCACTCTCTCTCTCTCTCTTGCCTCTTTCTCTCTCTCTCTTTCTGTCTGTCTGTTCTGTCTCTCTCTCTCTCTCTTTCTGTCTGTCTGTCTGCTCTGTCTCTCTCTTTCTCCGTCCCTCTTTCTTTCTTTCTGCCTCTCTGTGTCTCTGTCTCACTGTCTTTGTCTGCCTGTCTGTCTGTCTGTCTATCTCTATCTCTTTCTCACTCTCTCTTTCTGTCTCTTTCTCTCTCACTCTCTCTCCTTCTCTCTCTTTCTCTGTCTCTCTCTCTTTTTCTGTCTGTCTGTCTCTCTCTCTCTCTCTTTCTCCCTCCCTCTTTCTTTCTTTCTGCCTCTCTGTGTCTGCATCACTGTCTTTGTCTGCCTGTCTGTCTCTCTGTCTATCTGTCTCTCTCTCACTCTCTATTTCTGTTCTTTCTCTCTCTCTTCACTCTCTCTCTCTCTCACTCTCTCTCTCTCTCCTTCTCTCTCTTTCTCTCTCTTTCTGTCTGTCTGTCTCTCTTTCTCCCTCCCTCTTTCTTTCTTTCTGCCTCTCTGTCTCACTCTCTTTGTTTGCCTGTCTGTCTGTCTATCTGTCTCTCTCTCACTCTCTCTTTCTGTCTCTCACTCACTCTCTGTCTCTCTCCACGCCCACCTTCACCAATCGGCGGGATGAAGTCGCTGGTGGGGACCCCCCTCAAGATGGGGAGATGACGAGAGGAGTTGTCACCTCTAACGGGGGCAGAGTCGCGAGTGGTGGTTCCCCTTCCTCCTCCTCTTCCCCGCCTGTCATCTCACGTGCAAACCGGGCCGAGCTTCAGCGTGACGCCAACAGGAGTTCCCAGGGGCACGACACCGGGCGTCTTACAGACACGGACGCACGTGCATCACGCGGCAGTCCTGCGGCAGACCGACAGACGGGTGGGAGGGTGAGCATGGGCAGCCAACCGCGACGGATGTCAACAAGCACGGCCCGCGGCAGAGGAGCAGGCGGTAACCTTGGCAACAGGAGCTTGCGTTCCGGTACTTCCAGAAAGCCATATGACAGGCATGGCCATCCAAACCAGTGGTCCTTTTTGAATTACAACGTTGAAAATTTGTACAGTAAATTGAAGAACGTTTCCTTCATAAATTATGTAACAAAATTTGATTTTGTTTGTCTTACTGAATGTTTTCTTGATACTTCATTTGATTTCAGCTGTTTGTTCACTGATTATTTGAAGTTTTACGCTCCAGCTAAGAAATTGTCACACCATGGCAGGAATTCGGGTGGAGTTTTATTGTTGGTGAAAAAAAATTTTAGAAAATTGTGTGAAAGAAATAATGTTAGATTATGATAACATCATTGCCATCAGAGTAAACAAAAATGTATTTGATTTAGACAAAGATCTGATTTTGATTGCATGCTATGTTGCGCCAGAAGGAAGCCCTAGATATAACGAAACATTAATTAAAGATGGGATCTTGATGCTGGAAGAATTAATGCTACAACAGTTTGAAAAAGAAAAAACACATTTTATAATTATGGGAGATCTCAATGCTAGAACAGGTCACGAACAGTTTGTGCCTGAAGACATGACTACTTATTTGGAAGACATTGAATATGACAGGATGTATAATGAATGTGATGTACGTTGTTCTAAAGATGAAACTGTGAATAGTTTTGGCAAAACATTGTTGAACTTATGTTTCATGTTGGATATGGTTATTTTGAATGGTTTTTGTGATGGAGATACAGAGGGTGAATACACTTTTGTGTCTCCAAACGGGTGTAGTGTGATTGACTATTTTCTTGTTCCATATAATCTGGTCTCATGCTTTGATTTACGGGTAGGTAACTGTGTTGATTCATGGCATCTACCTGTTGAGGTAATATGGAAAAGGGGAAATAATCATACAGATGTAGAAAGTGCAAGACAACAAGGGGAAGAAAAAATTGTATGGTCTGAAGAATTAGCAAGTTTATTTGTACACGAGCTTGATGGTTCTGAGTTCAACAATTGTCTACAGACAGCTTTCGGTTTGTTAGATTATAATGTGAATGACAGTTCGGAGCAGTTTACTAAGGCTTTATGCGGGGCAGCTGCGTGTATGGTACGAACAGTGAGACAAGGACAAAAGAAACAGAATGATTGGTTTGAAAAGGAATGTGAAAGAAAGAAACAAGAACTTAAGAGGCTACTGAAAAGATTCCAGAGATGCAAAACAGAAAAAGAAAAAAGAGAAAAAAGAGAAGCATATGTCACATCACGAAAAGAGTATGTTAAACTAAGGAAAACGAAAGAAAGGGAATACGAAGATAAGAAAATAAGAACACTCAAAGATTCCATCAATGACTCCAGGACATTCTGGTCAATAATAAGATCTGTTAATAGAAAGGCCTTTGTGTACAATGAAATCTCTATTGAACAATGGTACAATCATTTCTGCAGTGTTTTCAATGATATCGGGGGAAATACTGCACAAGAGAGTAATATAGTAGAGGAAGAAAATAATTTTGAGCCACTTTTCAATGAGCCTAAAACTAAAGAAGAAGTGACTGCGAGTATCAGGCATTTGAAAGCAGGAAAGAGCGCAGGACCAGATCAAATAATCAGCGAAATGTTAAAACATGCAAATGCTAATGTAATTGATTTCCTTGTCCATTTATGTAACAAGCTTTTTGATAATGGCATTTTTCCGTCAGAATGGGCAAAGTCCATAATAATCCCAATTCATAAAAAAGAAGATGTGAATAATCCAGATAATTATAGAGGAGTCGCTCTAACAAGTATAGTGAGTAAAGTTTATACATATATTTTGAATAAGAGATTAACAAAGTGGACAGAAAAAGAAGAGAAAATAGTTGAAGAACAAGCTGGATTTAGAGCAAAATACAGTACAATTGATCATATTTTCACACTTTACTCCCTTGTGCAGAAGCATTTACTTTTAAACTTTATGTTGCATTTGTGGATTTTAGGAAGGCATTCGATTCTGTGAATCGTAATAATCTTTGGAATATATTACGTAAAAGTGGTGTGAATGGAAAATTATATATGGCCCTAAGAGGAGTTTATAACTCAATGTTTGCATGTGTGCGTGAGAAGTGTGTATATTCAGATTATTTTGAATGCCCTAAAGGAGTGAAACAGGGGTGTCAATTGAGTCCTCAATTGTTTTCATTTTTCATTAATGAATTAGCAGTGGAACTGTCAAGAAAAGGCAGGCATGGCATTCAAATTATCCCTGGGGTTATTGAGATATTCCTATTGCTGTTTGCAGACGATGTTATTCTTCTCTCTGGTACAGTCAAAGGCTTACAAAACCAGTTAAATGTCTTAAAGGAAGAATCGGATCGACTAGCTTTAACAGTTAACATGGATAAAACTAATATTATGATTTTCAGGAAGGGTGGACATTTATCAAAACACGAAAAATGGTTCTATGGAATTAACGAGGTTAAAGTTGTTAATTCTTATAAATACTTAGGAATGATATTTTCGACAAAATTAAGTTTAAATTATGCATGGGAAGAATCTTGTAATAAAGGGAAAAAGGGTGTTATTGAAATTCTAAAATCCTTACGGAAGCTCAATTCTATTGATTGTAATTTATATTGGAAAATGTTTGATACACAGATAGAACCTTTACTTACATATGCAGCTGAAGTATGGGGTCTTACTGTAAATCCACATATGGAAAAAGTGCATACATATGCTATAAAACGTTTTTTGGCTGTACCAATTCACTCTTCTAATACTGTTTTATATGGAGAAACTGGAAGATATCCTTTATACATTAGAACCTTTGTGAAGAGTATTAAATACTGGTTGAAATTGTTAAGGCTTCCACAATCTCGGTTATGTAAACAGGCATATGAAATGATGGTTACTCAAATGGAAATAGGAAAACAGAACTGGGCCTATCAGGTAAAAAAGGCTTTATCAGAACTTGGGTTTGGAATCGTGTGGTTGTCCCAGGGAGTAGGAAATGAGTGTCAGTTTATTAATGAATTTAAAGACAGGCTTATTTGTTCGTTTAAACAAAATTGGCACTCAGATATGGAAAACAAAGAAAATATAGTTGGTTCTTCTCATTTAAAGATGTTTTTCAAACCGAAAAATATCTCAGTGTTGTTACGGATAAATGGCAAAGAACTAATTAAGCAAGATTTAGATTAAGAACACTTGGTTTCAATGCAAATAAAAATTGGTTTCAACCTGGGACGTCCACAGTATATCCTTGCCCCTTATGTGGAAACAATGTCGATAATGAAAAACACTTTTTATTCCAATGCCAAATTTTTGACACAATACGTGGAAAATGCAAAGTTTTTGAATCCGACATGGCCAAAAGACAAGATGTTGTATCTATTTTGTCGTCTGATGACGAAGTCATGATCAAATCAGTGGCACTATACATTGCGGAAGCACAAAAAATAAGACATAAACACTTACAAGCCCGACAATAGTGCTAGACAATATCATACTGGGATTAATTTAATCTCTTTTGACTGATGTGGGCTATATCATGTTAACTCCAAAAGAAGCCGCTTTATTATAGACTCTGTTTTGTAAAGAGCTGTTTTCATTTGCTTTATTTTGCTTTGTTTGCCGATAATTTAAGAGTAGCTAATAATATGAAAATAATGGTATATTTGTAGAATATGTTAGAAGTGGATATTGAAAGGGTATATAGACACTTAAGGGTCTACTATACATGTTAACAAAAAAACAAAAACAAAAAAACAAACAAACTAAAAAACAAATAAATAAAAGGCATAGTGATGTCCCTTGTTAACAGAGTATTTTGGGGCAGTTATGTGAAGATTATATTATTATCACTAAATGTAAGGTTTGGGTGGTCTAGCCCAGATGTTTTATCATATTACAGTTTTGATGTGTGTGTGCGTGCGCACGAGCGCGCGCCTGCGTGTGAGTGTATATGGATGTGTGTGTGTGTGTGTGTGGGTGTGGGTGTGTGAAAAAGATTTTGGTTTGTTTAAACCTAGACAAATTATTGGCCTGAATGTGGGAACACTGTTCTGATATTTTTTGTTGTGGTTTTTTTGTATTATGTAGTAGTGGTAAAATGGATGATTGTTCATTATATATGATTTGAATATGTTCGACTGTTCAAGAAATGATGTTCGATATTCGATTTTTTTGATTATGCGTGAAGAATTTGCGCACAT
>JAPXFY010000013.1:43229234-43239234 GCA_030674185.1 Monoplex corrugatus
TTAAATTGAGAGTGCTCATAGGAGCTCTACCCTGCGTAAACAGAAGACGAACACAGAAATGCACATACTAATTACAAAATGTTTTATTTTATTTTGTTTCATTTCTTTTTGTTCTATTTTATTTATTTTATTTTATTTTTATTTTATTTTATTTTACTTTATTTTATTTTATTTTATTTTATTTCATTTCATTTTAATTCATGCGTGTTTCGGTTTTAAACTCCTTACACTCTAAGGGGTCTGGGCGGCATTCGGGTCAGGATTGCTTGATACCCCTATGATGGATAGATTAGGACCGAAAAAATCCAGTCCCACAATAAATAGGTAAGTGGATGGATAGCTATTATTGTTATTGCTATTTTTGGTACGCCCTGCCGACTGCGTAGAGCCATATCAGGGCTGTAACCTTTTCAGAACATACAATAATCCAATGGGTAAAATAGGAAAAGAAAATTAAGTACAAATATCAATGCACTCGTGCACATCACCTAAGGAAATGCCCCTGGTGTTGACCACTCTGTCCAGTTTCTCACACAGAGGCTTTTAAAAATCAGATCTGAACACATTAATTGAAACATACTAAAGACATTAAAACATATATAAAAACGGGCCTAAATTACCCAAAATTGTTTCCGTATATCTCATTTTCCCAGAACCAAAATGCACTTAATACATGTTGTCAATTCTAAGAAAGAATACACAAGATTTAATCGAACTCATACAGGTAAATGGACCAGTAAGACAGAAAATGGTAGAAGAAATGATAGAAAGCAAAGGAACAAAACAGAAACAAAACGAGTGACAGAAAAGAGGATATTTCAAGCACAGAATTTCCAGAAGGTAGAAGGTGGGGATATCATTTATATTGGAAGAGGGTGGATAGCTACATAGATAAACAAACTTAGATAGATGGATAGATAGGTAGATGGATAGATAGATAGATTGATAGAAAGAAAGATAGATAGATAGATAGATAAATAGCTAGATAGCTAGATAAATAGATAGATAGATAGATGGGTGGTTAGACAGATAGCTAGATAGATAGCTAGATAACTAGATAGATAGATAGCTAGCTAGATGGGTAGATAGATAGGTAGACATATATATATATATATATAGATAGCTAGATAGCTAGATGGGTAGATAGACATATAGATAGATAGTTAGACAGACAGCTAGATAGCTAAATAGCTAGATGGATAGATAGCTAGATAGCTAGATGGATAGATAGAGATAGATAGATAGATGGATGGATAGATAGATAGATAGATAGATAGATAGATAGATAGATAGATAGATAGATAGATAGATAGATAGATAGATGGATGGATGGATAGATAGATAAATATATTACTTTGATCAACATGTGCGCAAACGTGCCAGCACCCAAAGCCCTTTCGTGTCGATACCCATGCACAATATCAAATATACACGCTTAAGATCCTGTAAATCATGTCAAATGGAAACATGAATACAAACTGCATGCACACTACATCATGGACGGAAAATACAGACTTTTTGGACACCAAATGCGCTGTGTGGGCAATGTGCATACATGCTTCCGTGAAAAATCGGAAGCTTAAAGAAATATTCTGATTTTAAATAATGTATATGTAAGTGTTACGTCGACGTTTTTGTCTAAAAAATGTCAGTGAACAGACGCTACAAGATCCAAAACAAGCGTGACTGCCCGCGTTCAAGCAAACAGGTACCAGAAAAAAACACGAAAGAAGAATACGAACGCGTATTTAATACTACAAGATAAGACAGGCGCACATTTTCGGCCAACTGGCCTTTGTCAAGCGTAAGATTGCAAACAAACAAACACCAGATGCAAAAGTTATGAGAAAAAGACTGAAACTTCCCTGCTGCTGTGTCCAATGTGAGATAAAAAATTATGAGAAAAAGACTGAAACTTCCCTGCTGCTGAGTCCAGTGTGAGAAACCTCATATTGGACACAGCAGCAGGGAAGTTTCAGTCTTTTTCGCATAACTTGTGTATCTGGTGTTTGTTTGTTTGTAATCTTACGCTTGACAAAGGCCAGTTGGCTGAAAATTTGTGCCTGTCTTGTCTTGTTGTATTAAATACGTGTTCGTATTCTTCTTTCGTGTTTTTTCTGGTTCCTAGACGTTACAAGAAATAACAACCAATCGAGCGTGTACGCCATGTCCGCCGCTTTATCCTGCTCCGCAAAAAATCAGGAAAGTCTTGCTGATGATTTGTTGTTGTTGTTTGTTTTCTTTTTTGTTTTTTGTTTTTTCCTTATGTTTTCTGTATTTCTTCTCTGTTGTCTTTGTGTTCTATTGACAAAGGTCACTCTGCCGAAAGGCTGTGTCTGTTTTCTCTTGTTATATTGATTCCACGTTCTCTTTCTATTCGTATGGGTTTTTTGTTCGTAGTTGCTTGTCGGGGGTAGTTATTTTGATTTCCATTTGACTGTTTAGGTTCAAATCTTGAAATAACAACTGTCTATTCTTCATGTGCATTCATAAAGTATTCTTATGATGCTGCGTTCACGTGCATATCATCATAACAACAACAACAATTGTATATCCATTTTAAAATGCGGTGTGTTTTTCCATTCACCAAGACAGTTTCATTTAAAGAAAAGAAAAAAAAGAGAAAAAAAAGAGAAAAAAATGCTACAGAGTCAGGAGGCTTGGACGTCATTGGCGTGAATTCTTTGATCTAGACATGAAGGATGAAAAAAGAAAGAATTATTTGAAGTTGGTATTACGTTTTACAAAAACTGTATATAAACCTGATATTTCATAGCTAGGATTATTATCATCATTCTTCTTGTATATTTTTCTTATTCTTCATCCTTATTATTATTATTATTATTTATTATTATTATTATCATTACTATTATTATTATTATTATTATTATTATTATTTTAATCATCATTAACAAAAACAGAAAAACAAAAAAGAAAGAAAGAAAAAATAGAAAACGAAGGAAACAAAAGAAGACATAAACGAAGAAATACTGACAATGACTTTCAGAGAATTGTTACTAGACAACAGACATGGCAATGGAAACACAAGTATCAAAAACTCCCTTAGTGCATTTTAAGGTTTGTATAGTGTATGACAGATCCCTTAAAATATTTAAAAGTTTGATATTGTATGACAGATTGGTGATATGAGAATGAGGTGCGTGTGGTGTGCATCCAGTGAATGCACATCTAAATTTCTGAATGCCGATTAGTAGAAGAGTAAGGAACGAATCTGAATTAAACTGGTCTGAACTGAGAACATCGTTGAGGAGAACACAGGATTTACTGAAATGGGTTCCGAAATTTAGCATATGAAAATATCGATTGTATTTGTTTGTTTGTTTGTTTGTTTGTTTGTTCGTTTGTTTGTTAGCGGTAGTGATGATGATTGATAAAGTGACATTTTTAATCAGCGTGTTTCCTTGTTTGGTGTCAGTAGTGATAAAACTGATAATGATTTTTTTTAAATTGCCGCATTGAAAAACAAAAGTAAATTATACAAGCCACCGTGGCGAAGTGTACGCGTAACAAACAACTGAGTAGCAGATTGTTGTGGATTGAAACCAACATCAGTCAGAAAAAAAAAGAAAATCAAAAAGATTCAAAAATGAGAAAAAAAAAGAAAAACCAGAAAGAAAGAAAGAAAAAGAAAATATCTGCTTTGACCATTCTAACCAGAACTTGAATGTGCTTTGGAGTCGTTGGAAAGACTAGGACCTCACGGTTAGTGTCTTATCCATTTTAAGGACGCGTTACTTATGACCTTCCTCGGCTTTCTTGACAAACACCGCAGACGTCTGTATATCGCGGGCCTGGTAACCAGCGTCCTTTAGAAAGTCTCTGAGAAAGTAAATTTCTTTAAGTTGTTAAATTTACCATTTTGGTATCATCGTTGAACTCTTCAGGTCATAACCGAGCATGTGAGTTGTATACATTTCTGGAAACATCAAGCCACAGTGTCAGGACATTATTTGGTTGACAATGTTATAGACCACTGATAATGGAGATCATAATTATCACACCACAGCCACTAGCCACAACCATCAGTCTTTATGGGCGTTAGCTATGCAACGATACCACTCAAAAATTGGCTTAAGCCACAGCCGATGCTGTTTTACATTTAAATAAGTCCTTACATCTAATATATAATCAGACAGACAGATTCATCAGAATCAGAATCAAAATCAGAATCAGATCACTATGAACTGCTTTTTCATTAAAAAAAAAAGGGAAAAAATGAGTAAGTTACTGTTCTGTATCGATTTTAATTAAGAGATGTTAGCGTGCTTCTGTTGTTGTTCCTAGTCATTGCCTTTAGCATGTTTTGTTCATTTTTTGGTTGGTTGGTTGGTTGGTTGGTTGGTTGGTGCTAGTTGGTTTGGTATGGTTTGGTTTGTTTGGTTGTTTATTGACTTTTTTTCGTTTCTTTGCTCGCCTGTATATTTGTATTTTATGTTTTTTGTTTGTGTGTCTGACTATGTGTTTGTTTATTTTTGTTTGTTTGTTTGTCTGTTTGTTTGTTCGCTTGCTTGTTTTTCTGTTCTTTTGTCACTTTGTTTATTTCCTTGCTTGTATTTTATTATGCCAATTTAAAAAAGTGTCACTACAACCAAAAGAAACAAAACACAGATATGATCTACGAGTTATTTGAATGTGAATATTTGTAGGTAAAGATCGTAGTGGCTAATTGTATTCATTCAGTACTTGCTGGGGTTGGGTAACTCTATACTAATATGTCCAAGAGTAATTGTTTGTTTGGATTGCAACAAATTAGTATTCATTAAAATATGATATGTTTTCAAACCAGAGGGAAGTTTCAGACGGATGATCATAAATACAGCATCTTAGAAGTTTCGTCGTGTGTGTGTGTGTATGTGTGTGTGTGTGTGGTGTTGTGTTTTGTGTGTGTGTGTGTGTGTGTGTGTGTGTTGTGTGTTGTGTGTGTGTGTGTGTGTGTGTGTGTGTGTGTGTGTGTGTGTGTGTGTGTGTGTGTGTGTGTGTGTGTGTGTGTGTGTGTGTGTGTGTTTTACATATACATTGAACATTTATATCTTTTCTAGAGCTGTATCGTGTGCAAATATTTCAGTTTAGTTCCCTCAACAAACTGAAAATAAGTGTGTATCTGTTTTAAAACAAATAAAAAATAATTCAAACATTGATATTGGTCAGTGTATGGCACATAATTATTTGCATTGTATCTGTTTTATAGAACAAAATAATTCAAACATTGAAAATGGTCAGAGTAACGCTCATAATTATTTCCATTTACCTCTCCGTCGTCGGGATTTCGACTATAATAATACATTACACAATAATCACGGTAGAGAGAGAGAGACTGCCTCTTATAAACAGACTCACAAAGCCAAATCAAAACATCTTCTACCAAGATGGAAATATTCATGCTCACACAGCTTTAAAGTAGACTTTCAAACACTTCTCTTTCTCCTTTTCTCACTTCCCATATTCAACAGTTTTTGTTTGTTTGTTTGTTGTGTGTTTGTTTTTGTTAATGTTTTGCTTTTTTGTTTGTTCGCTTGTATGTTTGTTTGCTTGTTGTTTGTTTGTTTGTAGTTTGTTTGTTTATCAGTTTGTTTGTTTGCTTGCTTGCTTACTTGTTGCCTACCAGAGAGGAGATACGTTGACAGGATCGAACCTAAGTCTTCTGATTGATTGGAAATCCGCGTCTTGACTATTGCACACGTTTGACTTTGAGCAAATCTTGCCTTTGCTGATTTAAACTTATACAAAATCCATTTCAAATTCATAAGTCTATTTCACATTCATTTAATTATTCTTCTGAGAATACTGCACACCTGAAAATTAAAAGAAAACAAAAACCCTTTCCAAATGCCACTTGTCATATAAAAGTATCTCATCACAAAATAATGAAAGAATATTAAGCAAAATCGACATAGAATTTGTATACTTTATGAAGACAATTGCTGGTTTATATACATATGTTTATGTATATGTATATGTATATGTTTATGTATATGTATGTATATATATATAAATATATACATATATAATTATATATATATATATATATATATATATATATATATATATTATGTGTATATCAATGATGAAAACGAACGCGTGATGTGATCTTTCACATATTTGCACACATTAAAAATGTGTACCCTCTTTTTTTTTACCTGTATGCATTTATGTTCAAGGTGCTTGGAAAATGATTCTGCATTGCATATTGTAAATAGGTATGCGTTCATTGTAAAAAAAAAAGTAATGATGGTTTAATAAGTGTTGAAATTTTCACGATTTTAACGATTATAACTATGTTTGGATAACATTAATGATGACTTAAACGTGTGTTGAAATTGTATTCCAGTATTGCGATTATAAATATGCTTTGACAAAATTATACGTATCTTTCTTTGAAATAGTCAAAGCAAAGCTGAGGAGAAAAAAAGTCATTTCTGTTGTCATCAAAGATCATCACTTATAAAATCTCGACCACGTCAAAGAAGTAAAAATGAAAAAAAAAATTAACAAAAAAAGAGATCATCCCTAAGTCAATAGATCTGAATGCCTAATATTCATTTACGCACAGGAACGCTTAATATAAATCGATCTTTCTTTATATATCCCCATATCTATGAATAATCAGTTTACAAGAATACTGTTTTTGTAAATCAAATTAGGTTAACCTACACAGTCAAGCACCGCTCTGTGAGGATCTCAGACACTGCATTGTCCACTCTTCCTTTTTTGCAGAAAACTTTGAACAACACATTTTTCTTGAAACTGCAAACAGCTCACACATATCGACTGTTTTTGTCACTGGAACATTGCAAGACGAAACGCGAATTCCTCCACACAGCTGACGTTCTTCTTGCTGTTTCCTATTGTTTTCTATTTCTCTTTGTTTTCTTTTCTTTTTCTGTTTTCAATTTTGCCTGCAAGACAGCAGAGGGATAAACGCGAGAAGGCAAAGAAGAAGGCGAGAGAGCCTTGTCTGTGGCCTTGTCACAACCAATTCCGGGCCACACGTGACGTTTCGCGCCACAAGAGAGCTAGCAGGCCACGTGCTGAGTGACGTCGTGTCAAGCGCGCGCCATCGGGCTCTCCAGCACCGCCGGGTGGTAAAGCTTGCAGAGTACTGTACCTTGGCGTGGCATTGGAGTGTAATTTCAGCTTGGAAAAGCAAGGGGAGGGGGTGTTAAGGAGAAATTTGGTTATATGTTTTAGGAATAAAGTTTGCACGATACGTTTAGGGTATAATCAAGCTTCTATATCTATGTAATTGAGAATATCATTAGACAAAATGTCAATGACTATCGAGAATGTGGACAGAAAAAAGTAAATAAGCACATCAGCAACCGATGAGTCAATCCATCAATTATTCGGAGTATCAGTAAACAGCATATTAGCGTTTACTCTCTCTCTCTCTCTCACTTAATTTATATCATTATAACAGTTAGATAGAAAGACAGACAGACAGGTGAATAGATAGACAAACAGGTGGATAGATATATAGATAGATAGATACACAGATAGATACAGATAGATAGATAGACAGATAGATAGATAGACAGACAGATAGATAGATAGATAGATCGATAGATTGATAGATAGACAGATAGATAGATAGATAGATAGATAGATGGATGGATAGATAGATAGATAGATAGATAGATAGATAATAGATAGATAGATAGATAGATAGATAGATAGATAGATAGATGGATAGATAGATAGATAGATAGATAGATAGATAGATAGATAGATAGATAGATAGATAGATAGATATAACGTAGTTATTTTCATTATCATTGATATGATTCAAATCTACTGCTACTGTTACATTTTCTTACTACTGTTCTGATATCAGTATTATTGTTGGTATTGTTATTATCGTTGTTGAGAGGGGTTGACGAAAAGATGATTCATGCGTATCTGTCTTTATCTCATGATTTTGTAATGCACTTGATCGATTGCCAGATAGAAATCGATATCTTTGCATAAGTAAACATGTCTGCTCCCTCCGCTTTTTGTTCTTGATGCTTCCTTTCACTTTCTTCTTTTCTTTCGATTCAATGTCTAAAATTTTTCTTTTTAACACAATGTTATTACAAACTTCTAGCCAATATTGACATGTTATTGTTGTTTGTTTGTTTGTTCGTCTGTCTGTTTTGTATTTTTTCTTTGGGGGGTATTGTTAAAGGTTGAGATATATTTGCCAGGAATGTGTATATACAAGTCAATATTTAATTACAATTCATTTTTATAACTTGTCTTTGTGTCGTTTGTCATATTGGCAGATGTGATGCGTCTAGTGTGTCGGCTTCGGCCTGCACCGCTGGCTAGCACTGCTGTGCGAAAAGAAGAGCAGAAGGCGTAAGTCTCTTCCTGTCAGTACATAGCCTCTCCATCAGCAAGCCCTACGCTGTGCCTCCTCGTGGCGACAGGCGGTAACTGAGCACCTCACGGACTCAGGCTGAATCTCGTAGGACTCGGAGGAGGTCTGGCCCCCAGACGTGAGGCATGCAGGCCCACCGGCGTGTGTACACGCCCTGGTGCCCACGAACCAGATCCCCAAGCTATGGGTAAATAACTCCACTGTCTTGTGGACATCTCGGGAGAGAGTAAGGCTAAGGGAGTTAACCCTGAAAAATCAACCGATGGAAGGCAAGGGGAAACCACCATCGTAGTTTTCCCCAGGAAAACCATGGACAGGAGAAAAAGAAAGAAGAAAGTTAACGACGTCAATAGGTGCTCCTGTGGAGCACCTTCGTCCGGTAGGGATTGTCATGCGGCGCAGGTGATACCAGACCATCAGCCAGCTACTGCGACCAAAATTAAATTCAAACTTAGAAACACCAAAATAGCAAACATGGAACATCAGAACAATGTTGCAGAAAGGTAAATTAGACAACATCAAAATGGAGATGGAAAGGCTTAACATCAGTATTTTAGGACTAGGGGAAGTGAGATGCAAGGGGGCAGGCATGATAACATCAGGAGAACATACAGTGATATACTCTGGTGGTAACTCACATGAAAGAGGAGTAGGCATCATAATGGACAAAGACAAATCAAAAGCAGTTAAGGGATACTGGGCAGTGTGCGACAGAGTTTTACTGGTCAAATTCGGAGACAAACCATTTGATATCAACATCATACAGGTGTATGCACCAACATCCGCAAGTACTCAGGAAGACATCGATAACTTCTACGAAGTTTTAGAGATGGCCAAGGTCCAATGTAAATCACAAGAAGATACAGTCATAATTGGAGATTTTAATGCTAAAGTGGGACAGGATAGGGTGGAGGATACGGGGGGGGGGGGAACGTGTAGAATGGGCACAGATGAATGAGTTCATAGTAGGAAACGCCTGGTTTGAGCAGCCTAAAAGAAAAAAATGGACTTGGATGAGTCAAGGAGATAATACCAAAAATCAAATTCACTACATCCTGATCAACAACAAATTTAGAAATTCTTTACTATCAGCAAAAACACTACCAGGGCGGACTGCAACAGTGACCACAATCCTGTAGTGGGAATGTTTAGGCTGAAATTGAGGTAAAGGAAACATACCAAAAGCAACATCAAACTAAACCATGGACACTTAAAGACAAGTGAAATGATACATCAAAAATGTAATGTACATGTTCAAAACAAATTCAGTGCTCTGGAAGACGTTGGTGACAGTGAGGAACAATGGACAAAGTTGAGAAGTTATAAAAATGAAGCTTGTGAAGAAATCTCTAAGGCAGATAGAAAAGCAAAAAGAGCTATATGACTAATGAAATTTTGGGCCTGATGGAGGAAATGAGGAAAGCAAAGAGAAACGCGGAGATATACAGGAAGTTAAACAAAGAAATCAGGTATAGGTGCAATGAAGCTAAGGAAGCTTGGCTGAACACAAAATGCAAAGAGAGTAGAAGAACGCCACAAAATGGATCCTCAGGGTATGTACAGACGAATTGAAGAAATTGTCCACAGGAAAAATACATGCAAATCAACTGGTTGCTTAAA
>JAPXFY010000013.1:43249234-43252363 GCA_030674185.1 Monoplex corrugatus
ACTTCCAAACACTTGGTCCTGAGTTTAGATCCGCCTATACACCTTCGCCTAGCGGATAAATGGTGGAATTTTTTTTCCGATCTCCCAGGTCAGCATATGAGCAGACCTCTTAGTATCTAAATTCCCGTCATGTGTGTTTACACATGCAGAATATCAAAAATATGCTCAGGAAAATTCCTATGAATAATATCAGCGGCTGAGTTTTATAAATTTCAGTTTCAGTTTCTCAAGATGACGTCTCCGCACCCGGAATGAATTCCACATACACTAACGATACATGTGCCATGCGCTGGGATCATAGCCTGCATATAAACCTCGTGATCTGGCCAGGTCCTGAGGTCTTACCTAGCCGAAAATTCGCGGGGGTGTGTGTGTGTGTGTGTGTGTGTGTGTGTGTGTGTGTTGTGTGTGTGTGTGTGTGTGTTGTGTGTGTGGTGTGGAAAAAGAGTGTGCAGACTCACTGTACAGCAACATACCATAGTACAAACATGTGTGAACAAAAAAAGATATAAGAACGATAGAAAAAATAAGATAGCAAAAAGAAAAAAGAATGAAGGAAAGAAAGAAGAAGGAAAGAAAGAAAGAAGGAAGGAAAGAAAGAAAAAAGGAAGGAAAGAAAGAAAGAAGAAAGAAGATGTATATGAAAGTACAACCAATATATAAAACAACAAAGGGAAATAACACAGAAGTAAAGAAATACAAAATAATCATAGGTATCATGCATTATAACAATTACAATCCCAAATATTATAAATAATCATAAGGAACTCTATAGCTATCATGATACATTACAATCCCCAAAACTGATAAAATAATCATAAGGAATTCTATCAATTAACAATCCCCAATATTATAAATAATCTAAGGAACTCTATACTATGATCAACTGAATAATATTACTGCGCCATGAACTGAAAAATAACATAAGGTGATAATACACCATATTATCAAATAACGTAGGGAATTTATCACATTAATAACGCAATCCAAATACTGCAACGACAAAATAACATGATTTGTGTTATATCCATTGTGCATATATGACACCAAATAGTACGAGAAGCAGGGACAACAACACAATAATAACATCATCTTTTGTTAAGTCTCACTTGTCATATCAGAATCAAAGTTGTCTTTAGTTTGAATTGTCAACAAAACCACAGGGTCTATGGACACAGCAGTGATGGTTATACTAAACGATGAGCTCAGTGTCGTTTTCTTTCTGCACACTCTGAACACCACCACCACCACCACCACCACCACACACAACAACAACAACAACAACAAAAACAACAACATTTGCTCACCACAGTTATTCCCTTTCTGCTCATGCTAAACACATCCCTGCACACACACACACACACACAGACAACACACACACACACACACACACACGCACGCACCACACACACACACACACACACAAACAAACACACTCACAAAACACACACACACACACACACACACACACACACACACACACACACACACACACACACACACACACACACACTCAACTTCAACCCACTGTCATTCCCTGTCTGTGCATCCTCAAAAATAACAACAACTGCAACGTTGAAGTCCTCTGGGAGTGGAGAGAATTACAAGGAATCGAGATAAACACTCTTCGCTTCACTATTTTCTTTGCCTCCTCCTCTTCCTCTTCCTCCTCTTCCGCCTCCTCTTCCTTCTTGTCTCTTTTAACAACGAAAAGATCAGACCTTCCACCACAAAATGAGTCAAGCCAGATCACAGCGTACTGCTCTGGCGAGGGATGTTGGTCTGTTTTCCGTGCTTTTCTTTTCTTTTTCTTCTGTTTTTTCTTGTTTTGTGTTGCCGTGTCTTTCGTTTTCCTTTTCTGGATCATTTGTTTCTTTTCTTTTCATGTCTTTCTCTCTCTTTTTTTCTTTTTCTTTTCTTTTCCGTCTTCTAACTTCTTGTCTTTTCCATTTTATGTTTTTTTCTAAACTTTATGTGTTCTATTTTCTTTTCTTTATTTTTCTTTTCTCCTATTTTTTTTTCTTTTTCTTCTCTTTCTTTTCTTTCCTTTCCTTTTTCTTCACTCTCTTTTTCTTTGTTCTTTCGCTTCTTTTTCTTTGCTTTTCTTTTCTTTCTTCTTTTTTCCTTTATCTTTCTTTTTCTCTATTGTTTTCCTTTTCTTTTGCCTTTACTTTCAGTTTCTACTCTCTTTTTTCTCTCTTTTTTCTAGTCTAGTATAGTTCTTTTTCTTTTCCTTCTAGTTTTGTTTTGCTTTCTTTTCTTTTCCTTTTGTTTTTTTGTTGTTGTTGTTTTTTTTTTGTTTTTTTTTTGGGGGGGGGTGTTTTGTTTTTGCTTTCTCTTTTCTTCCCCCTCCCCCTTTTCTCTTTTTCTGTTATTTTTGTTTCGAGGGAAAGGGTGGTCTTCAAAAGGATTTAAAGAAAACTGAGTCTATGAATCCACAATCTAAAAGGATTTAAAGAAAACTTAGTCTATGAATCCACAATCCTAATTATCCTCTCTTTGGGATGAGGACACGCACCTGTATTCATTCTATGAAGTTTCTCACACATAATTCTGTCCTTTCTTTTTTTTTTCCTTTTTTTTTTTTTTTTTTTTTTTTTCATTTTCTTGTTCTTTATTCTTTCGTTTTCTTTTTCTTTGGTTGGCTTTTTTAAAACCACAGTTCACAAAAAAGTATGATTTCATATCAGTCATTTTCTCTTGCTCATGGAAACGTAAGAGAAGTCTTGCTTTTTTTTTTCTTTTCTGCATGTTTGAGAAAGTGCAATTATTCCCTCACTACTCCGTAATGAGAGAACAGACTTGATGTCCACTGTCCTCCAGGGTAAAGTGGAAGGAAAGAGAAACAGAGGACGGCCACCTGCATCACTTGCTAGAAACATCACAAACATCAGTGGCAAGAAACTCCAGGAGGTGGTCAGACTTAGCCAAGATCGAGAGTGCTGGAGGCAGCTTGTGAGGACATCATGTGCAGCGGCCAACACTGTTCCCGGTGACGCCGACGGGTGAGACAGGTGAGACTTATTTTGAATCTCCAAACACACCTTCAACACAACCGTACGTAACGCTCACTATGTTTAGATCAATTTTTCCCAGTAAAGTTAGATCAAGGACAGCCATCTAAAAAAA
>JAPXFY010000013.1:43252463-43314963 GCA_030674185.1 Monoplex corrugatus
TGTAAGATGATCTGTCAATCTTACTTTCGTCGATGGTTTCAATCCCCAAATCATCGATTTCAGGAACCAGAAAAAAACTCGAAAAAGAATAAGAACGCGTATTTAATACAACAAGACAAGATAGGCGCACATTTTCGGCCAACTGGCCTTCGTCAAGCGTAAGATCACAAACAAACAAACACCAGATACAAAAATTAGGAGAGAAAGACTGATACTTCCCTGCTGCTGCGTTCAGTAGTAAATACGCTTTCTTAGTCTTTTTCGTTGTTGTTGTTTTTCTGGTTCCTGTTTGCTTGAACGCGGGCAGTCACACTTATTTTGGACATCGTTTGCAGGCAAACATTCTTGGTGTGATTCAAAGAAAGATTCTTCCACAGATTTTTTTTGCATTGCCATGTTCTGATCCTTCTTGCGTGACAGGTTGTATAAATGTTTTGCTTGCTATATCGCTGTCCCTTTGATGGAAGCGCCAATTTGCGGCCGTAATATAACAGAAATAGAAAGCAAAAATAAAGGTTTGGAGTTAAATAGCAAGAAGACTTGAACCAGAAAATACACGAAAGAAGAATACGAACTCGTATTTAATACAACAATAAGACAAGCACAAATTTTCGGCCAACTGGCCTTTGTCAAGCGTAAGATTACAAACAAACAAACACCAGATACAAAAATTAGGAGAAAAAGACTGCAACTTCCCTGCTGCTGTGTTCAATGTGAGAAAAGCAAACAAACACCAGATACAAAAATTAGGAGAAAGACTGAAACTTCCCTGCTGCTGAAACCAGAAAAAAACACGAAAGAAGATCTTCTCCATTACAAGAAAGGAGATCTCCATTACACGACACCAGTGACGTCAGTGCATATGGCGACATCTTCGAGCTCGAAATGAATTCCATATGCAGAAATAAATAAATAAAACAACTCAAACAAATAAATAGATAACTGGTGTTTGTATTGGCGTGTGTATTTGTGTATCTCATCTTCAAAACAAATAGCAGAAATAAATAAAATAAATAAATAGATAACTGGTAGTAGATTTTTACTTGGGTAAACTCGACAGAGCGCAATCCGTAATTGAACCACGGTCTACGGGAGACAACCGACTTTATACAGAAATGATTCCTGTACACATCTGCAGTTACTTCCCGTCGTCCGTAAGCCTGCAAACACCACAAATAAAATCTAAAATATACGCGCTTCAAGGAGTTTCGCATCATTGTGAACGGTAACATCAGCGTGTGTATCAGGTGATGCGTTTCGCTGCGAATGAGCTTTTTTTTTTTTTTTTCGTGTTATCATACAGCTACTCGTAGGGGGGGGGGGGGGAGACAGAGACAGAGACAGAGAGACAGAAACAAACAGACTGACATAACAACAGACGACATAACAGAATCAAACAGAGACAGAGAGAGACGAGGGAGACAGAGAGAAACAGAGAGCAGAGCAGACAAGAGAGACAGAGACACTGAGAGAGACAGAGACAGACACAGAGAGACAGAGACACTGAGAGAGACAGAGACAGAGAGAGAGAGACAGAGACACTGAGAGACAGACACAGAGATAGAGAGAGAGAGAGACAGAGACACACAGAGAGACAGACAGACAGAGAACACACAGAGAACAGACAGACAGACAGAGACAGACAGAGACAGAGACAGACAGACAGACAGAGACAGAGACAGAGAAAGACAGAGAGACAAGAACAGACAGAGACACAGACAGAGAAAGACAGAGAGAGAGAGAGTATGGGTTTTGGAACCCGTTCAAGAGATATCCATGGCACTTGAATAAATCCGCCAGCAATTATCTGGCACACTCACTTACCCTGCGTAAGACACCGTGCGCTGGCAATGTCTGAAGTAGGGGATGGAGGGGGGAGGGGAGGGACACATAAAACACTAAACTAACACCACCAGACTGATGGAAACATTCAGAAAGGCAGCGAACAGGTAAGCCTAGTTATCAATTTTGCAGGGCTGGGTTTGAACTCCAGATATCAGATCTAGAGTCCATGGCTCCATCAATAAAAAAAAAAACCAAAAAAGAACACATGTACAAACGAAAAATACCTGGCGCACCCGAGGATTGAACCTAGAACCTTTGATTTATGAGCTAGCGTGGTGCTCTCGCAACTGGGCTTGTGGGCCACTCGTAAAGAAGTAACCTGGAATCATAAACTAATAACCGGCAAACATCTGTTACAATTGCATCAGCCCTTGTCGCCACTATAGTCACTCCACCCTTACCACCGTCACCGCAAGCAATATCGAAGGGGATTAGCGGTACAGGTCAGCATTTTTAAGGACACGAGGGGGTCACTCACTCGAGGTAAAAAGTTTGGCTTAAGTAATATATAGCGAGCACATCTGTCAGTCTCGCAACTACCACCATCACCATCACCTTCAGCACTTATGTCATCACTGCACACTACCACTATCACCACCATCATCATACCACCACCACCATCAGCACACCACCATCAACACTATCGCCACAACCACCATCACAATCAAAACCAATTTTCAGTAGCGATTGCCTCTTGTGGGCTGGGAGGGGTTGGGAGGTCTGTGGCGGGCTGGGATGAGAGGGAGGTCTGGGCAGGTGGGAGAGGGAGGGAGATCTGGGGTGGGCTGGGAGGGGAGGGAGGTCTGGGATGGGCTGGGAGGGGAGGTAGGTCTGGGGTGGGAGGGAGGTCTGGGGTAGGCTTGGAGGAGAGGGAGGTCTGGGGTGGGAGGGAAGGGAGGTCTGGGGTGGGCTGGGAGGGGGAGTGAGGTCTGGGGTGGGAGGGGTGGGAAGGGCTGGGAGGGGAGTTAGGTCTGGGTGGGAGGGGAGGGAGGTCTGGGGTGGGAGGGCTGGGAAGGGCTGGGAGGGGAGTTAGGTCTGGGTGGGAGGGGAGGAGGGAGGTCTGGGGTGCTAGAGAGGGGAGGGAAGTCTGTGGTAGGCTGGGGGTGGGGGGAGAGAAGTCTGGAGTGGGAGGTGAGGGAGGTCTGGGGTGGGCTGGGAGTCTGAGGGGGTCTGGGGTGGGAGGGGAGGAAGTCTGTGATGGGCTGAGAAGGGAGGTCTGGGGTGGGCTGGAATTGTAGGGTGGGCTGGGAGGGGGAAAGGGGAACAGAGTAAGGGATGTCCGGGGGGGGGGGGGGGATGTGAACACAGGGATGGAACTGATGAAGAGGGGAAAATAGAGGGAGGGACTCCAGAGGGGAGGAAAGAACATGGGAAACTCTGGGTAGGGGGGAACAGGGGAGGGAACTCCAGATGGAGGGGGGAGAACAGAGGGAGGGAACTCAAGGGGGGGGATGAGGAAGGGAACTCAAGACGATTGGGGGGGGGGGGAAGAGAACGAAGGGAGGGAACTCTCGAGGCGAAATGGAAGTAGGGAACTCTGGAGGGTGGAATGAATGATGGAGGGAACTTTGGAGCGGGTTCGAACAGAGGAAGTGAACTCAAGAGGGTGGGAGGACAGACGGAGGAAACACCAGATGGGGAGGGAGAACAGAGAGAGGGAACACTGGCGTTCACATTTTTTCTCAGATTTGTGTATGATATCCTTTGTTTTGCCCACACCGGAGTTCCCACCCTCTGTTACCCCCTCCCCTCCCCTCCCCTCCCCGGAATTCCCGCCCTCTGTTTTTTCCCCACCCGTGGTTCCCTCCATCAGTTACCTCCCAACCAAAGTTCCCTTCCACTGTTCCCCCCATCCAGAATTTCCTCCCTCTGTTCTCTGTGTACGATCTGCACACCTGATCTTCGCTGGGTGTGCATTCTGGGCGTTTTTGTGTTTTATAAGTTACCGGACAATAACACGACTTGAACTTTCTGTGGTGTAGGGGTTTTGTTTCTTTCTTTTTTCCCACCCAGTTTTATTTCAGTGTATAAAGTTAGTTTAAAACTTGCGGAATTTTTCGCCAATGTTTGCTAGTAGCGCATGCATTTTACAGAGCAAGCGCATGTTTTCAGACTGCTATTGTGACTATCATTAATTTTGCAATCAAGCAACATGTGTTTTGGTATCGATTTGGGCTCTTTTGTACTAAAACAAAGAGAAGAGTACAATTTAAATGAGAATAGGATTTTTTTTAAATGACTGGATACACAAATGCAAGCACAGCTGTTTGTTCAAAGCAACACCCCCCCCCCCCCCCACCCCCTACTTCCAGCATGAGGATCGTATTACCGCTCGCGTGCTTAATTTCCCTTTTCCCTTTAGAAACAGACCTGCTGTACGAAACTCTATCTGCATCTTGGAAAGTCATTATTCCATCGATCATCTTCCTCAAAAAGGATTAGTAAGAGGAAGTGGCTGATAATCCAATATGAAAGGAAAAACAAGAGCTATCACCAATTAAACAAACTCTGATACTATCTCAAAAGTAACGCTGCACAGAGTCATGCAGTGTACGTGAACTGTGAAGTGATTGGGCTTTTCTTCTATCAGATATAAAAAAAAATCTAGATATGGAAACCATAACTGGAAGGACGGTGAAGCGAATGTTGTGGTCAGAATATAATTTGTTGTTATTGTCTTGATGATAGGCTATTTCTTGTTGTTGTCATAGTGTTTGTTGTTGTTGTTGATGATGATGATGATGATGATGATGATGTTGTTGTTTATACTGTTTTTAACTGCGGACAGTGGATGGGCTGGGGAAGTTGGGAGTGATGGAGACGACAGAACCTATTAGTGGGCAGATGGAGGTCTCTTGTGTAGGGGGTTGGTATCTGTGCTGTGGTTATATTGGACATGTTGCGGTTAGTTCATACTGAGAGTGGAGAGGAAGGGGGCTAAATGTGTTTTCATCCTTTTTTTCTGTTTTGCTTTGTTTTAACATTGCAAACTGAGATGTACATTTAACTACGATGTAGCTTAGGTTGTTCCAGTGACAGACTGATATAGAGCAAAATTCATATGCTTGGTAGGACATCAAGACTTCATCAGTGCAAAGATCTTAGTGTTATGTGCACTGAATCTAATGGCTTATGCCATGACACTTTTGGAGACGATATTTTGCTTTTTTTTTTAAATTGCAATCGGAGATATACATTTAACTACATTGTAGCTTAGGTTGTTCCAATGACAGACATATAGAGCAAAGTTCATGCACTTGGTAGGACTTCAAGACCTTACCGGTGCAAAGGTCTTAGTGTTATGTGCACAGAGTCTAATGGCGTGTGCCATGATAATTTTGGAGACGATATGTTGTGAAACCGAAATTGAAACCTGTCCTATTAAGAAAATTACTCGATCTCTGTCATGTGTTCATATTACCAGAAGTGTGAAACAGAAACTTGCGCACCAATCTCGCAGTCTTAAAAATACGATGTGACATGAAGCTGCTAATCTCTCTCTTCATGTCTTTGATGAAACACGCCTCATCGCTTGCCTTTTATTTGTTGAATCGCGTCCACAAACAGCTGGTCCCCAATGTGAAGGCCGTAGTCTTGTGGTGATACGCTCAGCTACATCGTCAAGAAAGAAAGAGCACGAGAAAAATAAAAGCCATCTGGAAGAGAGAGGGAGAGGGAAAGGACAGACAGACAGACAGACAGACAGACAGAGGGACAGAGAGAGAGACAGAGAGAGAGAGAGACATAAAGACAGAGAGACAGAGAGAGAGACATACATACAGACGGACAGACAGACAGATAGAGACAGAGAGACAGAGAAAGACAGAGAGAGACAGAGAGACAGACTTTCAGACAGACAGACAGACAGAGACAGCCAGACAGAGAGACAGACAAACTGACAGAGAGACAGATAGACAAACAGACAGAGAGCCAGACAGACAAACAGAGACAGAGAGAGAGACAGACAGGGGAGAGAGAGAGGGGGAGAGAGAGGGGGGCAAAGACAGAGAGACAGACAGAGGGAGACAGAGACAGAAAGAGACAGACAGACAGAGAGACAGAGACAGAGACAGACAGACAGACAGACAGGCAGGCAGACAGGCAGGCAGACAGACAGACAGAGACAGAGATAGAGACAGACAGACAGACAGACAGACAGACAGAGAGAAACAGACAGACAGACAGGCAGAGAGAGTGAACTGAAGGACACATTATAGTCACCTGACTGGAAACAGCTGTTACTGCACAAGTGCCGTGAACCAAAACAACGAGCATACACACATCCAGAAGCACATAAACTAACTTTGAATTATTTATAGAGCTTAAGTCGTTATTTGATCCACTGAATTAATTAGGAAACCGGTCATTATAAAATTACTGAGATCGCCGGTTCTGTGAATTTGTGGTGTAATGTGTGTGTGTAAGTGTGTGTGTGTGGTGTGTGTGTGTGTGTGTGTGTGTGTGTGTGTGTGTGTGGTGTACGTTCGTTATTTCTTTTGTCTATTCACATATGTCCTTTTAGACGAAAAAAAGTTATTAAAATGAATGGACAAATAAATAGATAACTAGACAGACAGACATATAGGTAGATAGATAGATACGAGTAGATAGAGTACCTATATGCCTTGGAAGCAACCCTGCATATGTTCTGTCTTGTCTATGTGTGTGTGTTTGGGCAGTTCAAGAATAAAAGACTATGTCAATCTTGAACATAAGACCAATATATTGTATGTATTTCTCTCCTCTCTCATAGTTGTGTGTAGGGTGGTTGCAGAGTATAAAGGTAGGCTCCTTTTTTGTGGAGTGTTCTGAGCTTACTGTTTTTGTACATGTACTTTGTATCTGCTTCTATGCTAGCTGAATGGGTAGCGCAAGCTGTGTTAGATTTGAGAAGTTCTATACAACATGGGAGATAATTCTCAAGAGTTGTGTCCTTTGATTAGATAGATAGATAGATAGATAGATAGATAGATAGATAGGTAGATAGACAGACAGATAGATAGATAGATAGATAGATAGATAGATAGATAGATAGATAGATAGATAGATAGATAGATAGATATAAAAAAAAATTATTCATTTCATGTCCAGGCAGTTGTAGATCACGTTTTGCACTGCTAGCTCTATTCATTGCTACACCTTTAGCTATTCTGTCGACCCGATCATCGTATATTGTGTGTGTGTTGTGGTGTGTGTGTTGTGTGTGTGTGTGTGTGTGTGTGTGTGTGTGTGTGTGTGTGTGTATGTGTGTGTATGTGTGTGTGTGGGTCTGTGTGTGTGTGTGTATGTGTGTGTGTGTGTGTGAATGTTGTGAGTGTATGCGTGTGTATACGTGTGTATGTGTGTCATTTGTGTAATATATGTGTGTATTGTTGTTGTTGTTTGTATGCTTATGAGTGTATGTATGTATGTGTGTGTGTGTGCGTGTTGCCTGTGCGTGTGTGGTGTGTGGGTGGTGTGTGTGTGTGTGTGTGTATGTGCGTGCGCGCGCGCGCTTGTGTGTGTGTGTGTGTGTGTGTTTGTAAAAGAAAAAAAAAAAAAGGCTTGTTCGCAGCCCATTGTAAGTTTTCCAATATTATTGTTATGTCAGCTTAGTGTTTCACAGATTCCTTCTACAAGCCTCCTCATTACAAGATCTCGCTAGGGTTTAGAGTTTTGCGTAGGGTTAGGGAGTCTGCGCAAGATACTTGCTGGCTGATATGCGTTAGGGAGTCTGCGCTAGATAATTGCTGGCTGATTTGTGTGACGAGCTTATGGAGTTATCCGATTGCGACGAATCCGTCTTGAACAAACTCTTACTCTCAAACGTCAACTGGTGGTCTGGTTAGTTGATCGAAGTTTAGTGACCTATCAGCATTTGCTCTTAAGGTCAAGTTATACTGTGGGTCGATGAGACTCAATTGTGAAAACCACATATTATAAACATTATAGGGGCTTACTGGCACAAACTAATACAGTGTTTTGTTCTCGAACTTGCAGTAACAACAATTATTGTCTTTCTTCTTGGTCGAGAAAGCGTTACAAAATATACATATAATTATGTATTTTGAAATGGATGGTTATATCGCTGAGTAAATAATAACTACGACAAGCTGGTAGCAGACGACAGACCGCAGGAAACAGCTGATTCTCGTTTATTTGAGATTTAATTTTTTTTGTTTTCTCAAATAAAGTGCCACAATATTTAGGATTGCTACATTGTTTTCACATAATTTATTGTTAGATGTCTGTACATTCAACCAATAATAAAATTACATCTTCATTCTCAAATATCGTGATTTCTCGCAAAACATTGACGTCGGATAGAGTCGGCCATTTTCGTTTCTCTGGCTTAGGTGGAGTTTATTTACAAACGGTTGCATTGAGTTGTTCAAGCCAGCTAATCATGTCAGGTATTTACTCGCGTTCGAGCGGCCTTGTCCAACGTCGGGCTGTCAGCTCCACACAGGGTGCAGATGGCGGTGTTGATAACAGAGACGAAAAACTGGCAAACGGCGAGGAAGAGGAGATCGACCACGACTCGAAAGAAACCAGACTTACTCTCATGGAAGAAGTTCTTCTGCTTGGCTTGAAAGACAGAGAGGTGTCGTGTTGTTATTGTTGTATTTTCTTCTTCGTATCACCCGAATAGAAATTAAGATATTATTTATTTATTTATTTATACTGTATTTAACCAATTGGCGGACGTTTGAGTTTGATCATAATTCAATGTGATTGTATGTCAACTGTGGTCAAAATCGCTAAATCTAAGGTCGATCATTCCACAGTACATCGTCACACCTCCTTGACTCCGCTTTGGTGACAGCTCACAAGGGACAGCCTATTACCATAACTCATTTGGTTTTGGCTGACTTACCTGCAACTGATTTTAAATAACCAGCAAGAGCTTATTAATATAGATCTAGATAAGGTTAGAACAGTGATCTGTGCATTACAAATAGTAAACCAAGAATGAGCAGTCATTCCCCTCCTCCTCCTCCTTTATTCTTGTTAGCAGTCATTCCCCTCCTCCTCCTCCTTTATTCTTGTTTTGAAGGACTTGCAGATTTTAACTTTTTACCGGTTTTAAAATTTTACATGCGCTCGCAATGACAGAATAATCAACTAGTTCAGTAGTTGATTGTGGTCATCACCAGGCAGAACCAGAACCAGGGGGGTGGGGTACCTTTTTCGGAAAATAAAGCAGCGATGATGTGCAGTGTAGACATGAACACAGAACAGTTTATGCCATGGCATTGATATGTGTATTCAGGTGTCACTTCGCCATAATTTTAGGATGAAGTGCAACCCATTCTGTGTTTGTGTCGGTGGGGTCCCTGGGAGAGAGGGAGATCTATAGAAATGGAGTTAGTAAGGGTACATTAATATGTCTAATTTTTATTGTGTTTAGCATTTAGCGAAGTAATTACATTATATCTTTGTACTTTTTATTGTTTGTATTATCTTTTTAATTTTATTAATGTAACTAGTGTAACATCAGGTTGATGCTGACAGGAGTCTTTAATACTAATAACAGTAGGCCTAACCAGAAGAACAAGAAAACCAATGCAAGCCCATATTAAACAAAACAAGACAAGACAAGCAAATTTTCGGCCAACCGGCCTTTGTCAAGCGCAAACGCACGGTCACAAACAGACCACAAACACCAAACAACGGATAATCGAAAGAGGATTAAAAACTTCCCTGCCGCCTCGTCCAGTGGATAAAAAGGGGCCCTTTTTATCCACTGGACGAGGCGGCGGGGAAGTTTTTACTAATTTTAGTCCTCTTTTTATTATCCCTTTTTATCCACTGTACGAGGCGGCAGGGAAGTTTTTAGTCCTCTTTTTATTATCCGTTGTTTGGTGTTTGTGGTCTGTTTGTGACAGTGCGTTCGCGCTTGACAAAGGCCGGTTGGCCGAAAATTTGTGCTTGTCCCTCTTTTTATCCACTGGACGAGGCGGCAGGGAAGTTTCCTGCACTGTCAATCATTGCTAGCAAAGCAAAAACTTCACCCTTTGACTCCCTCACCCTATCCACCAGCTTTCTGCAGGAATTGGTGGATAGAATGAGGGAGTCAAGGGTGAAGTTTTTGCATTTGGTGGAGAGGGAGTCAAAGAGTGAAGTTTATGCAGTTGGTAGATAGGGAGCAGGAGTCAAAGGGTTAATACACGCTTGCATTGGTTTTCTTGTTCTTCTGGTTCCTGTTTGCTTGGGCGCGGGCAGTCGCACTTGTTTTGGATCACTAATAACACAGTGTTGATTCTAGGCCGCGGGATTCACACGATGTTTTTCTTTTGCCCGCAAAAAATCAAGTCTCGTGCGGGCAGCATCCCGCATTTCTCAAGGAAAGCCCGCATGATTTGCTCGCCAATGCGCCAACTTGTGTTTATGTCTGTATGTGTTAGCCAGGCTGGGGAATTCTCAGCGGATTCGTTATTTTCAGCGGAAAACGACAGGATTTCCGCGGCAGAAAAAAAAAATTCAGCGGTGAAAAAAAATCGGCAACGAAAAAAAAAAAAAAAAACCTCGACGAGTTTTGCGCATTTTAGGTTAGTTTCGGTCAACTTCCGGGTTGATATGTACCGGTAGTGTTGACTTCCGGTCAGAGTCGCCATCTTGTGCGTTGGACAACATGTCGCTTTCAAAGATAGTCAATCGTGGCGATAAATTTGACGAGGAAGGTGTGCCAAACAAATGGAGATGGGAGTGGGTAAAAAAACCTGTCAAAGTAGGAGAGGAAGAGGTGTTCCTTGGCGACTTTTTTCGAAAGATCAGCATGAATGGAGTGGCGCGCTGTTTGCCATGTGCCAAGGAAGTCACCTATGGAAAACGTGGTGTGATTGCGCTTGTTGAACACATTCAATCGAGTCGCCACCAAGAAAATTGTAGGAGTTGAAAAAAAGAAAAAAAACAACATTTAACTTCAAGGAGAGGCCTTGAAAACATCTGAAAATTGTAAAAATGCTTCAGCTTCAGGGGGGCTTCGCCCCCCTGACCCCCCAGCAGGGCGTTGCCACTGCACCCCACAAGGGGCCTGGCGGCCCCTGGACCCACACCATTTTCAGAGGAAACTCTTGCCAAGTGTTCCCCACCCTGGTTAGCTCTGTCACTGTTTTTGCCCTGCCGCTGCTGACCCCCACTGGTTTTGTCAGGACCCCCTTTTTTTGACTGAAGGGGGGGCCTGCCCCCCTTTTTTGCAAATCCTAGAATCAACACTGTATAACTGAAATAAATAATGGTATGCCAGGGCCCCGGACCACACACATTTTGTCAGTTTGTGTGTATTTCATGCTGTAAAGCTCTAAATCATATATATTTATTAAAAGATGTATCTTTTAATTTTTCATTTATAATCCATGCAAGAATTTTACCCATTGAAATATCATACTCTACACTATTTCATCCTTTAAAGTGTCAGCAAGTGCATTTACAAAATTGAAATTGAAAAACGAATGGCAAAATCAGCAGCTCATTCTGTCGGCATGATAACTGTGCGAAATGTAAGCAAGTACCTCATTTTTCTAAAAATGAATAGTGTCCAATCAGTTTTATTGGACAGAATTCCTTGATTGGGGGCAACCAGAAGGAGGATTGTCACCTTCTCGTCTTTAAATCTAGCCTTTTTGTTTTTTGACTTTTGTAGTTTTGAGTCATGTTTTCAGTGTCTCCTCAGATATTATTGAAAAATGGAATAGATCTAAATTCTCAGTTTATTTGATTTCAGCATTAATTTAGTAATTAGAAAGTAATTTTAGATTTGTGTCTTTTCCATTGATCTATCTTAGTATCTATCTATGTATATATCATCACCATCATCAGGTGCCTTGCCATATGGCATTGGCGATCATGGCCTTCCTTCTGTCTCTATCTCTTCCACCCACTTTATCTTCAGCCACTCTGCAATTCCGTCAAATATCTTCTCTCTGGGTCTACTGGTGCTCTCTTTCTCTCCAGCTTTCCCCAATGGCCTATGAATGTTGCCTGTCTTTTCCTAATCTTCCTTATGAATGATCTTCTTGTGTCTGCCTCCATCGTGACTGTTTCGTTTGTTTTCTTTGCTGTCCATGGAACTCTCAACATTCTTCATAGAAACCTCATCTTGGCTGCCTCAATCTTGTTCTGGCTTTGCTTGTTGACTGTGTATGTATGCTGGGGATGCATATTTATATTTAAACATTATCCTGAGATACATCATACAACACACTAAAAACAAAATATTGACATATAGGTCTTGAACATTTGCTCAGTTCAGCTGCAGCAGTGTGTGTGTGTTTTGTTTTTTGTATAATTTTGTTTCTTTCATATGAACAACTGAGTGGCAGAGGAAAACAAGAGAAGCAAATCTGTTCTTCACTTCAGTCAGTGAAAACTTAAATTCCAAGCTTTGAAAAAATCTTCGACCCATTTAATCATGGGATCAGATCCCCCCCCCCCCCCCCCCACCTTCTCTCTCTCTCCCTCTGTCTCTCTTCTCGCTCTGTCTCTCTCTTTCTCTCTCTCTTCTCCTATATTGTTTGAGTTCATTTGGATAGATGCTTTTTTTTTTTTTGGTGAGATTCAAAAGAAAAAAAGCCGATGTAATCTAATCTCCGTAACTTTCCAATATAATTTCTCTCTCTGTCTGTTGGTCTGTCTGTCTTTTTCTCTGTCTCTGTCTGTCTCTCTCTCTTTCTTTCTCTTTGTCTCTCTGTCTGTCTCTCTCTTTCTCTTTGTCTCTCTCTCTCTCTCTCTCTCTCTCTCTCTCTCTCTCTCTCTCTCTCTCTCTCTTCTCCTCTCTCACCCCCCTTCCTCTCCTTGTGTGTATGTGTGTGTGTGTGTGTGTGTCCCTGACAAGTCCATGACAAGTTTAATTAAACGGACATAAATGATTATACAATACACTTTCTACCAATAAAGATGGATAAACTGAAGCAAAATAAAAAATCCATTTGGCTCACTGAACACCGCATGGGCAGAGTACTAACTGTCGCCCTTTAAAATGTCTAAATGAGGGTGAAATTGCCCCTTTAAAATTGCAGATAGAGAGTGAAGCAATTATTTATACATGGATGAGATGGGGAGCCCTGTATAACAGTACACACAGTATAGTTTGGGTTTTTGTTTTTGTTTTTTGCTTTTGTTTGTTTTTTATTTTATTTCACTTTTATACTACACACACATTAGAGCCAACAATTGTTTCGTTTTGTTTCATATATGACAGGGCTGGCGAAATCCACTCACCTGGTCGCCCGAGGCAAGTAAAAACCTGTCGGGCGAGTCAAAATCAAAAACTACTAGTTGGTTGGGCGAGTGACAATTCTGACCCCTGCAGTTATAATTTATTTCGATTTTTCAAACTTTCTGATCTGCCGACTGATTTCATCTGCAATGATTGAGTGCCAACCTACGCGCGGAAACGAGGCTATCTAGGGAAAGGCAAGTCTTGCTTCCCGTAGGCCTGTTAGTGAAGAGAGTCGGTGCGATACTATCGAGTGTTTACAGATCAGCGATCTTTCGCCCAATCTGTCAGTTTTGGTCGAACAGTTAGAAGCTTCCAGTTAAGTATGGAGGAAACCAGAAAAAAATAATGCAGCATGTCTTATCGAGATCAAGAGATGGAGAGGGGAAGAGAATGTGTGTGCTGTTGGCAAGGAAATTCGAGAGACAAGAGAGCAAATTTGATGCATCACTTCATAAGATGATTCCGTCAAAGAAACTAGTTTAGAAGGCACAGACGCTACTTGACAATTTTTCTTGCATTATCTTCACTTGTCTGAGTTGTCTCTCAAACATTTCTATTAGGGTGGATTAAATGTTTTCAAAGTGTTTCCCCTTCAGTGGCTTCACATTGATTGATTGAACTACTGAAGTCAAGAACACACACACACACACACACACACACACACACACACACACACACACACACACACACACACACACACACACACACACACATACACACACACACACACACTCTAAAGAGACATAATACTTATACAACAACAAATAGAAAGTTTGGAGAAAAAACAAAAAACAAAATAAAATTGAAAATACAACAAAACACTCGCACACACGCGCGCACACACACACACACACACACACACACACACACACACACACACACACACACACACACACACACACACACACACACTCTAAAGAGACATAATACTTATACAACAACAAATAGAAAGTTTGGAGAAAAAACAAAAACAAAATAAAATTGAAAATACAACAAAACACACGCACACGCGCGCGCACGCACACGCACACACACACACACACACACACACACACACACACACACACACACACACACACATCAACGAGTCAAAAGCCAATAGATACATTGTTCAGTACCACTACAGACCTAGCCAACAGATAGGTGTGGCTGGTGATCCAATGATTTAAAAAGCTGCAAACTAACCATCTTTGTGTATTAAACTGCCAATTGTTCTGTGGGAGTTGCTTTTAATGAACATACTTACCAAGTCTCACCAGTGCCAACATTTCTCACTATGTGTTAAGCGTATGCTACACACACATAATGTATACTCTCTCTCTCTCTCTCTCTCTCTCTCTCTCTCTCTCTCTCTCTCTCTCTCTCTCTCTCTCTCTCTCTCTCTCTTAATGGTTTCATACTCTCACTCTGTCTCTTTCTCTCCCTCACACTCACTCACACTTTTAAAGTAAATGATTAACTTTCTCAGAAAGGGGAAAAATATTGCAGGATGACGATGAAGTAATTTGCAAGCAAAACATAGCAAATGATCAGTTGGATTAAGATAAATTAAAGAATTCTCTCAAACCTACGCAGAGAATCCATGTAAACTTTGAGATCAGTCAGCTGCCTTTTACGTCTTTGTGTTATCACTAGATTTCCCACTGTTCACCTCCCCTCCCCCCACCCTGATGAAAGTCTCCAGAAGAAAGTTTGACCACCTTTATTGTAACAATAGCCTATTCTGCTGAATATTTTTGGTCATCATCATTAAGAGAATTTCACTATTTTTTGGGGCAACATGTCGGGCTAGTGAAAATATCTGTGGGCTAGTAGATCTTAAAATCTACTAGCACGGCTGGCTAGTACTACTACTAGTAGTAGAAAATTCCAATCTTCTCCAGGCCTGTATGATGTCACTAACTGACGGAATAAAATCTGTGAAAGCTTTGCATATTTATATGGATTGTAACGTATCATTTTGAAAGATAAACCATTATTGTGGTGTGCTGGTGATGTTTTTTTTTCTTTTTTCATTCTCTGCAGTGTGGTAATTTTCCAGCTGCATTTTGCACCTGATAGTGGTTTACTGCTGGTTTAAGTTACAAATAATGAAGTATATACGGGTTCTGAAAATATAAACGACGCATAATGTCATTGTCCTTTTGGGAATAATCATAATTGTCTTTGGTTGTTTTTCATGCAGGGCTACACATCCTTTTGGAACGACTGTATATCATCAGGCCTGCGGGGCTGCATCCTGATTGAACTGGCCTTAAGAGGACGCATTGAGTTGGAGAAGGGAGGTATGCGTCGACGGAGTCTGACCAACCGTAAAGTTCTATGCAAATCTGACCAGCCCACAGGAGATGTTTTGCTGGATGAAGCGCTGCGCCACATCAAGGAGACGCAGCCACCGGAGACTGTTCAGAGCTGGATTGAGTACTTAAGTGGTGGGTTTATGATACACTGCATGCCTTAATGTTGGTGATGGTTGGGCTTTGGTATATATGAGCAAGTGACAAAAGGTCGTCCAAAAAAGCCAACAAAAAATGGATTTTTCAGAATAGTTTTTATTAACAGCAATTTTGTCCAAAGGAAGACTGATGTTTAAGGGTCATAAAAATATACATACAAAGATAACTCATGCACCGATGTTCCGCTAGTAATGCGATAAGGCATCATAACGAGCATCTGACGGTTGTTATGCTGGACATTCAACTTTATCAATATTCCTATTTGAATGTCTCTTATACAGCATAATTGTTTCAGTGGAAGTAAGACTGAGTATTACAGCTAAATTTCATTCCAAAAGAAAAGGCATCTGTGCAGTTTAAGATCAAGTTTCACATGAGATGGTATGTCCGACATAACAACCGTCGGACATATTGATTTGTTCTTTATTGCTCAGTTGGAAATAAGACAGTAACTGCATCCTCTGATGATTTTCTGTGTTGTTGAGGGTGCATTTCATGTAATGATACCAAGTATAGGACCCACAGTAGCCTTGTTACCATGATATGGCGTTTTTATCTGACAGTTGTTATGATGTTGCATTGGACATACCCAAGTATTTCCCAACAATGCAAAAATAACAACAGTCATTAAAAAAATGGACATACTTTTCCTCTGAGTACAGTTATATTGTTATTGTTATATTTTATACATAAAGGCCTATAAAACAAGCTAAATAAGTCACAATGATCATGTAGACACCTTAAACAGAATCCATCTGACAGTTGTTATGGCCTCACTGTTGGACATACTCAACAAACTGCTCATGTGCTGACAGGAATTAGATTATTTATTATCAAAATGAATAGAAACAGTTTGACAGTAACAACAATAATAATAACATGTACATTTAGGGCACCTGCTCTCTCTGATAAGCTCAGAGCGCTTACAAATCATATGAAAATACATTTTGTGGTTAAACAACATAATTACAAATTACAAGAAACCAAAGAAAGTTGCAACATTAAATGTCGTTTTGACACTTGATGACAAATATGTTTTCAAAATGATTTAAAACAGGTTACTGGTTAACAAATGTAATTTCACAAGAAAACATGTGGCAAAATTGTTTTGTTTGGTTGGTTTGTTAGCTGTTTTTTCTGTCTATTTAACTGAATGTACAAAGACAAATAAAGGAGCAAACATTAAGTCAAATTGTCATGCCACAAATTATGATATCAAGCAGTCTGAGACAAGGTTCATCTTTATGGCAAAAAATGATGACTAGTTGCAACACATCAGAAACAAGGAAAATGGAGCCATAATACTGTTATGGTACAAAAGTGGAATCAAAAAGATTCTTGTAAACATTTGATTTTTACTTTCCCAAACAACATCAGCATTGACTGTGACTAGCTGCTGACAATGACACAGTGTCAATGGAAAAACATCATCATAACAGACTTTCCAAAAAGTATTATTCATGGAGCACTTAAATTTGCATACTGAACATCTCATAATATTTATGTCAATATTCATTGGTAAACCAACAGTCACATCACTGGAAACCGTGCACAATGTCAATTTCAGGAGTGAGCAAAATACAGCCACATGCCAAAACAAAAGCTCATTTTATGTCCCTATTAGACATCAAGGTCAGATTTTGGTCTACTTTTTAATTTAAAAAAATTGCATCCTCTGATTGCTCATCAGAGCATTCATCTCCATCTCCACCTTTTCCTTCAAAACACGGACACGTTCCCAGGAAAGATCCTCTTGCAAGGGCCAGACATAGAATCCCTTTCGAGACTCCATGAAACTGAGTTTGACCATCTCTTCCTCCCTGTCCACTTCCAGCACCTGAGCAACATAGTCTTGTCCCTCCCATTCCACTCTGCAGAAATCATTGGGCTGAACATGCCATTCTGTGGAAGACTCACAACTGGTGGTGACAGAAGGATCCACAGTGATCTCGACAGACACAGATGCTTCAGGATCAACTAGTGGAACAAAGGAACAAAGTGGTTGGCTATCCAGTGATCTCGAGTCATGTCAGTACGGTTGGTACTCCACATGATACGAAGAGGGCCATCTCTTTCTTTATGCTGAGGCAAGAGTGTTCTGCTGTTCAACTCTTGATACTCGTGCCAGCCAAGTTTGGGATAAAACGAATCCACTGGTATGGCAAGGATGTTTGAAACTGCAGCAAGCTGCCACAGGCCCATGCTCTCACCTGGACGTTTGATCTGCATGATTTCTGCCTTCAGTGCTGCATCAGTGTGCTGAACTGTGGCCGTTTCACAATCCAGGGTGAAATTTGGTGAGAGGGTTGCCACTCTGGCAGCAACATGCAGGCCCCCCATACCACGCCCCTCAGCGTAGATTTCACGGTTTTGCACCAGTTCTGCAACAATCCTGCATCTGATTTCTTCTTGGTGCGTTTCATCTCCAAACACAAGCATGCTGATGCAGTTTGGGAGACAGTTGCCGTCAGCAGTGGTTTGAAGGGGATACAAATGAGGTGGCACTGTGTCTGGACGCATGGTCAGTGCCATTGCATCGATCCTCCCTTCTGCAACATTAAGGATGGTCTTGGGCCAACAATCAGGAAGACTGTACAAGGAGATTTTGCTTTTGCTAACCACTTTTTCCAACTGCTGGAATGTGGTGCACTGGGTCATCTTCTCCAGCAAAGATGAAAAATACGGGAGGCGGGGTAGGACATCTGGTACTGATGCATTCTGAACAGATGCAGATTTGATGCCACCCAGTTTTACCACTTTCCAGGTGTCAACAAACATCTTGTTTGCGCAGTCTTCTGGCTTGTCCAAAATGCAGGCATTGCAGAAGCAAGACAGCTTCCTAGTTTTCAAAGCATTCCTTCCTTGTCTTTTCAGACAGTGAAACTGACGAGTGCCAGGCACTGTTGTCAAAGATGAGGCAGGTACAGAGCGATCAGTATCTCCTGTTTCAATCAGTCTGAAGGAACGCCTGGTGTGACAGCACAGATTTGACTCTGGCGAAAGAACAAAATGCTCACAACAGTTCTGGTACATAGATGCTGCATTCTGGATTACAGATCCTGAAAGGATGTCATCTTCAACCAGTCTTTTTATGACACGCCCCACAAGCGTCGCAGGGGCTCTTGCCATGACGACTTCCAAAATAGCATCTCTCCACAGCAACATCAGCAGCAGCACTGTTGGCAAGATAGTGGAAAGGAAGTTTTGACTTGTATTGTGCAGCACAACCATCAGAAAATATGACCATTTTATCCAGCTGCCCCATGGTGGCAGCAAGATGCTGTTTGGTCTGCTTTTGTATGACCTGCACCATGTGGGCATCATGGTTGAGATCATCAGAGAGAAAAATTAAATAATCAGTGACGAGATCCACACAGTTTGGGCACTGGTAATAGAGTACACATGGATGAACAGTGACCTGATTGTACCCCCAGTGGGCACTTTGCACCTCATCTTGGTATCGACACAGAAAGTTTTCTGCGAAATCCATGATGACAATGGCCCATTTCGGAGGCAGAGAGGTCTGGATGGTTTTCAACTGATGGTGCTGCCAGCGGAAGGTGAACAGATGCTGAGAAAGGGAATGGAGTTCTTTCAGCAACTCATTAATGAGAGTTTTCATTGTTCCTTCTCTTTGTATCAGCTCCCTTCGTTTCCCTCTCTCTGTCTGTACCATTTGCCATGACTTCCATTTTACTGGACTGGCCTGCTCTTGATGGTCAACAAGATGGGTGTCAATATGACACCTGATTTTCTCGACACCACATTGTTTACATTTGCGCTGTATGCATGACAGTGTGGGTTGAGGACAGAGACTCATTTCAGACAGTTCATCTCTGCCATCAATCGGTGCAGTAATGATCTTGTTTACTGCATCAAGTTGTAAGTCAATGTTTGCACAGATCTCACACAAACACTGACGGAAAATTTGTTTTCGTGATGTCAATATGCTGTTTGGCAAGAGACGATAAAAAGTTCTCAGAGAGACCTTTTTGTCAGGGAATTTTTGGCAAAAGTCCCTGTGCAGTCTCCTCAGTCTCTTGGGCAAGATTTTCTTTTGTTGCCCAGTTTTTTTAGATACAGACCTTTTTCCTGGGATGTCCACTGCAACATTATTCAGAAAGTTCAAAGCTGTCTTTGATGCTAGGGAACTCTTCTTTCTTTTATACAAATCAGCATTGTCTGGTGTAACTGATGTGTCGACAAGATGATGCAACAGTTTTTTCAATAATGCTGCATCTCTGGTTCTGGACTTCTTTAGGTCATGAAGCCGTGCTTTGTAAGCTGCTTTCAGTCGTTGTGGTGACGGTGAATTGACATCATGTTTTTTCTTTGGTGTTGCTGTCGGTGTAGTTGGGAGTGGAAACACCAAGTACAGGATTCCCAGACTGTGTCCCAGAGAAAGTTGTAGGGATACCAGTTGCCTCACCTGACAACAGACAAATAAACATAAAAAAACAGTAAACAAATACAAAATCAAAAAGTGAGCATACATTTTAAGCAAGTATTAAAATCATTTCTGATGAAACATGTGTTTCTTTTTTCCTTGTATGTGCTACGAGTATGACTGTGTGAGACTGAACACCGACTTAAAAGCTCTTAGACAAAACAAACACATAAAACAAATACATACACCCCTTGCCATTCCTCCATTTTACAAGCTGCATTTGAAAGAGGTGAACAGTGAAGAAAGAATAAATGGAGGGACTGGGAGGAAGGGGGCTGGTGGAATCTGGTTGCTGGTCTCTACTCCTTCACATTTTATCAAAAAGAATTATGGAAATAGTCGAAAATGTGCACTTTCAAATTTTCAAAGTAAATATGTATCATAATGAAAATAAACTTATCATTTATTAATCACAAGAGATACTGATGGTCGTTACGAATGATAATGTCTTCAACTATGAGAGTAACAACTGTCAAATAATCGCCAGATTTCCCACTAATCCTATGATCTGAACTTTAGTTCTGTCATGTATTTAAAGAAGAAGCAAAATAGAAATTCCAAGCCGTTTTCTGCCCCAGTTTCACGTATAATTGATACATTGATTAACTTAACATCCTTCGGTCGTTATTTCGGACATCGCTAAAATGATGTCCTAATCATGTGTCATGCACAAAACATCGCCCGAAAGTTGCGGAAAATCCCGTTGAATTGCCGCCACTCTACTTTTGGTTCACTTGCATGTTAAAGAATTTTAATCATTTACAGAAACACATTTGACAGAACAGCTGAAACCAATGTTTCTATCATTTTCTTCTGACGGTCGTTATGCATTTGACAGTTGTTACGATTTCTGACGGTCGTAATGATTGTGGACAAACAACATTTCCTCACCTTCTCTGCTTCGACGCGCCATTCTTGATGAAAGCTCCAGCCTCGATTTGAAACCGTTTGCCTTGAGTGCTATTTAAAGCACGGCATGGGATCTGTAAGTTCGTTGTTAGTAGAATTACGAGAAAAAATACGGTCGTTATTTTCTGACATACTGCTTATTACCGTATGGATTTCGCGCTCGTTTGCAGCCATTGAATCCAATTTGGTTCGGAAAACACCTTTCTCCATTCGGTTAGTGTTGCCCGACATGCCGAGTTATATGAACACGAAACCGAACCGAACTTGATGTGAACGATCGAGAGATTTGCTGACCGACACAATTTGACATTCAGCGTTACGACTGTCAAACGGATTTTTACCGCTTGACTGCATCGAAAACAATCAGAAATAGAAACAGTTTGTGATATTAACATGTTCGCCATTGATTTTTCTGCATCTTTTATTCATACTGTTGTGATGGTATGCAATTTAGATATGTGTCCAGGCTTCGACACCAACCGCATCACTCGTCCGCCATCTTGAACGGGAAAATTTATCTAAGAAAAGCGTACAACTTGGGCATTTTCAAATGAAAGGCAGACACCCAGACTCACCATGTTATATTATGTATCTCTTCAAGGTATTATAAAGCATCAAGCAATAAATAAAGAAGCATTGGTAATTTTTTAATTCTTTATTTATGCGATAAATATACAAGGGGTCTGGACGATCACCTTTTGTCACAAGCTCATATATGATGAAAGTTTTTTTTGATACTAATAGCTAACACTACTGATGAGATACCTGTATAGAGGCTTGTACATGGTACTTATAAACTAACCTGCTGACAAGGTGCTCGATAGATCCAGTCAGATTTCAGTTCATTTTCCTGCACTACTCGAGGCCAGCAGGGTCAGTCATTGACCATGAATTATAAAACTGACCAGTTATGAGAGTTTTCATTTCAAGCTCATGCAGCAAGGCTCTAGGTTGGTTTCAAGATCTACATCAGCAGGAATGCAAGATGCACCCACCCACCCCATCCCCTTTCCTTTTCCTTTTTATTTTTTGTGTGTGTGTGTTTTGTTGTTGTTTTTTTGTGTGTGTATGTGTGTTTTCCTCACCAATGCTAAGAGGGTTCTTTTCTTTTCAAATGTAAAAACTGAAATTCAACATGACAGTAGTAGAGCATGCAACAATGGTTCAGTGTGTAAACTTTCAAATATATCACAGTTGAGAAGTTTGAATGTTAGGTTACAGTGTGTGATTTATTTTAAATGTACACATAATCAAAGAGATAAGGATGTTCATCATGGCACACAGTAAGTTATGCAATAGTTTTGATACATTATTTCATGAAGTATGCTTTTTCATGGCAGACACAAGAGCAGCTTACTCATGTTTACTAACATTTGTCTACAATTAGATATTTTTGATTGGAATTCCGTTTTTTTTGTTTTGTTTTTGTTTTTTGTATTTGGTTGAAGATTAGCTGAATGAATGAATAGATTTATTTTTTGACATTGATCAATTGTGGATGCTGAATACCATAAAAGTAGCTTGCACACTTGACTAACTCATCATGATTTTGTTCTGTTGCAGTGAAAAGGAAAACTTGGGAGGATTTTTATTGAAATGTCACAAATCTTATGAATGTTTGGCATTTGTTTAACTCACTCCATGCCATGAGTTTTTCCCCTTGCTTATCCCTGAATACCCAGGGTTTGTATAGGTTAGGAAAAAAATTATAATTATATATGAGCAGATAGACACTTGAAATTTAGTGAGTGCATGCAATGCATATTAGTGTATACTTGAACAAAAAATAAAGTAATTTACTTATCATCTTGATGGTAAAAGGGGTATCCAACTTTTGTCTTTTTTTAGCACTTTCGCAGCTATCAGAAATATATCTTCCAAATGTTCCTTTTCAGCTAAGAAATGTTCTACATCACATTCTAGCACAACTGGAGTCACTGAAGACACAGGAGATATACTATTGAATCACAAGCAGGTGATAGAGAACATGAACTACAAAAAAAAGTGAAAATACAGAAAAAAAAAGTTCACTGTACACAAAACACTGGTTTGTAGTCTTTCCTGGAGTGAAAAAGCTCATGGCAAGTGACACTGTTAAAGGATGATCGAGGAGAAAGAAATCTAAATTGTCAGTCCAATCATCAGTAAACACAGCCCTAAAATCGTCAACTTCTTCGCCGATTTCAGTGTCAGTGTCCGAATCAGACGCTTGTTGCTGAGGCCCATGTGCTGGCACAGTTTCGTCTGCTTCCTCGCCACTATCAGCGCCCACTTCACTGTCGGAATCCACGTCTGTCTCCACACTGTAGGAGTCGAAATCCTCATCAGAAGAATCGCTGATTCTTCTTCGACATCTGACCCTTCAGTCTGGATCAATTCCAGTGCGTCTTCAACGCTAACTAATAAATCACCAGCCCTACTGTGTCGAACACTTCGTCGCGACGCCATCTTGCCGATCATGGAGTAGAGCTGATCGACGGTGCTCTTTGTTATCATTGGCTAGCGAGTGAAAATGGCAGTTGATTTTGTATCATTAATGCACCGCAATATAAATGAAATTAGGCCGATGAAATTCGTTTACACAGCATTTATGTTTACAAAGCATTTATCAGTTAGCAGTTCCATTGTTATCGGTCCGTCTTATCATTGAAATTACCTCAAAATGAGCACAGATACATTTTTGATGATGAAACTTTCTGACATTAGCTTAACCCTTTCAGTGCCGGAGAAAAATGTAAACATGTGTTTCCCCATTGCCGGGGAATTTTGAAGATTCGAGGGTAATAATTAACAAAAAATTCTAGTGCAAAAACTATAAGAGATACAACAAAGAAACATGTCTTTTTTGAAGGAAAATGAACGAGGATTCTGAATCTGGGCTTATTTTTCTCTTAGTTTGATTGCAAAGATCTGTCCTGGCATTCCAAAGTGGAAATAAATTTTTTGTGTTGTTTGAAAAGTAAGTTTCCATCTCCACAGATTGATACCCAACACACTCACAAACAAAAAAACAGCTGAAAATGACTTGCTTGTTGTCAGTTTATATATATAAATGAAAACAAAACATATGACATCATAAAATGTTCATGAAATGATTCTAAACTCATGCAGACACATAAGTAACCGTCCCAACAATGACAGACCTAGTTTCAGTAAACATAAAAGTAATTGTACCAGACACTGAATAGTCAGACTACATGACAGTCATTGTACTCAGACACTGAACAAACTACACGACACTCATGAATTGGTTCTGTCTGTTCTTCAGGTTCTGCAATCAAAACAAGAGAAAATAAGCCCAGAATCAGAATCCTCATTCAAATAAGTCAATCAGCTCATGCTTATCAGTGAGAAACAGCTTGACAAAAGTGTAGCACATGTCCCCAGTTCCCATGTTCAATGCTGGGTTTTCTAAAAATTGAGGAATGTCTGACTGTTGTCCATTTGGAGGCCAACTGATTTTCAGTGAACGCAACACTTCGCTGATCGCCACACCCCCCGCCATACCTTCTAACTGGGGCACAGCTCCTCTGCACCTCTCCTCTCCTTCTCATCTTTCCCCCTTCCCACACCACGAACACGTGCGTGACCCTCTTCACCATCACTTTCACTGCTGTTGGGTCCAAAGTCCGAATGTCACGGTCTGCATGCTCGCCACTCGCACTGACCATGGCAGTCGCGGTCTGACTCGTACTTGTTATCGTCTGCTTGCATCGATTCAGCCAGCACGTGTTGAATGTCGGCATCGTCATGGTTACTTTCTTCACCCCCATGTTGAAGCGAATCATCAGATAACAAATCCTCTCAATCGTCATCATGCTGTAAAATCATTTGAATGGCCTCTAGAGTCGTGAAAGTCTGCTGACGTGAGCCACCGTTCCGGCTTGTCGAAGGTTGCGTCGTCATTGTGCTCCACTTCACGTGGTCCAGTTACAAATCATTAGCGACAGTAAAGGTGTCTTCCCTATGACGTATCCTAATTTACATCCTATTTTTATATTGTAGACACTTATAGCTCACTGTGCAGCGTTCCTGTGTGCTTACTGGCTCACACAGTTGTGAACGAAAAATCGGAAAACTACTACGACGTCAGCGGACGGCTTATAGGCAATATAGCAACACTTTTTGTACGACGTTAGCTGACGGCTTATAGGCACTGAGCGGGTTAAGAATATATATGTACATTGTTTTGACAAACTGTACTAATGGAATCCACGCAGATTCTCTCCGAGGTGTTGAAATTTGAATCAAAAACATGTATGGATTTTCCGATGTTAATTTAGCATATGCATTGTGTCCACAGACAAGGCATGCAGTCAAACTGTGCAACAGTGCTAGCTGTTTATTTCTTAAAAAAAGGAGTGTATAACCCAGAAATTGTAGGGGTTCAAGATGATAGAGACCTCAACTTTTCTCGGTGCCCATCGCTTGTTCTCCCTCACTGCTTAATCTTTCCTTATTTTCTACATGGTCAAGTACCTATTTGTGGCAGGGTGGACTGGTGGCTACGCACATGCGGTTGGATTGGACAGTAGACTTGTAGTCGTGCTATCAGATTTGAATGGTGGGCTCCTTTTGTAGCAGCCAGGTCTCTTGAAACATGAATGCGCATTTTGTTTTAAGGCAAGGTGTGGAACCCACTCTAGCTTTGTACCAGGTGCATAGTTGGAAAAGGTTTATGAATTCCCTGCTGTTAGCTTAGGCATGAATTAAAATGTAAATAGTTTCATCATCATCATGTGCCCTGGCGCATGGCATTGGCGATCATGGCCCTCCACATGAATCAACCCCCTGTCACTGCAAGTACATCTCCCACCCTCTCTGTCCTCAGCCACCCTGCAGGTCCGTCCAATATTTTCTCCCTGGGTCTACCTGACGCTCTCTTTTCCTCCAGTTTTCCTGTGGGTGAATAGTTTACACACTATAACTTGGTTCTTTTGCTGTCAGGTGAAACATGGAATCCACTCAAACTTCGCTACCAGCTGCGTAATGTGCGAGAGCGACTGGCCAAGAACCTGGTGGAGAAGGGTGTGTGCACAACGGAAAAACAGAACTTTCTACTTTTTGACATGACCACCCACCCACTCACCGACAACGTGGTCAAACAAAAACTGATTAAGCGGGTGCAGGAGTCGGTGTTGAACCGGTGGACCAATGACCCTCACCGCATGGATCGCCGGATGCTGTCCCTCATCTACCTGGCCCACACATCGGACGTGTTGGAGAATGCCTTTGCTCCCCTGTCGGACGATGACTATGAGGTGGCTATGAAGCGTGTGCGTGAACTCCTCGACCTGGATCTCGATGTGGAAAGCATGAAGGAAGGGACCAATGAGATGATGTGGGCGGTGTTTTCAGCCATGACAAAATGACCTGCATGATTCTTTGAGCTCAGTCTTACTCTCTGCCCATATTTTTTTTCAGTTGTGTATTTTCCATCTTGTGCCCTGGATCATTCTGTCTCTCTCTTTGTTTGACTCTTCCCTCTGTCTCTCTCTGCCTCCGTCTGTCTGTCTGTCTCTCTCTCTCTCTCTCTCTCTCTCTCTCTCTCTCTCTCTCTCTCTCTCTCTCTCTCTCTCTCTCTCTCTCTCTCTCTCAGTGTCTCTCTCTCTCTCTCTCTCTCTCTCTCTCTCTCTCTCTCTCTCTCTCTCTCTCTCTCTCTCTCTCTCTCCATGTTGTGTTTCAGCTGTTTATCTGTTTCCTTAATCAGTGTGTTCTTGAGTGATTCTCTCCTGCCTTTGTCTTTTCTTTTTGTCTTTGTCCCAATGTCTGTCCTAGTATCTGCCTGCCTCTATCATAAATGTCTCTTGCTCCTTCTCTGTTTCTACCTCCTCATCTTTGATGCTTTCATCACATGATACCTGTGTTTTGCTGTGTGTCTCGATTCATATTTCATTATTATTTTATTTGTTATTTTATTCATACCTGTGTTTTGCTGTGTGTCTCCATTCATGTTTTATTATTATTTTATTTGTTATTTTATTCATTGTTTTTCTTAATCTGTTTTGGGTTACTGTTTAGTTTTGTTTTTGCTTTTGTTATTGTTGTTTTTTCTCCCTAACGGTCATTCATTGATTTGCTATGTATTGGTAATATTATTTTCTTCTGTTAATTTTATTGCATATTAAACAAGATTAGTTTGATTGGTTTAGACTTGAATTTGAAAGATTTCTGGGTTGTTTTTTTTTTAAACTAAAGGTATTTCATAATGGCTGGTTTCATTCAACAGAGCAATCCAGCTAAATAATTTGAACTGGTTAGAGACCAATCTGTGTATAATAAACATAAATGACCGCAGCTGGACATAGTTGATCATCGTAGCCTGCTGAGTACTGCTTTTTTTTTTGGAGGGGGGGTGAGGTGGGGGGCTTTCATTTTCTTGCCCGGCATAATTATTTTCATGATTGGCTTTGCACATGTAGTATTTAAATGCCCATATAAATGATAAGATCTGTAGATCATATCCCTTACCCTTCGTGATCAGTTGTAAATAATTGTAGAATTGAGTAGGCTCTGCTGCTGTTGTGAAATAAGCCAGCAAGCAGTGCATACTCAGTTCTCTTTTAAAATGTAGATTTACCCTTTCGCTTCCTCACCTTGTCAAGTCTTAAGAGTTTTGCCGCTGGTAGTTCACAGAGTGAAAAGATTAAACCAGTGATTACTGACAGGGATAGGACACTAGGTTCATTGAGATTGACTGGTAAGTTGCTTATACATAGGAATACAATTGGTAGGCTGTGTAGTGTACAAAGTAAAAAAAAAGATGTTGAAAATATCTTTTTGTGATTGAATGTTTCAGGGAGCGTTTCCCCATGGTTGGATATTGTGGTCGTACACTTGGAATGGTGTAATTAATTTTGTAGCTTGGTTATAAATGCAGTGTGTGTTAGTGTGTGAGTGAGCACAAGCATACTCGTGTCTGTCTGTGTTTATGACTGTCAACAAAGCAATGAGAGTGGGATGAGTAGCAAGAGGACTAAATGTGTAAAAAGTTATATATATAACGATATCAGTGATAATTACGTATCCTGTACGATGTAAGTAGCTCACTTGTGAGTGTAATATTTTTATTTAATGCTTGAATTATGCACTGACAGTACTTATTTGTGCTGTGATTACTGAAAACACACTAGCAGATGAGTTGTTTTTATTTGGGATAAAATGTGTACAAAGTATTATTTGATTTGCCAGTCCAGAAATGCTCAGGCTGGTGTAACTGTCTTTTTAGTAGTAAGTTATTTTACTTTTATGTATATTTTTAATTTATTTATTCTTTTTTGTTTATGATTTTATTGGTAGTTATCTTACTTTGTGCTTAGAACTTTTCATTGCTGGACTTCTATTAAATGGTTATGACTTTTACACCCTTAGGTCTGTAGCTCAGCTGCAGCGGTTTCTGTGCTTCATGACATGGGGCCAACTTATGATACTAAGAATGGGATTAGTCTATCGCTGGATGTTTTGAAATTGTTTCTCTTGGTGGTGAAGTTTTCAAAGTGCAAGGTCAATAAAGAAACCACTTGCACATGCTCTGGTCATTTCCAATTTATTACACAGAGAATGGAAGCATTCAGTATGTAGAGAAAAGAACCAATTGTACTTTCAGGTCACATACATTTTGTGCTTTCTGTTTGCACAAATATTTCCATGTGTGCACTATATTTAGGATGTAAAGTGAATGCCTAGAGGTACCATACCAGTGCAACTGCAAGTCATATTTCAAGGAACTGAAGAGTACAGTTTAAAGAATCTTTGCTTGATAATGAAACTATCATGTATAGAACAGTTGATTTAGAAAGGTGTATGTTTTATTATTTGTGCTTATGATGTTAAACAGGTGTGAAATGTGTAATTACCATATGACTGATTTTTATGAAGTTTTCGTCATTGCTGTCTTATATGAGACCACTGTATCAGTATGTATATTGATTTGTTTATTTGTTTTTGAGGTTATATTGGTTTATTTATTTGCTTTTGTGGTTTCAGTCCATGCATTATTTGGAATTCAGATAGGAGGACTGTGTGAATGTAGATTTAGGTTTTCTTGGTTGTTTTGGGTTTTCATAAGATACGATACAACAGGGACAATGAAAATGAGTAGTGATCGATGTCCTAGATATTTATCAATATCAGTGGACCACTTTCAATATTAATAGGGCTATGTTAACCCTATGTAGGGATCATGATTGGAATTAGATTAGGCACATCAAATTTTAACTGATACAGCTAATGCATTTAGCAGTAGATTGAAGGCAAATAGCTGAGTTGGATTTTTGTAATGTGAGTATTGTTACTTGGAAATCAAAATGAACTTAGTGTGTTTTAGGTGGAGTTTTCTTTGTTTTTTGTTTCTTCTTTTTTTAAGGATCATCCCACTCAGGAAGATTTCCTCTGTGCTCACTTTTTTCTTTCTTTTTTTTTGGTATGCCACCTTAATGGTTACAGAAGCTGGCACAGTTTTTACAATGCAGTAATGATGATGATGATAACCGTGATGCTGTAGAGTTCCTTCTAGGATTGAGACTACATGACAGGGCTATAGTCTAAACTTTCAATCATAATAAATCCTTCAGTTAACCAGGCTCGAGAGATTTCAGACATCTCCATTGTTGGTCAGAAGATTTGAGCAACAACCTCAATAAGGCATCAGTGAAGTGAATGAGACTCAACTGTGTGGTTCCAGTTTTCTCAGTGAGTCCATAGCACACTCAACGCTGGGTAGGATGTGGTTGGCGCCAAAAAAATTACTCAGTGATATTGAACGGACTGATGGGGATTTGAACTCATGACCTTCCTGTTGGCATTCTGTTGTGCTAACTACTACACGGCAATGACTCATTCTGTTTCAGTACTTTATATTTTGTTCGGGTACAATGTGAATGTGATACGTTTTTGTTTCATTTCAACCAAAGTGATGAATCGCAGAATGCACAAAATTGTTTCAATAAATTCGTAAAGACTGAAACCAGTGTCTTCTGCTACTTGGTATAGCAAAATAGAGTGGAAACAATAGTCCATTGCGAAAATTTCAAATAAAGAAGGTGAAGTACACAACTCTAGTGTAGTCTTATGCTACATATTAACAAAAGATTGTGCACTTTGACTGTATTAACCCTTGTTCTTATTATTGTTAAAAACCTTTTAATTTTCTTGCCCAGTCCACCAGCTTTCTGAGCAGAGGCGAATGAGTTAAAAGGGTTAATAATCCTTTTCTTATTTTCATTATTTTATCATTCATTGGTTAGCGGGTTCACATGCGGATTCTTTGGTGTGATCTATAAACTTGGCGGTATATATCAATTGACAGTTCACTTTTCTAGTGAGAATGGTGGCTTGGGAGTTTGGGTGTGACAATGGTGTATTTTATGACTTCATTGTGGGTGCGAATTGAATCTTTGGTTTTTACTCTGTTTGAAGTTTGTATGCGTTTTGACAGCGTGGAGTGGTTTTTGTGGTCGTTCTTGCCTGTACTTTAATGTGATAAATATCTGTATAAACAGAACTTGCAACTGAACGCCATTTATCAGTCTCACTTTGAGAGAAAAAAGAGATTGAGATTGATATATTGATACTGACATTGACAGTTGTTTTTTATCCTTGAGGGATTTTTCTTGTTACAAATATTATTCATCAGTAAATTAAATTTATTATTTGATCTGTTTACATATCGACAGTTGGATTTCCTAATGCAATTTTGTTCATTGAATAATTATTTTTATGTATTTTATCTACTTTTTAATTTAGTTATTGATATTTGTTTTCCGCAATACAGCTTTATTAAAGGAATTGAGAACATTCACGAGAGTTGGCTTCAGATTTTTCTTGATGAATTTTTGGTCATAGTTTCAGTTTTTTAAAGACAGGATTTCCACATTCTGAATTAATTCCATATATGTACCAAAACCCCAAATGCCAAGTATAGCAAAATCAAGTTTACATTCTCAAACATTTTTAAAGTAGAATCACAAATAGCTGTTGCTGTTAATATTCATGAACAACCAATGTAGACCCATAAGAGATGCTTTGTAAATATATCAATACGTGAGAAATATTCATGACTCTTGTGTGTTGACTGTCCTGTTCATAGTAAAATGTAACTTGTTGGTTAATAATGTTAGGCGTTATGTATTTAGCAAGAAATCCAGTTTGCCCACTGTAGAATGTTTGTGCAATACAAGTGCAGAACTTTAAGGATCTTCATAGCTAAGTGCACTTGGAAAAATTCATACTTTGCTTTAAGTTGGTGTTATTCTCTGTCTTTCTGATTTTGTGTCTCTGTCTCTCTTTGTCTGTCTGTGTATGTCTCTCTCTCTCTCTCTCTCTCTCTCTCTCTCTCTCTCTCTCTCTCTCTCTCTCTCTCTCTCTCTCTCTTCTCTCTCTCTCCCAAGTTTATTTCATCTTGATTGTTCTATCTTCTTTGCCATTCTTAATACACCTTTCCATATCTGTCTTTATATCTGTTTCACCTGTCTCTGTACACTGTCAAAACTAATTTTATATTAAGTTTGTCTTTTTGACTGCTCACAAGTTGGAGGAGATGGGGAAAAAAGTATCTGTTGATTGTGATGGTGCACAATTCACACCAGCTTGTTCATTCTTTTTGTAACGCTTATTGATTTGTTTCAAATGTCTTTTAATTGAAACTCTCTTTCTGCTATAAAACAGAGAAAGGATGCTTTATATAGATGTGCATGCACATTATGCAGGCATAAGTGCGAGTATGAGTTTGTGCAAGTGTCTTCTGTCGCAGACTGTTGTGTTGTTCTGGTTTTGAAAAAAAGATTATTAGGCATTGAGCTGACAAACTTGTATGATTTTGTACTTTTGTGTGTACATGTGTATACACACCCAAATTATGCAGGCTTTCGTTTGGTGATGAACAGGAGTTTCTACAAGCGTCTGCTTTCTGAGACTGCCGTCTTGTTCTGTTAGCATTACATTGCAGTGTCATTGACCACTGGGAGTGGGTGTGGAGATTTCTTTATCCATGAAAAAAAAAAAAAAATCTAATGAGAAAATGCAAAGCACATACCCTCCAAATGATAATGATAATAATAAATTAACAAAGTAAAATAAGTTTGTTAAAACAAACAAATTGAGAGACTTGAGGATGGTAGAGGTTTTCTTAAAATCTCCCCTACTTTGGTGCTGTTGTTGTGCAGCGTGTCTGACAAGATTTTGCCCGATTGTGAATTATTTTGCTATGCTTCTTTACTGATTTGGGATTAAGAATCTTTTTTTTTTTAATGCTTTTTTCCTGTCTCTCAAGTTGTAATCCCACCACCCCACCTCCACCATGTGTTTGGTTTGTTTGCCTTTTTTTTTTTTTCGTTGTTTTCTTAAAGAAGTTGGGGCACAAATGGTTGTCTGTAGATAGTACATATAAAGCCATCCTTGAGGAAAAGTAACTTCCATGAAAATGATTCTGTGCTATGTCATCCATCTAACACTGATTGTGTTTTATTGTTAAGTGTACAAAGGTTTATTATGTGTATTTCACAGTAGTGATCAGTTTGTCTTTTTTTAGTTTATTTTGTTTTGATAGTTCTTTGTTTCTCTTTGTTGTTTTTTTCTTTGTTTTTCATTAACTCACATGTGTATTTATTTGTGTTAAGTTTCTTAAAAAGAAGTGGCGTGTGCTGCTTTTGGGGGGAAAATTCTGATTAAAATGCAATTCAGGTGAGTTGCATGATGTTATTCTGTGATAAATTTTTGTGCTCTTGTGTGTGTGTTAAAGCTCATAATTGAATTAGTTTGCTCATCAGATGCACATACATTTCTGTTTCTCTCTTTGCATGTGTGAAAGCATGACATTGTATTTTTAAAAGTGATTTCTTAACATTTAATGGAAGAAACAGTCATGTACGAGAGATCTGTTTTCATCAGTTGCTGTGTTGATCTGTTTAATGGGCTGCTGTAGATCATTATGTGTGTGACTGCAACGGTTGTAGTCTTGATTAAAAAAAAAATCATTCATTCTCTTGCCCTGTCCATTAGCCATCTTTTAGCAACTGGTGGAATTGGTGAGAGAGTTAAATAGTTAAGTGTACAAGGAACACACAGGTTTCCAGTTGTCACACTCAGTTGAAGAATGGCGCTTCTTATCTTTGGTTTGTCATAGCAGATCAGATGTGTTGGATGCATTAAACTACTGCAAGTTCATCTTCATCTGCATGTTTATGTGTTGGTTATGTATTGTTATACTTAGTTTATGATAGTATATGTACTGAACACTACACATGAACACAATGTGCATGTGTGTATGCTCACACATGCACATGTTGTCATCATGGTTAACCATTGAATCAATGATGATATCAGTATCGCTGGAAATCAGATTGTAGCCCAGATATCAATGCACTCTGTTGTTCTCACACAAAAGGTATGGTGAGACAAATATTGCTTAGTAAAGAGCAGTCCACTTTTGCAGGTTGTGGAACAATTTTTTGTTTTCATTTCCATGTATTCATCTGTGTTTTGTTGTTCTTTTGGTTGGGAAAGAGAGAGATGTGGCAAGCTTTGTGTAGTATCAGTTGTTTTTTTTTGTTTTGTTTTGTTTTGTTTATTGTTTTGCTTATTTTTAATGTAATATTTATTTCTCGGCCTCTATGCAACTGCTTGTTTTCGAGTCTTGTGTTAAACTGAATCTAATGTCACCTGCACACAGAGCAGGAAGTATGCTCAAAAATCAAGTCTTTTTTTTCTGGTTAATTTTTATGTATTTATTTATTTTATCTCTTTATTTATTTATTTATTTGTACAGTAGGTTAACAAGTACTAACAACATCCTTGTGGATGTAGACATACCCATATCTATTAATACACAATTAATACAGAGCAGTGGTGAATTTACACAAGGTAGGGTCCCTATAGTTATGATTGCAGCCCTAATAGCATCCCAGTCTGTGATGGAGTTCTGTACCTCTGGGGTTCCAGTTGCTAGACCAAGAGAAGATTTTTGTCACTGTGCAGCGACACTTTAACTGTAATCTCTGTCATGCATGGTGTTTCTACACTCGCAGCTCAGAGGGTTGTTGCCCCCTTCCCCCACCACCTCCCACCCTCCCCAGTTTGCATATTGTCAGGGTTGTGTATAAAGGTGGATTTTTTTCCCCTTTAGAATGTTTGTCATCAGAGGTCTATTAAGACTGTTGCCATTTGATGTTAATGATAGATCTTTCAGAATTGAGTCTTGGTTCCTGTCCAGAAAGAAATTGTCATGGTGGGGTTTAGCCAGTACATAATGACTAAAACAAACTATTGAAAAAAATTAATTATGCAGTTTGCCGGTCACAATATGGATGGCTGGATCATTAATAGATTTAGTCACTGAAGTCATGCCCTGTGTGAGTTTCAGGTTTCTCAGCTGACTGAAGGCAGCGTTTCTACATTTGAAATAAATTCCATATGCAGCAATGTTGTAGATGTTGTACAGTGGAGAGAGATCCAATATGATCATGGCATGAGACACACAAAGTTGTACATAAACCCTGTATGCTGGTAAGGGCTTGAGGTTGTATGTAAATTATGTGGTTCATTATACTATTGTCTAAATTTCTTAGATCCTTCAGAAAGTAAAACCTATGACCACTGTGTTCTCAATGTAGCAATCTAATCAAAAGAGTCACTAGATTGCTGAGGTGTTGCTGTATACATCTATGACAAGGCAATTTGTGTAGGCGAAGCCATAAGGATGGAAAGATTTCTGTTTAAACTTGAAACGAAAGGAACAGTTTTGTTATTGATTGTAAAACACCGAGACATCTCCATTGACTTGGGCTGTGAGCCAAAGACAGCCAGTAATGAGTCAAAAGGGTTTCAGACCAGTTGGTAGGTAGGCAGTTACTGCCACAACCTGTTTTTGGTGGTTTGTTTTTCAGTTTTTGTTTGTTTGTTGTGTTGTGTTTTATTTTGTTTTGGTGTGCAGTTTGATTTGTATTCAGACATTCTTGCTACATTTAGTATTTAAATCGTAGGCATTTTTATGCAAAGCAAAGTTTTTTGTTCTATCCCTCCCTCCGCACTCTGGCCAAATTCAGAGTAGTGCCGAGGAAGATGGGAAGACAGTATTGTTTCTTTGTTTTGTATTTTGATGCTTTTCTGTTAGTGATAGGCATTTTGTTTGATTTGCTCTAACGTAAATATTTGTTGATTTAGTGTACAAGGTACTCATTATTACAATGTCTTGGATGGTTGGTCACTAGCCTTTGTTATTTCCCCCCCTTGACCTGCATGTAGTGGTTGTGATTTCTCTGTTAACCCCCTCCTCCCCCACGTTCTATTTTATTGTTATGGAAATGGGTGCCACAGCCAGGCGTTTAGGACATCAGACTTCCAGTCAGAAGGTCTATGTTCCAATCTTCCTAGGTCAGCAATATCTGCAGACCTGCTGGTGCCTGGATCTTCTTTGTGTGTATGTGCACACGCAGAAGAACAAGAGTGCATGCAAAAAATCCTGCCAGCCATGTCAGTGCTTCGTAGCTTGCACATTGCGGACACACCAAAACATCAAGTATGCATACCCACACAAGAGGGGAGTTGCGGACTGTGCAGGAACATAATGCCTGCATAGTGAAGTCCAAACATTGTGCATACTCGCATCTGAGAAAACGTTCCTCGGAACAGACAAAAATTGTTATGGATGAGAGCCGTCTTTCATGTGTTGTGTATGTCAAACCTGAGCTTATGTCTAATTGCAAGTGACTGAGTGTTGACATTTTAGTCTCCTCTGTATATATCATTTGAAAATTTTTAAGCACCGTACATGTGGTTTTAATCATTTGACTTGTAAACCATCAAAAGGAGGGTTGAATTTTGTTCCAGTTATATCATACCTTCATTTGATGATTATGTTTGATCGCTGCTCCATGGAGGAGGAAGCTTAATGATGGGCGTCATTCATGAATAGGCTTGTCATTTGCCTCACTAGCGATTGTTGGGAAGTATCATTCGAATATTTTTCTCAAGAGAGGGTTATTCAAATAAAATATTGTTAGAAACCAATTGCGTTTGCTTATTGAATATTGTTTGCTTTTTGTAAGCTTTGTAAGATTGACTGCAAGTCTGGGATGTGTATGTGACTGTGTGTGTGTGTGTGTGTGTGTGTGTGTGTGTGTGTGTGTGTGTGTGTGTGTGTGTGTGTGTGTGTGTGTGTGTGCCCAATAATCTTTGTGTATATATGTTAACCACCTTTGATGATGTGGAAGTTGAGAGTGCCTGTATTTTCAATCTCCCTTTTTTTCAGAAAAAAATATTCATACCACCAGGGAGGGTTTTTTGTCTGTCTGCTACCAAAGTGTATCAGTGAGATTTTCTCAGCTGTTTCTGGATGGATCTTCACCTAAGTTTTATCAACAGTGTGGACCTTCAAGGAGTCGCACCCCCTGTTGGGTTGCCGGGGGCTCTTTCAGTATAAATAGTATCCCCACTTTCTGAAAATTCTGTTCTAGAAATTTCCTCTTTTCTGTCACTCTCTTATTTCTGCCTTGTTGCCTTGCTTTCTGTCATTTCTACTTATTTTCTGCCTTACTAGTCCATTCACCTGTATTTTTTCGATAAAGTCTTAACATACTTGTTCTTCGGATTGATAATTGGGTACATGTATTAAGTGCATTTTTGGCTCTAAGGAGGTGAGATATGTGGAAGCAATTTTAGGTAATTTATGCCTGTTTTTATATATGTTTTGGTGTCCTTATGTATGCTTATATTTGTTTTGTTTTTCAGTTGTGTTTTTTAAATTTCCCCAGTGCGATAAATTGGACGGAATGGTCCTACGCCGGGGGCATGTCCTTAGATTATGTGCGCAAATGCATTGATATGTGTACTTGATTTTCTTTTCTTTTTTTTTTTTTTTCCTATTGAAGTTTTGTGTTTTGAAGCAGTTGTAGCCTTGATATGGCTCTGCGCAGTCGGCTGGGCTTTAAAACAACAATAAAAGAAAGACAGAGGAGTCGCAAATGCTCAGCTTTGAAGGACAAAGTGTTGGTCACATGAACATGAAAGTGCTTTTTGCTTCATACACTCTACCATATCCAGTTAGTTTAGAGTGGTATACGATTGCTCTATTTTAAAGTAGAGTGGTTGTGTGCCTCTCTGCAGTAATTGATGATGTGCCACTCTGCATTAGTTGGATATAGTAAATGTATTAGCTAAACGGGAAAATACTTGGAAAAAAATCCTTTTTTTTGAGGAATGTTTGAAAGTTACTTATCTAGGTTTTGATTTTGTTTTGTTTAACAAAAATTGAGTTTAATTCGTGTTACTTAGGACCCAGCTGACTGCTGAAGGTCATATCACGGCTATTGCCACATTACCAACCCAAGTCAAAGATAGAAATTATCACCATGTTCAGGTCATATTGGTCAGTGTTGAAGAACCAGGTAAATAACTTCAGATCCAATCTAGTATAAGGTCCAGCTTAAAATCATATCTTTACCACGTTAAATTCAGATCAAATGAAAATTTTTTATTATTTTAAGAAAATGAGCAAACAGAGAACAGGATCAGGACCTTCAGGAACTGTGTGAGCCTGCTTTTGTTTAAATGGCTTTGGCAAATAGCAACACAGATACCAAATGGGAAGAAGACCTGAAAGTGTCTTAAGCTTTGTCATTTTTATACAAATTTACTATTTCAGATAAAGAATCAGATGCAAACCATTTGACTAGGGTGCTTGACAGAAGGCAACAGCCCCTGGATTTAGTTTTGGCGTTAGTGGTTTTCTTCCCTTCTGTGAAAGTTCACCATCCATGTCTGCTTGAAGCCCCTCCACCCCCCAAGTGGTGTTGTTTAAAGCCCAGCCGACTGCGTAGTGCCATATCATGGCTATAATTGCTTCAAAAAATACAAAACTTCAACAGGAAATAAAAAGAAAAAAATTAAGTACACATGTTAGTGCATTCGCGCACGTATCTAAAAACACGCCCCTGGCGTTGACCTCTCTGTCAAATATATTGCACAGGGGATTACAAATTTAAGCATACCTAAGGACACCAAAATCTATATAAAAACGGGTGTAACATTCCTAAAATTGCTTCCACATATCTCACCTCCCTAGAGCCAAAAAACGCACTTTACACATGTACCCAATTATCAATCCTAAGAAAAAGTACATAAGACTTTACCGAACACATGATACAGATGAATGGACCAGCAAGGCAGAAAATGGTAGAAGAAATGACAGAAATCAAAGGAGCAAGGCAGAAAGAAATAAGTGTGACAGAGAAAAGGAAATTTCTAGCACAGAATTTCTATTTTTACTGAAAGAGCCCCCGGCATCCCCACGGAGAGGCGGTGTCTTGGGTAAGGTCTTGTATGAACAGAACTTCTAGAGCACTCTTACATTCTCCTATCCTACCCACCAGCTGTAGGAAGCTGATGGATTGGGTGGTCATCGTCATTCTCAGGTACCTTGCCGCATGGCGTTGGCGATCATGGACTTCAATCTGTCTCTATCTCTTGTTGCCGCAAGCATCTCCTCCACCCTCCTCGTCTTCAGCCACTCCGCAAGTCCGTCTAGCATTTTCTCCCTGGATCTACCTGGTGCTCTCTTTCCCTCCAGCTTTCCCGTTGTGACCAGGTGCTCCAAATCCCCCTTCCTCATAAAATGGCCTATGAATGTTGCCTGTCTTTTCCTAATCTTCCTTATGAGTGATCTACTTGTGTCTGCCTCCATCAAGACTGTCTCGTTTGTTTTCTTTGCTGTCCATGGAACTCTCAACATTCTTCTTAGAAACCACATCTCGGCTGCCTCAATCTTGCTTTGGCTTTGCTTGCTGACTGTCCCCGCCTCACATCCGTACAACAGTATTGGTTCTGTATAACATTCAAGGACTCTCTTCCTGATGTTAATTGATAGGCATTTGTTGGTAAGAATGCTTGTCATCTTCTTGAATGCTGTTTTGGCTTGGCCGATTCTGCCAGCTATTTCCTATGTGCATCTGCCGTCTGATGAAATGACCGTTCCCAGGTATTTGAACTTATTAACCTGTGTCAAGGTTGTGCCATTTGCTGTTATTTTGCATGAGGGGATTTCATGTTTTTTACTGATCACCATGACTTCAGTCTTCCTGCTGTTTAGTTCCAACCCCTTACCTTTGCTTTCTATTTCTAGTGGTTTGGGTGAAGGAAAGAAAGGGGTTAAGTTTTAGTTTTGATTTTTTATCATTGCTGATGATGCAGGAAGCTGATGGGATAGAATGAGGGAGTGAAAGGGTTAAGTTTTTGTTTAGTTATGGCTAATAATGCTGGAAGCAATTTGATAGGGTGAAAAGATGAGGGGGTTATTTATTTAACACTTTGACACCTGCACTCTATCCTCCATCTGCAAAAAAATCGAACCCTTTGACTCCCTTACCCTGTCCACCAGCTTCCTGCAGGAAGCAGGTGGATAGGGTGAGGGAGTCAAAGGGCTCAGTTTTCGCTTTGCTAGCATGGTTGACAGTGCAGGATGCTGGTGGACAGGGTATGGGAGTCAAAAGGGTTAAAGAAAAACAAAGCAATTTGAAAAATATTCTTAGTAAAATACTCTGGTTAGGAAAATCAATAAACAAAAATGTCTGGATGATGAGAAGCGGAAATAGAAGACGTGTGTATGTGTGTGTGTGCGTGTGTGTGTGTGTGTGTGTGATGTTTGCAGTGACTCTTCACTATATTTTAACCAATTTCTGGAGAAAGGGCTATGTTTGTTCATTTGTGACTGTATTGGTAATTTCTCTCTCTCTCTCTCTCTCTCTCTCTCTCTCTCTCTCTCTCTCTCTCTCTCTCTCTCTCTCTCTCTCTCTCTCTCTCTCTCTCTCTCTCTCTTTCTGTGTCTCTTTCTGTCTCTGTGTCTCAGAGAACACCCAAAATTATATATATAATTAACCATCGACAAACATACAATAAGTACAAGCATGCACAATACATGAATTTATTCAGATGTCTGGTTACAAACAAAAGCATGTAATTGATAATCAGCATTTTCAGAACATACCGTACTATTGTACGGCAAGAAGCTCACAAGTTTCTACATGTTGACTTTGCATTCTCTTGTGTAGTATCACGGTCACTTTTATACTTCATGTGCATGGTCACTGGGCTACGTTAAAATACAAAGGAAAGCAATTAAAGATTCAAGCAATTATGAAATAACATGATTCTGCTAAACAGATCTGAACAAGAAAAACGAAAACATGAACCAAAAAAATGGCTAAAATTGTGCACATGTGAAGAAAATAGTGTACAAAGATAAATATACACACACAAAAATAGATGCCATTATATATACATGTCAGTGATGAATTAACAGAGTTCAATGAGTGCATCTATATGTTACAGCATTAGCCCTTTGACTTCCACAACCAGTACACCGATTGCAAAAACTTAACTCTTTGATTCACACCCTATCCATCAGCTTTCATGCAGGAAGTTGGTGGATAGGGTGAGAGAATCAAAGGGTTAAATTTTGGCTTTGTTAGCGTGGTTGACAAGGTGGGATGCTGGTGGACATGGTGCAGGAGTCAAAGGGTTAAGACTTGAAGAGTCTGGAGTTTGTTCAAGTGGGATCCATCGCACTCGGACAACTCCATATGTGCTCCACCCAAATCTGCCAGCAATTATCTGGCTCACTTGTTGAACCTACACAATATTCTATGTGCTGGTGAGGACCTGAAATGGGGAAAGTGAAGAGTTGGGGTGGGGGATGAGAGACTATGAAAGACAGTGGACACTACCAGAATGACAGAACAGCAAACAGGCCAGATTTTAAGTTGCAGGCTGGGATTGAACTCAAGACATAAAATGATGAGTTTATGACTTACCAAAACAGCCGGTCAAATAGGTATCATATGAATTGCCCAAGAAATGTGATTCTATGCGTCAGTGTGTGAATGAACAGCGAGTTCAGTGAATGCTATCGTTTTTTAAAGGATTAAAACTGAATGATTTACATCATTTACTATCATGCTGCAATTTTTTTTTTATTATATATCATATCAATATATATTTTTGTCTAAATGTTTAAATTTCATTTTTGTACTGGTATTTCATATTTGTTAGTAACTGTTCTAATTTAGATTTATATATGAAAATGCGAACAGAGCATTTTAATATAGGCCTGAAAGATGTATACTTTTCTTTTGTAATTAGAATCTAGCAGATATTTATATGTTACACTGCAGTTGTAAGTCAGAGGGTTGTTTGCAGATTGGTGTTTAACAGTGAATAGATTTTAAATTTGATTAAAAATCTTGGCTGCAAACTTTCTACCATTTCCATTCTAAGGCAAGCAGTTTCTAATAATCCTCAGTTTTCTATTAATCTGCTGACTCTGACAGCTGTACTGACTATTTCAAATTACTAGACTTGAGCAATTCGATGTATATTTGCATTTAGAGTATCTTTCCTAATTCAGTACCTTCACTACATTAGTACTTAGTAACTGTTTCCGCGTGTCAGTGAATTAAAACGAATAAGTTTGTTACATATCACATACATTTTATTCATAAACCAACTAGTTAGTCAATTCAGTGTGAAATCTTAAATGTGCCAGAAAATGATATTATTCAATCTCCCGCTAATCCAGCTTCTTCCACTTCATTTTCCACCCTTAAATTTGTTATGTCTGCTCCAAATGCAGAATAAGAGAATGAGGGAAATACTATCAAATGTAAAATTCTAGAAGAACAATAAACCAAGAAAGCAAAAACCAGCATTTCAGTCTGTCAAAACACTGGATGCATTGTACTTGTCACGTAACGCTTATCAGCTGTGTGTATATAAAAACGGCCATAACTAATCTAAAACTTAAAACATACAGAGGTAACTGAAAGCAGAAATAAAGGTTTACTCCTGTTTTGGAACCATAGGAGCTGTCTAGTTTGCTTGTAGGTAATAAGGGGTTCCTCTTTCCTGTCATGCTCTCTTTCCCTCACAAAACCCTTAATTCTTCCTTCCAAATCATTCACCTTTGTTTTTTCAACATTAATTCTCTCCTTAGGTCCTCATAGAGGGAGTATGACTGACTTTAAGGAATGACGACAAATGATCATACATGCAAAAGTCCATCCTTCTGTCAGGTAGATAGTTTGTATGAATTTATACGCTTAGATAGGGAGTGCTGGTGTAAGAGGTATTCAAAACACCTAATGGAATGCCGATATGAATGTTAATAGGCTCTCCAAGACCGTCCTCCAGGAACAACACAAAAGAGGACCATTCTCAAGGAACATAGCATAGGAACAGAAGACAATGCAGAGGAATCTGAATATAATGATGCTACACGCTGTGTGGTCGCCTCTCTACACGTAACGTATCAAACATCCCGAGCTGTGCAATCCTCAAATTGAAAGGTTTGACGATGTGCCAGAAGCAATACTAAGTCAGAGTGAGAACACATTATTTTCACTTTTATACTTTCGTTTCCATTGCACCGTCTGTTTGGATCTCACTGTCAACCCATCTGTGCAAACCACTTTCCTTTCCTTAACCCTTTGACTCCTGCATGCAGGAAGCTGGTGGATAGGGTGAGGGAGTCAAAAGGGTTAAGTTTTTGTAATTGGTGAACAGGGTGTGGGAGTCAAAAGGTTAACACAACAGTGACTGTTAAAGACTTTCCTATTCACCCAGGCCTTCCAATCTTGATGTCATAATTATTCCTCCATCAATACGTGCTGTCATTTCTAACTGCTGCTCGTGTGGCTTTGTGTAAACATTCATGTATGTGTATACTTATGACAATAGTTATGGGTATGATATAGTTATCATTAAGCTCTTGAGTACATATTCATTTGTGTGAGTGTGTGTATTCTGATGAACGTGTGTGTTTGTGTGTGTGTGTGTGTGCGTGTTGTTTGAGATAGATAGATCAATATAGATAGATAGATAGAGAGAGAGAGAGAGAGCTATCGGTCTATATCTATATATTACACTTTGTGTTCGTCAGTATATAACGTGCAGTGAGTCAAACTAGTTTGGGAAATAGCACTCTAAACAAAAATGATTTTCTTATCATAAATACACAACATGATACATAAAAATAGCACCAGACAAGTCCACGGCAAGTCACATTAATTCTATCAAAGAAACCGTGACAACGATCATCGAATGAAGACACCGAAAACACCACAAACGTAAATACGTAAATGACATAACATGACACAACAAAACATGTAAGAGAGAGGACGAGAGAGACAGAGAGAGAGAGACAGAGAGAGCAAGAGAAGAGAAGAGAGGAGAGAAGAGAGAGAGAAGAAGAACGAAAGAGACAAAAAGAACAGAGAAGAACAGAGAGAGATAGACAAGAGAGAGAGACAAGAAGAGAACAAGAGAAGTGCAAGAGAGAGAGACAGAGAGAGAGGACAAGAGAGAGAGAGACCAGGGGAAGGACAGAACGATGACGAGAGAAAGACAGTGAGAAACAGAGAGAGAAGACAGAAGAGAGAGAAGAGAGAGAGAGACAGAAGAAGGACAACAAGAGACAGAAGAGAGAACAGAGAGAGAGAGACAGAGAGAGACAGAGAGAGAGAGACAGAGAGGAAATTGAAAAAGTAAAAGCAGGAATAATGTTTAAAAAAAAAAGAGAGAGAGAGACGACAGACAGACAGAGAGAAGACAGACAAACAAGAGAAGAGAAGAAGAAGAGGAGGAAATTGAAAAAGTAAGAAAAAAAAGACAGAAATAAAGGTTGGTTTTAAAAAGTTTAAAAATAGAATGTAAGTGTGTGTGTAGGGAAGGGGGAGAGATATCAGCCGAAGAGTTTCCACAAGGTGGGCATGCTGTATATTTGATTTCCCCGCCTTCCCCATGGCCAAAGGTCATGTCATGTTGCTGTTGCAATTCACTTCACAAAATCACAGAGGTGAAGTTAAGTAATGAGTGTGCTTAAAAAAACAAGGATAGAAAAATAGCCATTTTTTACATATATACAAAATGTTGTCATAACCAAAAGCATTATCAGTACGCAACAAAAATATGGCTTTCTTCTTGCCTATCCTCACAAGATGACGTTTCCACAAGTCTGGTTTATACACATGTACACTCACATCAACAGTTTCTCCATATCACTTATGCGCAGGCTTAATTAATTAACAATGTGTGCTGGAGACGGGTATCCCAGCAGTGCAAGTCCATAGTCCTGATGGAAAGCCAGCCATGCACGCGTACTTCCATCCTCATACTCTCTCATTTGTTCACTCATAAATGCAACACATAATAACGTCAGTCCCTAAAAATACACGAAAGAAACTAACCATATTCACATCTGCTTAAACGTTTTGTTCCCTTCTCTTCTATGCGGCAGGAATAATTTGCATAAAACGAAACAAGATCGTCAAGCCATTCCACCAATCTCCGTTTTAATGATAAAAAAATTATGACAGAAAATCCAGATTTTAAGCCTCTCAAGATTACTGTGACCTTGGAGGAAGCTTCATTGAAATCAAAGTCGATACATCAAGGACATTGTTGGACTATCACAACCGTGAAAAAGGATTTTAAATACTCTCATAAGTTACTCAGAAAATGCTTTTCATCTATCTTTCTCAAAGAGTGCTGATTTGGGGGCACTTTTATGGGAGGGTGGTCCATGTGACCTTCAGTTTGACTTCTAAGCTTATGTATTCGTGAATCCTCAAAGGAGCCTATACTTGTTACTTCAAAATTGGTCAAGATCCACCCAGACAATGCAGAAAAACTGGCTAATCCATTTATGTCACAGACAGACACCTCTCTCCGGTCGATATGAAACAATCTCCTTAAAAACAATCTCCCTAAAAATAGCTAGTCTATATGTTCGGTCTTTTCTTGGTTTTAAAATGTATATGTTTATCTTGAGTATATTAACGTACCATACTACTGTACAGTCTTATTCATTCTGTGAATAAATTGCGCCTGTAAATTGTGCCCAGACAGAGAGAATCTTCGCAGTTTAGCCAACAGGATTTACAGTTTTTATGCTGATCTGTTTGTATAATAAAAGCACATTTACTTACATCCATATTCTGCCGTTCAACTAGGAGGTTTAACAACTTTTATGGATCTCTGTTCCTTTTTCGTTTTAGTTTAGTAACAAACATCAAGAGCTTAATTAACAGACTGCAACTAACTGTGTAATGGATATGAAAATGAAAAAAAAACAACGTATGATTGAAAATCCGTGATTATTGAAAAGACATAACTGTAGAGGCAACACATACAAAAAAATCGTGGTGGGGATGGTATGGCTGTTGGTGTGTTGTGTGTGTGTGTGGTGGTGTGTTGGTGTGTGTGTGTGTGTGTGTGTGTGTGTGTGTGTGTGCGCGCGCGCGCGTTTGTGTATGTATGTATGTGTGTATATACGTGTGTGTACGAGTGCGTATACGCTCATTGGAATACACGATTATTACAAAAAGAAAACATTTGGGCAATAAATGCAAGGAAATAAAGAAAATCTCAAACGCACACGCACACACACACACATACATTATCAAAAAAGGTGGCCGTATTATGTTACAGTGTGTACACATGTACAAGGATATCACACATATACTTCAAATGGAAGTGTGGAACAGAAGGCAGCTACCCGCACATAGCATTCTCCAAACGAATACCTCAGCATCTCGTTACTGCCTCACACAGGACGGTTTATCATAAACAAAAAACACACACACATTAAAGACATACATCACAGAAACATTGTTGACAAAGCAAAATATCTCTGCAAAGACCACGAAGGATACAGAACGTGAAAGACAAAACCCAAAAGCATGACGAATGCATATGTTATTAGGAACACTGGGGTGAAAAATTAACTTAAGGAAATCCATAGGAAATTATACATGTATTTTGAAACATATTTTTCTGAAGGGTCGGGGGGGGGGGGGGGGGGGGCTGAGAGGAGAGGGATCAAGGAAAATAATTAGAAATCATACATGTATTCTGAAACATTCATCAAAAAAAAAAAAATTACCAGGGACTACTCATGAATTTTGAAACATTCGGGGTGGGTGTGGGGGTATCAAGGAAAATAATCAAAGATGATACATGCGTTTTGAAACATTGGTGTGGGGGCGGTGGGGGGGGGGGAGGGAGGAGGGGCAGAGGCGCTGAAGGAAAATCATCAGGAATCATACATACATTTTGAAACATTGGGTTGGGCGTTGGGACTTCATGGAAAACCATCAAGGGATTATTCATGTAATTTGAAACATGGAAACGGGTGAGGGTGGGGGCATCAAGGAAAATCATCAGGAATCATAAAAAAAATAATTTATATGTACATATATATATATATATATATATAATATATATATATATATATATATACTAATACATATGCATATATATATATACATATACAAATATATACATATATAATATGTATATATATATAAAATATATATATATATATATATATATATATTTGAAGTGTTGTTAGGGGAGGGGAGGGGATAAAGGAAAATCATCAGGGATTATACATGCATTTTGAAAGATTGCCTGGGAGGGGTTTGGAGTTGGGTCAGGGTTACTTGTAATTGTATGAAGAGCTTGGTGGATACACAAATCGTGAAAGACAAAGTCAATCAGCATGTTTGTAATTGTGTAGGCCTTTTCACTGGCATACATGTGTGACAAATCACACTCTGACACACATACGTAACGAATGAACTATATGCATGTGAAAACAAGCAATCAAATGTACAGGCTTTCGTCACTCATGAAATATACGGAAAGCAACGTTTATCATACTCGTTACTTCAAGCTTCAAACTGTCCGTCAGTTCTTACAACTTACAACAAACATACTACAATATTGAAGCACTAAAGGTACCTTGTTATTTTGACCAAAAAAAATATCTGTCAGGCTTTCACAGCTGATAAAAACAAGTAATAGATCACACGTAAAACATTAATTATACTCATTATTTTCAAAGAAATGGATACTTTGAAGGCTTTCATAATTCTTCAAAACAAATTCTATGCAACATTGAAGCATACGTTGTACTCGTACAGATTTGCGGGCTTTCACATAATTATCACAAAACAGTGAATGGCATAGAATTTTAGGATTATTTATAATCCTTGCTACAAAAAAAAAAGTTGCGTGGTTTCAGAATTCATACATTGTATACCACACATCATTAAGCAATAATCATATTCGTTATACAAAAAAAAAAACTAGCTTTGATTAACACTTTCATACTTTCTGAAACAATCATCATCTAATAATGGCATGAGCAGGTAGATATGGTATTCAGCAGTACAGATGTGGTAAACACAGGCTGTGATAGGATGGGTTCCCTTGGTATCACGTTAGACAGCACCAGTAAGGGGTATCTTCAGGCAGACCAGTGGTAGTTTAACTAGCTGGCTTTTAATATACAAGCATCTTTACATCTGGGGTACTATCAAGAGGTCAGCCGGAAACAGACAGGAATGGCGGATCCTCGTTGCTGACCTCCATGCCAATGGTATAATGAGGCATTAATATGGCATTAAGATAGCATACTGAGGCATAAGATAGCATACTGAAGCATTGAGATAGCATAATGAGGCATAAAGATAGCATACTGAGGCATTAAGATAGCATAATGAGGCATAAAGATGGCACAGTGGGGCTTAAGATGGCATAATGAGGCATTAAAATGGCATAGTGGGGCATTAAGATAGCAGAATGAGGCCTTGAGATGGCATAATGGGGCATTAAGATAGCATGAGGAATTCAGATGGCATAATGAGCAGTAAGTAAACAAGCTAGACGATCAATCGTCTCCATTGACTACATGATAATGTCTGGTTAAAAATAGGAAGGTAAGTTGTTTACGCTTTGCTATCCAAAAGGCAGTTTCAGAAAACTACTTTAATTAATTTGTTGTCTGATAAATTCAGGCTAAGATAACAACATCGTTAATGGACAACGGTCTTGATAGATGACACTCTAAGTTGGAATATACTATTTCTAAGCGTTGGAAGTCTGAATTTTTACACATTTGGCTACCGCACCCGTCTGTTATAAGAATACTGAATGAAACATCTGTGAAATCTAATGTGGGCTAGTTGGGTCTTTTGATAAAGCTGCGTACTCAGGATCTTATACCTTGAGTTCAGTCCCAGCCCATGACATTAAAACAAATGGCCTGTTTGTTGCCCATCTTAGAGTTTCCATCATTCTGATGGTGTCAGTTTAATGTTTCAAAGATCTCTCCCCCCCCCCCCCCCCCCCCCCCCTTTTTAAATTTTTTTTTTTTAATTTTGTATACGCTCCTCATTTCAAGACCTTGCCAGAACGAATGGTTTTGAGGTGGCTCAGGGAATCTGCCAGATAACTGCTGGCAGATTTGGGTGAAGCGCATATGGAATTGTCTTAGTGCGATGAATCCTTCTTGAACAAACTCCAAACTCTAGATGTGTGTCGTATTGCACACAGACACAACTTCACAAATCTCCTTCAGGCTGATGTGATTCGGTATCTTCTTGTAAAATGGGACATAAAATTAATATTAGATAATTTTTACTAAGAGCATTGTGAACCTAACACGCGTACAGATGTGTTTGCTAACTGTGCTATTTTCTTTGTAGAACTCAATGAGTAATACATTCAGGTCTGCCCCTAACCAAAACACATTAAATGAGCTTATAGACAAAAATGAAACACACACACACACACACACACAACACACACACACGCACGCACGCACGCACCACGCACCACACACACACACACACACACACACACACACACATACACACACACACACACACAAATCAACCAAACAAATATAAAACCGCAGATTCGTTTGCTGAACTAGAGTGGTGAAACCGGTTCCTGTCCAATCATTTGACTATATCATTGTGCATTGTGCAAACCTTGTTACAAGAAAGTGATGGGGCATAAAAACGACAGAAAGGCCTACTTCTGCCACTAATACTACTACTATTACTGCAGTGATCAATTTTTCAATGGCCATGCAGTTTTAGCCTATTATCGACAATCTTAGTGGCCTTTTTCGTAAGTAAATTCTCCTCAGTTTCTCAAACAAGTTACTTTGACCTGAATAAAAGAATTCCATGAGTTTGTTTCATCTATATATGTCAAAAGCCTAACCTTTTTTTAATTCATAAAATCAAAATTTAACGTCCTATGTTGCACCCGCTGATATTGTTCGTAAACGAAGTGCTCCGGCCTCAGAAAATACGAGAAAAGTTTGTAAAATCCTGTCATCCTTTAATAAAAAGACAAAAACTGCCATGGGTTGCAAGTTAAACAACTCTGCTATCCCACCCTCTCTTGGGAATTGAGAATTACTTCCCTTAGTTACTCGTACAAAGGTGGGACAGTGTGTGATGACGGACTTTTTCACTGCAGCGTAAGCTTAAGCATCCCTTAAGTTACCATTTCATTTTTGTCAGACGTGGTGAATTCGTCAAACATTCTTACAGTCCTTTTCATTATTAACATAGCGTGACACGAATAAAAAATTATTTATGGATGAAATGACATCGTTGACACATTGGTTGACGTCAGGGAAAGGCCATTCCACTGTCTGGATAGAACGGAGCTGGAGAAAGGGATAAGTTAATAAAAGTTAATTAATAAGAGATAAATCCACATAATGACAAATATATAGGGTTCATGATACTTTTAGGACATAAAAGCGAGATAAAAACACTGGATTTGCCTGTACACGCATAAGTCTCTGAACTGCTCTAGAAGTGGATCAGGCATAACATAAGGCATGATAAGCAAGTCATATATTTCTATAACGTTTGATATACGTTACAATTTGGACAGAATTTTCAGCTGTTTCACAGAAATGAAAGAACGGGTATTCCAAGAACAAGTATATACAAGTGTTCCAAAACATTAATACCGCAATGAACATTGAAAACAAACCAGAAAATATTAATATACACACAGCCAAAACTTCAGGTCCAAAAAAAATTGCAAAAGAGATCTAGAGAATGAAAGAGACAACTGTCCAGGAAACAAGTCAAACATTCCATTCCCTCACCCTATCCACCAGCTTCCAGCAAAACCATCCGACTCCCTCACCCTATGCACAGCTTCCTGCATAAGTCTTCCACTCCTCAACCTAACCACCAGCTTCCTGCAAAACCTTTTCTCCCCTCCATTTAAGCATTAGTTTCCAGCAAAATCCTTTCATTCTTCCATCTAACCACCAGCTTCCAGCAAAATCCTTTCATTTCTCAACCTAACACCAGCTTCACACAAAACCCTTCCATTCATCAATCTATCCACCGCTTTCTCCAGAAATTCTTTCAATCCATCATCCCATCCATCAGTTTTCTGGAAAAAAAAACTGTTCTCTCCCTCACCCTATCCAACGGCTTCCTGCAAAACCTTTCTACTCCCTCCACGGATTTAGAGTCAACAGATCGAAATGGCAGCAAGACGTGTTGGTAAGGAGCCAATCCGGAGCCGAAATGATCAAGACAGAGCCAAACTGGTCACGGTGAAACTGTCGGGAGCCAACCTTATCAGGTACCAAATTTGAACCAAAAAAAAAAACACGAAAGAAGAATAAGAACATGTATTTAATACAACAAGACAAGACAGGCGCAAATTTTCAGCCAACTGGTCTTTGTCAAATGTAAGATTACAAACAAACACCAGATACAAAAATTAGGAGAAAGAGACTGAAACTTCCCTGCTGCTGGGTCCAGTGTGAGAAAAGGATCTTTCTTTTCTCACATTGGACCCAGCAGCAGGGAAGTTTCTGTCTTTTTGTTTGTTTGTTTGTTTGTAATCTTACGCTTGACAAAGGCCAGTTGGCTGAAACTTTGCGCCTGTCTTGTCTTGTTGTATTAAATACGCGTTCGTATTCTTCTTTCGTGTTTTTTTCTGGTTCCTGTTTGCTTGAACACGGGCAGTCACATTTGTTTTGGATTAGGTACCAAACTTGTCAAATGCCAAACTTACCAAGAGTTGACAAGGCAGAGTACTGCAAGAGACCTGAACAGATCAGAATCCAAACTGATAGTGCAGTGAAAACCGTTTAACTTCAAGTGCTTCAAGACATTCGGATTATTTGAAATTATCCTAGTTTTGAGTTATCAAATAACTTTTGAAACACAAGATCAGGCTCTTACGTGCTCTGGTATATCCCATCTTCCTGTACACATGCGAGACAGCAGATTTGGAAAGACGAATCTAAACCATGGAAATGAAGTGTTATCACAAGATACCAAACATCAGATACACTGATCATAACTATCTTTAATGAATAAGTGCGCCAAACCATCAAGCAGCAATTGGACCACATATGAGGTCTGATGACTTCAGTTAAGAAAAGAAACCTACGTTGGTACGGCCATATAACAAGATCCAATGGCCTTGCTAAATGAATCCTCCAGGGAAATGTTGAGGAAGAGAGACGGAGGGGAAGACAGGAAAAAAAATACGACGAACTGACAAAACTGCTGAATAGACAAGAGCAAAGAAACCATGAGCGGAGACCCAGGCTTTGGAAGACAACCGACAGAGCTGGAAGAATATGGTGAACAGTTCTTCAATCCGGCGCCACAGTGATTCTTTACGGAGTTAAGATAGAAGAAAAATAAGAAGAAAAGCAACGAAGCAACAAAACAAAACAAAAAGAAGAGAAAAAGAGACAGACAGACAGACAGACAGAAGAGAAGAAGAAGAAGAAGAAGAAAAGAAGGAGGAAGAGAAAAGGAAGAAGAAGATAACACTTTACAGTTGTGTGCATCTGACGTCAGAAATCGAAGTTACCGGTCTCTGAAGTTAAAAGCAATTATCACTGTATGATCTCAACACTCTTGTCAGACTGTTATCAACGTGAAGCAGCAGCAGCAGCAGCAGCAACAACACTATCCAGCCTGGCCTTATCGATAGTCAGTCAGCAAGTTCACTCAGCTCGTCGAATCCTGAGCGTGATCTGGGTATCCTTGATGTCCTTGAGGTGCTTCCAGGCGTCGTAGTGCCTCAGGGTCGTAAAGTCCACCCATTGAACGACAGGATTTCGTCCTTCACCTTCAACACGCCTCCCTTCTCTGCTGGGCCCCCTGTCAGACAACGTAATTTATTGTTGAGACTGTATTAAAAAATGGATTCATCGCACATGGACGATTCCATATGCGCTCTGCCCAATCTGTTTTCTGGCAGACGTTTAGAGCCTGCATACACACACGCGCGCACACACACACACACACATACACACACGCGCGCGCGCGCACACACACCACACACACACACATTCAGACACAGACTTGCATACACATACGTCTAAAAGCACAAGTGTGAAAAGGCGTTAAAAGAAGTAACGAACGAACACACACACACACACACACACACACACACACACACACACACACACACACACACACACAACACACACACACACACACACACACACACACACACACACACACACACACACACACACACACACACACACACACACACACACCAAACAAACAAACAAACAAGCACACAAACAAACAAAAAAACAAAACAAAAAAAGCCCAAGGCCCTGATTTGTAAGCATGGGGCTCTAATGACAGATGGATCCAGAAAAAGTTAAAAACCAAATACAATTTTTTATATGTTATTGCTGTCTAAAACTAACCACTTTCATTTCAAAGGCTTGAAGACATCCTGCGAGATAACAAAACGAACATCTCACCTTTAAAGATCCGTTTGATGAGGATGGGCATGTCTCCATGGGTAGAGGCCTTGCCCCCTCCAGACAGAAACCAACGCCTGTGGACCCCACGTTCATGGTGATCTCGTACACACCCGGCTCTATCTGCACCGATGTCATGGAGGGGTTGCCAGGGGTCCTGGAGGTGACCGGAGATGGAACTGACACAGTTCTGGGTCTGTCCTCCATAGCTTCGTCTGAAAAAAAAGATGATACTCATCATCATCATCATCATCATCATATCATCATCATCATCATCATCATCATCATCATCAAGTGCCCTGCTGCATGGCGTTGGCGATCAAGGCCCTCCATATGTATCTGTCCCTTTGCTGCAAGCACATCTTCCACCCTCTCTATCCTCAGCCACCCTGCGAGTCCGTCCAAATTTTTTTCCCTGGGTCTACCTGGTGCTCTCTTTCCCTCCAGCTTTCCTGTTGTGACCAAGTGTTCTAATTTCCCTTTCCTCATGAAATGGTCTATAAATGTTGCCTGTCTTTTTCTAATCTTCCTAATGAATGATCCCTTGTGTCTGCATCCATCAGGACTGTCTCGTTTGTTTTCTTTGCTGTCCATGGAACTCTCAACATTCTTAGAAACCACATCTCGGCTGCCTCAATCTTGTTCTGGCTTTGCTTGTTGACTGTCCACACCTCATGGCCAGAAAAAAAACAAGAAAAATAAAGATGATATTAGGTTAACATATTTGCTAAATGCAAGTGAATGTTTCCATCAAAGCAGACTCTGGATTGTATTTGATGTATTGGCAGACTCATGCCGATAACAGAGTTCTCGAGTTCAATCCCAGTCCAACATTAAAACTGGTCTGGTGATACTGTGCTCTCTATCCCTCCTTCCCTTCACCTCCTCTCTCTTTTTCTCTCCCCCTTCTCTCTCCCCACCCCTCTTTCTCTTCCCATCCTTTTGACCACTCTTCCTGTTCCAAATCTCTATCAATCATCTTTAACCACATTTTCTTAGCACTATCTGTACAAAAGCACACGTGTGTTTTGCTAGACCTATACACAAGCCTGTTTCTGTGCGTGATTATATGTGAGAAATTTATAGAGGCTGCCAATTCGTCATAATTACCATTTGACCCCCTCCCCAAACCCGACTGACCCCTTTGTTTTTGTTGTTTGTGGATGTTATTGATGTTGTTGTCTGCTTGTTTTTTATTTTTTTATTTCTCTCTTTTGTTTGTTTTTGTATGTTTACAGAATACATCAACCGTTAGAAAGGTCCAGCAGAACCTAATGCTACTATCCTTAAATAAGAAAGTGGGTTGAAGTTCAGACCGGTCTGGCTTTCGCTCCCGTATCATCATCGTCATCATTACTTCATTACTAGTATCATTATCACCACCACAAGCTCCACCATCACACATACCTGCCGCTATTACCACTGCGACAGAAGAAGGAAGCTTGACTCCACGTGCAATGAGCAGGACGCCCTTGGGTCCGGTGTTGTTCAGATGTGAATGTACCATGGCAGGGCGGCGGTGCCTCTGAGCGTGGCCGTCAACGGACAACAGAAGGTCGGCCTCTTGAATACTGCTGTCTTTGGTGTGCACTCTGGTCACCTGGAGAGTAGTCACTGGCTTTTACACATGGTGATCGCATACATTTGAAATGGAGTTTACTGGTTCCTACACACGGGAGGAGTTACAAGCCTTCCCACACGATGATAGAATACATTTGGGAGGAGTTACTGGCCTTTACACTTATGATGATAGAATACATTTGGGGAGGAGTTACTGGCCTTTATACATATGATGACAGAATACATTTGGGGAGGAGTTACTGGCCTTTACCATATGGTGATAGAATACATTTGGGGAGGAATTACTATCCTTCACAAATGATAGAATACGTGGAGAGGACTAACTGACCTTTACACATGATCATAAAATACATTTGGGGAGGAGTTATTGGCCTTTACATATGATGCTACAATACATTTGGGGAGGAGTAACTCGCCTTTACACATAGTAACTCGCCTTTACACATGGCAGAATTCAGTTGGGAAGGGGTTATATGTGGCAGAATACATTTGGGGAGGAGTTACTGGCCTTAACACATGATGATAAAATACTTTTGGAGAGGAATTACTGGCATTTACACATGATGATAAAATGCATTTGGAGAGGAGTTACTGGCCTTTACACATGATGACAGAATTCAGTTGGGAAGGGGTTACAGGCTTTTACATATGATTATAGAATACATTTGAGGAGGAGTTACTGATCTTTACACATGATGATAAAATACACTTGGAGAGGAATAACTTACCTTTACACATGATGGCAGAATTCAGCTGGGAAAGGGTTACAGGTCTTTACAATCATATGATGATAACATACATTTGGAGAGAAGTTACTATCCTTCACACTGATGACAGAATACATTTGGGGAGGAGTAACTGGCCTTTACACATGACAGAATTCAGTTGGGAAGAAGTTAGAGGCCTTTACATATGATGGTAGAATACATTTGGGGAGGAATTATTATCCTTCACACATGATGATAGAATACATCTGGGGAGGAGTAACTGGCCTTTACAAACGATGACACAATTCAGTTGGGAAGGAGTTACAGGCCTTTACCCATGATAAACGATTACGCTTCACATCAGTGGAGGGAGTTACTGGCCCTCATCCATGACTGTAGAATACATTTGGAAAGAGTTATCCCTTACAGACGGTAACAATATATTTGGGAAGGAGTCGTCAGCCCTCACACATGTGGACGTACGGGGACACACGGGGACAGAATACCTTTGTTTTAATTGAATTGGTTCAGCTTTATGTCAGCACCCACCTCAGGTGATGTATATGGCCAGAGGGAGAAATAACTATCCAGGAATAGTGAGGAAAGGGTATTTATCTAGTTTTCTACCCGACACCATAAGAACAACAATTATATTAAGACCGGCAGTAAAAATGATAGCTTAACCCTTTGACTTCCGGACCTTATCCACCAACTGCAAAAACTTAACCCTTTGATTAACTCCCCCTATCTACCACCTTCCTGAAGGAAGCTGGTGGACAGGGTGTGTGAATCAAAGGGTTAAGTTTTTTGCTTTGATAGCACGTTGGCAATGCAAGATGCTAGTGGACAGGGTGCGGGAATCAAAGGGTTTAAATGTTGGGCGCACTGTGGTTTGAACACACGAACAGTAGCATGTGAATCCGACGCTCGATCTGCTGAGTTCTTGAGGCCCGCAGTATGTTTGGGGAGGAGTTATCTCTCTTAACACATTATGACAAATTACATGTACATTTGGAGAGCAGTTATCTGCCCTTAAAGGCCTGTTTGGCGCAGAGGTATAGCTCCTGCTTTCAAGTCTGACTGCATGGGTTTGCCTTGGCTTGAATCAGGCCCGGGGAAAACACCAGTGCGTATGGCCTCCAGTTCACCCAGCTGTGAATAAGTACCTGACCCTGTTCAAGGCTGGGAAATGCAAATGCATGCTCTGTTATAGACAGCAGTGTCTTCCTAAGTGGCGGTATGAGGGCCTCGGTGTTGTTTTAACACATACACACAACACACACGCATACACACACACGCACACACACAGACACACACGCACGAACGCACACACACACACACAACACATATATACACACATACACAAACACACACGCGCGCGCCCGCACACACACACACACACACACACACACACACACACACACACACACACAAACACACACACATACACACACAAACACACACACATAAACACACACACACACACAAACACACGCACACAACACACAACCACACACACACACACACACTAACGAACACACACACACACTAACGAACACACACACACACACACAACACAAACACACACGCACACACACAAACACACAACACACACACGCACACACACACACGCACACACACACACACACACACACACACACACATACACATACACACATACTAACCTGTACAAAATAGTCCTCCCGCTGGACAACATCCAGAGAAACAGGAGTTCCATCCAGAGCTCTGGCCGCCACCACGCGGAGCTCCACAGTGAGCGGCACTTTGGCCTCATCCAGATCCCTGCTGGCCGTACCCAACATCTCCTCCAGCTGCCCAGGATGCAGAGAGGACACCTGGCGTAACATGGTCCTGGCGACGTCCACGGGACTGCTGCTGGGACCCTGAAGAAACAGACTGCCGCTCTGATCCAGGATGCACCATTTCCTGGAGCACGTAATCCTCACAGAGTTCGGCGTGGAGGACTCCTCCTGATCGTCGTCTTCCTCGTCGTCTTCCTCGTCGTCTTCTGTTGTTGGGGAGGTGGGAGATTGTGGTTCTGCTGGGGTGCGGGAGTGTGTTGTGAGTTTTTCTAGCTTAGTGCTACGGGTTGTTTTGTGGTTTGTGGCTGTCTGTTGCGAGTCTGTCTTCTGTGAGCGGAAATGTTGATGACCGTGGTTTTGGCAAGGTGTGCGTGTCTGTTTCTAGTTTGTCTGCCTTGTTGGTGTTTTCTTTCTGTTGGTGGTGGGTAGCAGTTGTGAGTCTGGTGTTTCCTTTCTGTTCAGTGTGTGCTAGCTGTGTGTGATAAACCTTGCTTTCTTTACTAAAGTCTCCACCGTGTGTGCGGGATTCTGTCACTACCCTGGTCTTCACAGTAACATTGTGACCATCAGCCGAGCTGGCTGAAACAAGAGAGTCTTTGTGGCGTCTCCTTTCCACGCCGTCAGCATTACCAGTCGTACTGACTCCACCAGGGGCCAGCACAGCCTCCGTTGCCCTCTGATCGGAAGAGCATCTTGGGGAGACGGAACCCTGTGAAACAGAATCGTTCACCCTGTCAACCTCACCGGCCGGGCGCTGAGACCCACTAACAACCGACCTGTTCTGTGAAACGGCAACAACAGTGCTGTCTTTGGTGGCTGTGAGGGGGGTGCTAGGTGACACGGACGAGCTAGAAGCTTGCGCTACGTTGCGACGAGGCGCAGGCACTGGCTTGTGTGGGATCTGCACGTTTGGGACTGGGTCTTCCACGGGGGCTTGTCCCTCCCGAATCCTCCCCTGACCATCCTGGGGACCTTCCTGGGACTCGTTCATGACGGAAGGGGGAGGGTCGTCGGGCGTGATGGATGTGTCGAAGAGAGAGGTGGTGATGGGGGAGTCATCCATAGAGAACCTCAGTCCATCTTCCGACATGTCTTCGTCCTGAACTCCCGAGTCTTGAGACAAGGTGTCGCTGACTGGTGGGTTATCCTGGCCGTTCTCCGCCTCCTCTTTGCCCCGGAAGTCCCCCTCCACCAGCAGGTTTGTACTGGTCGGGGGTGAGAGAGGATGGGGTGGTGGAGTGGAGGGAGAGGGGACCATGACGTCAGAGTTTGTTACAGACTTCTGTTCGTTGTTTTGAACGGCCTGTGTCAAATCAGGAACAGGCTGCTGCAGAGGCAAACGTAAACTGGCACTGATGCCTGTTTTGGCGGTGTCGTCAACTTCAAGGTCCTCAGACCTGACAGTGGGCAGATCCACAGTGGACTGTGCTTCAAGCTTGCCCAGCCCTTGTTGTGATGAGGGAGATGCTGGTCTCTCCTGGGACGCCACCATCTCTTCCAAGTTCTCAACGTCCACCAGCATGTCAACGTCACGTCTGACGGCAAGGGGAGGGGGAGGGGCACCTGGCAGGGGTGGAGGTCCTTCGTCAGGAAGAGGCGGAGGAGAGTCGTCGTCGTCATCATCATCCGGCTTGTTTTCGTCCTCTTTTGGACCTTGGTTGTCTCCCTTCAGGGTTTCTGAAATAACGGTCTGCACGATGGAAGCGACTGGATTGTTGTAGTTTCTCTCGCCTGGTAGCTCTGGAGACTTCGCACTGTCATCTTGGTGAGCGTCTGTCAGGGTGGTCTTACCCACAGAGGCTGTATCGTATTTTTCTGAATAATCTTTTGACTCAACCACTTTCCGCTTAGAAACAATGTGATTCTGTTGCTGTTGTTCTTGGGTAGCTCTGTCTTCGTCGACTATCTGACTACTTTTGCTCTGTCGAGTTTTATCCTTCGGTGCTGAATCAGCAGAAACGAGATTTGCATGAACAATCGGGATTTGTGGCTGGATTTGATCAGCAGTCTGTTGACTCTCTGTTTTCAAAGTCTTCATTCTTAACTGATCTTTGTCCCTCTCTTGTCCTGTTTCTACTGGCGTTTGTCCTTTAAGTCCTTTAGTTATTATGCAACTAACAGCAGCCTCATCAGCGTTGGTCTGTTCTGATGTCATCCCTTTCCTCGCGAAGTCTGCTGTATGTGTTTGCACCAAACCTTCAGTTTGTTTCGTGTGTTTATCACCTTTTTTAAGTGTCCTCCTTTCCTCTACTAAAACCATATCAGGGGATTTCGGAACAGACGACAGAGGGGATGAAGAACGCGGCACTGACAATGGCTCGGGCGGTGACTGACGCCAGGACTTCTTGGGAACTTCGGCTCCACCTGCCGACCGTTCCAAAGCCGTTTTACGAACTTCTGGCCTGTCTGCAGCCCTGGATTTAAAATCAAGACACACACTGTTGGACACTTTCGGCAGTTCATCGTCAGTTGCCAAAGTGGGTTTGTCCGACACCAAGTCGTCGAATTTCTTGATGGCGGAGTCCATGGTCCCCGCTTGTCTTGAACTCCAACGGGAAGAGGCGAGGGAAGTCATGGAAGAGCCCAAACGGTCGTGGCGGCGAGGGGAACTGAGGGAAGACGTTGGAGATCCCAGGCGTTCATCAGGGTCGGGTGAGTTGAGGGAGGTCATGGAATAGCCCAAACGGTCATTACGGTGCAATGATCTGGACGTGAGGTGAGATCGGGTGGACAGGGAGTCAGTGGTGAGGGGGGACCAGGATTTACGGTTACTTTGTGACGAGGGACTGTGAGGGTCGTGCACAGAGGTACGTGATCTAAGCGTGACTTCAGACAACATGCTCGTGCGTTTAGAATCTCTGCTCTTACCTACAGAGGGCGGCGACTGCGCCCGCCAGTCGTCCTCGTTGTCCCTGGAGGCCATGACGGATTTCAGCGACGTGGTGTTGGCCCTGGACTGTCGGGGCGTTAGGGCGGAGTTAACACGGGCTGGAGAGTCCCTGTCTGCCTGTTCCGAGCTCAGGGTGACGGTGCTGGAGGACAGGTTCTTCAGGTGAGACAGGTTGCTGTGCTGGGGGACCGACAAGGAAGTAGACTCCGTGAGGGGGCTGGGCATGCTCTTTCGGCGCTCACTGACGGGCGCGAGGGAGCTGCTGTAGGAACTACCACGATCTGCCCGACCCACAACCCCAACCGATTTCTTCCTCATCGTCACGCCTGACTTGCCGTAGGAGGAAGATTCCGGTTCCTGGGTGTTCATGGACTTCACCATTGACGACACAGACACTGACGACTTGTTGGGCCGGGCGAAGGGTAACGGGGAATTGTTTTCTGACGCTTTCTGCTCAAACATGCGTGCTGCTGAAGACACGAACTTTCTGTTCTGGGCTTGGTCCTCCAACGTGGGCGCGTCAGGATCGGCGAACGCTCGCAGCCTGCTGGATACCAGAGTCGGGGATGGGGATGGGGATGGTAAGTCTCTAGGGGCGTCTTCTGCGTGGGGCAAATGTCTGGGTCTTCGAGACTTTGGAGAGGAAACTTCAGGCTGTGAGGCTTCAGAACGGGGTGGCGCAGACTCTGGCACTATGGTGACGACACTGGCATGAACAACAGCCGAGCCTTCTGCCCTTCTGTCAGCAGTTGCTCTCTGTTTGATTTCTGCCTCGTTCTTCACAGAACTGTGAGTTTCACCGCCCCTGGGAGACCGATCTCCGTACGTATGGCTATACCTTTCTTCCACAGTCCTGGATCGATGTCTAGGGGTCGGAACAGGAGACGTCTTATGAACCGATCCTTTAAAACTCTCTTCCCGGGGACTCTCAACGCGTACCGTGCTTCTAAAAGTGTTGGTGGAATCCATAACCTGCGAAACGTCCCGAGAAGACTTGGATCTCTCCCTGTGAAGACCGTCATCTCTCCATGACGAGGACAGAGACGAAAGGAGATCATCGTCACGAGCTGATGGTCGTCTGGAAGCAGCAGCGACTATTTCACTCGGCGTCAGCTTGTGCTCGTGTCTCTGGGGTGACCCCTGGCCATGGTCCTGGTCCTGCTCTTCCTTGGCACCCGATTCCTTCTGGGACACTGCCAAGGAGGTAGGAGGAAGACTGGCTCTTTGGCGTGGGGTGGGTTTAGGGGTCGCAGCCGACTCGGGTTTAGGAGTAGGTTTATGGGGAGGGGCTGCCTCTGAGGCATGGCTCTGGTCAGTGGTGATGTGACGAGGGCTTAGAGCTTTGGACAGCCTGCGGGAGGCCATGTCATCGTCCTCAGCGTCCTCCTGGTCCTCAACCACGGAACTGTCCCTTGCCTCTTGTGAGGGCGAACCAGCGGAGGGAACTCTCTCGTCCTCTGATCGAACCTTTGACTGGCGAGGTGGGGAGGAAAAAGAACCGGTCTCTCCCACAGCGTGAGAGGAATCCAACTTCTGGACAGGGGTAGCTTCTCTCTCATATGAAGGTGAGCTTAGCTCAGGTACAGTCGATGAAGTGTTGATAGACGAAACAGCCTCTGCTTCTGATGTGCTCTCGTTACGGATGGCTGAAACAGTTTCCTTCTGAGCAGAGGCTGTAACTGTTGTTTCTGATGAGACAGGGGTAACCGCCCCCTGGGTAGAAGACAGACCTTCTCTCTCAGGTGCCCGCGTCGAAGGGGTGAAGTCAGGTGTCGGCTGGGCAGGAGAAGCAACAGGGTCCTGAGTGACGGAGGAGGTAAGGGAGGGGGCGCCAGTGGTGGTGGTGGTGGTGGAAGAAAGGTGGTCGGGTAGGGTGACCGCGTCTTGGACCAGAGGGCTGGTCAGGGGAGATGACTGACCGTCAGACGAAGAGGGAGAGAACGGACGGGGAGACAATCGCACTCCAAACTGTGAGTAAGCTCCCCCTGTCTTTGTGTCTTTCTGCCCACCGGACTCGTGCCCTGGAAACAAAAAGATAATAACAATAATAACAATAATAATGGTAATAATAATAATCATCATCATCATCATGACGACGGCGAGGACAATAACAACAACAATCATGAAAACATGATAAAAACAACAACAACAATAATAATAATAGTGGTGATGATGATGATGACGATGATGATGATGACGACGACGACGACAAAGCAATGAAATGATATTAAAACCAAAGTGACCGCACGAATTCAAGCGAGCGGAAACAAGAAAAACACAAAAAATAGAGCCAGAACGCATATCTAATATATCAAAACAAGACAGGCGCAAACATTCGGCTGACAGGCCCTTGTCAAAAAAAGACAACAAAAGCCAAAAGACATACAAACACACAAAAGACAACACAGGAAAAATACACATAATTTCTGAGGAAAAACAGTACGACTTCCCTTGTGTCTCACTGAGCAGGAGGAAATAACTGATATTTTGGACATAGTCTATTGAGACCCATACGCCAACACTTGTACGAGACTAAGATACTACCACTAATACCATGAAAATCTGAAGTAGTCCAGCTTTTCAAAAGCAATATCCCTTTTTATACCAAACTTATTACGGAAAATCCAGACTTTGTACTTTTCAATATCACTATGACCTCACAGAAGTTATTGTTGAAAACAAACAAACAAACAAACAAACAAACAAACAAACAAACAAGCAAGCAAGCAAGCATACGTACAAGCATACATGCATGCATACATACAAGCATACATACAAGCATACATACATACAGACATACATACATACATACACACATATACAAATACATATATCCATACATACATACATACAGACAGACATACAGACAGACACACATACAGACATACATACATACATACATACATACATACATACATACATACATACATTCATACATACTTAAAAACAAATAAAGAAAATTTGACGTGCTTCTAAGATAATAGTCTACTGTCGAAACAGTAAAAACAGACTAAATAT
>JAPXFY010000013.1:43324963-43327463 GCA_030674185.1 Monoplex corrugatus
GTGTGTTTGTGAGAAGAGAGAGAGTGTGTGTGTGTGTGTTAGTGTGTGTGATTATGTGTGTGTGTTTGTATGTGTGTTTGTGTGTGTGTGGTGTGAGTGTGTGTGTGTGTGTGTGTGTGTGTGTGTCTGTGTTGTGTGTGTTGTGTTGTGTTTGTGTATATGTGTGGTGTTGTGTGAGAGATGAGAGAGAGAGAGGACAGTGGAATGTGTGTGTGTGCTGTTGTGTGTGCGTGTGTGTGCGTGTGTGTGTTGTGTTTGTGTGTTGTGTCTGTGTGAGAGGAGAGAGAGGAGGAGAATGTGTGTGTGTGTGTGTGTTGTGGTGTGTGGTGTGTGTGTTGTGTTTGTGCTGTGGAGGAGAGGTGTGTGTGTGTGTGTGTCGTGCGTGCTGCGTGCTGTGTGTGTGGTGCGTGTGTTGTGTGTGTGTGTGTGTGTGTGTGTGTGTGTGTGTGTGTGTGTTGGTGTGTGTGTGTGTGTGCCTGTCTGTGGCGACAAAGTCAATCAGATAGGACTGAATGCCGAGTCAGCAACTGTATGGGATTGACCTGTTGTGCACAGTGATCGTTTTCGACATTCACCACCAACATAATAAGATCTGATAACACTCTCACTTTAAGTGGAAATGTTATCAGACATCTCCCCCCCCCCTCTCTCTCTCTCTGTCTCTCTGTCTCTCACTCTGTTAGTCTGCCCCCCCCCCCTCTCTCTCTCTTTGTCTCTCTCTGTCTCTCTGTTAGTCTGCCTGTCTGTCTACCTCTGTCTGTCTGTCTGTCTGTCTGTTTCTCTCTTCTCTCTCTCTCCCTGCTCTGTGTCTCTGTCTGTGTTTTGTCTGTCTGTCTGTCTCTTTCTCTCTCTCTGTTTGTCTGCCTGTCTGTCTGTCTGCCTGTCTGTCTGTCTCTGTCTCTTTGTCTCTGTCTGTCTGTCTGTCTGTCTGTCTGTCTCTCTCTCTCTCTCTCTTCTCTCTTCAAGTAAATATGTGATGTGATAAATGTATTTGCGTGTGTGTACGTGAGTAGTTGCGTGTGTGAACGCGTGTGTTTGTGTGCATGTATGTATGTATGTGTGTGTGTGTGTGTGTGTATATGTGTGTGTATGTGTGTGTATGTGTGTGTGTGTGCGCGCGAGCGTGTGTGTGTGTGCGCGCGAGTGTACATGTCTGTGTACGTATCTCCAATGAATGCTTTTGACAGTAACAACCGACAAGTCAAGATCTGATTAAAGTGTCAATTTACAGTCACGCAGAGCTCTCTCTCTCTCTCTCTCTCTCTCTCTCTCTCTCTCTCTGTCTCTCTCTCTCTCTGTCTCTCTCTCTCTCTGTCTCTCTCTGTCTCTCTCTCTCTCTTTCCTTCCATCCCTCCCTCTTTCTTTCCCTCTCCCTCCCTTCTCCCCCCCCTCTCTCTCTTTCTTTCTCTCTTTGCGCGCACGTGTGTGCGCGCGCGTATGTGTGGTGTTCGCATGCGTTCGTGTATGCGTGCTTGTATATGATTATGGACGCGCTTGTATAATTCTGCATGCGCATACGTGCACGGATGCATAAAACATCTGTGTACACCTACAAAATAACATGACATGACCATGATTTTACGTAGCGTTAGACATACGGTACATAGATATTAAGACGTACTCTATCAGCTTTGCATGTGCAATGCAGGAATTTAATAAGAAATATCACAGGGCGAGTGAATTTGCCCTGGGATCCAGAGCAGCAATGCCTCACCACTGGCCTGTCAATCACTTTCCAGCTCCTAACGCCACGCCACGCGGTCATCATTTCACCAAGCAAAATGGGAGGGCTGGATGTGTCTGTGCGCTGCATAATGCAATCGGACCCAGTCGTCAGTTACCTTGTTTCTAAATATTGAAACATATCGTTTAACTACCGACCTCCTGGCTTCAAGTTCAAGTTCATATTGCTTATACCCAGCCGACTAGTAGAGCCATATCAGGGGTAACACCACGGTCAGAAACGACAATCAGATTAAGATAAAAGACAACAGTTAAGAAACATGCTCACCGATAACCTTGCAAGTCTAACATGCAATTAAAAAGAACATAGACGTAAAATCAAATCAGGTGAAATTTACATAAACAAACAGAAAACAAACAAACAAACGAATTATCAGGTGAAATCTACACAAACAAGCAAACAAACAAACAAACAAACAAACAAACAAACAAAAAAGAAAGAAAGTGAAGAAAATCGTAGACTGTCACAACAATGAAAACACACTTAATATATTGTACGACATTTGCAGGAAAGTGCTGTTTGGAAAAGACCTAATTTTAGGAACGTTTCTTGTTTAGTCTGTGTGACCTTGACCTTGGCGCCACGATTTCAAAATGATGCAGTTTTCGATTCTTCAATGATCCACGCCTTTGACGAAACTGTGGTAAAGAAATAGCGGAGAAAAAATCTGATTAATTTTGCTTCACACACACACACACACACACACACACACACACACACACACACACACACACACACACACACACACACACACAC
>JAPXFY010000013.1:43332463-43334963 GCA_030674185.1 Monoplex corrugatus
GACATGCCCCCGGCGTTGACCACTCCGTCCAATTTATCGCACAGGGGATTTAAAAAACGCACCTGAATGCAAATTTATATAAGCATACCTAAGGACACCAAAACATATATAAAAATAAGCATAAATTACCGAAAATTGCTTCTGCATATCTCACTTCCCTAGAGCCAAAAATGCACTTAATATATGTACCCAATTATCAATCTTAAGAAAAAGTACGTAAGACTGTATCGAAAACATGCAGGTGAATGGCAGAAACTGATAGGAAGAAATGATAGAAAGCAAAGGAACAAGACAGAAACAAAGAGTGACAGAAAATAGGAAATTTCCAGAAGGTGGGGATACTATTTATACAGAAAGAGCCCCCGGTATCCCACGGGGTGTCCGTAGATAGGAACATGACACAAAACAAAACAAACAAACAAACAAAAACAGACAAACCAACCAAATAACCAAACAAACAAAAACAAACAGCCGTATTTATGGTCAGATGCGGTCTGACCATATAGACAGGGAGCTAAAGAAAAACATGCATAAAGTATAAAATGATAACGATACTTTTTCTATCAACGGTAAACGTTCTTAGCTTCAAGCCTTTCTTGTTGTTGTTGGGTTTTTTTTTTCAACTTACCGTTGCATACAAGGTGTTTCCATAAACCAGCCCCTGCCATAATTTACAAAATCTTTCAAAGGTTTCCATATAACACCCCTGACATAAATTACAAGATCTTTCAAAGGTTTCCATATAACACCCCTGACATAATTTACAAGATTTTTCAAAGGTTTCCTTAAACCAGTCCCTGACATAATTTACAAGATATTTCAAAGGTTTCCTTAAACCACCCCTGACATAAATTACAAGATCTTTCAAAGGTCTCCATATAACACCCCCTGACATAATTTACAAGATCTTTCAAAGGTTTACATATAACACCCCCTGCCATAATTTACAAGATCTTTCAAAGGTTTCCATATAACACCCCCTGACATAATTTACAAGATCTTTCAAAGGTTTCCATATACCACCCCCTGCCATAATTTACAAGATATTTCAAAGGTTTCCTTAAACCAGTCCCTGACATAATTTACAAAATCTTTCAAAGGTTTCCTTAAACCAGCCCACGACAAAATTTATGAAATCTTTCAAAAGTTTCCAAAACCCAGCCCCTGATATAATTTACAAAATCTCTAAAAGGTTTCCATAAACCAGCTCCTGACATAGTTTACAAGATCTTCAAAATGTTTCCATAAAACAGCTCCTGACATAATTTACAAAATCTTAACAAAAGGTTTCCATAAACCAGTCCCAGACATAATTTGCACATTTGTTTCAAAACGTTTCCATAAACCAGCCCCTGACATCATTTACAACATTTTTTTAAAAGTTTCCATAAACCAGCCCCAAACACAATTTACAAAATCTTTAAAAGGTTTTCATAAACCAACCCCTGACATAATTTACAAGATTTTTTAAAAAGATTTCCATAAACCAGCCCCTCACATAATTCACAAGATCTTTAACGTGCAAATTTGATACTCTACTTGCATGCACACACGAAAACAGTTCAGGTACCGGCAGGTTTGCACACATGTTGGCCCGGGAGATCGGGAAAAAAGAAACCTCTACCTTTTACCTACCAGGTTGGAGTGTTTAGGTGGATCGAACCCAGGACCTTCCGATAACAGATCCAACATATTACCCTCTGATAGCAAATCCGTCGTTTACCCACACGACCACGACGCCCGTCAAAGCTAAAGTGACCGACTCTTTAAACCCACTCAAACTACCCAATCTTTTGAAACGCCTGACTCCAGCTGAAAGGACGGCAGAAATAAAAAAACATGTCTAAGGGAATAAGCAAAACGAGTAGTGCATAAAACCAGCAGTGCTTTCCGTAACCTTGCTATCAGCAGTGATATCTGCAACATTTCTATCCACAGAGCTATCGGCAATATTTCTACGAATATTGTGCAACCTTCCTATTAACAGTTATTTGCAACATTCCTATTAACAATGTTATCTGCAACGTTCCTATTAATAGCCGTCTGCAACATTCCTATTAACAGAGCAATCCGCAAGAAGGGACCCGCGAAGCACAAAACTGTAACCACGAGAATGATGGAAACAGTAAAAATGGGCAGCGAACAGGCCAGTTTTTTTTTTTTTTTTTTTTTTTTTGCGGGCCGGAATTTATCTCCAAATATCGAATTTCGAGTCAACGGCTCTATCAGAAAAACAGAACAGCTCGCGAAGGGAGGGGTGGGATAGGTGGGTGGGGGGCTGGGGGTGGAGAGAGACACTTCAATCTCTTCGAAGAAAGGTACCTTTCGACTGTGCAAATATCACATAGCATAAGAATATAAAGACAAACTGCAATACTTAAAGCTGAACAAACAGAAAAGAAAACTGTAAAATGTATACATTACAAACATACAAGGAAAAGATGAAAGCAGTGGATGCACTCCACCTGCAGAAACACGATACACACACGCCTGCGTAGTC
>JAPXFY010000013.1:43339963-43352463 GCA_030674185.1 Monoplex corrugatus
GTCTGTACGTACGAGCATACAAGTGAATATGTGTGTGGGCGTGTGTGTGTGTTTTGTATGTGTGTGCACGCGCACGCGCGCATGTGTGTGTGTGCTTGCGTGCGTGCGTGTGTGTTTGTAAGGAAGTGCGCCTATGCGTAAAATCGAGCAGGTGTGTGCACATATTTGTGAATACATACATGCTACTGTCTACTGGGCGTAACCGTATTCACAAATAAGCATGTATACGGAAAGTGTTACGAACATACATCAATATATACATGTAGGTACATTGCATACAAGAAAGAAAGAAAAAAGAAAGAAAGAAACAAACAAACAATTAAACAAACAGAACAACCAAATATACCCAACAACCAGCCCGTTTGAAACAAAAGGACTCACGTGACTAATTCATGATGATGATTATCATCAGGTGCCCTGCCGATGGCGTTGGCGACCATGGACTTCCAACCATCTCTGTCTCGTTGCCCATAGCATCTCCCCCACCCTCCTCATCCCCAGCCACTCTGCAAGTCCGCCCAGCATTCTCTCCCTGGGTCTACCTGGTGCTCTCTTTCCCTCCAGCTTTCCCGTTGTGACCAGATGCTCCAAATCCCCCTTCCTCATAAAATGGCCTATAAATGTTGCTTGTCTTTTCCTAATCTTCCTTATGAGTGATCTACTTGTGTCTGCCTCCATCAAGACTGTCTCGTTTGTTTACTTTGCTGTCCATGGAACTCTCAACATTCTTCTGAGAAACCACATCTCGGCTGCCTCAATCTTGCTCTGGCTTTGCTTGCTGACTGTCCACGCCTCGCATCCGTACAACAGTATTAGTTCTATATAACATTCAAGGAATCTCTTTCTGATGTTAACTGATAGGCATTTGTTGGTAAGAATGCTTGTCATCTTCTTGAATTCATGATAAAATTGATAAATAAAACGGTAAACAATCGTTTAAAATGAAGATTTAAGTAGTCCTAAATATTGAGAAATCAGGTGGCAGATACCTCAACTTTTCACACGGGGCCAGCATAATGAGGGCAGAGCTAATCTCTTCTCCCTCACTGCTTAACCTTCCTCAACCCTGAAGGGGGTCAGGTAACTCATTCGATCACAGCTGCGTGAACTGGAGTCTGTGTGTACATAAGCTCAAGCCGGCAAGATACAAACTCATACAACTTAGGAAAAGACGGGCAACATTTATAGGCCATGTTATAAGGAAAGGGGAATTAGAACACCTGGTCACAACGGGAAAGCTGGAGGGAAAAAAGGTAGACCCAGGGGAAAAAACAAAACACTGGACGGACTTGCAGAGTGACTGAGGACAGAGAGGGTGGAAGAGGCGCTTGAGGCAACAAGGGATAGAAACAGATGGAAGGCCATGATCGCCAACGCCAAGTGGCAAGGCACTTGATGATGATAATATATACACACTTTTTAAAATTCTTTTGTTTTCAACGAACAAGCACAAACAAACAAAAAATGTCTAATTTAACGAATAAAAAAGTGGCTGAGGACAGATAGGGTGGGAGATGTGCTTGCGGCATCAAAGGATATATACATGTACATATGGAGGGCCATGATCGCCAACGCCATGTGACAGGGCACTTGATGATGATGATGATAATGATGACAACTACCACCCGTACACTTCGATGGGAAGGCCATAAGCTCTACCTACCTTCACGCCTGACAGACCTCACAACTGAGCGCTTAATTGTATTGTTCCGTGTAGTCCTTGATCTAAGGAAAAGGTGAAGTATACGAGGAGGAAAGCTAGAATACTCTACAGTAAGCCTAAAACAAACATTCTATTCCTACACACTGATACCACATGTTACCGATTGTCAGGTATTCGTATTACGTACGATACTGAGGAGATATCGTACTGTCGTTTTCTTCACTATCTGCAAAATCGCCGAGAAGAACAAAGTCCATCAAAAAGCCAGTATGGCAACACAGTTTCAAAACAAACACACTCCCCAGGAATGCAATATCTGATTTTAGTTCTTTTTTTCCCACTGGACGAAGCGGCAGAGAAGTTTTAGTGTTTTTCTATAAATTTTTGTGTTTTGGTGTTTATTCGTTTGCGATCTTACGTTTACGCTTGACAAAGGCCAGTTGGCCAAAAATTTGCGCCTGTCTTGTCTGGTAGTATGGAATACACGTTCTGATTCTATTTTTGTGGGCTTTTTTGTTTGTTTTGTTTTTGTTTTTCTTTTTCTGGTTCCTGTTTGGTTGAACGCGAGCAGTCGTACTTGTTTTGAATATCTAATTTTGTCATAAAGTCAACAAGTTCTATGGAAATCCTAAGTCGCAACTTTCTTGTAATAATAAATCGTCTGAAATGCAGTGTCACAGCTCTCCACGACAGAAACAGCAGTCGAGTGGTTAAACGTTGGATTTGCAATGGGAATGCCGGTGTTCTATTCCGCTTGGGTACTTGATCTACCATCCTGATAAGTAAATGGTGCAGATTTTCACAATCTCCCAGGTCAGCATGTGTGCAGACCTGCCTGTATCAAAATTCCCTCAGTCTGTATATGCATGCAAAAATCCTGTAAGTCATATCAGGTCCGGTAGTGGCTTCATAGAAACATGAAAAAAAACAAAAACAAAAAAAACACCCAGCATGCACACCGCCAAAGACGGCGTATGCAGGCAGCGCACGGCAACACACACACACACACACACACACACACACACACACACACACACACACACAACACTCACACACAATTTTCTGTTCTCCCACCTACTTATGTCTTTTATTCTGTCTCCCCTCTGCCCCAATCCAACCCATCCAACCATCGTTCTACATTTTATTTTATTTTATTGTAATTATTCATTTTTTATTCCCCCCCCCCCCCTCCCTTATCTAATATCACTATAGTGAAAAGACGTTAAATCAAAGAACGAACACACACACACACACACACACACACACACACACACACACACACACACACACACACACACACACACACACACACACACACACTCACTCACTCACACACACACACACACACACACACAGACACACACACACACACACACACACACACACACACACACACACACAAGCGTGTATGCCTTCATACGCACACGAACACACACATACATACATACACACAAACACCCATACGGACGCGCAAGCACACGCACTCTGATGATGAAGAGTGTGGGCAAAACACGAGCATACAAGTAAACATCAATGAAAATCGGAACGCTTTACTTGAAACGGACCGACTGTTATAAGTTATTTTCCTTATATAAGCGACGTCGCAGCTCTCCAATTCACTGTCAAAGATCAACAACACACAAACCTGACCGCTATTCAAGCGTGCGCACACTAAATCCACATCACCTGTAAGTATCCCCACCACCTTGAAAAGGCGATGTTGCAAAACCACACAACCACAACTCTTCTTTACTCTAGTCCGTTGTTGTTGTTGTTGTTGTTGTTGTTGTTGTTGTCCTCGTCGCCATCGTCGTTGTTGTTGTCTTAACCAGTCACCACAAATTCCACTTTTCAGAAAAACTTGTCAACGAACCAAAACATTAATTTGTCAACGTGTCAAACACTCCTCGATCCACTCACCAGTGCAAAGGTATGTATATCAGAAACTCCAAGATAAAATCCGTTTTCGTTCGTCAGTTATAGATACAAGTCGTGAACGCGCTCACTACTTCTAAGAAGCAAGACGATCTTCTTCTTCTCCCTAACACGACTTTGACAAGGTGTGAGATAACCACACTCTTTGCAGATAGGGCGGGGCACAAAGGGAGCTAAGCCATCCTACCTGGAAGGGAGTGGAGAGGGGAAAAGACAGACAAGAGAGCTTAGCTATCTTCCTTCTCCAGAGGAAGGGAAGAGGGGTGGGGACGGGGGCCTGGGGGAAGGGCGGGGAGCTGGGAGCAGGAGAGGGTGACAGGAATGCAGGTTGTGGAGGCCATAAACAGGCCGACAAAACGCTTCCATGCCCTGTTGTTGCGTGGAGTGTTAAGTTACCAACCAACACAGTTTGTGCAGCCGCTTATAGTTAGTTGAACCATGTACAGCAAAACCAGTCCTCACTCACTCAGTGGGTACAGAAAAACTCTTAAGCGCTTAAAATGAATGGAATGAACTCGGCTGAAATAGAGCGGAATTAAACAACAGCCTTCCCTTCAACGCTGGCACACACACACACACACATACACACACACAACACACACACACACAACACACACACACACACACACATGCGTTCACAACACACATGCATTCACACACACACACGCACACGCACACACATACACGTACACAAAACACACATGCGGACGCACTTTAATAACCGGAATAACACACGGGTCGGTCAGGTCATACCATTAATCTACCTCTTGTTTATTACAAAATCATGAAACAGCTTATATGTTTTCACAATTCGTGTGCGTTAAGTGATTGTGGTTTAACATAACAAACACACCAGTCACCGTGGTGTAGTGCTTAACGCAACGGACTGCCAACTGGAAGGCTGTGAGTTTGAATCCCTATCAGTAGCTTCAAAAATCATTGTGGGATTTCTCGGCACCAAACTGGCTCCTGCCTAGAGTTGGGCATGCTAAGGGCTCATTGGGAAGACTAGGACCACACGGTCGAGTCACATCCATTTCACGGATGCGTTTTTGAAGGAGTTGCTCAAATCTTCTGACCAACGCCGCAGGTGTTTGTATCTCTCGGGCCTGGTCGACACCAGGATATTTTTGACGGTAAGCGTAGAGTACAGCCCTGTCACGCAGTCTCAGTTCTAGAAGGAACTCCATAGCGTCATGATTATCATCCTCATGGCCATCATCATCGCATTGTGAAAACTATGTTAGCTTTTGTGGCAAAGCGAATGGGACAAAACAAAACAAAACAAAACAAAACAAAACAAAACAAAACAAAACAAAACAAAACAAAAAGCAGAGGAGAGGGGGTGAGCTCGAAGGAAATCTCACGCTCACGCATTCGCCGTTACTCAACGATCAACACCTATGACTCACATTTGGTAAAGATCCACCCCAAAACATAACAAAACAAAACAAAAACAGCCGAAAAATGTTTCTCTCTCTCTCTCTCTCTCTCTCTCTCTCTCTCCTCCTCTCTCTCTCTCTCTCTCTCTCTCTCTCTTCTCATTTCTTTCTTTTATTACTCATCTGTATGTTTTTTCATGGTGTGCGTTTACATGGTATCACTTACGAGGTATCACCAAAATGTGGTTGAAAATTGTCTTGTATTTCACATTTCTTCATAAGATCATGACCGAAAATGAAGATAAACATCTGCATCTGCTCTGTTTGACTTGTGTGTGTGATCGATGCTGTGTGTGAACTCTTGGTGTGTGTGTGTGTGTGTGTGTGTGTGTGTGTGTGTTGTGTGTGTGGGGTGTGTGTGTGTGTGTGTGGTGTGTGTCTTTGCGTCTGCCTGTCTCTTCTGTGTGTGTGTGTGTGTGTGTGTGTTGTGTGTGTGTGTGTGTGTGTGTGTGTGTGTGTGTGTGTGTGTGTGTGTGTGTCTATCTCTTTCTCTCTCTCACCACACACACACACACACACACACACACACACACACACACATATATATATATATATATATATATATATATATATATACGCGCATGCACAGACATACGCACGCACACACACACACACACACACACACACACACACACAAACACACACGCACACACACCGCACATACACACAAACATTTCTGGTCGACATGATATGATCCACAATCCCAACTCCCTCCCACGTCTATTTTTTGTTCGTTTGTTTGCTTGTATTTTTATGGGCTTTTGAGAGTGGGTGCAAATGTTTTGTTCTATTCTTTTGTGTGTGTGTGTGTCTTCTTGAATTTTTTTCTTTTTATTTTGTGGGCTTTAAAGTGTGTGAGCGTGTTTTGTTCTCTTTTGTTTTGCTTAGGGAGACCTGAAAGAAAAACAACACAAACAGACACAAACATAAAGTAAAATGAAAATAAAAACAAGTTAGGAAATCAACAAAGACATACCACAGCAGAAAGGAGCAAGCCATCCGCAGCTCACGTGGCAAACATCCCAAGCGCCCAGCAACAATGTGCATAAAACACCAATCATAGTGTTTCCACTGTTCCTCGTCAAATGAGGACAACCACCTTTGAATGAATCAGAGGGAAGAGCTCCACGCGCGCACGCACGCACGCGCGCACGCACTCGCGTGTGTGTGTGTGTGTGTGTATGTTTGTATGTGTGTGTGTGTGTGTGTGTGTGTGTGTGTGTGTTGTATGTGCGTGTGTGTGTGTTTGTGTGTGTGTGTGTGTGTGTGTGTGTGTGTGTGTGTGTTGTACGCGCACGCGTTAGTCTGCGTATGTGTGTGTGTCGCGTGCGTTGATTCTGCGTGTGCGTGTGTGTGGGGTGTGTGTGTGTGTGTGTGTGTGTGTGTGTGTGTGTGTGTGTAGTATATGTCTCTCTCTCTGACTCTCTGTCTTTCTGTTTCTGTCTCTGTGTCTCTCTGCCTGTCTGTCTGTCTCTCTATTATGCTGAGAGAGAGAGACAGAGACAGGAGAGAGACAGAGACAGAGACAAGAGAGAGAGACACAAGAGAAACAGAGACAGAGAGAGTCTTTTTTTTCGGCTGTTTCTTGGGGTGGATCTTCACCAAATATGTCTTTTGTTGATCGTTGTCTCTGTGTGTGTTTCGTTTGTCTGCAAGCTTATGCGTGTATAGGTTTGTGCCTATGTGTATTTGTGCATGCGTGGTTACAGTAAGAGGATAGAGACTCGCAATAAGACGTGTGTGAAAAGGTCTTCTATTTTGTTTCTTTGTTTGTTTTGTTTGAAGGAATCTATATCTACCTACGTTTTTGCTCACATCCTTGTTCTATTCCCATTTTCTGCACCACTTTAATGGTCACAGAAGATGGAACACGTACAATGCCATGATGATGCGGTTAGTAATTATGACGCTGTGGAGTTCCATTAGGATTGAGAATGCGTGACAGTGCTGTATTCTACGTTATACAATCAGAAAATATCCTGGCGTCAGCCAACCACAGATAGAGACACGTACGGTGTTGGTCAGAAGATTTGAGCAACACCCTCAATGACGCATTCGTGAAGTGCATGAGACTCGACTGTGTGGTCTCAAGTCTTCCCAATGATCCCATAGCGCACTGAACTGTGTGTGTCAATGTATGCACAGGTATATATTATATATATAATGTATGTTTATGTATGTGTGGGTGTGTGTATGTATGTGTGTGTGTGTGTGTTGACTGTATTCAGTGCATATGCACGTGTGTATGCATGTATATATGTGTTTATTTGTGTGTGTGTGTGTGTGTGTGTGTGTGTGTGTGTGTGTGTGTGTGTGTGTGTGTGTGTGTGTGTGTGTGTGTGTGTGTGTGTGTTTTACGCATTTCGACAAAATCATCCTACAAATTAAATAAAATGATGACTCATACTATGAATATGCGTCACAGAGGAACATTTACACACACATGCACACACACACACACACACACACACACACACACACACACACACACACACACACACACACACACACACACACAAAACACACATACAACATACATACATAATACCTACATACATACACACATACACACACATACACACAAACATACACCCAAACACATACACACACACCCAAACAAACACACACATGCACACACAAACACACACACATATATGTATAGACACACATATATGCTAAAAAAAACAAATATACACACATTCACACCACTGCAACAACAACAGAAAACTGCACACACACTCACACTCACACACACATACACATACATTCACAAACACACACACACACACATACACAACACACACACACACACACACACACACACACACACACACACACACACACACACACAAACACACAAACGCACGCACCCACATACATACATGCTCACACATATATACACAAACACATACAGAACACAAACACACACCCATACAAACACACATACACAAACACATACACATAGATGTCTTAACAGCTTTTCATTTGCTTATATATGGCTATATTATACACACAGGCCCCAATTAAGTGATTACTCCCTCGCCATACGAAATTTAACAGATTTATTAGCTAATTAGTGATGCGTCCAGGCGTCAGACTTAGGACATTGCCCTATTAAAAATACGGTGTGTGTGTGTGTGTGTGTGTGTGTGTGTGTGTGTGTATGTGTGTGTGTAAGTGTGTGTGTTTGTGTGTGTGTCTGTGTGTGCATGTGCGTGAGAGTGTATGTGTGTTTGTATGTGTGTGTTTGTGTGTGTGTGTGTTGTGTGTGTGTGTGTGTGTGTGTCTGTGTCGTCGTGTGCGCGCACTGGCGCGTGGTGTGTACATGTGTATGCTTGTGGCGTGCATGCGCGCGTGTGTGTCTGAGTGTGTGCGTGTGGTGTGTGTACACCTGTGTGTCTGTACCTGTGTGTCTGTGTCTGTGTGTCTGTGTCTGTGTCTGCGTAGCGTGAGTGTAGGTTTATGTGCGTGGGCTCATGTGCGTGTGAATGTGTGGGTGTGTCGGTGTGTGATTGTGAGTTTTTATTGTGTAGGTGAGTATGTGCGTGTATATGTGTGTGTATGTGTGTATGTGAGTGTGAGAGAGAGAGAGAGAGAGAGAGAGAGGGAGGACAGAGACAGAGACAGACGCAGAGACATACAGGCAAACAGACAGACAGACAGAGTTTAGTGAGAGAGAAAGAGTGAGGCAGGCAGACAGACAGACAGACAAACAAACAGACAAAACTAAGAGGGAGAGAGAGAAAGAGAGGGGAGACAAAGCAAAGACGAGAGAAGAGACAACAGACAGACAGAAAGACAGAAGAAGAAAAGAGAGAAGAAGAGACAGACAGACAGACAGACATAAAGATAGAGAGAGAAAGAAAGAGAAAGAGAGAGAGAGAGAGAGAGAGAGAGAGAGAGAGAGAAGAGAGAGAGAAACAGAGACAGACAGACAGAGACGAGCAGAGAGAGGGAGAAATAAAAAATATTGTAATGTATTTGTGTGTGTGTGTGCTTTCGAGCATATGTTTTGTGTCTATGCAAGTTTGTTATGTGTGTGTGTGGGGGGGGGGGGGGGAATGGGGGAAGGATACAATAGGAAGACTGACATCTACTTTCTGACGTTTTGTCAGTGAGTGTTTTTTTGTTTTGTTTTTGGTTGTTGTTGTTTTTTTCAAGATCATCACACTGTTTTGGTCACGATTTTGTTCTGTCCAATTTTCTACGCTACTTCAATGGCCACAGAAGCTGGAATAATTTTACTATGATCTCAAGATGATGACAATGGGAAACACAATACTGATGCTATGGAGTTTCATCGGGATTGAGAATGCGGGACAGGGCTACACTCGTACGCTTACAATAATTAAAAATATCTTGGCGTCAGTCAGACCCGAGAGATACAGACACATACGGTGTTGGTCAGAAGATTTGAGCAACACCCTCAATGACACATCCATGAAGCGGAGAAGCGGAGAAGACTCGACATTGTGGTCCCAGTCTTTCCAATGATCCCATAGCACGCTGAAATGTGTGTGGGTATGTATGATGTATGTATGTATGTATGTATGTGTAGTATGTATGTATGTTGTGTATGTATGTATGTATGCATTCGTGTATGTATGTATGTATGTAATATATATATGTATGCATGTATGTACATGTATGTATGGTAGAAAGAAACTCTAGGGAGAGCTAGACAACAGAAGGTCTTCAGAGAAGTAACCCCATTTAGACAAGTGTTTCGGCCCTGAACTCCTTACACTCTCGGGGGTCCGGGCCACATCCAGGTCATGACTACTGGATGCCCTTCTGCTGTTGTCTTTTTTTTTTTTCCCACGCCGGGGAGCGAACCTGGGCGATTCTGCGCTTCAGAACTGCGGTACGCGGTTTTACCAATGTGCTAACGGGGCACACATCATCTGTAGGGAATTTAATCGTTATGAAGTTCATTTTTGGTTCCTCCTTGCCCAGATCCAGCTTGAGCTCCTTTCTGCTGCCTCTGCCATCGCTTTAAGGGCTCTAGTCCTCTTCTTCCCAGAAATGGCGAGTTGTTTCATGAGATCATAAGCGGAGGTGCCCACAAAGCCTCTTGCCCCGACCTCTATGGCGAAGATTTTGACCCGCAGACCTGCTTTCTTCAGGGTGCTGGCAAGACCGGCGTATTTTTCGGTCTTGTAGATATGTGCTTCTTCCATTCTGCTTTCGTATGGCACAGTGAGTTCTATCAGAATCACTTGTTTCGAGGAGTCAGAGTGGAGAGCGATGTCTGGTCTCATGCCTGTCTTGCTGATGACATCTGGGTAATTTCTCCACTCTGGGAGATCTGCTGTACACTCCCAGTCGACTGCTCCATCCAGAAGACCCTTTGGCAATGTGCTGGTTGTCATAGCAATTTCGGGCCAGACCTGTTTCCCTCCTGCTCTGTAGAACGTTGTCATAGCATTTGGTGCGTCTGGGGTCATGGTTTTTTCGCTAACCACCTCTGTGATCACTTTCAGAACTTGGTTGTGCCTCCATGTATACCTTCCTTGGGCTAGCGCTACTTTGCAAGAGCTTAGGACATGTTCCACTGTTTGTTTCTTCTGACAGAGCGGACATGCTGGGTCATCTGATTTCCCCAATTCACTAAGTTTGCATTCGAGGGGAGCAGGTCATATACAGATCTGAGGAAGAAGCTTATCCTTAGAGGAGCCATGTGCCACATATCGTTCCAGCTGAGACTTCTTTGGAGTGCACTGTCCCATGTTGTCCATTGCCCCTGTTGACCTTGCTGGACTGCCTTCTGCACTCTTTTGACATCTTCTTCTTTCTTCAACTCCTGTATGATCATGTCTCTTTTTTCCTTCCCTTTGGCTTTGGACCACCACTGCATTTTTGTTGCTCCCAGTCCCTGTCTGTTGGTTTGCGTGTGTCCAATTATTTCTTTGATGCTGAGGTTTCTCTTGCATTGTTTACAGCCTCTTGGACTTTCCATTTTTTGCCTGTTCTCAGCTTTGGCTTAACTGATCTCACGATATTGTCTTTCGATTCCTCCAGCATGCTCAACAGTCTTGCTTTTTCAACTGTGTATTCCTCCACTATGGATTTGAGAGGTAGCTTCAGCATTGCTTGACGACAGTAGAATGCAACATCAGTGAGACCAGGTGGGACACCGAGCCATTTTCTTGTGTATTTGTTGATTTTGGCTTCCATTGCTTCCACTGTGCTGGTGCAAATGTCATAGATTAGCAGTGGCCACAGCAGCTTTGGTATCAGCATGAACTGTAGACACAGACTTTGTATTTGCCTGGCAGTCCGCAGTTATCTATTTTCTTCAGGCCTTCTTCTGCTGTTTGCTTGGTTTCACATCCCCTTTTGTGTCTTTCAGGGAGTCATCATACCATCTTCCGAGACTTTTTACTGGCTCTTCTGTGACAGTGGGGATGGCTTGGTTGGCTACCATGAATTTGACTGAATCTGCCACTTTCCTTTTCGCAGTGAGAGACTTCGGGATTTCTTTGGTTTGAACCTCATTCTTGAAGAGGCCACCAGCTCATCCAGCTGTTTTAAATTAGGTGTGTCTCTTCCTCATCCGTGGACAAGACTGTTGTGTCATCCATGAAAGCTTTCAGAGGAGGCATCTGGTATCCATCTCCCAGATTCACTGGACCTGAACTCTTCATTGCAGCTTTCAAGATGACTTCCATTGCCAACACGAACAGTATGGGAGAGATTGCACAGCCCATTGCAATGCCCACCACTAGGTCTATCCAGTCCGTGGTGTATTCTTTGGTAGAGAACCGCATTGAGAACCCTTGGAAATACTTCCTCAGCATTGTTCGGATGTTTTCTGGGATGTGATATATTTCAAGAGCCAGCTGGATCATATCGTGTGGAACTGATCCATATGCATTCGCCAGATCAAGCCAAACTACGTCAATGTCTCTCTTCTCTGTTCTTGCTTTTTGGATGGCATCCCAAATCAACGTGGCATGTTCCAAGCATCCAGGCATTCCTGGTATGCCTCCCTTTTGGACTGACATATCCAGATACTTGTTTTCAGTCAGGTATTTTGTCAATCTTGCTGCCATAACAGAGAAGAATTTTCCCCTCGACGTTCAGAAGTGATATTGGCCTGAACTGGTTGATGCTGCTGGAGTTCTGCTCCTTCGGAATGTACACTCCCTCAGCTCTCATCCACTGGTCGCTGATCTTCTGGTTCCTCCATGCTGATCGAATCTTCTTGTGGAGCCACTCGAGCACTTTTGGGCATTTCTTGTAGAGCAGGTATGGTATTCCGTTTGGTCCAGGTACTGACTTGGCTCTGGCTTTCTTTACTACGTTCTTCACTTCATCCAGTGTTGGTGGTTTGTTATATGTATGTATGTATGTATGTACGTATGTATGCAATTATGCATGTATGTATGTATATATGTATGTATGTATGTATGTATGTATGTATGTATGTATGTATGTATGTATGTATGTATGTATGT
>JAPXFY010000013.1:43357463-43362463 GCA_030674185.1 Monoplex corrugatus
CACACACACACACACACACACACACACACACACACACACACACACACACACACACACACACACACACACACACACACACACACACACACCAACAAAACAAAACAAAGAAAGCAAGTAGCGATAATGTTGAAGGAAGAGGAGGAAGAGAAGAGAGAGAAAGTTTGGAATGTAGAGTTGTTGTTTTTCTATATGGATTTATCTCACTCTGACAATCCCATATGATGATGGCCAGGGTGGTGGAGATGGCAGCGGTAGTGGTAATGGAACTACGAACAAAAACTTCGTCAACTATCGCTGCTGCTACGTAGAACAAATAAATGAATGAATAAAGAGTAAACCGCAAAGAATAAATGACATGAAGTATACACAAAACACACAAAACCACCGACTTACTTGACATTGCCGTTCTTATTCACAGGACTGTTACGCTGAACTTCCGTGACCTCCACATGACCTTCGTTGTTGACCTTGACCTTGATGCCCAATCCCACGATACCCTTAAGCACTTCCACCAGAAAGGGAGACTGGTCGTTACGAGTCTTGCCATACTCCAGCCGGGGTGACAGCCTGGAGGAAGCAAGAGGCGTGACAGGTACACGGTTAGCTACGGACAGAGACCCCAGTTTGGACAAGGGCTTTGAAGACACGGTGGAGGTGGTCTGAGACAGCGAGGTGATTTTGCTGGGAGCTCGCAAACCTCGCTGAGAAGGCTGAGATTGTTTGGCTCCGTCCGTGATGCTAATAGTGGCGCTAACTTTTGGCGAGGGACTTGGTTTTGTTTGAGATGATGCAGGACCAACTCTTTTGACAGAACTATGCTTTGTTTCAACTGCTGTGACAGAAGTTGCCGTAACTGTTGGTGATGATTTAGGTTTTCTTTCAGCTGGCGCTGCAGCAGCGGCGGCGGTAGTTCTTGTAGCAGATTTGGATTTAGCGTCGGCGGAGGTTGTAACGATAGTGGTACCAGAAACTCTTTGAGAAGCGCTGGGTTTTGTTTCAACGGACGTGATAGAGGAGGTGGATCTATCCTTAATCACAATCCGAGTAGATCGTGCTTCACTCTCTGCGGTTGTATTTTCGTTCTGTTTAGGTTCTTCAGACAGAGTCTTCGTCTCGTCTGTGGTGGGCTGGGATAGAGTTTGCTTAGATGAAGGTTTAGAGTGTGCAAGAAGTGATGATGTCTGCTGAACAACTACAGTAGAGGAAAGATCAGGATCGGCCAGAGGTGAGGGTGTTTGCTGGAATACTTGCGTAGTCGGTGCCGAAAGTTTCGGCACTGGAGCTGATACTACGGCTTGTGGCTCAACGGATTGTGACAGAACCTGCTGTACGTGCTGGGCAGTACTGTCCTCGTTAGTTACTGAGCTCTGTCCTTGATGTTCAACCGGTGTGTCTATGTGGTCCATCTGATCGCTGGAGTCAGTGGCGTCTGTGTGTTGTGTTTTACTGGTTGAGTCCATCACATTTTCAACCAGACGTTGAAACGGGGAAGGTTTATGAAGTGGACGATCTTTTTCACCTTCCAGCCAGCGTGTGATCGCTTCTGTAGCCAAACGTGACTGTTCCCTGGACAGCACGGTGGCCACTATCTCCTCTTCTCTCACATCGTCACTGGCTTCTTTCACCAAGCTTTTCGAGCTCTTTCTTGTGGATGCCATACCAGACAAAAGTTGTGCCATGTCCTGTTTAGCGGCTGAATCCAGCTGACGAATACCTGACTGCCTGCCCAGGGATTCTGGAGGCGATGGAGCGTAATGCTTGTTGCCCAGATGGTCTTTGTGTAGAGACATGGGGATGATGTCTTCCTCCACCTCCCCCTCTTTGGAACTGGAAGTCTTGGTGACTCCCATAGTGGTCAGGAAGACACTGTTGTTGGCACGCTCTCCTGACTGGATGTTGATGACGGTGCCCACCACCTTCTGAAAGCCGGACATGTTGGTTCTGGCTGGGGGACTGCGAACCGACGCCCCTGGCTCCTTGTTCAGCCATTGGACAAGACATCCTGAGCCTCTCCGCCTCTTGCCGGGTCATTTTTACGGGAACGATTTCCTCCTCAGTCACAGTGGGCACATCTTCTTCCGACTCCTTCTTCTTCACTGACGATCTGGAGACCTCAGTCATGCGAGAGAGTACGTCTGTAGGTCGTGTTTAGCCTCCTCGTCCAGTTTTCCTCGGTCCGTTGAACTGCCGCCCTAACGTCTCAGGGGGTGAGGGGGCCGCCATTTTGTTGCCTTGGTGATCGCGATGCACCATCATGGGCGTGATTTCCTCCTCCTCGTCCTCTTCCTCTCCAGAGCCTTGTGATGAGGGTTTTACCGTCTTGTGATGCCGACCGATGTGGGCATGAAGGCGTCGGGAGGGAGCGTTGACTTCACCACCGTTTCTTGTGTGCTGTTGTCGAACTGGATGTGCGTGGCGCTGGGCGTAGAGCTGTTATCCACCGTGACAACCGCTGCACCAGGGAAGGCCTTGCTGAAGTCAGGACCACGAGGGGATGGTTTAGGTCTGGTCACGGTGACGGCTGACGTGTTCGAGGCGGGTGACGAGACAGTGATGTCAGTGACGTAAATTGTGTTGTTGTTACTGTTGTTGTTTTTGTGCCTGGCGCCGGCACCGACACTGGCTGACGTCACTGAAATCTGTGTGACATTGTCAGAAGGGTTCTGTGATGGCAAGAACACGGTGGTTGTGTTGGAAGCGCTGAGATCTTCTTCGTGGTTCAGTTCTGCAGTGATGTTGCTCACGCCATCGTCTTCAGTACCAGTAGGAAGAGAAGACATACTGTTTACTGGGGAAGTTGGAGGAGAACTGGCTTCATCGCTAGAAAGGCGGTCCTCGGGAAGGTCAGGCGGAGAGTCTGGCGTAGCATCTGGTGTTGTGTCATTGGAAACAGGCGATGGACACATGGCTAAATCTGCAGAAATAGAAGGAGTTTGAACATGATTTTGAGGAGATGTCGAGACAGAAAGTGAAGTCGCCATGGAACCGTTAGTGGAGGTTTCTATCAAATCCGGGGACGAAGAGTCTGTTGCAACATTAGACAAAGAATCTTCAGAAACATCAGACACTGGCTCAGTCAGCACGGCAGAGTGAAGGTCTGTGGCAACGTCAGGCGGTGGGTCTGTCGGAAGAGGAGGGGGAGGTTCGGTGGGTACTGGGGGAGGGGGTTCAGAAGGAAGTTTTGGCGGTACCCCTTCCTCTTCCAGTGACCCATCTGAAACCATGGGGTCTCTCGCCACTCGTAGTCTGGAAGCAAATCGAACCCGTCACCGTAACTCCTTTCTGAGGGACTGGAGCTTCCCTTGGACAGTTCAGAATCAGTCTCGTCGTGAGACATAGGGTCCAGATCAGACAGAAAATCCAGCCCTAGAAGATCGTCAATGTTGGTGACGGGAGTTGAGTAAGTGTTTGCACGTGAAGATGGGGCAGTGACAGAAGGATTGGAAAACTGCATAGGAGGTGGGATGTCTAAAACACTGTCACTGAACTGTGAGTCGCTGCTTCCAAGCAAGTCCACTAATCCCTCATCGCTCGACTGTGAAGGAGGGTCGTGCATTTTCACATCACCGCTGCCACCACCACTAACACCACAGTCGCCTAAATCCAGTAACATGTCCTCCGCCACCAATCCATCACTGTGAACGTGACAACCGGGGTCGGTGACCCCTGGCGCGAAGTCAAGGAGCGTGTGCGAGTGAGAATTAGTGGACTGCACGCTTGGCTGACCGGGGTACTCTTCACCCAGCAGAAGATCCGGACACAAAGGGTCAGGCTTGTTGACACCGCCCACACCCGCTTTCCCGTTGCGTTGTGGGGGTTCACAGGGTGCGTCTCCCGCCTCTTGGAACGGGGACGAGTCTAGGAAAGGGTTGGACATGTTGGTGGGAGAGGGGGGGTAGAAGGGGTAGGGGTGGGGGAGCGTAAAGCTTTTAGATGTAAACGGGTATGTTACGTGTGAAGGACGCTGGAGTAGAGGGCCCCCCAGTCACTTATCTTACGTAACTGGTAATCTCAAATGTGAAGGAAGATGATGTCTATTGTTCGTCTGATGTTCAAAGGCGATGTTAACCAGACACAACCACGAAGGGCGCTCATGGGACCCGGAGCACCAATGCCTCGCCACTCTCGCGAATGTAATGTAAGTGGTGCCTGAGTTGACAAGGATGATATCCTTTAAAGTCATCCACACTGGGGCTGTCCACTTGTGACGACTCTTTTTGTTTTTTTGGTCCACTGAAGACGGCAGTTCTGGGATTTCCGCAGGGTCCTGTATCAAGACCGTACTCGTCGCCAAGTTTTCCCGCTCTGTCTGCGTTGCGTCTGGCGCAGCAAGGTCAAGGTGACTGGAGATCCCGCAGCGTTGATGACGTGCAGACGTCGTGTCTGTGTCACACCTTGCTGGTTGTGAGCGTTACACCGTAGTCGGTAGTTCTCCACTTACACGTGTGAACTCTCCCAGATGCACGTTTCGTTGTTTTCCAGTTTACGTTGTGCCTGTCAACACACAAGATACGTGCCTGTCAGTGTTAAAAGACACGCTTTACTAAGAATACACACACACACACACACACACCACACACACACACACACACACACACAAAACAAAAACAACACACACACACCAAAAAACACGTAGGCCTACTTCTTAAAGTAACACAAAATGCGTTTTACCTGTCAACACAAAACACGTGCCTGTAAGTGTCAAACTGTAAGTGCAAACAACAAACTGTAAGTGTCAAAGACACGTTTTATTGTCAGTACGCAACAACAACCCAATACACAACACACTATTGCTGTTAATAGACATGTTTAACCTGTAATACACAAGAGACACCAATACACATCACACATTGCAAAAACACAATACCACGTAGTATCAGTGTGACAAAGACGCGTTTACTTGTCAACACACAAACAACAACAGACAACACACAACACACAACACACAACACACAACACACAATACACATCACAGATTACATGAAACACAGCACAGGTAC
>JAPXFY010000013.1:43367463-43372463 GCA_030674185.1 Monoplex corrugatus
TTGTTTGTTTGTTTGTTTGTGCTTTTTTGTTTGATTGATTTATTGATTTTTATTTTGTTTGTTTTTATTATTCACCAGTCATTTTTAAACTCCTTTCTCTTAAAGGGAGATTTTTTCATATGAATCGTGAGAAGTGTGTGTGTGTGTGTGTGTGTGTGTGTGTGTGTGTGTGCATGTGTGTGTGTGTGTATGTGTGTGTGTGTGTGTGTGTATGTGTGTGTGTGTGTGTGTGTGTGTGTGTGTGTGTGTGTGTGTGTGTGTGTGTGTGTGTGTGTGTGTGTGTGTGTGTGTGAAAATCTACCAGGTCAGCATATCATTATGTTCAGACTGACTTGTGCCGGAATCCGATTGTTGAACTAACTTCAGAAACTCCAACGTTTGTAAATCATTAACAGTACAGAGTTCGTTCTGATCGGATCGCAATGTGTGTGTGTGTGTGTGTGTGTGTGTGTGTGTGTGTGTGTGTGTGTGTGTGTGTGTGTGTGTGGTGCGCGCGCGCGCGCGCATGACTGTGTGTGTCTATGTGTGCGCAGCTATCTGTCTGTCACCAAATTGTATTAGCAAGATTTTCTCAGTTGTAGTTGTTGTTAGTTGTTGTTGTTTTTGGGGTTTGGATCTTCACAAAAATTATCAAACTCTTTTTAACTGCATGCACGTACACTGGTGTGATGGCAGTAATATAAATCATCTTCACTTTTTTTTTTTTACAACAAGTATTGTCGAACCACGCTATGGTACGATGGCAGAGTCATATATCACAAAATCACTTTCATCACCTGCAGGCAACCATTGGCCATTGGATACTGCGTTGGTACACATAAATCATCTATACTGTTGTGTTAGCGTTATAAATCAGCTTTATTGCTTCGTCACTACCAAGTCTGCACATCTGCCACTGCCCAACAGGATAGATTCTGTCTCCTCATGCAGATTAATCATGGATCTTGTCATGAATAGCCAATAGGTTAGAACACCGGGCTGTTAATGCCATGTTGGTAGACTGGTTCCTGTGTCGGGCCACTCACAGTTGCTTTATTTATTTATCTATTTATTTATTATTTATTCATTTATTATTTATTTATTTATCTATTTATTTATTAATTAATTGATTTATTTATTTATTTGTTTATTTATTCACTCATTCATTCATTTATTCCTTCCTTCCTTCCTTCATTCATTCATCTTTTATTTATTTCATTGTTTATTTATTTATCGTTTTTATTTCTTTAACTTATCTATTTATCTATCTATTTATGTATTTATGTATCATTTATACTTTGTTTACTTATTCGTTTATCTATTCTTTTTGTTTCTTTCTTTCTTCGTTCTTTCTTTCTTTATTATCTATCATGTTTTACTTCATTTATTTATTCATTACTTATTTATTCATTCATTTATTTATAAATGAAAAAAATAAACAAATCAATCAGTCAATCAATCAATCAATCAATCAATCAGATAATGGACAACAACGTAAGCCTACTGACTAACTATTGCTGACTGATACTCGATATGTATAACTGAATGAATACATAAATAAACGATGTCAGAGAAAACCGTAATAATAAATCTCTGGTTCACTTCGGTATCAGAAAATAAATTCGTGATTGAATAAACGGTACGGCAGTCAAATAAGTCTGAATCTGTCACGAGTCTGTTTAAGACATATCTTTCATCACCCTGCCCATAAATCAGAGATACCATTTGAGATACCAGAGCCACGAACGGAGAAACCTGCAATCGGTGAAATCAGAGACATAAACACAGAGACCTGTAATTGCTGAAATCAGAGACATGTACACAGAGATCTGTAATTGCTGAAATCAGAGACATGTACACAGAGACCTGTAATTGCTGAAATCAGAGACATGTACACAGAGACCTGTAATTGCTGAAATCAGAGACATGTACACAGAGATCTGTAATTGCTGAAATCAGAGACATGTACACAGAGATCTGTAATTGCTGAAATCAGAGACATGTACACAGAGATCTGTAATTGCTGAAATCAGAGACATGTACACAGAGACCTGTAATTGCTGAAATCAGAGACATGTACACAGAGACCTGTAATTGCTGAAATCAGAGACATGTACACAGAGACCTGTAATTGCTGAAATCAGAGACATGTACACAGAGACCTGTAATTGCTGAAATCAGAGACATGTACACAGAGATCTGTAATTGCTGAAATCAGAGACATGTACACAGAGATTTGTAATTGCTGAAATCAGAGACATGTACACAGAGACCTGTAATTGCTGAAATCAGAGACATGTACACAGAGACCTGTAATTGCTGAAATCAGAGACATGTACACAGAGACCTGTAATTGCTGAAATCAGAGACATGTACACAGAGACCTGTAATTGCTGAAATCAGAGACATGTACACAGAGACCTGTAATTGCTGAAATCAGAGACATGTACACAGCGATCTGTCATTGCTGAAATTAAAGATATGGATACAGACAACCGTAACTGATGAAACCAGAGACATGAACGGAGGGATATGTAACCGCTGAAGCCATTGTTATCATAATAACTACTATGATTAACACTATAATGATTGATTATGATTATAATTGTGATAATGGTGGTGGTGGTGGTGGTGATGATGATGATGATGATGATGATGATGATGATGATGATGATGATGATGATGATGATGATGATGATGATGTCGACGACGACGACGATGACGACGATGACGACCACATCATCATCCTCATCAACCTCATCATCATCATAATTATTTTTGTGCTATCATGGTTGATGATGCAGGAAGTTGTTTCAGAAGGAGAGAGACAGAGACAGAGAGACAGAGAGAGAGACAGAGAGAGAAGACAGAGAGACAGAGAGAGAGACAGAGAGAGAAGACAGAGAGAGGGAGAGAAAAGAGAGAGAGAGAGAACAGTGAGAGAGAGAGAAGAGAGAGAGAGAGAAGACACAGAGAGAGAGAGACAGACAGACAGAGACAGAGACAATACAATACAATACAATACAATATTTTATTTATATAGCGGAAAATCTTTATAAAATCAAATCTAAGCGCTGAAACAGACACACACGCACGCACGCACACACACGCACGCACGCACGCACGCACGCACACACACACACACACACACACACACACACACACACACACACACACACACGCACACGGCTATAAATGGGGAGAAAGAATAAAAGCAATGGAAAATTATAGAGAGCATATTATATACAATTATATATTACAATGTGATTCCCCTCCGAGTGGAGACAGACTGCAGAGGGATTGAGTGAGGTCAGGATTTTATGCAGATGAGAAAAGGTGAGTTTTGAGAGCGGACTTTAAGGAGACAAAAGTAGGTTTGCTGACGGACTGAGAGAGGAAGTTTGTTCCAGGAGAGTGGACCAGAAACAGAGAAGGCTCGTGGACCATAGGTATTGAGCTTAGTGCGTGGAAAGCGAAAAGTCAGAGGATCGGAGGCAGAGCGGAGGGTACGTGAGGGAACATAGATCTCAAATAGGCTTGACAGGTAATCGGCGGCTGCGTTATTGAGGCTTTTGTAGCACATGGTGTCTAGTTTGTACTGAAAGCGCTTTGATACAGGGAGCCAGTGAAGTTGTGCCAGGAGAGGAGATATGTGGTCAGCTTTTTTCTTTTTGAGTACAAGGCGTGCAGCATTGTTTTGAATGCACTGTAGGATGTGAATGGTGGAGGCAGGAAGACCAGACAGGAGTGAATTGCAATAGTCAATGCGAGACATTATGAAGGAGAGAACGAGTTTTGCAGTTGTTTCGACAGAGAGATACTTCCTGATCAGGCTTATACGATGGAGGTGATAGTAGCAAGATCTGGCAGTTTGAGAAACAAAGTTGTTCATGGAGAGGGTAGAGTCAATGCAGACACCAAGGTTTTTAGCTGAATCAGAAATTAGGACTAATGTGTTACATAATGGGAGAGAAAGAGGAGGCAACTGAGAAAGTTTCTGACGGGTGCCAGTGAGGATAGCTTCTGTCTTGTCGTCATTAAGCTGAAGTTTATTGTATGTCATCCAGTTCTTAATGTCCGAGTAACACTCAGTGATGCGAATCAAGAGGCGCTGTATATTGTCAGGCGAGTCACTGTCTTGAAGTTGGGTGTCATCAGCATAGAAGTGGTGTTTTATAGAGTGGGAGTTGATGATGGTGGATAGGGGGGAGGTGTAAAGAGTGAAAAGAACAGGGCCAAGGACAGATTCTTGTGGAACACCACAGGTCAGGTATGCAGGTTGAGAGTAAGTGCCATTAATGAGAACAGTTTGCTTTCTGTTTGATAGATATGAAGTGAACCAGGACAGAGCAATGTCAGAAATGCCAAAAGTATGATGAAGTCTAGAAAGGAGAATACCATGATCAATGGTATCAAAGGCTGCAGACAGATCAAGGAGTGTGAGGAGAGAGACTTTGCCAGTATCAGTTGCAAGGAGATTGTAGAGAATGTGTAGTAGGGCAGTTTCAGTGCTATGGCACTGGCGGTAGGCTGACTGGAAAGGGTTGAGGAGATTGTTGGCAGACAGGTGAGAGTTCAGCTGGTTGAGGACAACTTTTTCGATGAGTTTTGACAAGAAAGAGAGATTAGAGATAGGCCGGTAATTTTTCAGTTCATTTGGGTCTAAATTGTATTTCTTGAGGAGAGGGTGAACAAATAGCAGACTTGAAAGAATCTGGGACAGTTCCAGTTTGAAGAGAAGTGTTGATGATGTCAGTGATGAATGGGAGGAGAGTAGGGAGACAGTCAGAGTAGAGAGAACCTGGAAGAGGATCCAGTTCGCAGGTTTTGAACGACATGGATCTGATTGTGTTGAGAATTTCTTCTTGTGAGACTGGGGTAAAAGTAGTAAGAAGTGTGCCAGAGAAGGAAGGGTCAGGTGGGCATGGTTGACAGGGTGTCCTGTCAAGCCTGTCACGAAGAGTTTGTATTTTGGTGGTGAAATACTTGGAGAATACAGATGGGAGTTCTTCATTTGTGTG
>JAPXFY010000013.1:43379963-43382463 GCA_030674185.1 Monoplex corrugatus
CAAAAAAAGGGGGGGGGGTGAGAGGGTTAAAGCAAGGCACAAAAACTGGCTTAACCAGGCAGGCTTCGGAACTAAAACGGCCACGTTTCAACAAGGAGTTAAGGAGAACAAAGGAGGGGAGACCACCCTAGTGTTTCGTGAAACCCTGTGACATTTACAAGACCCCAGTCAATGAGACCTGTCATTTCGCGCTTGTCTCCCCTGTTTCAGGGCCTTTTGAACATTCGGTTGTCGTGACTGCAAAAAGCCTCGTTTCCGTCTGGCGCGTCACGTGTTGCCCTGGTTACCAAGATGGTGTCATGTGGGCTGGGTTTAGGGTTGGGTTCGTTCAGAAATGGGGAAGGGTCGTGTCGAACGATTTTCGAAAGAATGATCGCCAGTTTTTGAATGTTCCAAACATCCGTGTATTTAGTATTCCGTTCCGCCGTTGTTGATAGCACAATCACGATCGCCTATGGGACATACGCACACACGCGCGAAATGCGCGCACACAAGCAGTCACAACATACACACACACATACACACACACATACACAATACACACACACATACACACAAACACACACATCAACACACAACACACAACACCACACACACACGCACATACACACACACACACTTCCACACACACACTCGCACACATACTCAAACACATACACACAAAACACACACACATCACACACATATACACTCATATACACACGTGCGCGCGCGCGCGCACGCACAACACACACACAACACACACACACACAACACACAAACATAGGAACACACATATGCACACAAACCTACACACATAGGAACACACATACACACACAAACCTACACACATAACATACGTACAACACAAACACACTGACACACAACCATACACACAGACACACACCATACATACACACACACACACACACACACACACACACACACACACACACACACACACACACACCAACAATACACAACACACACACACACACACACACTCAAACAAACACGTACAACACACACACAAACACACACACAAACACACACACACACACAGACACACACCACATACTCAAACAAACACATACAACACAACAACACACACACACACACACACACACACACAACACACACACACAACACAACACACACACACACATCAGAACATGAGAACATTATTATTTGATAGGTCCATTAACCCCGGCTGGGGCATGGAGGATAACAGCAAATAAATGAAAATCCAGCGGCATATCATAATTATCATATAACATGAAGCAGAAATAACTTAGTTCAACCGAAAAACATTCATTTGATTTCTGTTTGTTGTTGTTTGTTGTTGTTGTTGTGTTTTACGATAGAACACTCGTGTTCAAAAGATAACTGAACGCACAACACATGCACACACACACACAAACACACACACCACACACACACACACACACCACACACACACACACACACCACAGCACACACACAACACACACACACCACACACACACACACACACACATGCACACACACACACACACACACACACACACAACACACACACCACACACACCACAACACAACAATACTTACACACACACACTCACATATGCATAAACACGCAAACATACACTCAGACACAAACACACAGACACAAACACACAGACACGTATACCTACACACACACATGCACGTACGCACGCACGCACACACACACACATGCAACACTCAGAATTGTCCACAAGCCAACTATAATATATGTAAAGATACGTTAAAAGAAATAACGAACACACAACACACACACACACACACACACACACACACACACACACATACAGAAGAAACGAAACACACACACACACACACACACACACACACACACACACACACACACACACACACACACACACAACACACACACAGAAAAACACGACACACACACACACTACAAGCATAACACGCATAACAAACACCAGACACAAACACAACACATACACACAGACACATATACACTACACAACACATCACTACGCATCACCACACACACACATCAACATCAGAATTGTAAGCATTATATATTGTAAGTACGTTAGAAAACGACGAGCAATAGATAACACAACAACACAACAACACAACAACAACCACACACACACACACAACACACACACACACACACAACACACACACACACACCAACACACACACACATACACATCACAACCACACACACCACACACACACACACACACACACATACACACACACACACACATCGAACTAACATACACCCTCTAGATCACATTGTCAGGTTATCATATTACTTGTACACCGAAACTTTTTGTTCGTTGTTTTTACGATAGAACACTCGTGTTCAAAAGATAACTGAACGCACACACACATGCACACACACACACACACACACACACAGCACACACACACACACACACACACACACACACACACACACACACACACACACACACACACACACACAACACACACACACACACACACACACACACACACA
>JAPXFY010000013.1:43389963-43397463 GCA_030674185.1 Monoplex corrugatus
AAGAGAGAGAGAAGAGAGATAAAGAGAGAGAAAGGGAGAGAGAGGAGAGAGAGAAAGACAGACAGACAGACAGACAGAGAGACAAAGAGAGGTACTTTGTGTACCTGCATACAATCGAGAGAGAGACAGAGAGACGGAGAGAGAGAGAGAGAGAGAGGGAGAGAGGGGGGGGGTAGATAGAGACAGACAGAGACAGACAGACAGACAGACAGACAGACAAACAGACAGACAGAGACAGACAGACAGTCAGAGAGACAGAGACAGACAGACAAAGACAGACAGACAGAGTGAGGGAACAGAGAAGCCAACCAAGTGCAAGGTTGTCAAACAGCAGACAGCAGACAGCATACATGTGTGTCTTAACTTTTGTTTCCTGGCTGTCAAAAGCAGTAGACGGGCAGTAGCGGAAATAAGGGGCAGAAACTGGTGACGGGTGGGGGAGACAGAGCGGAGGAGGAGTAGAGGGAGGGGCAGGTGAGGTGGGAGAGTTGGTGGTCTGGACCCCCGGAAAGGTCAAAAGTTAATGCAATGTCTACTTACCCCTGAAAGATCCACGGGTTCAAACCTAGCCGGTTAACGCGAGACATGGAAAAAGAGATAAGGAATTTATCTATCTATCTATCTTCTATCTCTCTATCTCTCTATCTATTCTCTATCTCTCTATCTATCTCTCTATCTATCTATCTATCTATCTATCTATCTATACATATATATATATATATATATGTAGGTATATGTATATATACATATATACCTATATATTATATATGCATCATCATTATCATCATCAAGTGCCCTGCCGCATAGTGCTCGCGACCATGGCCCTCTACACGAATCTGTCCCCTGTCGCAGCAAGTACATCTTCCACCCTCTCTGTCTTCAGCCACCCTGCAAGTCCGTCCATTATTTTCTCCCTGGATCTACCTGGTGTTCCTTTTCCCTCCAGCTTTTTTGTTGTGACCCGGGTGCTCTAATTCGCCTTTCCTCATAAAATGTCCTCTAAATGTTGCTAGCTCTTTTTTTCCTAATCTTCTTTATTAATGATCTTCAAGACTGAATCGTTTGCTTTCTTTGCTGTGCATGGGACTCTCAACATTCTTCTTAGAAACCACATTTCAGTCGCCTCACATCACCTACCCCTACCTCCTCCTCCGTGTTTCCCACACACACACACACACACACACACACACACACACACACACACACACACACACACACATATATATATATATATATATACATGTATATATATATTGTGTGTGTATATTTATATGTATATATATGTATATATATATATTTATGTATGTATATATGCATGTGTGTATGATGTATATGCATGCATGTATGTATATAACGAACGAACAGGCGGCACCTAGGCAGGGTAGAGCCTCAACCTTGAACACATAAAGTCTGACACTCCAACCACTTATCTTTGCTCTTTGGAAGGGGAAGAAGGAAGCTATCAAGCACTATGCTGACTCTTAAGATCGGACATAGAGTTTTCCCCCCCTTCCCCCTTGACTTCTTGACTTTGAAGTGGCGGCCTAAGTGCTACTCTTTCGGGTGACACTGATAAACCAAGGTTTATTGCTGTTGCATTTAGTGCACTACAGTCCATATTCGGTGACACGATAAACCAAGGTTATTGTGCAGTATGCATTTAGCGCACGTTAAGATCCATGCTCGGGTGACACGATAAACCAAGGTTATGTATGCAGCATGCATTTAGCGCACGGTAAAGATCCCATACCAAAAATAAACCTGAAAAATTACGTAGAAATATCCACTTTCATAGATAAAAAGAGAAGTATACATATGCACACACACACACACACACACACACACACACACACACACACACACCACACACACACACACACACACACACTCACACACACACACACACACACACACACACACACACACACACACACACACACACACACACACACTTACACAGACTCACACACACCACACACACACACACACACACACAACCACACACACACACACACACACACACACACACACACACACACACACACACACACACTTCACACACAACACACTACACAACCACACACACACACACACACACACACTCTGCCCTTTATATCCCTCTCTCTCCCCTCTCTCCCTCTCTGCCTCTCTCTCTTTTCACACACACACCACACACACACACACACACACACAAACCCCAACCCGCACGCACGCACACACACACAAACCGGAAACAATGGTTTCAGATGTGGTTTCTAAGGAGAATGTTCAGAGTTCCACAGACAGCAAAGAAAACAAACGAAACAGTTTTGAAGGAGGCAGACACAAGAAGATCATCAACAAAGATGATTAGGAACAGACAAGCAACATTTATAGAACATTTCATGAGGAAAGAGAAATTAGAGCACCTGGTCACAACAGGAAAGCTGGAGGAAAAGAAAGAGAACACCAGGTAAACCCGGGGTGAAAATATTGGACGGATTGCAGGGTGGCTGAGGACAGAGAGTGGGAGATGGTACTTGCAGCGACAAGGGATAGATTCGTATGGAGGGCCATGATCACCAACGCCATGCGGCAGGGCACATGATGATGATGATGATGATGATGATGATGATGATGATGATGATGAATGGACGGCGTTGCACTGCAGTGACGCTCACTCCATCTCTGGGGACAGAGGCCCAGTTTCACCTGATAATCCGTTGAGATAAACAACAATTAAATATAAATATCGGTCAAGAGAAGGCTGACGGGGTCATCAATCAGGGGAGATTGTAAACAAGATAACTGATGACTAGGTCCGGGTAGGTAATGCAGCGCATGGACAACCCCCTTCGTTTGGTGAAATGTTTATCGAGTGGCATCGAGGACCTTGGGAGGTGATTGTCCGGGAAATTGTGAGGCATTGGTGCTCTGGGTCCCGTGCGCGTGTGTGTCTGTGTCTGTGTGAGTGTGTATGTCTATGTCTGTGTGTGACTATGTGTGTGTGTGTAGTAGTAGTAGAGAATTATGGTGATGGAGATGTTAAATTGTGTTAGAAAGCGAGAAGCGGTTGTATGTTGTGTCGCCCATAGTTTTTTAGGACGACAATCTAGTACAATGCGCTCATACTTCTTGTGTTTTTGCTTTGTTTTGCTTTGTTTACAAGGAGATACACAGATAACTTCATTATCATCAGGTGTCCTGCCGCATGGCGTTGGACGATCATGGACTTCCATCTGTCTCTATCTCTCGTTGCCCCTAGCATCTCCCCCACCCTCTCGTCCCCAGCCACTCTGCAAGTCCGTCCAGCATTTTCTCCCTGGGTCTACCCGGTGCTCTCTTTCCCTCCAGCTTCCCGTTGTGACCAGGTGCTCCAAATCCCCCTTCCTCATAAAATGGCCTATAAATGTTGCCTAACTTATATCATGTATATTCCCCCAAACCTTACCACCGAGTAGAGCTTATGCACAAGTATAAAGCTTATGCCTTGACCGTTTTGGATCTTATCCATCATATGGCATTTGTGGAGTCAGTGCCTATGGAATTCATGGATACGCTATCTTGAAAAAAAAACGAAACTGAAGTTATGGCTCCGTTACCGGTCTCTCTGTTTGTGTCTCTGGTCTAACATGGTTGTCAAACACAGCAGGTGTTGACTATCAATTTGTCCTGAGACGTGTAGCCCTCGCATGCCGCTTGACACTTTCACTGACCTTCTGAATGGTAAATTACCTGTGCCTAGCTTTCGCGCGCCCGCACGTGAGCACGGACGGAACCCACATGCACACATGCGCACGCGTACATGTACGAATTCAAACACAAAATCTTCTACATATATTATACGTACGCACCGACTCATTCGCGGTGCACACACGCTCTCCTTCATTCTCTTACAACAGTCAGTTTTCTGTCGGTCTGTCTGTCTGTCTCTTTCTCACTGGCACAGGAATTCTCTCTCTCTCTCTCTCTCTCTCTCTCTCTCTCTCTCTCTCTCTGTCTATGTGCCCCACTCTCTCTCTCACTCTCTGTTCCCCCCCCCCCCGCCACACACTCTCTCTCACTCTCTGTGTTCTCCCCCCCCACTCTCTCTCCCTTTTGTTTTTGTTTGTTTGTTTGTTTGTTTGTTATGTTTATATGTGCAGTGTTGCAAGGACAAGCTATCAGACAGGTTCAATAGGACCTTATGCTACTGTCCACAAGAAATACGGTGATTTGAATCTTAGAACTAACTCTCTCTCTCTCTCTCTCTCTCTCTCTCTCTCTTTCTCTCTCTCTCTCTCTCTTTCTCTCTCTCTCTCTGTCTCTGTCTGTCTCTCTCTGTCTGTCTGTCTGTCCGTCTGTCTGTCTGTCTGTCTGTCTGTCTCTCTCTCTCTCTCTTCTCTCTCTCTCTCTCTCTCTCTCTCTCTCTCTTTCCCCTTGTATCCAGGTATTTAATATAGCTGCTGTTTTTTAAAAATGATTTCACACACAAGTACACACAAGCACACACACACACACACACACACACACACACACACACACACACACACACAACACACACACACACACATACACACACACACGCGCGCGGGCGCGCTTGTTTCTACACCCACCCACCCCCCACTCCTCACTTCCACTCATATACATTTTTTTTTAAATGCAAGCATGCGCAGAAAGAATTTCTATCCACCCGCACTTAACGTGAACAATACGATTAAGGAAATTTCCTCTTGGAATGCATTAAGAAGAGAACTCCCGCAGTGTTGAAAAGATTAAGGGAATTTTTTTTTAATAGCTCTCTTGTGTTGAGAAGAATACTCTGGTATTCACAAACCATTACTGTTCTTCTTTAGGCAGCAAACGCACACAAAGAATTTGGGTCGGTGCAAAACGGCCTGTCATGGAACAATCTCTTCAGACAGACTTGATGCTAAGTTGATAGTGCCAAGGACTGATTATTATTATTATTATTATCATTATCATCATCATCATTATTATTATTATCATTATTATTATTATTATTATATCCATCATCATCATTACTATTCTCATTATTGTTATTATTATTATTATTATCATCATTATTATCATCATCATCATCATCATTAATATTATTATTATCATTATTGTTGTTGTTGTTCTTGTTCTTGTTGTTGATGCTGTTGGTGTTGTTGTTGTTAGTATTGTTGTAGCTATCATTATTACTACTACTGTTATCATTAGTAGTAGTAGTAGTATCAGTATTAGTATAATTATTTATCATTGTTACTATACTATTATTATCATTATAACATAATTATTATCATTGTTATCATTATTATTATTATTGTTATTGTTATCAATATTATTATCATTATCATTGTTGTTGGTGTTGTGTTGAGGTCCTACCTAGTCTACGTTTTCTGTTTGTTTGTTTCTTTCTTTCTTTCTTATACTTGAATGGGTGTTCGAGAGGGATTTATCACACTCTGACAAAGCTGTATGTTCTATCTTAATCTGTCAGTAATTATCTGGCAGACTCCTTAAGCCTTTAAAACACACACACACCACACACACACACACACACACACACACACACACACACACACACACACACACACACACACACACACACACACACACACACACACACACAACACACACACACACACACACACAACACACACAACACACACCACACACACACACACACACACACACACACGCACACACACACACACACACCACACACACACACACACACATACACACACACACACACACACACACACACACACACACACACACACACACACACACACACACACCACACACACACACACACACACCCTTGCTCTGGCAAGGTCTTCAAAACGGAGACTAGGTAGAGAACGAGACTTACTAAACACTGAGACGACAATCAGCGTGGGAAAGATTGGAGCATTAATCAAAATGGACGACATACAGACCATATTCCATGTTACAGGCAGGGATTGAACTCTGGTCATCAGGTCTTGAAACCTACCACGCTATCACCAGAACCAACCAGAACATCGTTGAAACCTACCACGCTATCACCAGAACCAACCAGAACATCGAGAAGAGTACTACGACGGTTTTACTTCGTTAATTCCTCGACCAAAGGTCCTGCCTGGAAAGCACTCTTTAAACCCGAACATACCTATTGAAGTAATGTAATTACAAGCTGATAGTAGAAAAGGTGACAGCAAACCTTTCACGGGTTTTATTCATAGAGATGGCGTTTCCTGACAAATATCGTCAAACACAGCTATCACGGGAGTAACAAGGCACCGATTGGTGCAAGAAAGAGAAAGAGAGAGAAAGAAGATAAAAAAGAAGACGAAGAAGAAGAAGAAGAAGAAGAAGAAGAAGAAGAAGAAGAAGAAGAAAGAAAAAAGAAGAAGAAGTAGAAAGAAAGAAGAAGAAGATAGAAAAAGAAGAAGAAGAAGAAGAACGAAGAGGAGGAGAAGAAGAAGAAGAAGTAGAAATAGAAGAAGAAGTAGAAGAAGAAGAAGATGATGCTGCTGCTCTGCTGATGATGATGATGATGATGATGATGATGTTGTTGTTGATGATGATGATGAAGATGATACAGAAGAATTAAAAAAAACAAGAAGGTGGAGGAATTGAAGAAGATAGGTAGAAAGAAACTCTAGGGAGAGCTAGACAACAGAATGTCTTCAGAGAAGTAACCCCCTTTAGACAAGTGTTTCGGCCCTGAATTCCTTACACTCTCGGGGGGGCCGGGCCACATCCAGGTCATGACTCCTGGATGCCCTTCTGCTGTTGTCTATTTTTTTTTTTTTTCCCCCACGCCGGGGAGCGAACCTGGGCGATTCTGCGCTTCAGAACTGCGGTACGTGGTTTTACCAATGTGCTAACGGGGCACACATCATCTGTAGGGAATTTAATCCTTATGAAGTTCACTTTTGGTTCCTCCTTGCCCAGATCCAGCTTGAGCTCCTTTCTGCTGCCTCTGCCATCGCTTTAAGGGCTCTAGTCCTCTTCTTCCCAGAAATGGCGAGTTGTTTCATGAGATCATAAGCGGAGGTGCCCACAAACCCTCTTGCCCCGACCTCTATGGCGAAGATTTTGACCCGCAGACCTGCTTTCTTCAGGGTGCTGGCAAGACCGGCGTATTTTTCGGTCTTGTAGATATGTGCTTCTTCCATTCTGCTTTCGTATGGCACAGTGAGTTCTATCAGAATCACTTGTTTCGAGGAGTCAGAGTGGAGAGCGATGTCTGGTCTCATGCCTGTCTTGCTGATGACATCTGGGTAATTTCTCCACTCTGGGAGGTCTGCTGTACACTCCCAGTCGACTGCTCCATCCAGAAGACCCTTTGGCAATGTGCTGGTTGTCATAGCACTTTCGGGCCAGACCTGTTTCCCTCCTGCTTTGTAGAACGTTGTCATAGCAATTGGTGCGTTTGGGGTCATGGTTTTTTCGCTAACCACGTCTGTGATCACTTTCAGAACTTGGTTGTGCCTCCATGTATACCTTCCTTGGGCTAGCGCTACTTTGCAAGAGCTTAGGACA
>JAPXFY010000013.1:43402463-43407463 GCA_030674185.1 Monoplex corrugatus
CATAGGACATAGTCACACAGGTCCAGCCCATTCACCGGACCAAGAGAGAAAGGAAGACCCCTCTCTCGCTCTACTCTGGGTCTTCATCTCTCTTTCGGGCAGCCCGCCCTGCCACTAGCTGCCATCTCACCTCCCTTTGAGACCTTAAGCCCATGAGACTACCGAAAAAAAACCCAGCCAACAGCTCTTTATGGTGCAAGGCAGGATTGCACTCAAAATAACAGACCTTGAGTCCACGGTTCTATCCAAAAAGCCAATCAACCGGTATTTAACCCTTTGACTCCCGCACCCTGTCCACCAGCATCCTGCATTGGCAACCGTGCTAGCAAAGCAAAAACTTAACCCTTTGACTCCCTCACCCTGTCAACCAGCATCCTGCATTGGCAGCCGTGCTAGCAAAGCAAAACCTTAACCCTTTGACTCCCTCACGCTATCCACCAGCTTCCTGCAGGAAGCTGGTGGATAAAGTGAGGGTGTCAGAGGGTTAAGGTAGCAGTATCACCTGGCCGGGGGTCAAAAATCTTTTTTTCTCTTTCTGAATTATAATGGATGTGTTTTCATAGAAAAATGTCTGAAATTTAACATACAGTTAACAGTTTTTGTTTATTTTTCGTAGGTTTTGAGAAAAAAATGATGTAGGGGGGGGGGGTGGTGTGGGGTGTAACAGCAGCCATATTTTCGCTTTGACTCGTCAAACCCAACACTGTATACACCTCTTTTGTTCGCTCAGAAAAGGCCTGTTTTAGTCTGTTCCGGTGATTAAGACGTTTCAACCAAGAACGGTAACTCTTTCTGGCTCATTGCTTCGTCGAGTGCGATTTTGCAATCGATTTTCATAAAATTTGATTATTGCTAGTTATACAGAAAAATGCCTACTGATCGGAAAAAGGGGGTGAAATATACCAGAAAAAGAAGCTTTTATGGCAACAGAGTGTTTCACGTCAGCCGAAAGTGCACAAATCATGTGTAGAATCGTCTGCTACAGTCGCGAGTAGCGATTCAGGCCAAACTTCGACACAATCAATCCCATGTGTTCGACAACAGAAAATGAAAAATGTGCCACGCCCACATCTTATCGACACTGAGCGCATAATAAATTCTCAACGGCAGGCCAAATCAGCATTCCATGAAATGAGAACTGCCAGAGAAGGAGTAGAAAGTCCAAAGATGAGCAGCAGACAGAATAAGAGGGATTTCCTTATCAGGCTGGTGCCTACTAGGACTTCATCTGCAAGATAGGACACACATTTTGGGCTTTTTGACGGTTGAAAAGTTAGCGAAATTTCAACATTTTCATATGTTTTCCAAAGATATCTAAAAAAACTATTAAGATATCATGTTGAAATTTTGCACATTTATATTTCATAACATTTGCAGAAGCTGAACCAAACCCCTTGTCTCTAAGGTGACTATGAACAGAATTATGTGAATGAGAAATTGTATTTTTTGGATAAAATATTTGATTATTATCGGACGGGCCTAAAGACTACATTTTATACGTCAGAAAAAATAACTTTGGTTTAGCTTCCTTATAAACTTAACAGTGCATGTGCAGCATGTCTAACACATCTGACATATTGTTTAGTGGGAGTGTTTGGAAAACTTCATAGCATGATTATGAAGTTCGGCCGGACCTTTATTTAATAATTATTTATTTTGGGTGTCCTAATGCTTTTTTTCAGGAAATATTACTTTTAATCAAAAGACCATTCTATTACCTAGTTCCATGCAAAAAATCGTAAAGATGTGATGATATTTAAGTGACATACACCAAAAAGAAAAAATGTACCCCCGGCCAGGTAGTACTGTTACCTTAAGTTTGTGTGTGTGTGTGGTTCGTGAATCGGGTGCGGGAGTCAAAGGGTTAAAAAGTATAAGGAAAAAAAGAGGGTGGGGATCTTGCATGGGGGGGGGGGGGGGATACTGGTCCAAGTCGACTGTCAGAAAAGATATCGTATTCAGTTGCACAGTCACCATCTGTAGTCCTCAAGCACGTAGATTCAATATTGCCACAGGGCATTCAGATTATGCAAGACACTGGAAGACTGTGTCACCGTGTGCAGACGTGTGTGTGTGTTGTGTGTGTGTGTGATGTGTGTGTGTACGTTGTGTACGTGTGTGTGTGTGTGTGTGTGTGGTGTGTGTGTGTGTGTGTCTGTCTGTCTGTGAGTTAGTGTGTGTGTGTGAGTGTGAGTGTGTGTGTGTGTGTGTGTGTGTGTGTGTGTGTGTGTGTGTGATGTTTGTGTGTGTCTGTGTGTATGTGCTTGTGTGAGTTAGTGTCCCTATTTTTACAATTAGACATACATGTTATTGTGTATATACTATCTATCTATTCTATCTATCTATCTATCTATCTATCTATCTATCTATTATCTATCTATCTATCTATCGATACATATATCTATATATCGATACATATATCTATCTATCTCTCTATGTATGTATGTATGTATGTATGTATGTATGTTTATGTATGTATGTATGTATCAATCTATCTATCTATCTATTCATTTATCTATCTGTGTGTACATATGTGTGTGTGTGTGTGTGTGTGTGTGTGTGTGTGTGTGTGTGTGTGTGTGTGTGTGTGTGTGTACGTGTGTGTGTGTGTGTAGATAGAGAGAATGTGTACATATGCAGAACACCGACTCCATATCAGCAAACTAACAAGAGAACAATAAACACTGGAAGGTGCCATGATGGGACCCAGAACAACAATGCCTCATCACTGACAGGACAATTCCTTCAACCCACACGGTAGCTTCTCAGCTACACTTGTAAGCCATACCAGTCTCCTTGGTGGCTTATGGAAATCTTTATACCCTAGGAAACAGAGTTGGAATGCCTAAAAATGGCGGAGTAAAAACAATAAAAACAACAACATATAAACCCCAAACAAATAAACAAACAAACAAAAACCGGCCAAATACGTAAAACCCCACACGAATTTTATTTTATTTTATTTTTATTTTGTGTACATGTAGGAGTTGACAAAGCACGACCAGGGGAAAAATGGAAGCTTGTTTCTATCTGCACAACGTATGTACGGTTATCTTTCCTATAATTGCACTCATTTGAATAATGACACAATAACGCGAAGCCAGCCAGGAAATAGACCCATCCCTTCGTCATTATGGTGATTTGCAGTTCATTTCTACCCCTCCCTTCCCCCTCCCCCCTCCCCCCTTGTTGACTCAGTTGGTTTGGACCACTATGCTGATAACGCCGGTGTCGTGGGTTCAATACTCCTCAAGCGGCCCACAGTTTCGTTGTTGTGTTTAGGGAGCAATTCTGGGTCTTCACGTTCGTTCATTCACACCTTTTCTTGCTCGGAAAACGGAGACTGTTATTAATCTATGATCTCACCTGTCTCACCTGTCGGCGCCACTACCTTCCTCCAGGCTGCTTTGTGATCTGTGATCTGTGATCACCCAACTTTAAAAACCCAATTTTAAGAACTCCGTCTTGGGTCAAACAGAAACCAGAACTACGTGAAAATAGAACAAGATTTAGAATGTGAGAGGAGCACCACATGACAGTATGTGCCATCTGTTGTCCGAAAAAGGCATAGTTACCTACCACCTTCTGTCTAGAGAGTAGTAGCAAGTGGTTCTGATCAGGTTTTGCACTGGACACCACCGGCCCCTTTGAACCATAACTTCAAACTGTCGCCTTCACTAACATGCCCCTCTGGTCAAGAAGATCAGACAGTGACCATATATTGCAGCGATGTCCTTCTAACGAATGGAACGACAAGAAGCATGACTGACTACATATCTACTGACCACCAAGCTCGATGGAAGACGGCAGGAATTGGTACACCCCACCCTCACCCCCGTTCTGTCTGCCTGCCTGCCTGCCTGCCTGCTGCCTGTTGATCTGTCTATATGACTGTCTGTCTGTCTGTCTGTCTTTCCGTCTGTCTGGCTGTCTGACTGGTCTGGTCTGGTCTGGTCTGGTCTGGTCTGGTCTGGTCTGGTCTGGTCTGTCTGGTCTGTGTCGGTATATGCAGGCAAGTTCTACAAGTTTTATATATATACAAACACGCCCAGGCCATGGCCACCGTCGTTCGAACAAAGTGGGTAAACCCACACCCACAACCACGCTTTGTCTGTCTGTCATTCTGGCTGTCAGTCAGTCTATCTGTCTGTCTGTCTATCTATCTGCCTGTCTAGGCAAATTTTACATCTGTTTTGATTCCTCGTCAGTAAGGCCTGACACCATGCAGAAGGCGAACAAAAAGAAGTAAAAGAAAAACGGAAAGCTGTAGATTTTTATTTTCTAATTGTAAATACCGTCTCAGCTACAAGCGTAGAACTAGAGTTCCCAGTTTCCAATCGGACTGGCCTGCATGAGTTCGACTCTGACTCAGGGGAAGAAACTGTGTAACCAGCCTGCATCCACCCAGCTGTAAATGAGTATCTGACCCTATTCGTGGTATGGGAAGAGAAAGAAGCGAGGGGCAGCAGATGGGGAACCCACTCTCATATTGCTGCTTCCCAGAAACGTTCAGCTCCTTACCACTTCATCCCCCGTCGACCCCAGGATTATGGGACGCCGTGTATATTTATAAGACAAATGCTGATATATTGTCATACAGTAGCTTCCAAAAGAGGGTAAGACGGGTTGTTTCCCTTGCAGAGATGAACACAAACAACGAGAGAAAAGAGACAAGAGAAGAGAGAGAGCAAGAGAGGGAGGAGGAGAGAGAGAGCAAGAGAGGGAGGGAGAGAGCAAGAGAGAGAGAGAGAGAGATAGCGAGAGAGAGAGAAAGAGAAAGCGAGCGAGAGAGAGAGAGAGAGAGAGAGAGAGAGAGAGAGAGAGAGAGAGAGAACAGACCTTTTACTTCCATATAATAATCTGGTCTTATCTTACAAAACGAAGCAAAACAGAAACGTTTGAGGAGGAAAACACACACAAAAACAACACAGAAGAAAGACCGCTGATGAGTAAGAGCACTTGAATAGACTTGGTTAGATTCCAGAAGATCCTAGCGGAGC
>JAPXFY010000013.1:43417463-43419963 GCA_030674185.1 Monoplex corrugatus
GGGAAATCTCCACCATTTAACCAACTCACAGAGATCCAAACCACAGACATCATTATCATAATTTTTAGTATCATTAATTTATGATTTATTGCATACGTTATGCACAGTACAAAGAAAAATGTGGGAAGGGTAGGGTAGGTGGGTCGGATCGGGGTAAGGACGAGGAAGAGAAAACCGAAGGGTGAAGACTGTAATGACAGAAAAGTATGGCAAGCCAGACAGGTCAAAATGACGAGTACTTGTGGAGCGGTGAGGAGAGTGTTTACTGACAGATTAGCTATGGCAGGTCAACGTTGTTTGTCCGACCTTTTGTCTGTGCGGTAATTGCCCTGATTCGTTCGACAGTCATGTCGGCCGGTTATACCTACTCCCTCACTGTCACCAAGGGTTTTGCTCATGACAGTGACGGCTGACTGACTCATAAGGCCATGCAGGGTTTGAGTTTGACGGATATTTTGTGAGGGATGAGTTTGACGTGAATGAAATAAATTTCTGTGCCGCACGACTTTGGTATTCGGTAAACAACACGCATCTCTCCATCAAGCAGGCCACTTTAGGAAAGAATTAGAATAGAAGATTAATTCTGGGGGAAGGTATGTGGGGATTCACCCTGCTTGGACAAATCTACATATACATACATACATACATACATACATAATACATTACGTACGTACATACATACATACATACAGGCATACATACATACATACATACATACATACATATATACGTACGTACATACAGGCATACATACAGGCATACATACAGGCATACATACATACATACATACCTACAAACACAATACAGGCATACATACATACATACATACATACATACATACATACATACATACATACGGACATACATACACAAATGCAGGCATACATGCATACATACACACATACATATATTCATACATACATACATACATACAAAAACATACATATATACATGCATGCATGCATGCATACATACATACATACATAAATACATACATACATACATACATACATACATGTATACATACATGGGTACACACATACACACACACATGCATACAGACACACATGCACACGCACACAGACAGACCGACACACATGCATTCACATGCACATTTACACACACATTCACACACACACACACACACACACACACACACACACACAACTCACGACGCAACACAGAGAGAGACAGAGACACACACACACACACAGACACACACACACACACAACACACACACACACACACACACAACCACACACACACACACACACAACTCACGACGCAACAGAGAGAGAGAGAGACAGAGACAGACACACACACACACACACACACACACACACACACACACACACACACACACACACACACACACACTCAAACAGAGGAAAAGAGACAGAGACAGACAGACAGAAAGAGACAGAGTCAGAGCTAGAGCTAGACAGAGAGAAAGAGAAGAGAGAGAGAGAAGGGGAGAGGGGAGAGAGAGGGAGGGAGGGAGGGAAGGGGGAGGGGAGGGAGGGAAGGGGGAGGGAGGGAGGGAGAGAAAGAGAGAGTCAGAGAGAGACAGACAGACAGACAGACAGAGAGAGACCGAGAAAGAGACAGAGACAGAGATAAACACCTTCATTAGGAAAAATAAAATTCGCTCCCTTTGTCGATCTTTCTAACAATGAGGCATACGAGGATGACGAAGGTATGAGCATAAACAGACGATAATATCACCAATCCTTTGATTCCCTACACCCATCAAATTCACTTTAAAGAATGATGCCCCAGGGCACAGGTCGGGAGGCGACATGTTTGTACAGTTAATTAGAGCACGCGCTCATGAACGCGCGAAGAAATAATAATACTGAGACACACCCAACTATGTATAGATACCCAACAGCGCTTGTGGGCGCGCTACATTGTGACGCAGACACACAAAGACACGCACACATGTGCATGTAGAAAGATAATAATATAATAATAATATATTTTATTTATATAGCGCAAAATCTTGACAAAATCAAATCTAAGCGCTGAGCGTATACATGCATACATACCTACATACATATGAGCGTATACATGCATACATACATGCTTACATACTTACATACATAAATCTAAGCTGAGCGTATACATGCATACATACATACATAAATCTAAGCGTATACATACATACATACATACATACATACGTACGCACATGCATACATAATAATTACAATATTTATATAGCGCAAATCTCGACAAAATCAAATCCAAGCGCCGAAAAGACACACACGCACACACGCACGCACGCACGCACACACACACACACACACACACACACACACACACACCACACACACACACACACACACACACACACACACACACACACATGCATGGCCACAAATGGGGGAGAAAAGAATAAAAGCAATAAAAGCAAGAATAAAACCAATGGAAAACCACAGAGAGCACATCATATACAATTATATATTAAAACAAAGTGATTCCCCTCCGAGCGGAGAC
>JAPXFY010000013.1:43437463-43447463 GCA_030674185.1 Monoplex corrugatus
GCAAGTAGGATTGCCGTCTTTATCTGTTTGTGTTGCCCTGATTGCAGGTAAGATTATCCGTTTGCCGTATCGCTTATGTGGGTGCGGACGTTAAACTCCAAACAACAACAACATCAAGACTACCATTGTAAGGTGATGCCACCTTGAGGTCGTGGAGATTAAGGTGGTATGAAGCTCTCTACTTTCTCAAGACAGTCAGGAAAGGTAAAGAGCAATGAAGGAGAGGAGATGGGCATCACTTCATAATGCTAGCCATGAGAACAGTAGAGAGCCTTATACACCTTCATTTTCTTACGACTTCAGGGTGGCATCACCGTTATAATGCTAGTCTTGAGAAAGGCAGAGACCCTTTATACCACCTTAATCTACTACGACCTCAGGTGGCATCACCTTATAATGTAGCCTTGAAAAAAGTAGAGGGCCTTTAAGCCTTATACCACCTTAATCTCCTACGACCTCAGAGTAGCACCACCTTTATAATGCTAGACTTGAGAACAGAGAGACCTTTATACCACCTTAATCTCCTACGACCTCAGAGTGGCACCACCTTTATAATGCTAGACTTGAGAACAGCAGAGAGCCTGTATACCGCCTTAATCTCCTACGACCTCAGAGTGGCACCACCTTTATAATGCTAGTCTTGAGAACAGTAGAGAGCCTTTATACCCCTTAATCTCCTACGACCTCAGAGAGGCACCACCTTTATAATGCTAGTCTTGAGAACAGTAGAGAGCCTTTATACCACCTTAATCTCCTACGACCTCAGAGTGGCACCACCTTTATAATGCTAGTCTTGAGAACAGTAGAGAGCCTTTATACCACCTTAATCTCCTACGACCTCAGAGTGGCAACCACCATTATAATGCTATCATTGAGAACAGTTAGAGAGCCTTATAACACCTTAATATCCTACGACCTCAGAGCAGACCACCTTTATAATGCTAGCCTTGGGGAACATTAGAGAGCCTTTATACCACCTTAATCTCCTACGGACCTTAGAGTGGCACCACCTTTATAATGCTAGCCTTGAGAACAGTAGAGAGCCTTTATACCACCTTAATCTCCTACGACCTCAGGGTTTAAACAACATGATGCAAAGCTATGTTTGAAATACGTTCATCCCCCCCCCCCCCCCCCTATGGCCTCAACGAATAAATCATTTGTATCTGAATCTGACCTCGGGGTTATGGGGACGACCTTGACCTTATCGTCTGTCTTTGTTTAGTTGTAATTTAGACTGCCACCTGTCATGGATAAGCTGGGTTGTCCCTTCTCTGGGTTTACCCCCTGTAACGGGACATTTTGGCTCAGAAGATAACGTGTCGTCGTTTGTGCTCAATGATCATTTTGCTAGTATGATGAATACTGAAATTATTTTTTGACGTATGTTTTAAGTTTGCGATGTATTTCTGTAATGTTAGCTCTCTCTCTCTGTCTCTATCTCCTATCTCTCTGTTTCTGTCTGTCTCTGTCTGTCTCTGTCTGTCTGTCTGTCTTTTCTCTCTCTCTCTCTCTCTCTCTCTCTCTCTCTCTCTCTCATGATTGTGCGTGTCATGTGTGTGCGTGTGCGTGTCTGTATGCTTGTGTATGCAAGTGCGTGTACGTATACATGCGCACGCACATTCAGAAAACGTGTTCACACTGTGCACTGAAAATAATGATAATGATAATGATAACGACAGTGATAATGACACTTTACTTTCCATCGGTAGAAGTTATTAGCTGAAAGCATTTTATTTATCTTTTTTTTCAAAATTTACCATTGTTGTGCATCCTGGATGTTTTGATATTTTCAACAAATCAGCCACTGATATGACTTGCATGACCTCTGACTGTACATATTCGATATTCTGCATGTGATTAATTACACACTAAGGAGGTTTAGGCACTGGCAACTGCAAACACACACAACACCACACACACACACACACACACACACACACACAACACACACACACACACACACACACACACACACACACTACACACACACACACCACACACACACACACACACACACACCACACACATAACACATAATGTTGACCTGAAAGATGAGAAGAACCTCCACCCCCATATCCATCAAGCCTAGGTGTCTGCTCAATTTGTCTGTCTGGTCCATACAACTGGAACGAACTTCCCCTGTCTATTCGACAGTCTAGTACTCTTCTCATCCTTCAAGGTGGATCGAACCTAGGACCTTCCAACTGGAAGCCACTGATGTTTAATTAACCCTTTGACTCCAGCACCCTGTCCATCAGCATCCGGTATTGCAAACCATGCTAGCAAAGCAAAAAACTTAACCCTTTGATACCTCATCCTATCCACCAGCTTCCTGCAGGAAGCTGGTGGATAGGGTGAGGAAATCAAAGGGTTATGTTTTTTGCAGTTGGTGGATAGGGTGCGGGAGTCGAAAGGGTTAACCACTTGACCGCCACGCAGTGGGAAGTGTGCCGAGACAACAATCAACCAGAAATACCCCAAGTGTCCACGTTGGAAAAGAAAATGTCCCTGAGGTTGGAGGGGGTGGGGGTGGGGTGGGGTGCGATGTAAATGAATGTCAACCTCGGGGAAAGGATGACCTATCTAAGAGGTCACCACAACATCTCATTAAGTTGACAGTAGCGGGACTGGATTTGCAAGTGTTATGAACAATCGGAATTGTCTCTCTTGGTTTTTACCACCTGAAAAATGTGACATTTTGCGCGTAGACTATTCCTCGTGATAACTCTGCCGGTTCTTTACTGAGCTGACTTGGCTGATTTGGTAAACACTGAAACTATTACTTGTTATACAGCAACAGGTTTCGACCTCTCTTGGGTTCTTTGTTTTCTGAGTTTTGAATTCTCAGCTCTGGACTAGTGTTCAAAATAGTGTTACGAACAAGAAAAGGAGAAGAACAATATTGAATGTCCTCTTACAATGTATGTATTCCCAGAATGTCCTCTCTCTGTCTCTGTCTGTTTGTCTGTCTGTCTGTCTGTCTATCTATCTGTCTGTCTATCTATATCTCTCTCTCTCTCTTTCTTTCTTTCTTTCTCTCTATCTCTCTTTTTTTTCTATACACGTATACTTGTGCATAAATATGTGTGTGCATACGCGTGTGTGTGTGCATGCGTGTGTACACGTGTACGTGTGTGTCTGTGTCTGTGTCTATGTGTCTGTGTCTGAGTGTATGCGTACGTGTGCCCATATACAAGCTAAGTATGTGCCAGCATTGTGTGATGTGAGATAACGTATTAAAGTTTCTTTTAGCAACATTCTTATGGTTAGTTCTCATACACTCTGAGAGTGGTAGTAGGACTTTGAACTCAACAGAACGAAGTGGTTATTGCAAAGGTAAGACAGTGGGCATATGCACTTCGCGAATATGTCCGTGTTTTCCCGATACATCTCACCCAGCCCCAATTCTCGTCTCACTGATTACTATAGGCTACATACACTAGGAAAGGGTGTGTCCCACACTGCACTCGCTAACAATAACCTGCATTAAGTCTGTGCTGCGCTGAAAACAATCAGCCACAAATAACATCCTCGTAAATCATATTGTCATTAATACAAGCTCATATACATACTCACTGTGTAACTGTTTGCATACATACATACATACATACATACATACATACATACATACATACATACAATATCATACATACATACATACATACATACATACATACATACATACATATACATATACATGGATACGTACGTACGTACATACATACATACATTTATACACGCCTTCACCAGCGCGTGTGCACACACACTCTCACATATACACATTCATACAGAGAGAGAGAGAGAGAGAGAGAGAGAGAGAGAGAGAGAGAGAGAGAGAGAGAGAGAGAGTGAGTGAGAGAGAAAGTCATTCACCAACACGCCCCCTGCCCCCATTCTTCTACACACATACAATGTTATCTTTACACACATACACACACACTGTATCACTTACTAACGCCTATTCCACTCTCATCCCTCCCTGCTCAATATCACACAAACACACACACACACATACATACATACATACATACATACATACATACATACATACATACACACATACATACATATGTAAATACATACATACATACATACATACATGCATGCATACATACATACATACATACATACATACATACATACATACATGCATACATACATACAATCATATGTGCATACATGCATAATTGTCTAAAATCACTTTAGTGAATAGACATTAAACCAATGACCACCACACACACACACACACACACACACACACACACACATACACACACATACACACACACACACACACACACACACACACGACACACACACACACACACACACACACACACACACACACACACACACACACACACAAGGTCACTCAGTACACACACGTATACGGGTATCTACACACACACACACACATTTTATGCCTGGTTGTCAAACAGTAAACCGATCCCTTGTCTTTGAGGGACGTACTTGTAAACCCGGAGATCCTTATGTAAATAGTGTCTGTATCACTTGAGTCACACGTATACAGACACGTCTTTACTGAAGTTTGCAGTTCAAGAAGGACTCATCGCGATAGGGGAAATTTCACATGCTGCAACTAAGATCTGTCAGCAATCATCTGGACGACTTCTTGAGCTAAACACACACACACACACACACACACACACACACACACACACACACACACACACACACACACACACCCTGCCACCTTCTCGGCAACAAAGGAGTTGTCCCTGACACCCCTCACCAGCACTGCCACTGGATATACACCATTTCCTTAGAGCCAAAACTGCAGTTAGTACACGTATCTAGTTATCAGTCCTACCAGAAAGGAAGGCTTTCTAAAACACATACAGCTGAATGGGCCTGCAAGGCAGAAAATAATACGAAAAGAAGTAAAGCAGAAACAAAGAGAGTGACAGAAAAGAGAAAATTTCAAGCACACAATTGCCAGATGGCGAGGATATTATTTACACTGAAAGAGCCCTGGCATTCCCAGGGGGGTGGGGTGGGATGGGGAGATACGGGTGAATTCGTGAAGAACGGATAAAAAAAGCAACAAAATAATCGACCGATAAATAAATACAAGAGAGGAGCTGGCAATACAGCGCATCAAACAAGTATACAGACAGGGAGTTATGAGAAAAAATATCTGTCACATAATACCCGGAACGTGGGTATAGTGCCGGTACTTGTACCGAAAAGACTCTCTGGTATCCCGGGGGAGATCGAACAAAGTTTGTATTTCAAAATATGAAGTGTTTTTTCCTCAGCACTGCCACTGGATACACAACATCAACACTTTGACTCCCACACCCTATCCACCAGCTGACTGCTTTATCAGCTATGATATCAAACCAAACCTGAACCCTTTCATCCCCTCATCCTGTCCACCAGCTTCCTACATATTCAGCTATGACAGCAAAAGCAACTACTTAACCATTTCACACCCGCACCATATCAGCCAGCTTTCTGCAAGCAAAGCTGGTAAACAGGGTGAGGAAGTGGAGAGGTCAAGTGTCTGCAGCTGGTGGACAGGGTGAGGGTTCAGACAATTTCACCAAAGACACTACTGCGTGTGAGAACAAAAGTTCTACTTTACTTACAGAAGATTACGAGTCAAGTTAGAGGACCCTGTTTCTTCACTTTTCGCTGAGCCATTTCAAGACGTAGGCCTTAGGAAGCTGGTAGACAGGGTGACGGAGTGGATAGGTAAAGGGTATGCAGCTGGTGGACAGGTGAGAGTCAAAGAGTTAAGACAATTTCACCTGAGACTGTTGCGTGTGAGAACAAACAGTTCCACCTTCCTTGCAGAAGATCACGAGTCAAGTTAGAGGACCTGTTTCTTCACTTTTCGCTGCTCAAGCCATTTCAAGACGTAGGCCTTAGGAAGCTGGTAGACAGGGTGACGGAGTGGACAGTAAAGGGTATGCAGCTGGTGGACAGGGTGAAAGAGTCAAAGAGTTAAGACAATTTCACCTGAGACTGCTGCATGTGAGAACAAACGCGGTCCCACCTTTCTTACAGAAGATTACCAGTCAAGTTAGAGGACCCTGTTTCTTCACTTTTCGCTGCTCAAGCCATTTCACGACGTAGGTCTTAACATGTAAGAATAATATTGACACTCTCGCCCGCAAGCTTTGCAAACAGTCCAGTTAATCCTTGGGTACATTTGTACAACCGATAATAGACGACAACCACAAGACGTAAGTAATACTAATAGAGTTACTTGTAAAAAAGTAAGAGGTCTGACAATATTCGTAGTAGATTCAAACCATCAGACACGCTCTAGTCTCTACAGTAAGTAAGATTAATAGCGTTACGTACCCGAAACAGGGATCAATGAACACACATCAATACAGTAAATTCTTACACGGACGTAATTACTCTATAGGCCTACACATGTCTAGACAGATCGTAAACGTGCTCTGTCGCGATCTTTTTCAATTTCAATTCAGTTTCAGTTTGAATTTCTCAAGATGACGTCTCCGTGCTCGGAATGATTTCCATATGCACTAACGTCACAAGTGCCATGTGATGGAGAAGATCCAGAATGATCACGGCACAAGCCTAAAGCCTGCACATAAACCCACGAACTGGCCAGGCCCTGAGGCCCTACCTAGATAGCACCGTAACCCTGGGGTCATAGGGGAGTGAGGTGGCAGAGACCTCAACTTTTCTCGGGGCCAGACCACGAAGGCGGCGCCCATTCCCTCTACCTCGTTTCAATTCATATTCATTTTTTTTTTTACCAAGACTTCAGAAAGGCAAGAAGGCTAATTGGTCTTCTAGGGTATGGACCTGGGATTTCAACGGATCTCTTCAATGTGTGGAAAACAACGGATCTCTCCAATGTTTTCATACCAAGGAAGCCAGGCAATGCCCTGCTCTTCAAGATTTTCAACAGCCGTGGGATCTGTAGCGTGCACAGCCAGAAGGCATACGGGTCCGACCCGTTTTTCGTCCCCTTCCGAAGGACTAGACGTTCAGTTCGATTTTCCGGTCTGACTGAAGAGAAATGTCGAGTCTTCTTCGGGAAGCGAACCGAAGAACCTCGAATTCAGTTATTGGCGGGCGAACGTCTGAACCATTCTGCCACATCAATACAGCAAACGGGCTCTGTCGCGAACTGTGATGTATGCCAATTGCCACACAAAGTAATCAATCATCATCACTATCGGCGGGTGAGGCGACGTAGTGCATCGCTTTGAATAATCCCTCTGCAGCAACAAAGGAGTTGTCACTGGCATAACTGTGTAGAAAATTCTATTTAGGTAAGTAAAAAAAAATACGTACATAAAGAAAAAAAACCTGGGTGGCGCTGCAATGCGGCGAAGCATTCTCCCCTCAAGCTAAATCCGTGGTGACCAAGAGAAAAATACAAGAGTTGGCCAGGGTTCTTTTGCCGTCTCAGGACCGTCAGCCTGGAATAGACTTCCGCTCTGCCTTCGCCTTACACCAACCCTTTATGCTTTTCAAATCCAATTTAAAAACTCACCTCTTTTTCTAACACTTCCGCTCTGCCTTCAGCTAACACCTTCCCTTTGTGCTTTTAAATCCATTTTAAAAACCCGTCTCTTTTCCCAACAATGAATTCTATAACTACTTCTTTCCCTCAGTCTGTGTATTAATTTAAATATTGTAAGGTGTCTTTGTCGATTGTATGCGTATACCTGGTGCGTGAGTGCGCTTTGATTTGAATTGTCAAGATCTGGCGCCGTATGACTACTGTGATTATTATTATTATCATTATTATTATTATCATTATTGTTATTATTATTATCATTATTATCATTATTAATATTATCATCATTATTATTATTATTATCATTATTGTTGTTATTATTATTATTGTTATTATTATTATCATTGTTATTGTTAACAGATAAAGCAACTTACTTTTTCTTAAAGATCACTGCACTTTGGGAGATTTCCTTTGTGTTCACCAATCGTTGCTTCATTTCTACGTCACTTTTAGAACCACAGAAGCTGAAACAGTTTTTATAATGCCATGAAGAAGATGACGATAAGGACGATAACCATGATGCTATGAAGTTCCATCTAGGATTGAGATTGTGTGACAGAGCTGTATTCTACGCTTACTATCATAAAAAAATATCCTGGCGTAAACCAGGCCCGAGATATACAGACAGCTGTGGTGTTGGTCAGAAGATTTGAACAACACAATCAATGACGGATCCGTGAAGTGGATGAGATTCGACTGCGTGCTCCCAACTTTGGATAAGAGCCGAAAAATCCTGCAATGATTTTCGGAAGGACAGATGAGGATTCGAACCCACAGCCTTCCAATCGGTAAGCAGTCCGTTGCGCTAACCACTACACCGCCGGAACTGGTTTAACCCGTTGACTCCCGCAAAACCTATCTACCAACTGCAAAAACTTAACCCTTTGATTCCCTCACCCTATCCACCAGCTTCCTGCAGGGAGATAGTCGATAGGGTGAGGGAATCAAAGGATTAAGTTTTTGCTTTGCTAGCTGGTTGTCAATGAAGGATTCTGGTGGACAGGGTGCGGGCGTCAAAGGGTTAAGTAAGTAGGTAAGTTTCAGTTTCAGTTTCTCAAGATAACGTCTCCGCGCTCGGAACGATTTCCATATGCGCTGATGTCACTGATACCATGTAGCGTAGAAAGGCACATGATGGTGATCGCTGTATAAAAGTTAGGGGTTTTAAGCTGCGGATACAAGCCAAAGAAAAACGTTCTATTCTAGTCAGACACACGGCATTTTCTCACTAGTCAATTACAAAATTCCCAAACGACATGAGTAACACTAATAAGTATTACTTATCTAAGAGTAAAGGGTTGAACTACAAAATCATAATAATAATAATAATGATAATGTTATTGTTGTTTAGAGCCCAGCTGACTGCGTACAGCCATATCAAGGCTAATAACAACAACAACAACAACAATAACAATACTAATGATGATGATGATGAGACGACGACGACGACGACAACAACAATAATATTAATAATAATAATAACAATAATAATAAATAATAATAACAATAATAATAACAATGATACTAATGATGATAATGATAATAATAATAATAATAAAACATGTTTCAGACTGTACATCAACACTCTTCAGACTTTGGAATTTATTCTCTCTTCGTAAATATCAGTACACTCGCCATTCTGTCGTACAGAAAATACATTCCCACTCGACGCAAACAAAACTATAAATGTTACTGAAAAACAAGGGCTCTGTCTACAGTCGAAAGAAAACACCAAAAGCTCGCATAGTGTGCATTGTAAGACACGCGGCAATCGTTCGTGCAATAGGTAGATTCCCACACAAGGTATGTAAGGTTAATTAACCCTTTGACTCCCACACCCTGTTCATAAGCACCATACATTGTCAACCATGCTAACAAACTAAAAACTTAACCCTTTTGATCCTCTCACCCTATCCACTAGTTTTCTGCAGGAAGTCGGTGGAAAGGGTGAGGGAATCAAAGGGTTAAATTTTTTGCTGCTAATGGATAGGGTGCAGGTGTCAAAGGGTTAAATAAATCATACAAACCAATAAAACCAATTTCTACTCTGTACAGTAAGACACTGGGCACGAACAAATTAATACTAGGCTCCCCACACGGCGTAAAATAAATCCACCTATACACAAACTAACACATAAATCAAAGAACATGCATTCATAGATTTTTGATGAAAATTTGAAGTGGCTATGACCAGTAGTTTTTTTTTCTACAATTTTTTAAAGACACTACCCTTATTCTTGCATAATTATTTTCCATTAAGTTGGTTTTCAAGGCACTAAGGGCAATAACTAAGACGGTGTGCAAAAAGTTAAAACCTTTGATTCCTTCAAGTCTATCTACCAACTTCCTGCAATTAACCCTCTGACCCTCTCCCGTGTCCACAAGCTTCCAACAGTTAACCCCTTGAACCCTTCAGCTTTTCCACCAGCTTCTCTTAGCTTCCTGCAATTAACCCTTAGATTTCCT
>JAPXFY010000013.1:43459963-43467463 GCA_030674185.1 Monoplex corrugatus
TAAAAAATATTGCTGCCTTACTGAATCCAGATGGCACTTACACATTGGCAGGATCTTCTACAATTTCAAACAAAACATGGAATTAACCCATGGTACAAAACATACACTGGATGTATTCAAGCATTCAAAAGCTTTGCGTACAAATATTATTATAAGTAATGACCGAGCATTGGATTGCCCTTAAGGTCTTAGGCTCATATACTCTATCAGTAAAGGCGCAAAAATATGTTATGAGTTCTTAACACAAAATACAATCATCATCATCATCATCAGTCCCGTAGTCTGGTTGACCGTTGGGGCACCACTGAAGATTTTGCAACCAACTTCCTCCACTCCTCACGGTCCTCAGCTTTCCGCAGAATGATATTCCATTCAAGGCCAGTCCACTCTCTGATATTGTCTTCCCATCCTTTTCTCTGTCTGCCTCTTCGTCTCCCTCCCTGAACTGTTCCCTGTAAGACGGTCTTGGCCAGTCCAGATGATCGTGTGACGTGCCCGTACCACCTCAGTTTGCGTCTTTTCACTGAGGTCAGGAGTCATACGGCCCGATGGCGTTTTCGATTCGGGTTTTCACTTCCTTATTGGTTATATGATCTTTGTACGAGATACCAAGGAGTTTGCGGAAGCATCTCATCTCCATTGCCTGTATCCTTCTTTCAATGTCTGCTGTTATGGTCCATGTTTCGCATGCATACAAAAATATTGACATGACCAGGGAACGCATCAGTCTGATCTTGGAGCCGATTGCGATATTCTTGTCGTTCCAGATGACTTTTAGCTTGGTCATTGCAGCTGTGGTCTGGGCAATCCTGGAAAGTACTTCAGGCTTTGATCCTTCATCTGATACTATAGCTCCCAGATATTTAAATCTATGGACGGTCTCAAGTTTCTTGTTGTCTATGGTGATGTCAGTGCTGATGCCATTGGTATTATTTGTCATCAACTGGGTTTTCTCTGCACTGATCTGCATGCCATATGCTGTGGAGGCCTCATCAAGATGTTTTATCAAGCTGACTAGCTCTTGCTCTTGCCCAGCTAGTCCGTCAATGTCGTCGGCAAAACGCAAGTTTGTGATTGTTCTACCTCCGATGCTGACTGTTCCCTCGTGGTCTTCAAGTGCGTCAGCCATTATTCTCTCTAAGAAGATGTTAAAGAGAGTGGGGGAGAGCAGGCATCCTTGGCGTACTCCAACTGTGGTTCGGAACCATTCTCCTATGTTGCTGTCATGGTAGACTGCACTGGTCGCCTTTTCGTAGAGGCATTCTATGATTCTGATCAGGTTGGCATTGATGTTGTACAGCCTCATGGTTGCCCATAAGGCTGCGTGCCAAACTCTGTCGAATGCCTTCTTGAAGTCCACGAAGACGTGGTAAAGGCCTTGCTGGTGTTGCAGGTATTTCTCACAGAGCAATCTGAGGTTGAATATTTGCTCTGTGGTACTTCTTCCTGGTCTGAAACCTGCCTGTTCTTCTTTTATTATCTCCTCAGCTTGTGACTTCAGTCTACTCAGAAGGATTTTTAGCATGATCTTACTTGGATGGCTGATCAGGCTGATGGTACGGTAGTTTTGGCACAGTTGTAGGTTGCCTTTCTGCGGGAGAATGATGATCAGGGACTGGGTCCAAGGTGTTGGCCACTCACCTGTCCGCCAGATCTTATTGCAGATGATGAGTAACATATCTATCATGGCCTCTCCTCCTGCCTGGACCAGTTCTGAGGGAATGTTGTCCACTCCTGCCGACTTGCCTTTCTTCAATGATTTTACTGCAGCTTCAACTTCTTCTCGCACGATGGGGTAGCTGTCGTTGTTGGTTGATGGAGGAACGTCTAGCACCTTGGGATCTCCTGTTGTTGTGTGTGTGTTTAATTCGGAGCAGTACTCTGTCCACTCCTGCAGAATATCTTGATCTTCTGTGAGACATTTCCCTGCTTTGTTCTGTATGGTAGTGGTTCTGCCTTGTTTTGAGCTTGTTAGTCCTTTCACAAGCTGATAGGCTTTCTTGCTGTTATTTTTCTGCAGGTTTGCTTCGATATCTTGGCATTGTTCTTCAATCCATGTTTCCTTTGCTTTCCTCATGCCTTCTTTAACTTGTTGGTTGGCTTTTCTGTATAGTTTAGCTCCTTCATCCGTACTCTTCTTTTGCTTTAGTTCTCTGCGTTTGTCGCTCAGCTTTAGTACTTCTTCCGTGACCCAGGGCATCTTTGTTGGTCGGTGTTTTCCAAGGATGTCGTTGGCTGCTTCGGTCACGGCAATGATGATAGTGGTGGTGGTGGTTATGATGATGATGATGATGATGATAATACTACTAATAATAACAATACCCACACATAAAGGTGGCAGACTATGGCATGATGTCATAACACAAAAGTGATATAAGACCAAAATGCTGTGACAAAAGGAACGATGAAATCAATATGATATTATGTGGGATATTGTTTTAAGGAAGTGTAGACATTTTTCAAAAAGTTTTTCAAATCGGATGGTAAATTGTATCGACTTTAATACGAATTTTGAGCTAAAACTTAATACAACACCCGCACAGATAACCACACAGACAATATCCGACAGACATTGACACAGACACACATACATCAAATACACCCACACAGACACACAGACACATACACTCACACACACACACACACAAATACACACACACAGACACACAGACACATACACTCACACACACACACACACACACACACACACACACACACACACACACACACACACACACACACACACACACACACACATACACACACACACACAGCGCGCACGCACACGCGCACACACACACATTTATCAAATACTCACACAACAAATCCAAAATTATGAATACATTAATGTTATACAAACGAATGATGGTGATAATAATGATGATAATGATGATAATGATGATGATGATGATGATGGTGATGGTGGTGGTGGTGGTGGTGGTAATGATGATAGTGGTGGTGGTGGTTATGATGATGATGATGATGATAATACTAATAATAATAACAATAACAAGAATAAATCAATTCAATTCAGTTCAAATAAGTTCAATATTATGATATTAATCCATATGGAAATTGATTTTTGCACTCACAGGCACGTGACATAAACAAACACAAATTTATTAAACACACACCAATGAAGGATTAAAACTATTCATATAAACATTTACCCACAATGTCCATAGACTTATGCAAACCGTGGAATATCACTGTTTGAAGAACAAACTTCTCAAAAGAAGACTCGATATTTAACCACAAAAGGTAAGGATAATAGCCATTGCCTCACGCATACACGTAAACGACAAAGAGCGTAAATCCAAAATATACTAATTATTATGAAAACAACCAGTCGCCGTTGGTGCAGTGGTTAGCACCACGGACTACCGACTGGTTGGCTGTGGGTTCGAATCCCCATCCGTCCCTTCAAAAATCTTTTGTGGGATTATTCAGTTCTAACTGGCTCCTACCCAGAGCTGGGCGTGCTGTGGGCTCATTGGAAAGATTGGGACCACACAAGTCGAGTCTCATCCACTTCACGGATGCGTCATTGAGGGTGTTGCTCAAATCTTCTGACCAGCACCGCAGGGGTCTGTATCTCTCAGGCCTGGTTAACGCTAGGATATATTATGATAGCAAACGTAGAAGAGTACAGCCCTGTCACGCAGTCCCCATCCTAGATGGGACTCTATAGCATCATGATTATCATCCTTATCGACGTCACCATCATCGCATTGTAAAAACTGTGCCCGTTTCTGTGGCTTTAAAGGTGGCGTAAAAATAGGGACGAAAAAAAAAGAAGAAGAAGATGAGCACAAAGGTAACCTACCTGATTGCGATGATCCTAAAAAGATATTATGAAAACTTCTTTAAAGGTAAGCATTTTCCACACAAACATAGAATGTTAAAGAAAGATACATCTTACACTATAAGATCACCATTAAACTCTATAAAGATATGGAACTTGACAGTGTTTCAAATAAACGCATGTTTCTCTCGTCCCTTTGATCTTCCTTCCCTCTCTCTCTCTCTTACACATGTAGAACTTAAAGATAAGAAAGAGCGCGCCCCTCAAAAGACACACACACACTCATAGGCGCTCGCTCACACAGACACACTTACACACACGCACACACACACACACACACACACACACACACACACACAAACACACAACACAACACACAACACACACACAACGCACACAACACACAAACACACACACAACACAACACCAACACACACACACACACACAACACACAAACACACAACACACACACACACACACACACACACACACACACACACACACACACACACACACACACACACACACACACACACACACCTCTATACCATTGATCTCATATCCTGTCGACTACCATCCACGCCCAAGCATGTCCACTCGATTCGCTTCACTTATTTCTCAGTATGTCCATAGACATGAATCGAGAGACAGGCGTTAGCTCTGTCATGCTCTGTGATACGATCAGAGACAAAGATAGGGAGACAGGAAAATAACTCTGTTACGCTCTGTGATATAATCAGAGACACAAATAGGGAGACAGGCAACTAGCTTTGTCACCCTTTGTGATATGATTAGAGACAAAGATAGGGAGACAGGGTGATACGATCAGAGACACAAATAGGGAGACAGGCAGCTAGCTCTGTTCCACTCTGTGATACTATCAGAGACACAGATAGGTAGACAGGCAACTAGCTCTGTTACGCTCTGTGGTATGATCAGAGACACAAATAGGGAGACAGGCAACTAGCTTTGTCCCCTCTGTGATATTATTAGAGACAAAGATAGGGAGACAGGCAACTAGCTCTGTCACGCTTTGTGATATGTTCACAGACACAGATAGGTAGACAGGCAACTATATCTGTCGCCTCTGTGATACGATCAGAGACACAGATAAGGAGACAGGCAACTAGCTATGTCACCGTCTGTGATATGACCAAAGACACAGATAGGGAGACAGGCAACTAGCTCTGTCACCCTCTGTGATACGATCAGAGACACAAATAGGGAGACATGCAACTAGGTCTGTTACCCTATGTGATACGATCAGAGACACAGATAGGCAGACAGGCAACTAGCTCTATCACGCTCTGTGATATGATCAGAGACACAGATAGGGAGATAGCCAATTAGCTCTGCAATCGTCTGTGGTATGATCAGAAACACAGATAGGGAGACAGGAAACTAGCTCTGTTACACTCTGTGGTATGATCAGAGACACAGATAGGGAGACAGGCAACTACCTCTGTTACACTCTATGATCACACATACTCACAGTCACAGACCTATTAACAATCCTATGATGGACACAGTAACAGGCTACAAACATTAGAAAGATTTTGGACATGGAAATGTCTGACGCGCCTAAGTTTTGATATGGGAAAGAAAACAGAAATAGAATGTCTCATAATACTCGGAAGGGAATTCCAGAACTAGGGAGAGATGGCGGAGGCATACACAGAGAAGTGACTGAATCTATGACATTTACGTTTGAAGCTGTTTTGCTGAAGACGTCGTGAGTCAGAGGAAGAACAGAGAGAGTAAGAGGGGGTATACAGAGAAACCAGATCAGAGAGCTAAGCATGGGTTGTGCCAGTGACAATATTGTAGCAGATACAGGCTATCTTGTATTTTTTTGTCCCATTTTCTACGCCACCTTAATGGCCACAGAAGCTGGAACACTTTTTACAATGCGATGATGATGATGTCGATGAGGATGATTATCATGATGCTTTGGGGTTCCATCTAGGATTGGGACAGTGTGACAGGACTGTACGCTTACTATCATAATATCTCCTTGCGTCAACCTGGTCCGAGAATTGCAGACACCTGTGGTGCTGGTCAGAAGATTTGAGCAACACCCTCAGTGAAGTGGATGAGACTCAGCTGTGTGGTCCCAGTCTTCCCAATGAGCCCATAGCACGCCTAACTCTGGGTAGGAACCGGTTAGAGCCGAAAAATCCCACACTGATTTTTGAAGGGACTGATGGGGATTCGAACCCACAACCTTCCAGTCGGTAGTCCTATGTTTATCCATGATATTTATATATATATATAATATATATATATATATATTAGCTATTCTGTGTTACTATGATTATTTATGGTATATAGTCACCAATATGTGTCATTATGATTATCTATGGCATATAGTAGCCAATCTGTAATACTATGATTCTCTACGGTGTATATCAGCCAGTCTGTATAACAATGACTATATATGGTATAGAGCAGTAACAACCAAAAATAACCCCACGGAGATGCCGGGAGTTCTTTCAGTATAAGCAAGTATCCTCAGTTTTCCCGCTTTGGAAGTTGTCGGTTAGGATTGAACTCGAGATGATATCATATCTTGAGTCCACGGTGCCATTAGAAGAACCGACCAGGCCACGTATGGAAAATACAAAAACACTCAGCATACACATCCTCCAGATGTTATTTTTGCCTATAATGTATACCTAAGCCTCATAGTTCGGGCGAGGAGAAATGCTTATACGTTACGCCAGTGAATACAGAATACTAACTGATCTTATCGCCCTTGCCCCACCTCCCCATTTCCAGACGTCTTCAGCGCATAGGGTTTTGCGCAGGCTCAAGGAGACTGCCAAATTTTTGTTGGCAGATTTGAATGGAGCGCAAACTGAAATGTCTGCGTGCAGTGAATTCCTCTGATTCAAATTTAAACACAAACGATCTGTAATATCTCTCGATTGACGACAGCACATATCCACATGGATCGCTTCACTGATTCCTTAGTGTGTGTTCTTTGATGAGTGAGTTGATAAATGGGACACAGTCATAAGCCCTATAGATGTCATTTACAAAGATCACCTCTTAAGGCTGCTTCACATATTAAGCTTAGAACATATGATTTTTCGTTTTGTTTTGTTTGTAAAAACACACAGCGTTTTGTTGAGTGTAATCTTCTGCTACCTCGTTTTTAAAAAAAACAACAATCCTGTTTTGTTGTTGTTATTGTTGTTTGTTTGTTTGTTTGTTTGTTTGTTCGTTTGTTTGTTTGTTTGTTTGTTTGCTTGCTTGCTTGCTTGTTTGTTTGTTTGTTTTGTTTGTTTGTTTGTTTTACTCCCTTTGTTAAATTTTATTTTATTGACTTAGTTTACTGCCCTTTGTCTTATTTTGCAAGTATTAGTAGCAGCAAACAAGATTCTTTCCTTTCGTCTGTTCAGACCCCAGCTCTGTATAGCATATCCCAAGTGTGATTCAGGGCCTTAAGGTTTCGTTCTATTGTTCGTCGCCAGGTGTTCTCGGGTCTTCCTCTCTTTCAACTTGTCTCTGGTCTCAGTGAAGGGCAGTCCGGGTAATGTTATTCTGCTGTCTGTGGATGCGTATCCATGCCGTGGCCTTTTTTTTTATCATGATGGTGTTCATATTTTCTTGGGGGTTGCATTGTGGCTTGGAGATGATGCTGGGCCAGAGATTTGTGTAATTCTTCGTAGGTTGTTAGTGTGGATGGTGA
>JAPXFY010000013.1:43472463-43474963 GCA_030674185.1 Monoplex corrugatus
GTGTATGTGTTGTGTGCTTGTGTTGTGTGTGTGTTTGTGTTGTGTTGTGTTGTGTTGTGTTGTGTGTGTGTGTGTTTGTGTACACACGTGCACGGTGTGTGTGCGTGTGTTCATGCATGTATGTGTGTGTGGGGGGGGGGGGGTATTGTCTGTGCTTTTTGGTTTGTTTGTTTCTTTGTATTTATTTGTTTGTTTGTTTTTGTTTCTGTGTTCGTTTGTTTGATAGAGCCAAAGACTCAAGATCTGACATCATAATCATCATCAAGTGCCCTGCTGCATGGCGTTGGCGATCATGACTCTCCACATGTCTCTATCTCTTGTCTCCGCGAGCACATCTTTCACCCTCTCTATCCTCAGCCATCCTGCAAGTCCGTCCAATATTTTCTCCTTGGGTCTACCTGGTGCTCTCTTTCCCTCCAGCTTAACCGTTGTGACCAGGTGCTCTAATTCCCCTTTCCTCATAAAATGGCCAATAAATGTTGCCTGTCTTGTACTAATATTCCTTATGAATGATCTTGTGTTTGCCTCCATCAAGACTGTCTCGTTTGTTCTCTTTGCTGTCCATGGAACTCTCAACATTCTTCTTAGAAATCACATCCCCAGCTGCTTCAATCTTGTTCTGGCTTTGCGTGTTGACTGTTCACGCCTCACAACCGTATAAGATTATCGGTTCTACATAACATTCAAGAACTCTCTTCCTTATGTTAATTGATAGGCATTTGTTGGTGAAAGTGCTTTTCATCTTCTTGAATGCTGTTTTGGCTTGGTCGATTCTGCTGGCTGTTTCTAATGTGCATCTGCCGTCTGGTGAAATTACCATTCCCAGATATTTAAACTTGTCAACCTGTCTCAAAGTTATGCCATTTGCTGTTATTTTGCATGAGGAGATTTCATGGTTTTTGTTGTTGTTGTTGTTTTTTTTTTTTAATGATTACCATGACTCTCGTCTTCTTGCTATTTAGCTCCAACCCTTTATTTTTGCTTTGATCTTACATCAGGTTTAACTCCAACCTACAACATTTAAAATCGGCCTGTTTGCTGCCCATCTTGTTTGCTGCCCATCTTGATACATTTCCATCCCACTGGCGGTTTCAGCTTAGTGTTTCATAGATATTCTTGCCTCCTCTTGATTTCAAGACTTCGCCAGCGCATTGTGTTTTGCGTACGGTCAGGGAGTCTGCCAGACAATAGCTAGCATGTTTGGGTGGAGCGCATATAGATTTGCCCAAGTGCAACGACTCCCTCTTTAACAAACAAAAGAAAAAAAAGAAACTGCGTGGATGTGACTTGAGAAAAACTGTGCGCACATTTCCGTTTACCCGGCTGTAGACGGGTACCTGACCCCGCACATGGTCAGGTCGAGAAAGGTGAAGTTGCCATGTTGGCCCCGGAAAAATGAAAGTTGGGATATCTACCACCTCACTCCCCTACGACCTCAGGATTATGGGACAATCTATAGCGTTTATTTTGTAATCTGTTTAGCTTTCATGTCTTACAGTGTCATTTGGAATGATTCTCTGTGTAAATGTATTGTGTTCAACATGTAGACAAATAGCTCTGCAAGGCTGTATAGCCAAGTAACCAGATGATTAGGGCGTCAAGATTCCAGTCAAAAGGTATGAATTCGAATCTGCTGAATAGCGCCTAATTGGTAAAGGGTGGAGGTTTTCTTCCCATTTTTAAGCTCTACCTTATGTGCAGTACGTGGGCTGATCAATTCTTTTGATAGAGCCGTGGACTCAAGACCTGATGTCTCGATTTCATTCCCAGCGTTCAGCATGAAAAATGGGGCCTGTTCGCTGCCCATCTTTATTGTTTTCTATCATTCTGATAGTGTCAGCTCATCGAAGGTCAACGGTTCGAATTCCCATCAGTCCAAAACAAACAGCAAACAAACAAACACTAAACTAAACTAAACTAAACTAAACTAAACTAAACTAAACTAAACTAAACTAAACTAAACTAAACTAAACTAAACTAAACTAAACTAAACTAAACTAAACTAAACTAAACTAAACTAAACTAAACTAAACTAAACTAAACTAAACTAAACAAACCAAACTCAACTCAACTCAACTCAACTAAACAAAAACTCAGCTCAACTCAGCTCAACTCAGCTCAGCTCAACTCAACTCAACTCAACTCAACTCAATTCAACTCAACTCAACTCAACTCAACTCAACTCAACTCAATAAAAATCATTGTGGAATTTCTATGACCTGACCAGCCTCGCCCAGAGTTAAGCATGCTACTGGCTCATTGGGAAGACTTGGGACCACACATTCCTGTCTGCATCTACTTTATCGATACGTCATTGAGGAAGTTTCTCAAAATATTTGACCAACCACCTGGGTGCCTGCATCTCTCAGGCTTGGTTAAGGCCAGTATATATTATGAAAGTAATGGTATAGTGGAGCTCTGTCACACCAGCTGAAATGGAACTTTATGCCATCATCACTCTCATCTCCATTATTTTCATCATAACCTTGTGAAAAAGTGT
>JAPXFY010000013.1:43479963-43524963 GCA_030674185.1 Monoplex corrugatus
TGTGTGTGTGTAGTGTGTGTGTGTGTGTGAGGGGAGAGAGAGAGTGAGAAAGTGTGTTTGTATGTGTATGTGTGTGCGTGCGTGCGTGCGTGCGTGCGTGCGTGCGTGCGTGCGTGCGTGTGTGTGTGTGTGTGTGTGTGTGTGTGTGTGTGTGTGTGTGTGTGTGTGTGTGTGTGTGTGTGTGTGTTTATTCAAAAATCGTCTCCCTAATGGCGAGTTTTTCTGTCATTCAACCATGTTGTTGACCTGCAGTGAATTTCTTCTCTTTTTACTCTTGGGTTTAACATTTTCCAGACACCATTTGGGGTGTTTTTATATGACATCACTGAGGTTTCCTATTAGGCTTTGTTTGTTTCTGATTTTCTTCTTTTAGCGGTAATTTATTGTAATTTAATGCATTATTGAAAATGTATTTCTTTTATGTTGCTAATGGTTTGTTTGTTTTTTCAATATGGCAACACTGAGGTTACCTGTTAGGTTTTGTTTGTTTCTGGTTTTCTTCTCTCTCGCTCTCTCTCTCTCTCTCTCTCTCTCTCTCTCTCTCTCTCTCTCTCTCTCTCTCTTACACACACACACATACAAACAGAAGACAGACATACAGATAGATAGGTAGGTAGGTAGGTAGGTAGTAGATAGATAGATAGATAGATGGATAGTTAGATAGATAGACAGATAGATATAGAAGATAGATAGATAGATAGATAGATGTAGATAGATGGATGGATAGATAGATAGATACATCAGTAACAGTTAAGCGTTCTAATTTGTATAATGCGTCTGCTTGTTACGTATCCTTCAACCGTAACCTCCATTTTTATAACCTCTCTCTTTCTCTTCTCTCTCTCTTCTCTTCTCTTCCTCCTCTCCTCTCCTCTCTCTCTCTCTTTCTCTCTCTCTCTGTCTGTCGTCTGTCTGTCTGTCTTCTCTCTCTCTGTCTGTCCACCACCCCTCTCTCCCTTCTCTTTTTCCTTCTTTAATTTAAGTATGGATGTATGTATATACAAATGGAAGTATATGCGTAAGTACTAATGTAAACATGTGCATATGCGTATCCTTTGTGCGTTGGTTAATGGTTTTCACAATTAACGTGTTGTCAGTGTCTGTGTCACTCTCTCTCTCTCTCTGACCCCCCCTCTCTCTCTCTCTGACTTCCCCCCTCTCTCTCTCCATAGAAACTACATACCACTAGGGAATTACCCCAATTTTCAAAACGACTTTTAACAATCCGGAAAACAAGCAAATTGTGTGGCAAGTCTATGCCCATCGTGGTGTCTGGATGTTTATTCAGCCATCATGTGCGTGTCACGTGACCTGTGACGTTTTTCCTCAGCTCTTCTTGCTGTAAAGTTTAGCTACCGAGCTTTGTATCAGTACAGAGAGATATATTAGATTGGATTAAATGGGATTGGATTGGATTGGATTGGATGGGATAGATAGGATAGGATAGGATAGGATAGGATAGGATGGGATATGATGGGATGGGATGGGACAGGACAGAATAAGATAGAAATAGGATAAAATGGGATCGGATGGGACATGATAAGCTAGGACAGAATAGGATAGGATAAGATAGGATGGGGTGGGAAGGGACGAGACAGGACAGGACAGAATAGATAAATAGAGAGAGAGAGAGAGAGAGAGAGAGAGAGAGAGATTAATAGATAGATAGATAGACAGACAGACAGATAGATAGATAGATAGATAGACAGATAGATAGATAGATATAGATAGATAGATAGATAGACATGTAAGAAAGTAAAAGTAATATGTCTATATATCTATCTATATCTCTATACATACATATACATATATATGTATATACATATATATATATATATATATATAATATATATATATATATATATATATATATATATATATATATATATATAGATACATTTATATATGTATTACTTTTACTTTGTTGAGACAAGTTTTTCTTTGGGGTTTTCCTTCATTAACGTAGGATTTTTTCTGTACGCTGGAGTGTATGCAGTGCGCGGGGCCTTGATTTACCCTTTTATCCCAAAGACTATCAAGCAGTCAACTTTGTGATGGCTGTCTTAACCACTCAGCCATTGGACATCTGCTGCATATAGGGAAATTTCAAGCCTTATGAAGTTCACGTTTATTTCCTCCTGGACCAGATCCAGCTGGATATCTGCTCAGCTGCTTCTACCATGGCCTTTAAGACTCGGGTTCTCTCCTTCCTAGAAATCGACAGCTGCAGCTGTTTGTTTCATGAGGTCATAGGCAGGTCAGCTTACCAACCAACCCCCTTGCCCCAGCCTCTCAGTATTATTATCATTATTTTGATTATTCATTATTCTTACATTTGTTTCATTTCAGTTTATCGAGTAGATTTTTAGCAATAGCAGACATGGACAATTGACCAAAGATTGTTGTAGTGTGTCAGTGATTTTTCTTTTGGAAAATAAACACCAATCATACAATGAATGAATGAATGAATGAATGAATGTGAAAGTATGAATGAATCAATCAATTAATCAATCAACCAATCAACTGACCACCCAACCAATCAACAAACAAAAGAACGAAGGAACGAAGGAACAAACGAACGAATCAATCAACAAATCAATCAATCCAAGCACGCAAGCAAGCAAGCAAAGCAAGCAATCAGCTAATGAAACTAGTCTGTGTTATAAGCCCTACTTTGGATTCTTGAGTCAAATCAGTGTGTTCTGAATTCTGCTTTAAAGAGCTTGCCAGAGACAGAGACTGAGAGAGAGGAGAGTGAGAGAGAGAGAGAGAGAGAGAGAGAGAGAGAGAGAGAGAGAGAGAGAGAGAGAGAGAGAGTTGCCTGTCTCAGTGTCTATGCCTCTGATCAATGTTTTTTAAATGTAAGCTTACACGTTACAACGTTAGAGATCAGATGACTTCTTCCTCCCAACAGCTGTTTATACTGCGCTTTACAAAATCCATTTCTCCTATGATCCCTCACGCCTCTGTGTTGTGTGTGTGTGTGTGTGTGTGTGTGTGTGCGCGCGCGCGCGACTGTGAATGTGTCCGTGCCCGCGTGTATGTACGCGTTCGTGCCTGTGAATTTCTGTGGTGTGTGTGTGTGTGTGTGTGTGTGTGTGTGTGTGTGTGTGTGTGGTGTGTGTGTGTGTGTGTGTGTGTGTGTATGTTAGTGTGTCTGTGCGCGCGTGTGTGTTACGTGAGTGTGTATGGATGTATGCATGTGCATTTTGTGTGTATGCGAATTTGTGTGTATGTTTACGTAACATGTGGTTTGTGTATGTGTGTTGTGTGTGTGTGTGTGTGTGTGTGTTATTATGCATTGTGTGTGTGTGTGTTTGTGCCCGTATACGTTTGTGCATGCATGTGTGTGTATGTATAGAAGCGTGTCTGTATGCGCATGTGCCGTGCTTGTGGTGTTTGTGTGTGTGTGTGTGTGAGTGTGTGTGTGTGTGTGTGTGGTGTGTGTGTGTGTGTGTGTGTGTGTGTGTGTGTGTGTGTGTGTGTGTGCATGCGCACGCACGTACATGTGAGTATGGATTAAAGTCAAACAGGATTTGTGTCAGATGAGAGCACAGACACAGACACAGACACAGACACACACTCTCTCTCTCTCTCTCAAACACACGCGCAGTTGTTCTCATTATACTGCCTTGAAGAAGCAAAATCAATGCATCTGCTTCGCTCGTTCCAATCGTTTTTGAGAAATACTTAAACCGGGATTTCATCTGAAACTTGATACCCATTGCCTCGTGAAATTACCAATGGGGCCACGGTAGCTCAGCTGATCAGAGCGAAATGCGGATAATGCAAGGATCTTAGGTTCGAACCTCCGACGGGCCACTTTTTTTTTTTATTTTAAATTTATCTTTTTACGAGGGTTGTTTTGGATCTTTTGATAAAGTCGTGGACTGAAAATATGATCTGATAGATAAAAAAAAAAAAAAAAAAAAAAATTATATGAATAAGTAAATAAACACACAAATAAACAAAATAAATAAATAAATAAATGAATGAATAAATAAATAAATAAACAAATAAACTGGTCCTGTTTACTGTCAGTCTCTTTTTTTTTTTTTAAGGATTATTGCACTTAGGGAGGTTTCCTTTGTACTCACCTTTTTTTCCCTTTTTTTTTTTTTTTTTTTTTTTTGGTGGATGAGTGGGGGTGGGGGGTCCCATTTTCTGCGCCACCTGAATGGCCACAGAAGCTGGCACAGTTTTTACAATGTGATGATGAAAACAACGATGACGATTATAAGCATGATGGTATGGAGTTCCATGTAGGATTGAGACAGAGTGACAGGGTTATATACACTATGCTGACAGGGTTATATACACTATGCTAACTGTCATAACAAATTATGGCGCCAATGACGCATTTGTGAAGTGGATGAGACGCGACGACTGTGTGTGGTCTGTCTTTCCAGTTTGCTGCTCGTCTTAATGCTCCAATCACTCTGGTACTATCAGGCTTTCATTTCTCGGGTACCGTTCACCTGCCTCCATCTCCTACCCTGATTTCAAGGTCTTGCTAGTGGATTGCGTCTTGTGCAGGCTCAAAGAGTCCAACAGGGTAATTCCTGGCAGATTTGGGTGGAGCACACAGGCTCAAAGAGTCTGACAGGGTTATTCCTGGCAGATTTGGGTGGAGCACATACAGAACTGTCTGAGTGCTATGGATTTCGCTTGAACAGACTACACAAACTTAGTAAATCAGTTTGAGAAAGGTACATTCACCTCCATGTCAAGTCACTTTTTTGACAAGAAATTTGATCCAGACAGCTAAGTCAAGTCACTTTTTGACAAGAAGTTTGACCCAGAAAGCTATGTCAAGTCATTTTTTGACAAGAGTTTTGACCCAGACAGTAATGCCTAGTCACTTTTTGACGTTTGACCCAGACAGCAAGGTTAAGTCACTATTTGACAATATGTTTGACCCAGAAAGCTATGTCAAGTCACTTTTTGACATTTGACCCACACATACAGCTATGTCAAGTCACTTTTTGACATTTGACCCATACAGCTATGTCGTCACTTTTTTGACATTTGACCCATAAAGCTGTCAAGTCACTTTTTGACATTTGACCCTTACAGCTATGTCAAGTCAATGTTTTTACATTTGACCCATAAAGCTGTCAAGTCACTTTTTGACATTTGACCCTTACAGCTATGTCGTCAATTTTTTTGCATTTGACCATAAAGCTGTCAAGTCACTTTTTGACATTTGACCCTTACAGCTATGTCAAGTCACTTTTTGACAAGATGTTTGACCCAGAAAGCAATGTCAAGTCACTTTTTGACATTTGACCCTTACAGCTACGTCAAGTCACTTTTTGACAAGATGTTTGACCCAGAAAGCAATGTCAAGTCACTTTTTGACATTTGACCCTTACAGCTATGTCAAGTCACTTTTTGACAAGATGTTTGACCCAGAAAGCAATGTCAAGACACTTTTTGACATTTGACCCATACAGCTATGTCAAGTCATTTTTTGACAAGATGTTTGACCCAGAAAGCAATGTCAAGACACTTTTTGACAAGATGTTTGACCCAGAAAGCAATGTCAAGTCACTTTTTGACCAGATGTTTGACTCAGAGAGGAAGAGAGAGACAGAGAGAGAGAGAGAGAGAAAGAGAGAGAGAGAGAGAGAGAGATAGGGTGTGACGTGTGTTAACAGTAAACAGCGTGCGGATAGCAGCATGGCATGATATTCGTTTAAATGATAACTGATTGCTGTTCACTGTGAAATGTATATATACTGTAGTCAGTTGAGAATCAGACAGCGGACGAGTAAAGACGAAGAAGCATTGCCCTGTCTTCCGAGTTGGCTGTAGAAAGAACGAAACATGGTGTCAGAAGTGGGATTACGAACTCTAACAAAAATCCAGAATATTGAAGACTAAAGTTCAACCATGGAAGGTGAACAAGATGAGAGAAGAGCCAGTCGACGACATGCCAAGATTCCCTTGCCTCCTAAACTTGATGTGAATGGAGGAAACCTGCAGAGCAGCTGGAGGAAATTCAAGAGGCTTTGGGGCAGCTATGAAATTGTGACAACACAGACAGAGGAAGACTCAACATACAGAACAGCAGTTTTTCTTTCTTGCATCGGGCTGGATGCTATGGACATCTATGAAGGATTGGCATTTGCTAATGAAGCTGAAAGAAATGACATTGACACTGTTCTCCAGAAATTCGAAGAATACTGTGTGGGTTCAACCAATGAAACTTACGAAGCATTCAGATTCAACTGCAGACATCAAGCAGCAGGAGAATCTATCGAACAGTTTGTAGCAGAACTGCGGAGACTGATCAAGACCTGTAACTATGGTACACTGGAAGACAGACTGTTGAGAGATCAAATCGTACTGGGTGTACATGACGAGGCTCTGCGATCAAAATTACTGGAAGTGCGACAGCTGACATTGACTGCATGTATTGATATGTGCAGAGCGCATGAATCAAGTCAACGTCAAACCGTCCAAATGATGAGAAAAACGCAGGACACACAGGAAGTCCAAGCTTTCAAAGAAAAGAAGACAGCAAAGCAGTATAGCAAAGGAAACAAACCAGAGCACAGAGAGAAATGCGGATATTGTGGTGGAAAGCACCCAAGAGCAAAAGAGAAATGTCCAGCATTTGGAAGAAAATGCAAAGCTTGTGGAGGAAATAATCACTTTGCTTCATGCTGCAGAACACCCAAGAAAAATCAAAAGAAAACAAGATTTCGGCACTTCGAAGAAGAAGAGACTGACACTGAAAGCGATAATGAAATCCTCGGGATCGAAGACAAAACCAGAAAAAAGGAGAGAAACATACGAGCAAAAATGCTGATAAATGAGATGCCGGTAACATTTCTTCTTGACACAGGTGCAACAACAAACGTGATGTCTGAGAGCCTGTACAGAGAAGTCACAGGAGATGAAAGAAAGTCTGACCTGCAAGAGACGAAGAAGAAGCTGGTGATGTTCAACGGAACAGAAATGAAGCCTGTGGGGGAGATAGTGCTGCGAGTGAAAAACCCCAAGAACAGAAGGAAATACAAAGTCAACTTCGCGATCACCAAAACGGACTGTAAGCCAGTACTGGGACTGAAAGCTGTACAGCACATACAGTTGTTGACGATCAATGAAGAGAACATTGCAACGATAGCGGCGAATCAGAAAGAGGAGGAAAATGCAAAAGATATGCTCACAAAGTATAACGATGTCTTTGAAGGAGAAGGAAAACTAGAAGGGAAATTACACCTAGAAACAGACCCCAGTATTGCTCCAGTGAAGATGCCTTGCAGAAAGTGGCCGATAGCAGTGCAAGAGAAAGTGAAGGAAGAGATGAAGAGGTTGAAAAAACTGGACGTGGTCACTAAAGTAGACACGCCAACGGAGTGGATAAGCAGTTTGGTCGTAACAACAAAGAGCAATGGGAAAGTCAGACTGTGCATCGACCCTAAGCCACTGAACAAAGCCCTCAGGAGAAACGAGTACCCCTGCCAACCATTGATGACGTACTGCCTCTCCTCAAAGATGCAAAATACTTCACACACCTGGACGCGAAAAACGGGTTTTGGCACGTTGAACTGGACGAAGACAGCAGCTACCTGACAACATTTGAGACGCCTTTTGGCAAATACCGATGGAAACGAATGCCCTTTGGAATTTCATCAGCACCAGAAGAATTCCAGAGGAGGATTGACATCGCTCTGGCAGGACTGCCAGGCGTGGTAGCGGTTCATGATGACATCTTTGTTTTTGGCAGAGGACCAACCGACGAAGCAGGAGCACAAGTTCATGATACCAACCTGAACCGTTTGCTACAACGATGCCGAGAGACTGGAATCAAACTCAACAAGGTGAAGGCTGCAAAGACGTGCATGAAGAAAGCAGAACACAACAATCAAGATCCCTTCCTCGCTTTACTTGAGCTGAGAAACATCCCGACAAAGACTGTAAACAGTTCGCCTGCTCAGAGACTGTTCGGCAGAAGAACACGAACACAAGTGCCGACGTCAAAGACATTACTCCAACCTACAGTTGTACCAATCAAGAAAGAACTTGAGAAAAGGAAACTGAAGCAAGCGCACTACTACAACAGAAGCGCAGTAGAGCTGACAGAACTGAGTCCGGGACAGATTGTGAAATTCCAACCTCCAGGATCCAAAAAGTGGATCAGCGCTAAAGTAGACCAACAGGTGAACATCCGGTCATACAACATTCGCACAGAGGACGGACGTCAGTACAGAAGGAATCGTCGTCAGCTACGAGACACAACAGAAACGGAGCTTAAGCAGACAATCAACCCTCAACGACTTGTCCAGAGAAGGATGATTTCTGGAAGACATCAGGAAAGCGACACATTGGGCAAGCAACAGCAAATCATCGTTCCATCAAAACAGATGCTGGAAGATAACAAGAAAACTGGAACTGGAACAGATGTCAGGACGCCAGCATCGTCTGTCCGTGAGAACTCATCAAAATGTCTGAGACAACCAGCATCAAGGAGCCAGATGAAGTTATCAAACAAACAAGGACAGGACAACCCGAACCAGTTAGTTCTCCTTACAGAACAAGATCTGGAAGACAAAACAAAAGGCCAGATTTCCTGAAATATGAATGAAACTGAAGACTCTACCACAATCAGATAAACTGAAAGCATTGCGAAATATGGACATGATGATGATGGATAGTATAATGATCCGAGATAAAATGAGGTGAATGAATGATTGGGCCCTGTGCATGAGAGAAAGAATGCGTGTTTGTTAAGTTAATGTTGTGATAAAGGTAGGAAACACATTTATTTGGTATGGACTGAAAGATAGAAAAATGATTAATTGTTTTTGTTTCCTTAAAGAAAGGGAGATGTGACGTGTGTTAACAGTAAACAGCGTGCGGATAGCAGCACGGCATGATATTCGTTTAAATGATAACTGATTGCTGTTCACTGTGAAATGTATATATACTGTAGTCAGTTGAGAATCAGACAGCGACGGTAAAGACGAAGAAGCATTGCCCTGTCTTCCGAGTTGGCTGTAGAAAGAACGGAACATAGGAGGGGGGGAGAGAGGAGAGAGAGAAGAGAGAGAGAGAGAGGAGAGAGAGAGAGAGAGAGGAGAGAGAGAGAGAGAGAGAGAGAGGAGAGAGAGGAGAGAGGACAGACAGACAGAGAGACAGAGAGACAGACAGAGAGAGAGAGAGACAGAGAGAGAGAGACAGAGAGAGACAGACAGAGAGAGACAGACAGAGAGAGACAGACAGAGAGAGACAGACAGAGAGAGACAGACAGAGAGACAGACACAGAGCCAGAGAAAGATAGCGAGAAAAAGAGACACAGAGACAGAGAAAGAGAAAGAGAGCGAAAAAGAGACACAGAGACAGAGAAAGAGAGAGAGAATGAAAAAGAGGAGACAGACAGGGAGTGAGAGAGAGAGAGACAGACAGACAGACAGACAGACAAACAGACAGAGACAAGAGAGAGGGAAGGAGGAGAAGAGATTCAAATTCAGATGATTTATTCATTTAGGCCATTGCCCCCCATTAAAGGGTGTGAAATAAAAAAACAAAACAAAACAAATCTCAACCAAAAGTTTGACAAAATGTTGTCGATATTATCCATCAGAACATTCAAGACATTCATACAAAAATATCACAAAAGTAAATGTGAAATACAGAAATATACAAATATATGGACCGTCATGAAATCCTAACCTTTCAGAGAGTTCTATAAAAACAATGCTTCCTTTTCTTTCTTTTTTTTCAATTTTTTTTTTTACTACATGTTTTGATTTTCATTCATTTCTCTCTCTCTCTCTCTCTCTCTGAGAAAAGTTGAATTAACTCTATTCTTGTAGAGAACTCACAGTGATACTATGTTTGATGAATGAGTTCTTTTCTTAAGATCATTAAGAAGAGCAGGGCACATCAAAACAAAATAGACTTCATCTTCAGTGTCAGTTACAGGTACTAGATTACGTATCATATTATTTAAAACAATTGCTGATTATCATCTGGAATGCCTAATCATTTCCAATGTACCAAACCTAAATTTTGCCAGAGCTTGCATAATAATTCTATTTATACATAGTAAAATGGAAGGTTCAGTGCAGTTGAAAGTTTCAAACGTCTTGTATGAGGAAAAGTCTGTCAATAGTTTCTTTGTGATCATTCCAGTCCTGCTGACTTCAGCCTAAGTAAAATCAAATCTGATACATGGTGAAGTCTTTTAAACAAATGTCATTAGTAACTAAGAGAGAAAGGGAGACAAAGGGAGAAAGAAAGAGAGAGAGAGAGAGAGAGAGAGAGAGAGACAGAGAGAGAGAGAAAGAAAATGTTGGATAACAATATGCACTAAAGAGAGAGAAAGAGAGAGAGGGAGAGAGAAATGTTGGATAAAAATATGCACTAAAGAAAGAACAGAGAGAGAGAGAGAGAGCAAGAGAGACAGAGAGAGAGAGAGAGAGAGAGAGAGAGAGAGAGAAGAGAGAGAGAGAGAGAGAGAGAGAGAGAGAGAGAGGGAGAAACAGAGAGACAGACAGACGAAGACAGAGAAAGAGAAGAAGAAGGATGACAAACAAAGATATTTAAGAAAAAAAATGAATCAAAGAAACGACCAATCACAAGTAACCAAAACAAACAAGCCTACTAGTAGAAACATCAATCTATCACTTAATCAATCAACCTCTCAATCAACCAACCAACCACTCCAATTAATAGAAACATCAATCAAATCAAATCAAATCAACCATTAGTCGATCAATCAATCAAAACAGTACCCAATCAACAAATAAAAAACATCAGTCACTCTCTCACTCAATCAAAACATCACTCAACCAACAAACGAATGAATCAATCAATAAAAACATCAATCCGTCAGTGAAATCACAGCAATGCAAATAATAAAAGGCAACATACAAATCACAACAAAGTTACCAAAAATGAAGTAAATCAATCACAATCAAAACAGAAGCAATACATCAACCCCCAGTACATCAATCAGTCAATTGATCAATCGATCGATCAATCAATCAATCAATCAATCAGCACTCAACCAGGCAATCAACCCTGAAAAAAGTCAAGAAAAAGATGTAGTGAAACACTGATAATGGAATTCCCAGCAAAAAGATCTTTTTTTCTCCATTAATTAAAAGGTTTTTACATGTGTTTGAGACCACTGTCAATAAAGACATCATCAGTTCTGTGTCCATGTGGTTTTAAAAATACTGTTCCGTACTGTACCTCATGCCTGGTGGATGAAAAGATGAACAATTTTTTTCCAGTCTTCCAGATTAACGTGTGCACAGACCTGTAAGCGCCTGAATCCTCTTTCACATATGTGGGCACGAAAAACATCCAATATACATGTTAAAGATCCTGTAAGTCATCATATACTATCAGCATCTGGTGGCTTGTGGAAACAATTTAAAGACCCAGCATGCAAGCCCACTGATGATGCTGGAGTGTGCAGACTGTGCAGCAACATACTGCCTGCAAAGTGAGGGCAAAAACAATATGCATCTGCATAATGTATGTATATATATGATATATGTATATACATAAAGAGAGAGAGAGAGAGAGAGAGAGAGAGAGAGAGAGAGAGACAGAGAGAGAGAGACAGAGAGAGAGAGACAGAGAGAGAATGTTGGAAAATGAAAAGTATGAACAGAGAGAGAGAGAGACAGAGACAGAGACAGAGAATGAGACAAGACAGAATAGAGACAGATGACAGAATAAATGAATAAGAATGTTTGGAAATTTCTTCCTATGTGCTCTTCTGAACAACAACAACAACAACTGGCTGAGCCACTCTGTTAATCTTGCTTTGCATACAAAAATTATTATGGAAAATTCAGGTTTCGTACTTCTCAAGGGCACCGTGATCTTGAAGAACCTTTGGTTCAAACCAACCTTGATGTAAATTGAAACAAGGAAGCAACGTCACAACAGTGAGAAGAAATATTTCAAAACATTGTCAAACTTTCTTGGTAAAGTGCTCTTCAGATGCCTTCTTTCAAAATAAAAAATGCTAACTGTAGACACCTCTTTGGTCCCTAAGACTTGATTCTGGTGTTAAACCCTGCAAAATGCTTTGGCAAAGTCTCAACAATCCATACTTTTGACAAAAATTTGCTATGTTTTCTGTAAAAAGCAAAGTGAACAGGAGCTTGTTTTCTAGGACTTTGCATTCTATAAATCTTCATTAGGATTACTATTATCATAATGGTTATTAATGTCATTACTATTACCACCATTGTTATTATCATCATCATTATTGTTGTTGTTCTTCTTCTTTGTTGTTGTTGTCCTTGTTGTTGTTATATCCTCCTCCTCCTCCTCCTTATCATTACTATTATTGGTCCACCCATAAGGAGCTGAGAAAATCTCGATCATCCATTCTTCTCACACACACACACACACATACATACATACACACGCCTCTGTATCTGGTCAGTATGAAACAATCTCCCTATTTTATGGTCATTTAATAATAACAAAACAAAACAAACAAAAACATACATGGGTTTGCAGGGTGCAAAGTGCTCTCAGGAAACTCTCTTTGCAATCAGTGTCTTTCAGTCTTCCAAAACTTCATCAATGGCACATTATTTCATTAGCTTTTTTGTCCTTTTAAGGGCAAAGGCTGATATAAAATTAAAAAGCATATGTTGTTTACTCTTTTACCTTCGGAACCAAATGAGTTTTGTTTTGTCTTGTCTTGTCTTGCAATCCACACATGTATGTTATATAAAATACTCACACACAATGTGTTGACATAAAAATAAAATGACACATAATAAAAAAAGAATCATATCAACCACTGAACCAGCCTGAACATCTCAGTGCATACATATATATTATTATAATATGGTTATACATGCATAATTTACACAGGCACATGCCTGCACACATACATGTACACACTTCACATACTGAAGTGCACACTCACTGACACACACACACACACGCACACACATATCTCATACATAATGTTTACATAAAAATCTAACAAGTCCAACATCCAACATCACAATAAAATACCAACCTATATAAACACCTTAGTATATACATGTGTTATCATAATTATTTGAACATGTATGCACAAACACACGTGTACACATGTACACATACATGCAAAAGTAAATGGACTTAAAAATCCAAAGTGAAACATTATCATAATAAAAAGTCAACCAGTCTGAACACCTCAGTAAATACATATGTTATACTATCATAATATCAAAGACCGTATACAGAAAGACCAAACACTGGTGGTGGGTTTATGAAGATGTTATTGTTGCTATTCTTTGTTTAAAGTCCAGCCAACTGTATAGAGCCATATCAGGGCTATAATCGCTTCAAAACATACACTACTCAACAAGTAAAAAAGGAAAAGAAAATTAAACACATATATCAATGCATTAGCACAAATAATCTCAGAAAATGCTCCTGGAGCTGACCACTCTATCCAATTTATCACACAGGGAATTACAAAAAAACAAAAAAAAAACCTTAATACAAACTCAAACATAACTAAGGAAATTAAAACTATATAAACAGACCTAAGTTACATAAAATTGCTTCTACATATCTCATATCCCTAGGGCCAAAAATGCACTTAATACATGTACTCAATTATCAATCCTAAGATAAAAGTATGTAAGACTTTATCAAACAGATACAGGTACTAGGTGAATGGGGCCAGCAAGGCAGAAAATGATAGGAAGAAATGACAGAAAGCAAATGGCAGTGTACTTAGTCTCTTGATCGAATAATATTCTTTACAAGTTTGAAACAATGACTAGAACAAAACAAGGTGTCGAGTTTCACAGTGCTGCTTCATCATCATCAAGTGCCCTGCCGCATCGCGTTGGCGATCATGGCCCTTCATATGCATCTATCCCTTGTCGCCGCAAGCACATCTTCCATCCTCTCTGTCCTCAGCCACTCTGCAAGTCTGTCCAGTATTTTCTCCCTAAGTCTATCTGGTTTTCTTTCCCTCCAGCTTTCCTGTTCTGACCAGGTGCTCTAACCCCCCTTTCCTTATAAAATGGCCTATAAATGTTGCCTGTCATTTCCTAATCTTCCTTATGAATGATCTTCACAGTGCTGCAGGATGTTCAAATGTCTGTTACAACTGTGCCAGTAAGTTGTTTTCCAGAATTCCAAAAGATGAAAATAGGTAAGGAAGTTTCTGAACTGATTTTGTTTGTTATAACAGGGTGGAAGCCACCTGAATTGGGCACATGGGCTTCAGACTTCACTCAAATGGAAAAGAGTGTAGAGTTTCAAGCTGTCGGCTATTATCATATCTAATTCTTTTTTGTTTGGGATGCTATTGACATCATTTTACCGCGTTAGTGTAGGACAGCTTTGGAGACTGTCTTATGCTACTTCATCCTTTGATGTGTAAGGAAATAGAAGAATTAACTGACATAAGCCTTGTGTGAAAATGCTGTTGTGCTGTAAAAACTACTGTATTCTGATAACTGGCAGTTGACTGCTGTGAAACAGAACTGTTTACTCCAAAATAAATAAATGGGGTATGTAATTTTAAAAGATTAAAATATGTGCAATTTTGTGCATTTTCAGGCATCAAATACATGCACATATCAAACCATAAACTGTACTTCATTATACTTACTCTATACTGAAATAAAGAAACCAGACACGGATATTCCCAGAAAAGGGCTTGTGTAATCCAAGAAAATGGATTATGGGTGTCTTTCTGCTGCAGACGTCTGCGGATCTGAAGCAAGTTCCCACTGCTGTAAGAAACTGAAAACAAACTCAAAAGCACAACATATTTCATCTCCTTTGCATGACGCAAAATAATAATCTCTCTTTAAATTAAAGCACAGCAATGTTCTCCATGCAAACCTACATATACTTTGAATTATAGAACTGTCCACGCGACTTGCATTAATGAGATCTATACTACACAATACATATGCTAAAGACTTGACACAACACACACACACACACACACACACACACCACACACATTTCCTCACTCATTTATCCAAGCACACACACACACAATCACTCACTCATTTATGCACACACACACACACACACACATGATGCCAACAACAACAACCAAACTTTATGAATGATGAGCCCCCCCCCCCCCCCCCCCCCCCCCCAAAACCTAATACTCAAAAGGTGTATTTTGTTAATGTTACATTGACAAGTATCCACTAACAGTACTGAACACCAAGTGTATAGCACATTTCACATTTTTGTCTTTTCTATGATGAGTATACACTGCACCCAGTGGTATAACCAGAACAAGAAACATAACTCACCCACAGACCTCATTTTCCCATATAGGCGCAAGAATCCAGTTGACGGTCTTTCAATATATACTGTCTTTGATAATATTACACACGTGTGCATGCAGTTGCATATAAACACACTATACATCATATAAACAGACATGTTCAAAACACACACACACACACAAACACACACACACACACACACACACACACACACACACACACACACACACACACACACACACACACTGAGCACAGGGACATAAAAATCACAAATGAAACATCATAAATTACCAACCAGTTTGAACACCTCAGTTAAGTACTAAGTACATGTTATATTATTATCATAATATTAATTTTTGTTGCACAAACACACACACACACACACACACACACACACACACACACACACACACACACACACACACAGTACATGGATTGTATAAAAATCACAAGGTAAATAAAATTACATTAAACTGTCAAACACTTTGAACATCTCAGTAAATATGTATATTATCTTACTATTACTCATGTACATTCAATATGTACTATGCTGCACTTACATACACACACACACACACTCAAACATATACACACACAGTACTCAGACTGTATAAAAATCACAAGTGAAACATTACAAATTTCAAAACACTATGAATACCTTAGTAAATACAAATATGGTCATAATATTATACATGTGTGTATATGCATTCCTGTATATGTTTGTGTACATGCACATGCATGCACATACACATACACACACCACGTCACATGGAGTACATGGGCATAAAAATCACATGTGAAGGAACACACACACACACAACATACACAACACACACACACACACACACACACAACACACACACACACACACACACACTAAAGTAAATGGGCATACATTTCACAAGTGAAACATTATTACAATAACTTACACACCAGTCTGAACACCTCAGTTAATACATACATTATTATCATATTTATATACGTGTGTATACACACACACACACACACACACACAAACACACACACAATGTGCTGATATAAAAATCACAAGTGCAACATTGTATTAAAATAAAAAAAACAGTGTACACACACACACACACACACACACACAAAACACACACACACACACACAAACACACACACCACACACTATGCTGACATACAAAAATTACAAGTCAAATTTCAGCTAAAATACCAGCTAGTATGAACACTTCAGTACGTTATGTACATGTACATATATGTTTTAAGTACATTGATGAACATCTTTATATACATATATCTGTTTATATCAAGTACATAATTTTGCTTTTAGAAATAACACTGAGAGGTTTAGTGAAGTGCAGACAACTTAAAAACAAATAAAACATATTGGTCAGTCTCTAACTTCCTATTGCCCAAATGTACCCATACATGCATGGCACATACACACACATGCGTAAGTAAACACATACACACACACGTGCAAGCATGCACGCAAACACACACACACACTTCCTATGTGTGCATCACACTGAAATACTTTGTCAAATCTAAATTCATCTATTTGTTTGCACTCCTGAAAAGACATATGGAAAATGTGCAAAAACGTCCAGCACACACACACACACACACACACACACACACACACACACACACACACACACACGCATGCACGCACGCACGCACGCACACACACACACACACACTCATAATGAAAAGACATTAAATCAAAGAACAAGTGACCAAACACACACACACACGCACACACAAACAATGAAACACACACACACAATGAAACACATTCACAAATACACACACACACCCTCCCTTCTCGCGTACATGCAATGTATATCTACATTTCAACAGAAAAAAAGAAGACATAATGTTTTATGTGAACAATTTACAAGGCAATACTGGAACTAACAAATGATGTGTAAGAAGAAATAAAATCACAGAAACACTTGTAATTTTGACGCTCCAAGTTCAGACATGAAAAACACAGTCACTGTATCTGTTCTGCAGTCCGCGATCCAACACGAATAGTCACATCCACAAGCCCAATCATTAATCCTTTCACTCCCTTGCCCTATCCACCGCATCTGTAGAAAACTAGTGAATAGGAATTTCTCTCCTGTGGGGATGCTGTGGCTCTGGCAGTATAAGTGCAACCTGTTCTCAAAGAGGGACACAAGTCGATTCTGGGTGATATCAAGCCATCCATTATCACTTGATTATGGTATGTATTGATGTTTTGTGATATCAAACTACTGATATAATTTGATTATGGTAAAACATAAGTTTAAGTCTTGTTCTATTTGAAAATACAAAAATAAATCAGTAAAAAGAAAACAAAAATAACTGATATCTACCTACCTACCTACCCATCTACCTACCTACCTACCTATCTATCTATCATTTATCTATCTATCTATCTATCTATCTATCTATCTATCTATCTATCTATCTATCTGTCTGTCTGTCTATATAATATAAATCAATTATCCATTACAAAATGTAAATGAACTTTGGAAAGGACATGGAATTCCTTTTCCAACAATATAAATGTAATCTCTAGAAAGGGCTCTATTGGAGTGTTGCCATCTGAAATAATGTGTCTTCATTAATCCTTGTTTTCAGAAAACGAAGAAGAAAGTTTGAGAATGTTTACTGTTGAAACTTCCTCAGCTACCACTACAAATGCTCTCTTGAGAATCTGGAGTGTTTTGTGAATTACTGCTCTTAAAGATTGAGTTGTGGCAGTGGAATGAAAACTGCCATTTTCATGTAATTTCAGTAAAGTATTGCTAAGGGGTATCTCCACCATTAGTCGACTTTTATTCATTTTTTTTCATCTTCAAAGCAAGAATTTCACTGTGGCACTTATCACACACCTAAAGAAAAACCCAATGAAAAGAAACAACAAGAATCTCAATTTCACCCTGACAGATCCTAATAACCTTTTTCAGCTCAGTTCATACATCGTCTTATGTCCCTGTTTGTGATAAAGATTCACAAATAGTACTCCTACCTTCTAGAAATTCTGTTCTAGAAATGTCCTTGTTTTTTATGACTTTCTGTGTCTTTCTCTTTTTTCTTCTCTTTCTTTTCTTTCCATCCCCCTCTTTCTTTCTACTTGTCTGTCTTACAGGTCCATGATGGAGAAAATCCAAAGTGATCATGGCATGGGCCGTAAACCTGTCCAAACACTCTATGCACTGGCAAGGTCTTGAGGCCTCCACCCATGTTTGTTTTTTAACGCCTATCTTTGCATCAATATACTGTTGAAACAAACAAGGCCACACCATAGTGAAATGTATATCAATACCTTTAAAATTCACAGCTGGTGAAAAGTGCAAGGGAGTTGAAAGGTTAAACATATCCGCTGAAACAAAGACACTGACTTTGGAAACGATACATGAATGTCACCATCAGTGTGTTGTGGTTTATCGGATCATAATCTGAATCATTTTAAGTACGCATGGTGCACAAAGATCAGGTAATCCTTGAAACATTGAGTTCAATTCAGTGTCTATGTGTCAAAAGTTTATTGCATCCACGACTTGAATCATTAAGTACAAGCAGAGCTACGCTGGGTCAGGTCACAATAGTGGAATTGTCAGTGTCTATGTTCCATAGTTTTAGGCGTCCACAATCTTGAATTTGGAGATGGGACTTTGATCACGAGAGATTCACTGTACTCACAGAATTCCATATGCACTCCACGTAATCTGTAAGTAAATATCTGGCAAACTCCTTACACCTGTGCAAAACCCTACACAGTGGAAAGGTTTTGAAAACCGGACCTATGAAACACTAAGCTGACACCACCAGCATCACTGGAACATTAAGGTGGGCAGTGAACAGGTCAGTTTTCAGGTCGTACGCTGGGGTTTAACTTGAGACATTGAATCCTGAGTCCACATGCTGAATAGTTCAGTACACACACAGCAAACACTAAATCACATCACCACTGTGTTAATGTCAACAGCTGTGCCTCATGACCTGCCGAATCCAAAATGTGAATCGTTAAGTACACAGGGCGCACACACTTAATCAGGTGACCATGGACACGATGTGTTCATTAAGAACTCAAAATCAGTGTGTGCATGTCAATAGTTTATCAGATCCATAATCGAAATCGTTAAGTACACACAATACACACATAGGAGAAGGTAACCAAGGGTGCACTGTGTTAACCCTTTGACTCTGACTGAGGGAGTCAAAGGGTTGTTTTCTGCAATTGGTGGACAAGGTGCAGGAGTCAAAGGGTTAAAGTTAAGATTTATGTGTAGCTGCTGGACTACCATTTTCAGCCCCTCATGATGAGACAGTATGTCCCTAACAACCACACACATTTACGCTGTGAACCCTCAGTGCAGTTTTCATCCCATCATGACAAAGAGAGACAGTATGTCACCGAAGATAAGTTAATTCATTTTGTGAACCTTGTCCCAGTCCATGAGTATCCAGTTTTCAGACTTCACAGTTTTCAAGAAATGGCAACGCTGTCTCATTCCGTTTCATGATTTACTAAAAACTGTTTTTCATTTTACTCGCAATGTCCTGAAGAACAGTGACCTGCAGATAATGTACTGTATGTCAACCTGTCTCAATATTGTGCCATTTGCTGTTATATAGCATGAGGGGATTTCTTGTTTTTTACTGATTACCATGACTTCAGTCTTCTTGCTATTTAACTCCAGCCCTTTATTTTTGTTTTCTACTTCTATTATATTCACAAGATTTTGTAGTTGTAGGTCTTTTGGAATACACTCCATTAAATTCACCAGTAATGGTCTAGAAAATTCCTTCAGCCCGCACAAAACCATTGGGCATGGGAGGGGTGGGAGTGAGTTTGAGAATGGGACTAACAAACACTAAGCTGACACCATCAGAGTGATTGGACCTTTTGTGACATGCAGTGAACAGACCAGTTACCACATTGCAGGCTAACACCAAACTCTATGTTCTGTTCACACATCCTGTCAAGGATGAGGGCATGTATGATTATCAAGTTCAAACATCATCGTACCTCCTCATCACTTTGTCGAGGACCTGTGAAGTCAGTATTATCAGATTTATGCGTCCCTTTACCACAGTGTGTGTGTCAAAGATGTGAGCACAAGAATGACCAGGTTTACACATGGTATGATCAGGTTTACACACAGTATGGTCAGATTTAAACACAACATGAATAGGTTTACAATATGATCAGGTTTACACACAGTATGATAAGGTTTACATACAGTATGATTAGGTTTACACACAAGATGATAAGGTTTACACACAGTATGATTAGGTTTACACACAAGATGGTCAGGTTTACACACAGTATGATCAGGTTTACACACAGTATGATCAGGTTTACACACAGTATAATCAGGTTTACACACAAGATGATCAGGTTTACACACAGTATGATCAGGTTTACACACAAGATGATCAGGTTTATACACAGTATGATCAGGTTTACACACAGTACTATCAGGTTTACACACAGTACGATCAGTTTACACACAAGATGATCAGATTTACAACACAAGATGATCAGGTTTACACACAGTATGATCAGGTTTATACACAAGATGATCAGGTTTACACACAAGATGATCAGGTTTACACAGAGTATGATCAGGTTTACACAGGGTATGATCATGTTTACACACAGTATGTTCAGGTTTACACACAGTATGATCATGTTTAAACACTATGATCAGGTTTACACACAGCATGATCATGTTTAAACACTATGATCAGGTTTACACACAGCATGATCATGTTTAAACACTATGATCAGGTTTACACACAGCATGATCATGTTTAAACACTATGATCAGGTTTACACACAGCATGATCATGTTTAAACACTATGATCAAGTTTACACACAGCATGATCATGTTTAAACACTATGATCAGGTTTACACACAGCATGATCATGTTTAAACACTATGATCAGGTTTACACACAGCATGAAAATGTTTAAACACAGTATGATCTGTTTTACGCACAGTATGATCATGTTTAAACATAACATAATCAGGTTCACACACAATGTGATCACGTTTACACACAGTATGATAGGTTTACACACAGTATGATCAGGTTTACACACAGTATGATCAGGTTTAAACACAATGTGATCATGTTTAAACACTGCATTATCAGGTTTACACTAACTATGATCAGTTTTACATACAATATGATCAGGTATACACATGATATGATCAGGTATACACATGATATGATCAGGTATACACATGATATGATCAGGTATACACATGATATGATCAGGTATACACATGATATGATCAGGTTTATACATGATATGATCAGGTTTAAACACAATATGATCAGGTTTAAACACAGTATGATCAAGTTTACATGAGGTATGATCAGGTTTACACACAGTATGATCAGGTTTACACATGTGATCAGTTTTACACATGGAATAATCAGGTTTACATACACCATGTATGATCCATTTACACAAAATACAATCAGGTTTACACAAAGTATGATAAGTTTTACAGTAGGATCAGGTTTACATAAGGTGTGATCAGGTTTACACACATAATAGGATTACAAATGATTTGATCAGATTTATATACGGTGTGATCAAGTTTACACACTGTAGGATCAGGTTTATATACCATATGATCAGATTTACACACACAATGGTCAGGATTACACATGGTATGATCAGGTTTACACACACTATAATTAGGTTTACACACAATATGGTCTGGTTTACAAATGGTATGATCAAGTTTACATACAGTGTGATTTTGTTTACATGTCGTACGATCAGTTTTACACTTCTGGCAAAGACCCTGCCATTGTGACCTGGTATGTTCTCTTGCCAACAAAGGCTGTCACAATGCAAAGGTTATTTTTTCTTACAATGAAGCTTATTCTCCAGGCAGCATTTCGCTTCTAGAAGGTTTCTTGTGCTGGTAAACTTGCCATTAAGAGAAGGTTCCAACCGGCAAAGTCTGCCATCTTGACAATATTTACGTTGACAAAATGCCTTTATGACAAGGTTTACAAAGGCAAACTCTGCCATTATGACAAGGTTTACAAAGGCAAACTCTGCCATTATGACAAGGTTTGTAAAGGCAAAATGCCATTTTGACAAGATTTACAGAGGCAATGTCTGCCATTACGACAAAGCTTATAATGGCAAAATGCCGTTTTGACAAGACTTACACAGGCAAAATCTGCCATCATGACAAAATTCATGCTGTCAAAATGCCGTTACGACAAGGTTCACATTGACAAACTTTGCCATTACGACAAAGTTTAATATGACAAAGTCTGTTGTTACGACAAAGGTTCATGTTGGCACAAACTAACTTCCATATTCATATTGAAACAGTGTACGCCGGCATTGGCTGCCATCATGACAAAATTTATGCCGGCATTAAAAGATTGGCAGTATGACACAATATATTCCGTTGGCGCCCAAGGCACCCAGTCCAATTATGGCACTGATGCACAGTGTGTGAGAGTGTGTATTGCTAGCGACAGGGAGACTAGGTCCCAACAGTTTTCTTGAGGATTTTTTTGCTTTTTCTTTTTCTTTTTTTTTTTCATGCGGAGGTGGATTGTTCAGGCTCCGCGGCGTTGTGTCATGTGTCCCCCATGTATTGCTTTTTGTGGTTCGTCAGCACCTCCGTCACTGCGATCAGTCGTCTCAGGGATGGCTGTGTGGACATACATACACACAAATGCATTTGTGCATGCATATACATGCATACAATGTCACACATACACACACATGCACACACATACACAAACATACACACAATTATAGATGTAACTACAAGCTAGCATGCCCTAAACACACATTCACATACAATACATGTAAACACACAACACACATGTGTGTGTGTATGTGTATGTGTGTGTGTGTGTGTGTGTGTGTGTGTGTGTGTGTGTGTGTGTGTGTGGTGTGTGTAGTGTGTGTGTGTGTGTGTGTGTGTGTGTGTGTGTAAACATACAAAAATGACACTAAATCAAAATACACACATATGAAAGATGTTAAAAAAGTAACTAACACAAAAATAAACAAACACACACACACATACACAGACATACATACACAAAAATAAACACACACACACACATACACAGACACAGACATACATGCACACACACACACAAACATTAGACTGCAAAAGTATTAAAATTGCTCTAGGTGTCCCTGCTCATGCTTCTCATCTGGAAACGTACAAAGTTGCTGGAAATACTGCCTCTGAACAACTATCATGAGCTAGCGACAGCAAAATTTGCCGTTAGAACTACTTCACAAACGGATAATTTTGTGAGCAAGGAAATTAAAATCAGGTCTGATGCTGACTTTCCAAAATGAGCAAACAGCATTTCATCACAAACGACTGTTGAAACATACATATCTGACTTGGACAACCAGTCTAACATAAATATGGATGAAATAGCTGAGACACCATCAACAACGCTTATCCCTATATGGGAAATGCTAAAATCCACTTTTGACCTTGATTATACAGACCCTAAGAAATACAAAAACATCAACATTTCGATATGCACAGCAAGAGAACAGTCGATGAAAAATACCGTACCACCTTCATATTTTACCGATGGATCAGTCTTAGTTAAATAAATGTGCTGGTGTGGCATTTTATGTTCCAAAATTTAAAATAAACAAGTCGTTTTTCAATGGGGTAAATATATCTATATTTACAGCGGAATAAGTCGTAGTCGCTATTATACAAGCATTGCATTATCTAGTAAATCTTAAACCCGTGTCTTTCAAAGTAGTTCTCTTATTTGACTCAAAATCTGTATTATATGCCTTACGGTCTTTTGATGTGACACGAGACCTGATTTTATTACTGAGGTAAAATCATCTAATACACTGTTTAAGGATAAAAGGTACAGATATCAGTATATGCTGGGTGCCTTCTCACACTGGTCTTCACGGCAACGAAATAATTGACAGAGCAGCTAAGCAAGGTGCACAGAATTCCGATAGTTCTATAGAATTAAATGTTCATACTTCTGTAAAAGAAGCTTGCAACTTGCTCGAATCAGCGTCATAGATTCGATTTCATGAACATTTAAATGAACATTTGTGTCACAACAAATGATAAAATTTACCGTTCAAAATGTATGTAAAATATAGCAGTATTCTTCCATGTATCATTTGAAATCGATTGTTTCTGTTCGTTTTCGTATTCAGCTAAATGCATTGAAAACAAAATATTGTAAAAATGTCAGTGTATTTGCGCCGAACAGTTCACACTGTTAATTTTACTTCAAAATGCTACATTCTTTTTTATCAAAAATGTTTACACAGGAAAACTATTCTGAAACTCATTTCAAAAAAGTAACATCAGATCAATCTTTGTTAGTCAAAATTTCAGAATTCACAGTTCTGTTAATGCATTACTTTAACTGTATGCACTTTGTATTTTAGTGTTAAAATTTCCCTTCACATTGTTAAGTTTTTGTTCCATTTTTCTATTCTCCCACCTACTTTTTTACTCTGTCCCTCTCACTCGTCTCCCCTCTGCCACAATCCGACCCGTCCAACTATCGTTCTCCATTTTACTTTATTTATCTATTTTTTATCCCCCCCCCCCCACTCCCCCCTAATATCACTTATACTGAAAAGACATTAAATCAAAGAACGAACACAAAAACATACACACACACCAATTATACAGACTAGCAAGCCATAAATACAATAAACATACATATACAATCTCATAACATTCACATACAGATATATTTAAACACACATTGTTGTGTGTGTGTGTGTGTGTGTGTGGTGTGTGTGTGTGTGTGTGTGTGTGTGTGTGTGTGGTGTGGTGTGTGTGTGTGTGTGTGGTGGTGCGCGCGAATGTGCATGTAGTATAAATGTGTAAACATACATAAATGACGTTTAATCAAAACACGCATATATGAAACTGAAAGATGATAAAAAAGTACAACACAACACACACACCACACACACACACTACACAGAATCCGCATACATAAACACACACACATGCTTGTTCTCTCTCTCTCTCAACACACACACACACACACACACACACACACACAAAAAACACACACACACCAAAAATATAAACACACACACACATGCACAGACACACGACACACACACACAGCTACCTGTCTATCAGACTGATCTCTCAGCTCCCCCATATGGCACACACACAGCTGGTGGATGACAGGCCAACTCACGAGCGATGTCTCCCGGGGACATAGCACTCATACCAGTCCTGAGCTCTGCTATACACTGCAAACACAGATCACTCCCAATAAAAACATAAGTCATAAGTACCAATACCCAACTCAAAATGCATCCTTTTCATCTTTCGTTCGCCATCTCCAGGTGTGGTAGTCAAGTGATTAAACATCACTTAGGGTTACGGTTAGGGCTGTTTCAGTTTAAAGCCCAGCAGACTGCATAGAACCGTATCAGGGCTATAACCATTTGAAAACATGTACAATACTTCAAAAGGACAACAAAAAAATAAAGGAAAAGAAAATTAGGTACACATATGAGTGAATTCGCGCACATAATCTAAGGAAATGCTCCTGGCGCTGACCACTCTGTCCAATTTATCACACAGGGGATTAAAAAAACATACCTGAACGGACTTCTACCTGGAAGGTCTTCCGTTCCATCCACCTGGACCCTCCGCCCGGTGGGTAAAAGGGTGGAGATTTTTCTGATCTCCCAGGTAAACATGCGTGGAGACCTGCCAGTGCCTAAACCCCCTTCCAGCGTATGCAGAATATCAAGTATGTACGCTCCCAAGTCATGTAAGCGGCTCGCTTTTAGAATGATGAAACCAAAGATGCAGACTGTGCAACAAAATAGTGGAATGTGGCCTGCCTGCCTGAAGGCTTGAGTATCTATGTTCCACTACAATGTCTGATTGTACATACTGTGCAGTGACTTCAAACAAGTTTAGACAATAGCACTACATAAGAAAGATTTATAATATGTGGTCAAGCCACATCTGGCGATGAATATGAAACTGCAAGAAGATCACTTCAATGGCATGTTGAGAAAACATTCACACTTGCTTACACACACATGCACATAGACATGCACACTCACACTCACACACACATGCACACTCACACTCATGCACACACACACACACTCACACACACACACACACACACACACACACACACACACACACACACACACACACACAAAACACAGAGAAACTTATCAACTCTCAAATCAAACCTTATCAACTATCAAATTAATCTACATCAAAGGAAAAAAACCAATTCAAACCAACAAATTAATAAATGAACAAGTACACAATACATAAAGTTGCATATAAACAAAACAAATAAATAAACAAATAAATACATACATAAATAACAGCAAAACACTACAGTAAAAAAAAAATCACAATAAATGTGGGCTTTGTTCATGAAGTTAGACAATCACATGATCTGATATTCTTGATCAAAAGGCACATGGCAGAAAAATCAAAAAAATCAAGAAACAAAGAAATCAATCATTCAATCAATTAATAAATCAATAAATAAAATAAATACATACATACATACATAAATGAATAAAGACAACAACAACAAAAAAAACCAATAAATATTGACTCACAGAGAGTTCATCCAGGTAGGCAATCATGCGATCTCTGTTCTTCCTGATGAACGGATGGACTGCCTCCATGAACTGTTCCTGCAACAAACCATCATCAACTGTACAGTAAAAACACAGTCCCTGTCATAAATACCACCATCAATCATACAATACAAACATGTTTGATGTCATAAATACCACCATCAATCATATGATACAAACATGTTTGACGTCATAAATACCACCATCAATCATACAATACAACATGTTTGCTGTCATAAATATCATCATCAATCGTGCGACACAAACATTCGCTGTCATAAATACCACCATCAATCATATGATACAAACATGTTTGACGTCATAAAATACCACCATCAATCATACAATACAAACATGTTTGCTGTCATAAATATCATCATCAATCGTGCGACACAAACATTCGCTGTCATAAATACCACCATCAATCATATGATACAAACATGTTTGACGTCATAAATACCACCATCAATCATACAATACAAACATGTTTGCTGTCATAAATATCATCATCAATCGTGCGACACAAACATTCGCTGTCATAAATACCACCATCAATCATATGATACAAACATGTTTGATGTCATAAATACTACCATCAATCATATGATACAAACATGTTTGATGTCATAAATACCACCATCAATCATACAATACAAACATGTTTGCTGTCATAAATACCATCATCAATCATATGATACAAACATTCACTGTCATAAATACCACCATCAATCATACGATATACATGTTTGATGTCATAAATACTACCATCAATATGCAAAACCATTCATATTTTCTAATGCAGTCTTGTTTATTTGAATTGTTTCAACATGCTTGACCTTCTTCTCCTTCTCGGAGCATTGCCTTTGTCTTCTTGGTATTTATACTCACGTGCCTTCTAGCTCTCCGCATCCACTCTGTAAAGAATTCTTTTCATGCTACTGCTACTGTCTGACATCAGTGCAGCATTATCAGCATGTCACAGATCTGTGATGTTTCGATCGCCAATTTTTATTCCCGTATCTTCAGTATCTGCTTCTGTCACAACCTGCTTTGTGTGTGTAATGAAGAGATGAGGTGAGAGGATGCAGCCCTGATGGTCTCCTTTCTTGATGCTAAATGTTCACAGTTTTGGCTGTTGTACTATTAAACACCCAATATGTTTACCACAATCACACTGTTGTACTGTTAAATACCCAACACATTTACCACAATCACCCAATGTTCTTTCTCACTTACTTATTGGCCACTGTGTCATTGGCAGTCTGGGTAACAAGGTATAAGCAACAAAGCAGTTTTTTTCACAAGGACAGGGCCCAACCCCACACACCGGAGGACCAGTGAATCACTCTTTGTCAAGCTTCCACTCTTTGACCTGTCCAGTTTGGTCAAGGCTACCATCAGCATCGCTCTAGGGGTCCCTTAGGCATGCAAGCCCCCTGACTATGACAAGATGGCCACCCTTTGGAAGACAAGACCTAATGGTCCAAGAAGAGACCCAATATTCTAAAATTCCAAAACTATTCTACTTACTTTGGGACCTGGTTCCACTAGATTGGCTAGCATCTGTATCACCTTGGCCACCAGCTTCAGTGTGCGTGATGCTGTCTCCGAGGGATTTTCTGCACACACACACACACACGCACACACTGAGCACTGCATTCCTCCCTTCACTGTTTTCGTAAAGCATTTATATGCCGTGGCTGCATGAACCTCCCAACCCACCAGGACTGTTACTGTTATTTTTTGTTTTAAGATCCAACCGACTGTGTAGAGCCATATCAGGGCTTAAAACCTGTTTCAAAACATATACTTCAACAGGAAAAACAGCAAAATAAAATTAAGTACACATTTCAATGCATTTGTGCACACAATCAATGGAGATGCCCCCGGGCGTTGACCACTCCATCCAATTTATCACAGAGGGGATTTAGAAAAATACCTGAATACCAATTAAACACAACTAAGGCCCCTAAAATGTATATAAAAACGGGCCTAAATTACCTAAAATTGCTTCCACTTATCTCATTTCCATGGAGCCAAAAATGCACTTAAAGACATGTACCCAATTATCAATCCTAAGAGCAAGTATGTAAGACTTTATCAAACACATACAGGTGAATGGACCTGCAAAGCAGAAAATGATAGGAAGAAATGACAGAAAGCAAGGGAACAAGGCAGAAACAAAGCGAGTGACAGAAAAGAGGAAATTTCTAGCACAGAATTTCCTGAAGGTGGGGATACTATTTATACTGAAAGAGGCCCTGGCATCCCCACTGGGGGGCGAGGGAGGGGGGGGGCACTGAGACTGCATGGGTACTGTATGGTGGATGCTTCACAAGTTGTCTCCACTTCACACAAAGTGGCAGCAACTGGTGGAGCATCCACTGAATGAAGCTATCATTTCATTAAATGTTTATGTTCAGTAAATTATGGTCAAAGGTCATTCTGTGTGTACCTAGATGTTTATTGTCTATTTATCATAAATATTCTTTTGCTTAAAATGCCCTCAGCCAGTAGCTAGGTGCTTTATTCTCATTTCTTAATCTCGTAATATTTCTTTTATTTTAGGTTTGTCAAAGTAGATTTTAGTGTTGTAGTGTGTTATTATCATTACCACAGGAAAATAAAAGATCAATCATTCAAGCAAGCAAGCAAGCAAGCAATTCAGAGACAAATAAGGAGGATTGTAATGAAAGTTTTACTACAGTGAATGTTACATTTAAAAAAACAATGTTTTCATCTCACCTGACACGAGACTGAAGGACTTGGGATTCACAATGGCTGGACCCAGGAGTCGCAGAAATATGAAACTACTGCACGCACAAAAACACAAACTGGATTAATGGTTCAAAAAGCACATCACCAGCCAACAATACAAAGGTTTCCATAACCCTGAATTTGTCAGTGAGAGAGGTGGTAGAGACCTAAACACTTCTCAGAGCCTGTGTTTTGAGGTGGTTGTGTCCACTTCCTCTCTCTCTCTTTTACCTTCCCATAGCTTTGAAGAAAGACAGGTACCCATTCACAGCTGGGTGAATTGGAGACTGCATGCATACATTCCTGGCATGTGATTCGCACCTGTGCAAACTTGTAGACTGGAAGACGAGCACTATACCTCGGCACCAAGCATGCCCAGCCAACCAGTCCTGGTTAGCACAGTGGACTACTGACTGAAAGGTTGTTGGTTCGAATCCCCATCAGTCCCTTCACAAGTCAGTGTGGGATTTTTCAGCTCCAATCGACTCCTGCCCAAAGTTGAGTATGCTATGGACTCACTGGAAAGACTGGGACCACACAGTCAAGTCTCATCCACTTCACGGATGCGCCACTGCGGGTGTTGCCTGAAATCTTCTGACCAACACTGCAGGTGTCTTATCTCTCGAGCCTGGTTGATATTAAGGTGAACTGAATATTCATCTATTTATCAGTATGCAACATGACTAATTTGAAAGAAAAGACTCTCCTTTGCAAGAGAGAAAAAAAACCCTACAAAACTAAATGAAAAACCCAAATGACTGACATGAAACATTCTTGAATTGCAGAGGTAAGACTTTTTTAAATAAACTTTTTGAATTCATCCTTTTGTTTAACAATAAATGGACATCAAAATATACAATGTGGTAAACATTTGTTGCATAACCTTGAGGCTATAAGAGAGTGAGGTGGCAGAGGCCTCAATTATCATTGGAACCTGTATTATGACAGTGGTGCCCATCCTGTCTCTATACTATTTTACCTTCTGAAATTATGAAGACATCAAAGTATAAGGGGAAAAAATCTTTAAAATCTCACCTGACCACCCGTGTCTTCACAGTGTCATCATCTGGCCACTTGGCCCGCGCCTTTCGCTGGAGGCAGTAGCAGATGTATCGCAGCTGTCTGCACACACAAACATCTAACGATGATACCCACACAATCACACAGCATGTGAATAGACATATACACTCACGGCATAAAATGAGACCATAGACACATGTATACACAATAACATACCCCATCAACACCAACACCCACAAAATACATCTATCAAACAAAGCTGCTCACACATACGATGCATATGCATACACTCACACCTAAGCATACCTAAATCGCATCCATGCCTCCCTGACATACACATTCTCACTCCAACCAACATAAAGCAGTCTCACATTTTTCATTTACAACAACAACAAAATCAATACAAACAAATAAATAAATATAATAGGAAATAAAAGAGGGATGGAAAAAGTTAACTTACACAGGACAAAAGTCAACAGCCTTGAAAATATCCTCCAACATGGAATGCAGGAGAGACAGCAAAGTATCTGTGTTTGTCTTGGAATCTGTCGCTCCCTCCAGCAGAGCTGGGTTCAACTGCACACACGCACACACACACACACACATTGATTATGACAAGGATGACATCAAATATTTCCCAGGTATATACATGACAGTTGCATTTGAGAAAACTGTAATTTTCATCATTTACTCACGCATGTACATTGCCACTGATGGTGATGATAACGTGATATGTGAAATTATAAAATGTTGGTCTTTTGTCTTCACTCATTACAACCTGAATCTTGTTTTGTTTTGTTTTTTGTTTTGTTTTGTTTTGGCTTTTTTGGAAGTGTTCTGAATTCCCTGGATGTGTGTATGCACACGGACAAAGATTTTTACTTCCACTGTGCAGGCAATATGCTGCTGCATAGTGTGCATGCTCCATCTGTAGTGGGTGTGCATGCTGGGTGTTTTGGTGCTTTTCACATTTCCATAAGCTATCAGACACTGTCAAGATTTACAGGATCTTTAACAAGCTTATCTGTTGTTCTGTGTGCATATACACACAAAAAGAGTTTCAGCACTACCAAGTCAGCTCACATATTGGCCTTGCAGATCGGAAAAAATGTCCACTCTTTATCCACAAGGAGGAAATTACCCAGGAGAGTTGAACCCAGACCTTCTGATCGGAAGGCTGATGTCTTGACCACTTGATTATCATGCCCATCATCTAACAATTATCATGCCCATCATCTAACAATTATCATGCCCATCATCTTACAATTGTCATGCCCATCATCTTACAATTATTATACCCATAGTCTTACAACTATCATGCCATTATCTTACAGTTATCATGCCCATCTTCTTACAAGTATCATGCCCATCATCTTACAGATATCATGCCCATCATCTTACAGTTATCATGCCCATCATCTTACAGATATCATGCCCATCATCTTACAGTTATCATGCCCATCATCTTACAGATATCATGCCCATCATCTTACAGTTATCATGCCCATCATCTTACAGATATCATGCCCATCATCTTACAGTTATCATGCCCATCATCTTACAGATATCATGCCCATCTTCTTACAAGTATCATGCCCATCATCTTACAGATATCATGCCCATCATCTTACAGTTATCATGCCCATCATCTTACAGATATCATGCCCATCATCTTACAGTTATCATGCCCATCATCTTACAACTATCATGCCCATCATCTTACAGTTATCATGCCCATCATCTTACAGTTATCATGCCCATCATCTTACAGTTATCATGTCCATCATCTTACAATTGTCATGCCCATCATCTTACAATTGTCATGCCCATCATCTTACAGTTATCATGCCCATCATCTTACAATTGTCATGCCCATCATCTTACAATTGTCATGCCCATCATCTTACAATTGTCATGCCCATCATCTTACAGTTATCATGCCCATCATCTTACAGTTATCATGCCCATCATCTTACAATTGTCATGCCCATCATCTTACAATTGTCATGCCCATCATCTTACAGTTATCATGCCATTATCTTACAGTTATCATGTCCATCATCTTACAATTGTCATGCCCATCATCTTACAATTGTCATGCCCATCATCTTACAGTTATCATGCCCATCATCTTACAGTTATCATGCCCATCATCTTACAGTTATCATGCCCATCATCTTACAATTGTCATGCCCATCATCTTACAGTTATCATGCCCATCATCTTACAGTTATCATGCCCATCATCTTACAATTGTCATGCCATTATCTTATAATTATTATACCCATAGTCTTACAACTATCATGCCATTATCTTACAGTTATCATGCCCATCATCTTACAATTGTCATGCCCATCATCTTACAATTGTCATGCCCATCATCTTACAGTTATCATGCCCATCATCTTACAATTGTCATGCCCATTATCTTACAATTGTCATGCCCATCATCTTACAGTTATCATGCCCATCATCTTACAGTTATCATGCCCATCATCTTACAGTTATCATGCCCATCATCTTACAATTGTCATGCCCATCATCTTACAATTGTCATGCCCATCATCTTACAATTATTATACCCACAGTCTTACAACTATCATGCCATTATCTTACAGTTATCATGCCCATCATCTTACAGATATCATGCCCATCATCTTACAATTATTATACCCATAGTCTTACAACTATCATGCCATCATCTTACAATTGTCATGCCCATCATCTTACAATTGTCATGCCCATCATCTTACAGATATCATGCCCATCATCTTACAGATATCATGCCCATCATCTTACAGATATCATGCCCATCATCTTACAATTGTCATGCCCATCATCTTACAATTATTATACCCACAGTCTTACAACTATCATGCCATCATCTTACAATTGTCATGCCCATCATCTTACAATTGTCATGCCCATCATCTTACAATTGTCATGCCCATCATCTTACAATTATTATACCCATAGTCTTACAACTATCATGCCATTATCTTACAGTTATCATGCCCATCATCTTACAGATATCATGCCCATCATCTTACAGTTATCATGCCCATCATCTTACAGTTATCATGCCCATCATCTTACAATTGTCATGCCCATCATCTTACAGTTATCATGCCCATCATCTTACAGATATCATGCCCATCATCTTACAGTTATCATGTCCATCATCTTACAATTGTCATGCCCATCATCTTACAGTTATCATGCCCATCATCTTACAGTTATCATGCCCATCATCTTACAATTGTCATGCCCATCATCTTACAAGTATCATGCCCATCATCTTACAGTTATCATGCCCATCATCTTACATATATCATGCCCATCATCTTACAATTGTCATGCCCATCATCTTACAAGTATCATGCCCATCATCTTACATATATCATGCCAGTATCTTACAGTTATAATGCCCATCATCTTACAGTTATCATGCCCATCATCTTACAATTGTCATGCCCATCATCTTACAAGTATCATGCCCATCATCTTACAGATATCATGCCAGTATCTTACAGTTGTCATGCCCATCATCTTACAGATATCATGCCAGTATCTTACAGTTGTCATACCCATCATTTTACATTATCATGCCCATAGTCTTACAACTATCATGCCCATCGTCTTATAACTATCTTATCCATCATCTTACAATTATCATGCCTATCATATTAAATTTATCATGCCCATCATCTTACAATTATCAAGCCCAAAGTCTTACAATTATCATGCCCATCATCTTACAATTATCACGCCCATCATCTTACAACTAACATGCCCACCATCTTACAATTATCATGCCCACCATCTTACAACTAACATGCCCACCATCTTACAATTATCATGCCCACCATCTTACAATTATCATGCCCACCATCTTACAATTATTATGCCCGTCATCTTACAAGTATCATGTCAGTCATCTGACTATTATCACACCCGTCACCTTACAATTATCATGCCAGTCATCTTACAATTATCATGCCAGTAATCTTACAATTATCATGCCAGTCATCTTACTATTATCACACCCGTTACCTTACAATTATCACACCCGTCACCTTACAATTATCATGCCAGTCATCTTACAATTGTCATGCCAGTCATCTTACAATTATCATGCCAATCATCTTACTATTCACACCCGTGACCTTACAATTATCACACCCGTCATCTTACAATTATCATGCCAGTCATCTTACAATTATCATGTCCATAGTCTTATAATCCTGTTTGGATTCTTCTGGTAAAAAGAAAATGATTCCTGAATCTCTGACTACAGAACTGGCGCATACACACACACACAAACACACAAATGCACACGCACACACACTCCTCTAACATACACACACACGCACGCACGCAAGCATGCACACACACACACACACAAGCACACACACACACACACATACACACACATACACTCCTCTAACACACACACGCACACTCCTCTAACACACACACACACACACACACACAGACACACACACACACACACATACACATACACACACACATACACATACACACCCCGTCACTCTCTCACGCACGCACACAGACGCTTGGCATGACAAAGACGACCCAGACAGACCTCACAGGAGTGTTTGAGCTCCATGATCTTCTGCACGCCTTGCTGCACGGCCTGACGCACAAAGTCCGTGGCCGTCATCTTCATGTACTGGTCCATCAACGTCGTGGCCAGCGTTGTGGCCCGGAACAACGTCGACACTTGGACTGCACACATCATAAAAATATAATAAGCTTAACACATCTGTGACGGGACGCAACTATAGACGTGAACGCTGAGCTTCACCTACTGTCGGGTCGCGCTAAAAGTCATTTCGGTGATATACGATACAGAACTGGATGGCGACTAAAAACTACTTAAAGTAATAGCTTTACACATAGCACAGCTAAACTCAGCATCCTTTTTTCATTAAGTAAACAAATTTTGGTGACAACTGGACTTCATTCAGGCCTGCTAGAGAACTTTTTTTACAACTACTGGTTCTTTATTGGAGGCAGGCTCAGGCTGGCAGGAAGTTCAGGCAGAGGCAGGGCCAGTCACAATAGTGTTAACCCTTTCACTCCTGCTGCCTGTTCATATGCTGCAAACACCTAACCCTTTCACTCCCTCACCCTCTCCACCAGCTTCCAGTTTTTTGCTTTGCTGTCATGGCTGACAATGCAGGATGTTGGCAGACAGGACATGGGAGTGAAAAGGGGTTAACCAATCAATGAACTGATCAGTGAATCAATCTTCAGGGTAACATCTGGGACCCCAAAAACACAAAACACCAGTATTTCTTTTCCTTCTGATTTCTCATAAATACTGCATTAACTCTTTTCCCGCCATGGTCGCAATCAAGCGACTTCCCGTACAACCGCCACGGTCTCATTTGTGTGACATGGAGGGGTCATGCTAAATCATAACTTTTCACACGTTTACAAAGCTTCTGTCAGCTCCACTGGTGAATGCAGGCGACTGTGCTATTTTTAAACTTTACCCAGCAACCTAGTTTTTCAGTAGTAAGGCCGAAGTGTGGCTTTGTTAACTGTCAGAATTTACATCACGTTTTCTCCGAAGCATTTTCTCCAAAATGGCTTTAAATCGACATGCATTGTCTACCACTCCGAGTAGAAGCAGACAGCTGACATTGTGTGCAGATTTTCCACTGCTTTTCCTCATTTATTACAATGATATCTGGGGCACAACTCATGAAATAAGGTCAGTAGTACAACTAATAAACCGTATAAAAAAAAGGTTTTCTTTATAATAAGATTATCTGTGGAATAATCAATCAAGGACATAAACATAAGCAAGCATTCATATATAAATACATCTGCCCTTTACACAGCAAAAAAAAAAAAAAAAGTAAATGAAAATGTTTAATAGTCTTTGCAATATAAACTTTTAAAAATGCATACTGCACTGCAAAACTGGCTGCCCAAAATGTACTTGGCACTGAGGAGTGCCGTTTCTGGGAAACTTGGCAGTAAAAGAGTAAATGTACTGACAGGGTAAGGGAGTCACAGTGTTAACTCCTTTTCACTCTTTCACCCTATCTATCGGGTAAGTGAAAAGGCAAAAAAACCACAGACAAGTAAAAAGGCAAAAAGCAAACCACAGACAAGTAAGAAGACAAAAAACAAACCACAGTCAAATAAAAAGACAAAAAATACTTCAAACACAAACCACAGACAAGTAAAAAGACAAAAAATACTTCAAACACAAACCACAGACAAGTAAAAAGACAAAATATACTTCAAAAAACAAACCAGACAAATAAAAAGACAAAACATACTTCAAAAAACAAACCATAGACAAGTAAAAAGACAAAAAATACTTAAAAAAAACAAACCACAGACAAGTAAAAAGACAAAAAATACTTTAAAAAAACAAACCACAGACAAGTAAAAAGACAAAAAATACTTAAAAAAAACAAACCACAGACAAGTAAAAAGACAAAAAACACTTTAAAAAAACAAACCATAGACAAGTAAAAAGACAAAAAATACTTTAAAAAAACAAACCACAGACAAGTAAAAGTACAAAAAACAGATCACAGACCTTCCCTGTCAATTTCGTGGTCATTGAGCGTCCGAAGTAAAACCACTTCCTTCCGATCAGAACTAAAGATGCGCAGAAGAGCGCGAGCCAGGGTAGACCACTCCTGTTTAGGGCAGAGCTGAGCCAGGGTCAACAAGTTTTCGTAACCTTCCTCGATCAGCAGCTGGGACATGTAGTTACTTGTTAATACACTTGTATATGTGTGTGAGAGTATGTATCCAACAAACGAATGAACCAAAAAGGAAAGTCTTAAAATGTATTTTAAAAAAAGACACAAGAAACTGCTTTATAGGAGCCAAAAATACTCAAAAATAAAATCAGAATGTGTATTTAATACAACAAGAAAAGACAGGTGAAAATTTTCGGTGAACTGGCATTTGTTAAGCATACACAAAAGACAGCAAATAATGATTGCAAAATATTTAGGGGAAAAACAGCAAAACTCTCCTGATGTTTCCTCAAGTGGAAGACACTGACTGACAGATCATGTCAATCATTTTATATGCTTGACAATGGCCAGTTGGCCAAAAATTTGCGCCTGTCTTTCTTGTCAAACATGTGTCCTGATTCTATTTTTCTAACTGCTTAAACATAAGCTGTCACTTCACTTTTGGATTTTATAGGACATCAATGAAGAAAAATTGCTTAAGAGGGAAGAAAACAACAAAAACAAATATACATTATATTATCATACAGAAGGATTTTTTTAGATCGCAAGTGTTGCGGATAGAAAGAGTTGACTAATCAGAAGCGAGCTGGAAGACCTGAAGCTGAGAAATGCCATGTCGCAAGTGTTGCGGATAGAAAGAGTCAACTAATCAGAAGCGAGCTGGAAGACCTGAAGCTGAGAAATGCCATGTGATGTCAAGGTCTCTTTCACATGATCAATCATCCACGTCTTCCTTAGTTTGCCTCTCATTATAAATGTTATCTTTTAGTTTAATACTTTTTGAGTCAGCTAGTAGGTTTGCAGCCAAGTCAAATGTCCAAACCACTTAATTCTCTGATGATCCATATAGTGGACTGATGCTGTTCCCATAATTTCTCCGATCTTGATGTTTCTGATCAAGTTGCATTTGATCTTGTTGACATCTCTTTTCAAGCAACACATCTCACAATTTTGTGCTCTAGGGATTTGGTCAGGGTCCAGGACTGGCACAGGTATGCTGCAGTGGAGGAGAAATTTGATATAATGAGTTTGGCTTTTGTTTCAAATCGTTTTCTTGCATGCAGAAAAACACAGTCCAGTCCAAATGATCCTTCATTAGTCAAACAAAACCATAAACAACATGTGCAACAATCCCCTCTGACTGACCTCCTTCAGACTGGTGTACTCAGCCTGGGGCAGCAACACCTGGTGTTTGTAGTGCGTGCGGAACCGCAATGACCCCACCTCCCCCTTGGACAGGGCTCCCCCGACCGCCACCATGGGGTAATGCTCATCCACACTGTCCTGGTTCTCCATCGTGCCCAGCTGGATGGTCACTGACCCTGAAGTACGGTGAAAAGACGGTTAACTTTCATATGTGTGCTCTCAGCAGCTTTGTTAAGTGTCACAGCACTCATACATGTATGCTTAAGCTACTGATATACAATGCTCTGACTGCTAAAGCATGTGACTCTCCATGGGAAAAGGAGGCGAAGTTCAAAATATTCATTTTTAAGTTTTTAACTCATCTTCAAACGTAAAAATGTATGGATCCACATGCAAAAAGTGAATAAACTATCTACTATAGTTTTCTTTTCATAGATGTTTGAACTTTGTTAATGAATTTTTGACAACTAAAGGAACAAGCTCATAAAAACTTTTGAAAAATAAAATTCCATTAAGATCTGCATTTCACACAGCCCGTGAGACGGGACTTGTTTAGATTTAACGCCATACAATGCGCTATCGCGGACCCAGTGCCACAGCCTCGCATGTCGTAACTTGATTGATAGCGGCTACTTCAGCAGCGGTAGTTCCAAGCACTGGCAAACCATAGTTACTTGAGATTTGTATTATTTCTACTCATTGTTCAAAAGCCTTCATGTTTTTTTGTGCATCACTGTATAACCCATAAGATACAGATTCCATAGACTACAAATATGACAGGAATATCTAAAGGCAGCAACAGGCAGTAGACTGTTATTACATGCCATGCAACAGACACTACAGTGGAAGTCACACACTGACAACATAAAAAGCATATACTTTCACACATTCTGTCATGTGCCTGTCCGTTTTATGCTGGGAAAGAGTTAGTAGCATGATAAGAGAAGACTGGCTCCTACACTTATCACTCACCAAAAATTGGGTTAGGTTCCTCTGCCAGCCACAAGGAAGTGATTAAGAACTCTAGTGTAATAAGAATAATCCGTTCTGGCTATGAGTGGGGCAGAGGCAGAAAACAGGTGCCGCTGAATTTAGGAGGCACAGTTTGTACACACACACACACATGCACTTTCACAGACATTTGCATGGATTTTGTACTGTCTGTCTCTCTAAAGTTTTGTACTGTTTATTCAAAATGCATTAATTGATGTTAGAAAAAAAAAGAGAGAGAGAGCAGCATTTATAAGACTCACAAAGCAACTACATACAGCACAGTCATAACTACTGATGGATGGATCATAAAATGTCCACATTTCACTGGATTTTTCTATGGCAGTCTCGGCAGCATGAAGTGTTCAATCTGAGGGTTGTGATGCACATTTAACTGCAAGTAACCTCTGATAGCATTTTGAGCAAAATGTACTTCAATAATACGCACCGTCAGTTTCTTCACAGACAGTGATACCATGAAACTTTTCCCGATCACTAACATAGTTTTTAGAGTTTTACAGCTTTGTCTGCCTTCTTTTTTTTTTTTTCTTTTTTTTTTTTTTTGATCTTTCTCCGCAAATTCTGCATAGTGCATTCAATTTGTTAAAATGGGACACATACGAATGTTGTTCTGTACCCATTCTCTGGTAACACTACACTATCACAAGCACACTGCAGTTGTCTGTCATTTACTTCACACACACACATATCTAACCTCTACAATTTTACTTACAACATCAGAAGCAAACACAGCAGAGTACAATTCCAAAAACATGGCGGCCATACAAGCTGTCATACTGTAGTTATAACGATTCAAAGACAAGAGAAAATTGACTACAGCCACAGCAGCACAGCAGAGAACATAGAGGGACTCCAGTGCCAGCCGTGACCGTATTCCTACCGGCCAGTACGGGCAGAAGCAGGAAGGGGTGAGAGTTACCACCTGTGGCAGGGAAACTAAAGTGTCTTATCTGGCTTAGTTTCTCTTGCCATGTTCAGGGTACTTTCAGTTTTAAGGTAAAATAAAACTTCAGGAAATTCAACATTTCATATTAAAGACTTGCAGTATTTCCAAGCTGACCCAATTCTGACTCATTCCAGCTATTTCAAACTATAGCTTTGATTGGCTGGCTGTGTTTTTAGCCTCCTTTTTCCTTGTTGGATCATCCATGTAACTAAGATGATAATGCATATAAAGGCTGAAGCTTTTTAGGTTAATGTTTATCTTGCTACTGATACCAGTGTATTATGCTAGAAATATTCTGATATAATAATAATAATAATAATAAATGGTTATTTATGAGCGCTTTCCACTTGCACAAAGCGCTTTACAACAACAATAAAAAGTAAAACAAGCACACGAACTCACAGACACACACCAACACACACACAAACACGCACAGACACACACACACAAACCACACACACACGCACGCACGCACGCACACAAACACACACGCGCACGCATTCACACCCAAAAACACGCACATCAAGAATACAGAGCGGCAGAAAGAGGGTCTACAAGAAATGTTGCTGGAAGAGAAAAGTCTTCAGACTAGTTTTAAAGGAGGGAAATGAAGGGCTGTGACGGAGATTGTGAGGCAAGGAGTTCCACATCTGCACAGCAGATGATGAAAAAGCTCGACCACCATGCCTCTCTCGTTTATATTTTGGAACGCGGAATGTTCTATCATCGGTAGCAGAGCGAAGAGATCTGGGTGGTACATAGATCGTAAAGATGTCAGAAAGGTATTTAGGCGCAGTGCCAATTATGACTTGGTAGCAGAGACAAGAAGCTTTGTATTTGATTCTTTGTTCAATAGGTAACCAGTGTAACTCTCGTAGAAGGGGTGTACAATGTGCCGATCTTTTTGCTTTGCACACTATTTTGGCTGCCGAGTTCTGTACTTGTTGTAGTGGTCTGATCAGGGTATGTGGAGAACCGACAAGAAGAGAATTGCAGTAGTCTAGTCTAGATAGTACACAAGAACTGACAAGTGTTTTTGTTGCATCAACTGTGAGGTAGCGACGTATAGAGCTGATGCGTCTGAGTTCATGGTAGGCTACTTGACAGGTTTTACTGATATGATGTTTCATGGACATCTCTTTATCAAGGAAAAAGCCAAGGTCACGTACATTGTCTGAAAATGAGACGGGCGTATTTCCTAGGTCAAAAGTAGGAGGTAGGGAAGTGGCATCAACTGATGGAGGAAGGAGTCTAAGAGCTTCAGTCTTGTCATCATTTAGTTTCAGTTTGTTTTCGGTCATCCAATTTTTAACTTCTGTGACACTATCTTGGAGAGATTGAATGAGATTATCGTAGTTTGAAAGCGTATCAGAATGTTCCAGTTGAGTATCATCAGCATACATTTCATGACGAATGGAATGTGTATCAATGAGATGAGTGAGTGGAGTGGTGTAGAGTATGAAAAGAACAGGGCCCAGAACAGAGCCCTGAGGAACGCCGAAAGTGAGAGTAGATTCAGAGGATCTATTCCGGATCTATATAGACCTGCAAATGGAAATCATCAAAAACCATACCCACTATGAACATTTCAGTCTGAAGTTTATCTTGATAATATTGATACTGATGCAGTATGTGAGAAATGCTTTGATACAGACTTGCCATACGGAATAATATTAAACTACTGGTTTTGACTTGACATACACGACATTGAATTTAACCTGACTCACCTATGAACATTTCCCTGCTGCGTTTGACGTTGATAAGCGACACAGTGAAACTCTCCACATCTGATGGAATGTCACTGCAACACATACAACGCCTTGTTACGTCAACACATCAATAGATTTAGGGATTAACAGTGTAAGGATACTGCACAAGCCAGGACAATTATTATAATTAATATTAATGTTTTAAAGCCCAGCTGAATGCTCTGACCACCTCAAATAAAACATACACACATCTAACCACACAGATGATCCTAAAAAAAAAAAAAAAAAATCAATCAACAAATACATGAAATAGAATGCATGATATATTGCATACTGACATGACAAAACTGATATAATGAATCATCCATTTGTTTGCTTGTTCTTTAACACATATATAACGGCAGCAAATGTGGGTTACATGTAATGCTGTAAACGTGTAAACATGGTATATATATATATATATATATATATATATATATATATATATATATATATATATATACATACACATATATACACACACACACACACATATGTGTGTGTGTGTGTGTGTGTTTCCACTGTATTTAGCAGTTTGTCCTGTTCTGTGAAGTCCAACGATCATGGTTTCTGTTTCATGAAAATACAGAACAAGAAATGAATCATAAACAACACACACACACACACACACACACACACACACACACACACACACATACACACACACACACAAAAACTAACCAGCGGCCAAGAACACTCACTCTAACTGAAATTCTTCACCCCAGAAGGGGTCACCACTCTCACAGGTCTGCGTTCGAGCCACACGGTGCTGATTGAGGGCAAGGGCACATGCGGGATGCGACAGCAACTTGTAGGGGACATTGTGCGCTGAAAAAATGGTCACCGCCAAACTATGTAACGACCGAAGCCCCTTCCCTGGAACCGTCCCTGACGTATTGGTGCATGAGTCCTTTAGAATGTGTACCCATCTCTGTAACATAATGAGTGCTAATGTACTACCAAATGCAGGTCTAATGAAAAAAAACACACAATTTCCATTTGTATAACGCAAACAGTCCATGTCAAAGCATGCTCGCTGCACTTTACATAATAACAATTCTTTATTATATTTTATATAACGATGAAGAAGAAAAAAAAAGCAATGGGTACAAATGTATTATATGAATGGGTGAAAATATATATTATGAGTGGTGTCTGGAGTTTGGAAGGCCATTATCCAGAGAATGGTGAGGCGTTTGGTGTTCTGAGTCCCATCAGCACCTTCGGGTGTTTCTTGTTAACTTTTATTATCATTATTATTACTTGTTTTAATTATATATAAAAACTGGTCTTGATACCTAAAACTGCTTCTGCATATCACAGTGCCTTAGAGCCAAAAATGCAGTTGATGTACCTGATCATTAATCCTAATAAAATGTATTCAAGGCGTTACAGAATATACACAGATGATGGACCAGCATGGCAGAAAATAAGAGAAAGAGCTGATACTGCAGAAAGCAAAGGATAAAAGGCAGAAACAAAGAGAGTGACAAGAAAGAGGAAATTCCAGGCACAAAATTTCCAGAACATGGGGATACTACTTATCCAGGAAGAGCCCCCGCATCCTTGCAGAAAGTGTATGTGCGCACACACACACACACACACACACACACACACACACACACACACACACACACACACACACACACACAAATAAATAAGGAAGAAGGCAAACATTTTTTTAAAAAAAGAAAAGAAAAAATGGTGAAACTGACCCGTATCACCTCACTGCTTTCTGCATTGATGTAGCTGAGAGTTTTGTTTTGATTGTCGTATGTTGACACCAGCAAAAAGCAGTTTGGCCTGAAATGTATCCACACACATATGTGAGTCTGAATACATAAACATAAAAATGTAAAAAAAAGTATGGACTTAACAAATACGCACAGACAGACATAGATACACACACAAACACATGCATAAACACACACACATACACATGCACACACACACACACAAAGACATGAACAAACAGAACAACACAAGCAAATAAACAAAACATGTCAATGTGATACGATACCTGCCAAAAACAAAGCATACCCATGTCATGCCATACCTAGCCTCCAAAGAAAGAAAAAAAAAACCGACCATGTAATATCATACCTGCCAAAAACAAAGCATACCCATGTCATGCCATACCTAGCTTCCAAAGAAAGAAAAAAAAAAAACGACCATGTAATATCATACCTGCCAAAAACAAACACGATGGTGTCATACCCATACCCAACAAATTACTATCTGTCAGATGTCTTGTTGCTGTTTCTCCCACTAAACTTCGTGTATTGATTCTTTGTCATCTTTTGTGTGCACTTGACAAAGTTGGCCAAAAATGTGCGTCTTGCTTTTTGCATTAGATTCATGTTTTCATTCTATCTTGTATGTTTCTGGTTCATATCTGCATGAATGTTGGCAGTCAATTTGATTCAGATTTAAAACCCAACCATACAATATCGTGTGCCTCCCAAAGCCCACCCTAAGTCCATGTCCCTGGAGGTGGAAGCAGGACAGAGCAAGGAATTGCTAGGCCACAGTGAAGAATGGCGTGACTTTATGTCATTGAGGGCATTATTCTAGCCAAGAAAACAGACCCAGGTCATCCTGAAATATTGCTGACCAACAGGACTCTAGTAAAATCCTGGCAGAACGGGACGGATGAAGTCAGAAAGTGACTGAAGAATCTTTGGAACCGATTTTTGTTTTCACAATCATGGGCAGATGATTTCT
>JAPXFY010000013.1:43529963-43544963 GCA_030674185.1 Monoplex corrugatus
AGGACCAATTAAAATGAATGTTGATATAACATTTACTTCCACATGTCAGTCGGGTATGAAACGACAATTGCAAAAGAAATTTTTTTTTAAAAGGGAGGAGGCGAGTGGGTACAAAAGCACTCCATACATCTCTCTCTCTCCTCTCTCTTTATACACACAAACACATGTCACATGAAATATATAATGATGATTCTGGTATACAAGAACTGAGCACAACCAAAAAATGTATGCAAAGGACTGGATAATAAGTATGAGTGACATTAGTCCAAAACCTCACGCAAGTTACAAACATCACTGTGGGTACTTCAATGTCCAGAGCCTATTTCTTTCCTTGTCACCATGGATCTTCTTCATGTGTGTGCGTACGTGCATGTTTGCGTGCAAGCATGTGTGCCTGTGTGTGTGCATGTGCATGCATTTTTATCTATGAGTGTGAATTTGAACTGAGAGCAGGTCAAACATGTTTTACAAATTCAAGGTATGCTGAAAATTTTTAAATGGAAGTAACAACATAAAACAATTTTCTCAAAATAACAATGCGGAAGAACACACCTGATGTCAGGGTATTTTAGTAAAAACAAAAGCAACCCCCCATCCTCCCCCTGTCCCCCATTTTGTAATCTATACTTCATGAGGATGGATGAGGAAATGAACTGAATTATTATTGTTTAAAGCCCAGTCTGTACAGCAGAGCCATATCAGGGCTACAGCAATTTCAAACTATACACAACACCTCACTGAACCTGAAAAAAAAAACTTGACAAGAAAATGAAGTAAAATATCGATGCAAGAATATGCCCCTGATGTTGACCACTCCACCCAATTTTCACCAGAGGGTTTAAAAAAAAACAACATGAATACAAATGTAAGCAAAACTAAGTACACCAAAACATAATTAAGCTGGCTTAAAATACCTAAAATACCTAAAATTACTTCCTCACATCACATTTCTTTAAAGTCAAATATGCAGTTAATAATATTCAATAATCAATCATAATAAAAAAAGTACGTAAAAATATGATTTCAATAATGTCCACAATAGTACGCTTACCTGTCAAAGTAACGTCCGCCTACAAGAAACTGGTTGCCCCGGCGCTCAATTCTGAAACGGCGTACATCTTTCTCGCAGAGGAAGAAGAGAGAGTAGTCACCGGGGTAGTTCTCACTCTGACGCACCAAGAAACTGCCTTCCCCAGCTGCACATCATCACTACATATGTACCTAATCTCTACATATGTACTTAATCACTACATATGTACCTAATTAATTAAACAAAATAAAAAGACCATCATACAAAATATGCCATCAGAACTATATAATGTAATATATTGTAATCTGCACTTTGTATCTGTCAAACACACACAGGCTGGCCTATAATTCTGAAGTCATATAAGAGTTTGGAGTTTGGAGTTTATATGAAAGGAATTTATCGTACTCTGACAGTATGTGCCCCCAAAGAAATCTGCCAGCAATTATCTGGCAAATTCCTTAACTACATACAAAACCTCTACGCGCTAGCAGTCCTGAAATGGGGAGGGAAGGGGAAGAAGGAGGCTATGGGACCTATGAAACACTAACAGCGCCAAAATGATAGAAGCACCGAGATGGACAGAGAACAGGGCAACATTTTGTACGCCGGGTTCAAGCTTGAAGCATGAGAACTCAAGTCCACAGATCTATCAAAATAACCAGCCAACCCCCTAAAAAAACCTGCAGCACACCTGACGGCCCAATCCATAACCCTTAAATTACCAGCGTGCAGGTGAAACCAACTGAGCCAAGAGTGAGGTGGTAGATACCTCGGCTTTTTTAGAAGCACTACTATGAGGAAAGTGTCCATCTCCTCTCCACTGATTTTTTACTTTCCTCCAATCCTGAGCAGGGTCGGAGATCTATTCACTGTACTGGGTGGACTGGACCTCCTATCATAATACTGGCCCTCAGAAGCCTGAGGTCTCTGCCATATCATTTCCCAGTGACTTCAGGGTTATATACTTACAGGACAACTTTATATTTTTTGGTTAACCTCTTCAGCGCCACGGACGTATATACACGTTATGATAATGTGTATCTCATTTGCCAACAATGTATATGTATGTTCACATCACATCAAGAATTTTCCTACCTCCATTTTCAAATTCTGAGATATAACAGACAAGTGGGGTCATCTAATGGTCAATTTTACTTTTAGGTTAAATTCTGAGACTTAACAGACAAATGGGGTCATGTATAGGACAACCTTTACTTTCTGGTTAATTTCTGAGACATAACAGACAAATGTGTCATGTATAGGACAACCTTTACCTTCTGGTTAAAATCTGAGACATAAGACAAGTGGGTCATGTACCTTGCATCAGTTTTTCCACTGCCTCCTCCTTGGTGAGACAGCTGTGGAAATAAGGCAAGTTCTCCACTGGCTCATAGTCACCATCCTGAAACAGCACACTCTCCATCAATCTTATTCAACGCAGAAACAACGAGTGATCATATGATAATAATTCACTTGTATGGAGCTAACAGTGAATGCTAACGAAAACAAAAGAAAATGAAAAGAAAATAACGTTTGACAGAAAAGATCCAAGCAGACATTATACAAGGTCTTAAACAAAAACGGGCACGAACCAAGCCAGTGTCCTGTGGCACAGCATGTAGGGTTTATGAGCATACTACAGCATATGCTACGGTTAATTTGGATCCTTCTATCACATGGCCTGTGTGCTCTTAATGAACATGGAATCCTCTGAGTGCTGAAATCTATGGATTCTATTATGGAATATTATCATACGGAAAGACGAACTTCTCGTACAGCTCCAAAGTAAGACTGATGCACTCCCCTGTCTCATCCATTTCCCTTTATATCTGGAAAACATGGGCTCTCACAGCTGACCTACAGAAGAGGATCCAAGCCATGGAGATGTGGTGCAATCGAAAGATGTACATATTTCATACACCAACCATTTCACTAATAAGACTGGGTGTAGCTGAATCAAACAACTACTGGTCCATCTGAAAATCTTCTGACTACAGTAAAAGCATGAAGTGGTACAGACATGTCACAAAGACCCTCTGGCTTTCAAAAAAAAAAAACCCATTGTGCAAGGCATAGTCCCAGTGGGAGGAATCAACAGACAGAAAAAGAGATGGGAAAACAACACCCAGAAATGGACAGGCCTGAACTTCCCAGAGTGGCAGAGGACCAGGACAGATGGGGACATTCGCCATGAAGTCGTCAGTGGTACCCCTACAAACTGCATGATTTTCGGATAGGTAACATAAAGAAACAAGCGCTGAAATACTATCTTAAGAAAACTGAAACAGGGAAGAGCTGTATTTCAGCTATACTGAATGTAATGTCCTGTTGTATATCAGTTTTTCTATTACGTTTTGTGAATTTATTCTTTATCTTTTGTTTACGCTTGACAAAGGACAGTTAGCCAAAAATTTGCGCTTCTCTTGTCTTGTCTTGTCTTGTCTTGTCTTGTCTTGTCTTGTTACATCAAAATACATTCCGATTCATTTCTGTCTACTTCTGGTTCCTATTCCCTTGAACTCTGGCAGTCACTTTGACTCAGACAGACAATTAACAGACAATAAATATTTTGAAACTATGCAGTTTCCTCAGCATATGGTGACTAGGGATCAAGTTTGTGACACAGGCGCAAACAACAACATAATGACAGTCAAAATTTACAGTGTCATGAATGTTCCACCAAATGCAATCAGAAGATTCTCATGAACACTAACAGACAGACAGACAGACGGAGAAGACAAATAAACAAAAAACTGTACAAAGTGAGAAAAAACACAGATGCAAACACAATAAAAGAAAACAAAACAAAACAAAACAAACAGGCAAACAAATCGCAAAAACAGAAGCACAGAGAAACACAATACTGTACAATAGAAGAGACCCATCCAGATGTTACAGTCTGTTGTGTATTATCTTTTTTTTCTTCTTCTAATTGTTAATAATTAAACAAATCTTATTTGTTTATAACAAATTGTTAATAATTAAACAAATCTTATTTGTTTATAACAAATTTTCATTTGTTTATTTCATTTTTTATTTATTTCTTCCTTCTTACTTTCTTCCTTCCATCCTTTCTTCCTTCCTTCCTTCCTTTCTCTCTTTCTGTCGTTATTTTTTCTTTCTTTCCTTCTTTCCTTCCTTCCTTTCTTCCTTCATCTGTCTGTCTGTCTGTCTGTCTGTCTGTCTGTCTGTCTATCTATCTATCCATCTATTACACACCATATCTTTGACAAAAGGGGCTGGGACCAAGCCACTCTCTTGGGTGCATTCAGATGTGACCCACAGCCAGCCATCCTCCATCTCATTCTGTACCACAAACACATCCCCCTTCCCAAAACTGAAACAGAAAAGATACACACATTTTTTTTTTAAAATCTGCACTTAATTATACCTATCTGCCCAATGTGCACAATAAACATGCCTCGTGTTGTGAAAATGGCAATAGTGTTTCACACATGCTTTTTTACCAATTTAAACACAAAAATGTGCATCCCTTCTTTGAAAAAAACAGAAAAAAGGAACTTGCAATAAAACATTTATCTTGTCAAAATTATAACAAAAATGTTACTCTGTGTGTATATATGTGCACATATACAATACTGGAATCACCCAATAGAATGATAGGATCCTCACTTCAGCTCCAGTTATAGCTGCCTTTGCATATGTTGGTGGAGTTTTTTTTATTTCAGTTGGTTTGGCGACATGTTTCTTCAACAAAATGAAGCATTGTTAATCACCATTTGTGTTTGCCTGATTTTTTATTGTTTTTATTTTGTCTGTGTTGTGACAAAAAAGGCGCCAGAAAGTGGGACATGGCTTGGGTTGAAACTTGTACAACAGTGTAACTTAATTAGAACAAGCAACACACAAATGAATTGTGTGTGTCCTGCTAGTAAATAAAACATTAATCCCACCCACAATAAGCCATTGCAAAACTTCATGCTATAAGTTGCGTTTGGTGCATCCAAAAATATGGCGTTCGTGCGTTTCATTAGTTTCCACTGATAACGCTTGCATTCCGTTCTACCCACACAACACAGTTGTGCTTCAACTGATCCAAAATTATTCCAAAATGCATCTTTGGGGATCGTTCTTCCAACTCACGATTCAGTTCATTGAAATATGAAGCTGAATGCAAGTTTCTCTGAAGGTGCTTACAGCGCGGCACGTTTTGCTTCCTAGTGTAACGCACACAACCAATCCTTCTTGCTCATCATCAAAGTCAATTATCTTGGCCCCATCCTCTGAATCTAAAGTGTTTGAGAACAAAGAAAATGTGTACGTGACAAGCGGCACATGGCCCACGTATGCTCAAACACAAGCTGGACATTCGTTGACTCGTCTCCACCCGACGCTTTGAAACGCACATCACATCTGCTTGACGTCACCACAAGTGTCGGCATCTCCTGTTTGGTGTGTGTGTGTTGCAAGCAAACTGAGGTAAGGATACAATTTTGCTTTTATTGTTTATTAAAAATAGATAAGATTTACTGGATAAAACTCAGTGAAAGAGTAAATAATGATCGATTCTCTCTAAATGCAAATCAAATGTGGGCATTTGTAATTGTTTCTGTAGTAACGCACAAACGTTTCAATACGATTTCAACTGTGCATGAAAATGTGGAAACTTTCTTAAGTTTACAGTGTACAGGCAAGTCTCTTTTATTTCGCAAAACTCAGCATGCATTCATGATCTTACGTGTACAACGAATTAGAGTCGTGGGATTCTGCAGAAACGAAAGCGGTAATTTGTTGTTTCTCTTGTAGCGCACATAACGAATAAACGTTACATGGAGCATTTTCGTTGACACTTTTTGCTTATACAAGCTTTGCTGCGTGTGTTGTGACTAATAAAAATATTGTGAGCCCTACTGTTTGTGTTTCGGAAAGGAACGCTCTCAGTAAAAAGGAAATTTCGTGGAATAGTTTTAAGTGCCACTGGTTTTAGATTCCACGTCAACGCACGCTTGCTGAATCATTGTTATCAATTACCGTTTCGCAACAGATTGATGTCTTTGGACAGAAAGCAAACGATTATGGTATTCCAATTACATGGTCCAGTTAAAGACATACAGCTGTTGAAATCTACAGAGAATTTTTAAAAGTCTGCACTTTGTGAGCGTGAGTTACTGCAGAGACGAAACATTGTTGCAGATTTTGTTTCAACTATGCACAGTCTTTAGGTAGTTTGTCCCCCCCCCCCCCCCCCCAGGCCATTGAACTGTAGATCTAGATCTATTCTTTCTTTGAACACCAAGATAAATACTCCAACTGCAAAATCTAAAATCTTTTCAAAAGAAAAGTTCGTTGGTTACAGTGGAAGGGATTCAGATCTATTGAGATGACAGTTGTGCTTCCTCCTTCTGATCAGGCTTATCTGAAACTGGCTCAGCATACAGATCTACATTGTGCTTTTTATGCCTTACTTTTGAGTGGCTATTTAAGATTACTTGTTAAAACAACGGATTGGATTATATTTCATGTTTGTGCGCTGCAGAGAAACCACTCTCACTCCTTGTCTTGTTATTATCATTACTATTATCATTACAAAAATTAATCAGTATTATGTTGCTAGTCATTATTCTACAATGGACTGGTAAGGATACATTATTATTATTATTATTATTATGAACATTTAGTACGCCTAATCAAATTAATGCCCTAGGCGTTTACAATGGCAAAACATATAACCAGAATCACAAGCACACACACACACGCCCACAGAAGCACCCACACACACACAAACACACACACACACACACAAACACACACACAGCATGACATGCAAATACAATGACACATTGACACTAAGACACTATAATGTCACCATTACATTACATGGGGGGAAGGGGGCAGAGATTACCAGTTTTGGGAAACAGGTGAGTTTTGAGGGAGCGTTTGAATGTGGACAGAGAGGGTGAGTATCTAAGAGAGCGAGGTAACTGATTCCAGATGGTTGGAGCTTGATAGGAAAAAGAACGCTGCCCAATCCTTTTAGTGCGGACTATGGGGATACTATAGAGACGGGTATCAGATGAGGACCGCAAAGCTCGAGATGGCGTGTAGAGATGTAACAGATGGGTGAGATACTCAGGACAGGAAAACTCAATAGATTTGAAGCAGAGGCAGGCAATCTTGTAGGATATTCTTTGCTGAACAGGGAGCCAGTGGAGAGAACAGAGCAATGGCGTAACATGGTTAAATTTTGAAGAGCGGAAGATGAGACGGGCAGCATGATTTTGAACTTTCTGAAGTTTGTTAATGAGATGAGAGGGGGAACCAGAAAAAAGAGCATTACAGTAATCGAGACGGGATAGAACAAATGCACAGACAAGAGCCTTTGTCGTGTCTTCTGAGAGGAGGTGGCGGATAGAAGCAATTCGGCGGAGTTCAAGAAAACAAGTCCGACAGACGTTGCTCACATGCTGGTGGAAGGACAGGGTTTGATCAAGAGTTACACCAAGGTTACGGGCAAAATGGGAGAGAGGGATAGATGAGTCAACAAGTGTGACAGAGGTTGGAAGAGAGGGGTGATTTTGGAGTTTGGGTGGGGTGATCAAGATCAATTCGGATTTCTCTTCATTTAATTTCAGTTTGTTTTCAGTCATCCAATCCTTCAGGTCAGCTACACAAGATTGGGTTTTCTGGATCATGATGGGAAGGTCAGGGAGAGGCCCAGAGACATACAGCTGATTGTCATCCGAGAAAGAATGATGCTGAAGCAGGTGTTCTTGGACAATAGAGGAGACAGGGTAGGTGTAGAGAATGAAAAGTAGGGGGCCCAGAACAGATCCTTGTGGCACTCCGTAAGTCAGACAGGAAGGATTAGAAGAAAGACCATTGACAGAAACTACTTGCAGACGATTGGTGATGTAAGAATGAAACCAGTTCAAGACAGTATCATGGAGCCCAAAAGAGTGATGTAGACGGGAGAGAAGGATAGAGTGGTCAATAGTGTCAAAGGCAGCAGATAGGTCCAAGAGAGTCAAAAGTGATACGTTGTTAGAGTCGAGAGTAGTCAGTAAGTCGTTGCAGATTTTGAGAAGAGCAGTTTCGGTACTATGTCCAGAACGGTAAGCAGACTGAAGGGAATAGACAAGGTTATTGGAATGAAGGTGGTTTAACAGCTGGTCAAGAACAACTTTCTCTAAGACCTTGGAAAGAAAAGGAAGATTTGACACAGGTCTATAGTTTTTCAAATTCTCAGGGTCAAGAGTCGTCTTTTTTAGAAGAGGTCTTACAATTGCTGACTTGAAAGAAGAAGGAAAGGAGCCAGTTGAGAGGGAATGGTTAATGATATTGGTGATGTGAGGGAGAAGAGTATCGAGACAATGGGTGAGAAAAGAAGCTGGCAATGGGTCGAGTTCACATTGTTTTGAAGGCAGTACCAATGGTCATAATTTTGTCCAATAGGACAATAGGTTAAAAAAAATTAACCTGTTACAAATGTACATAGGCATAAGATCTGATCAATACAATGTCACTTACACTTCTTAATGTTGAAACTTTTAGTTCACCTTTTCCACATTATACAATAATCAGAGCATTTATTCAGAGCTCTCTGTGTGTGTGCGATTTCCAGGTTCTGAAGTCAGAAGGTAGTGAGACTCTGGTGAAATTTCTGCGAGAGAAAAGTGGACACTTCAGCTTTCCAGATATTGATGACATTGCTTGGGTGGCCAATGACAACCAGAGTCTCCTGCAGCCACCGACCATTAACCAACATGGGCACCATATTTTTACTGTTTAAAAGTTACACCAATGCAGACTTTACAGCTCAAGTTGTGAAAATGTGACCAAAAATGGAATCTCAACATGAACTGATGAACTAGTCCCCCCCCCCCCCCCCACCCCCCCAACCCTCCCGCTTATGACTTCCAGCAATCTGAGAATGGACCAATTCAAAGAATGAATTAGTGAAAGGATGAATCAGTTGAATTAGTGCATTTCCACTTGTATGTATCACTGTGTGACATCTAACAAATACAATTCAATATTCGCTGAAATGCAAGAAATTATAAAATCCAGTCAATTTGAATAAATGCTCAAAATCCAGCAAAGTCATTGCATACAGCTTATTGTTTAAGTCCTGCAAACAAAAATTAACAATGTTGAAAACAATCTAATGCATCAAGAGCACCTAAATGTAAAAACAGTTATTTATTCTGATGTTGCTCGATGGAATACAAGAATGATTTCCTATTTGGATTCCACGTAATGCACGCAACATTTCCCAGTTACATAAATATGGCTATGCCCAAATGCTCATCACTGTCATAGAAAGAAAGCATTTGATATGTTGTCTGAAATAAATCAAGATACGTCCATATCACAGCTCTACCATTGTCAGCGAAAAATTGTTAAGCTGCAATGTTGCGTGGGTTACGGTCTCCACCTATACATAAGTTTATATTCAGGACATGGTTAAGTTCTTCTGTTCAAGTTTATTACTGGATACATGATCTAAGGTGTCTGTATTGATGGCATCATCCTTTCCATGAAGCCTGGTTATTTTATCTAAAAAAGCAGTACCAAGTGGAAACCATGTAATGCACATCACGCCAGTCACTTGGTCTACGTTTTGTTGATTTTTAGTGAAGTCTTTAAAGGAACTCTGTTTACTTTTATCCCCGTTTATTAAAGGTATGTCTGAACTCTTCAAAAATGTGTTTTGCTTGCTTTTTTTATTACTTTTAATTTTTCACCCTCATGTCCCAGATCTTATTCCAGTATTGTAGACGTGCACATATGTATGTATACCAAAGTATGTGAGTGTGAGTGTGAGTGTTGTGTGTGTGTGTGTGTGTGTATGTGTGTGTGTGTGTGTGTGTGTGTGTGTGTGTGTGTGTGTGTGTGTGTGTGTGTGTGTGTGTGTGTGTACATTATATACATTTGTATGATGCATGCATTGTGTGCACATGGTAAGCATGTGCATGTACTGTCTGTGAGGTCCTGTGGTAGCCCACATTCAGCCCACATTAAACATCCCTTTGTAACAAAGGTATGTCCCTGGCAAATTTGTTGTAGGACATACTTTCAGAGGCAAACACAAATACATACATATGAAAAAAGAACATGAAAATGGGTGGTGCTACACTAAGTGGACACACCAGGGACAGCAATCTGAATTTCACAAACAAATAAATGAACAAAAAAAATCAAACACAAAATCAGGCAACACATATCATTCTTATCAGTCTGATTATAATTATCGTTACTACAGTTTCCATCCCAGCCGACATTGCAGAGTCATATCAGAGCTGTAACCATCTCAAAAACAACACTTTTTGAAAAATAAGAAACCTGGAGAAAGAATTAACAACACATACTAATGTATTCATGCACATAATCTAAGGATATGCCCCTGGCATTAACCATTCCACTAAATTTATCATAAGGAGATTCAAATAAAGACGGCTGAACATAAAAATACATACACATTACAATGCACAGGATTGTTTACCAAACATGAGAATAAAATGAAACAAAGTCAGAAAAGTGCGCTGCATACCTGAGTTCATCTGAGTCTGCAGCTTTCCTGTATGACAACATAGCAACAACTCTCCGCCGATCATCCACAGGCTGTAAAAATAACCACATGAATAACATATAAATAAATCAGTTATTGTTATTGTTGTTGTTATTTAAAGCCCAGCCGACTGCGCAGAGCCATATCAAAGCTACAACCAGTTCAAAACATACACAATACTTCAACAGGAAAAAAAGGATACGAAAACCAAGCACAGGCATGAATGCATTCTCCTACATGATTTAAGGTGATACCCTGGCATTGACTAATCCGTTCAATTTATCGCACGTGGGGTTTCAAAAAACATACCTGAATACAAATTTAAACATAAATAAGGACACTAAAACATAAAAAAAACCAGGCCTATATTACATAAAATTACTTCTGCATATCTCATATCCCTAGAGCCAAAAATGCACTTAACACATGTACCCAATTATCAAATCCTATGAGAAAGTATGTAAGACTTTATCGAACACATACAGGTGAATGAACCAGCAAGGCAGAAAATGATAGGAAGAAATGACAGAAAGCAATGGAGGAAGAAACAAAGAGAATGACAGAAAAGAGAAAATATTTCTAGCACAGAATTTCCAGAAGGTGGGGATACTATTTATACTAAAAGAGCCCCTGGCATCCCTGCGGGGGGAAATAAATGAGTACCTAAATGCAAACATTAACAAATAAATAAATAAGCCTAAGTAAGTAGACAAATCAAATTAAATCACTGCTCAAGTCACACTAAATCTCTTTTCTATTCATATACACTAAAGCTCTGCATTTCCATAATAATGATTAATTATATTGTAATACAGAGTTGAGCAGCTGATCCTCACTCATCACTCACACAACACACACACACACACACACACACACCACACACACACACACACACTACAAGTGTACTAATGTATATACACAGATACAGACATACAGAAACAACACACACCACACACACACACACACACACACGCACACACACACACACACACACACACACACACACACACACACACACCACACACAACACACACACACACACACACACACACACACACACACACACACACACACACACACACACACCACACACACACTCAAACATCAATGGGGGCCACAGGAAACATAAGATTTTCATTTTTCAGCAAGCAGGAGCATGAGGTGTAGTAGCCGATCAGGTCGGAAAGTGACTCGAACTGCCGACCCCCAATGTAGTAGTCACCACACATGGCCAAGATCCTGACGACAAACAATACAAGGACGGTCACCATGAAAAAAAGATCAGGAAGATATGACAGGAGTGTCTTTAGAGAGGTTTTCTCTTCATAATTCCTTAACCTTCACCAGTTCTCTCAAATCTAACAAGATCCTTTTTTCCCCCTCATCTACATTATACTCTCTCTCTCTCTCTGCTTTATGAGACACAGTTAAAAAATCAATGATGATAAGTAACTGTGAGTAGATAATAATGAATAACAAATAAAAACAAGTTAAAAAAAACTAACAAACAAAAGTCAACCATTCTAAACCAACTGTCTGTCTGTCTGTGTGTTTGTCTGTATGTATGAATGTAATGTAATGTAATGTATGTATGTAATGTACAAGTGGGCAACTTAGAAAAAGTGAAAAAACTGAAAGGGGTCCAGGGGCCGGCAACATAGGGATCATGAGTTCGGACCTTAGCCAGATCACAGGCTTTTATTCACGGATTTATGCGCAGGCTTAAGGCTTGTGCCACGATTATTTTGGATCTCCATCACATGGCACCAATGGTCTTATTGAGTATGGAATTCATTCCAACACAGACACTCATCTTGATAATCTAAAACTGAAAATGTACATACATGCTAGGCAAGATGGCGAATGGTTCAGGTTGACCATTACGAGTGTCCACCTGTCTAACCATCTTGCTCTTCACATCCATCATGGCCCACATCATCAATTTAGCATCGAGTAGGCAAATGAATAGAGACATCAAGAGACCACATCAAGATGTCAGGACAGCCTTGAAAGAACTACAGCGGACGGGCAAAAATGTTATGATGACAACATATTTCAAATGATCAGTGCGCAATGTGGCTGATGTTAATCCTTCAACTCCCACATCCTGTCCAGCAGCATCCTGCATTGTTAACCACGCTAGCAAAGCAAATACTTAACCCTTTGATTCCTTCACACTGTCCACCAGCTTCCCGCAGAACAGTGTGGATAGGGTGAGGGAGTCAAAGGGTTAAGTTTTTGCAGTTGGTGGATAGGGTGCGGAGTCATAGGGTTAACAGGTATGCTGACCAATAATGTGGAACGCAAGCTTTTCCATGCCACTGAATGATAAAGGCTCTATAACAACTGCCAACTCTATGAAATATGTGTCTTGTGTTTTTTTATACTTCTCTGTTTTGGGGAAAAGTATTCAGGACTTACCTGAAGTGTGTGATTTTGAAGTTCTGTCCCAGGTAGGAGAGGACGAAGGATCCCAGCTTGCTCTCACTCTCACGTACCAGGTAACTGCCCACCTCCTGGTCACGCAGCATCTCTTCAGCTCCTGACCGACCCAACCGCCCATGGTACCAGCTGTATAAAATAAATGAATAAATAAATAACATAAACAATCAAATAAAATACCAAAAATAAAAGACATGATTATCTATGAAAAAAATAAAAGAAAACAGCAACAAAAATGGCCTGTCAAATGTGATGGTTCTTCCATAACCTTAGGACATGGCAGTCAAGTGTTGGTAGATTTTTCCAATCTCCCATATCAACATGCGTGCAGTATGTTATGTCATGTCAGTGGCAAGCTCAGGGAAACATGAAAACATTCAACATGCATGCCCACCAAACATACATACTGTGCAACAACATATTGAATATGGTCAGCTCTCCTAACAGCTTGACTTCATCATGCTGCACTAAAAAGTATGATTATGTGTAATACAAAGCGAGTCCAAATGAGTTTGAAAAATTACAGAAAAACAATTCAATGTGGTATACTACACCGATAATGCAGGCCTCATAGGTTTAACCCTCTCATACTCTACTAAACAAAGTCTCATTATGTGTAATGCAAAGCAAGTCCGAATGAGCTTGAAAAATAGCACAGTACAATTCATAATGACAAGGTAATAACAATGATAATGCAGGACTCATGGGTTCAACTCTCTGGCCAGTGTTGTCTTTCATCGGCTCAAGAACTCATGTCTCAGGTTCAATTCTCCCCTACAACATAAGTCTCTGATTTGTTCACTGTCCACTCGTAATGTTCCAATAATTCTGGTGGTAAGAGTGTTTTGTTGGACACTTTACTCTATTTCAAGACTAAGCCAGCGCACAGCAGACTTATAGCTTATGGAGAGTTTCAAGACTAAGCCAGCCCACAGCAGACTTATGGCTTATGGAGAGTGTCAAGACTAAGCCAGCCCACAGCAGATTTATGGCTTATGGAGAGTTTCAAGACTAAGCCAGCCCACAGCAGACTTATAGCTTATGGAGAGTTTCAAGACTAAGCCAGCCCACAGCAGATTTATGGCTTATGGAGAGTTTCAAGACTAAGCCAGCCCACAGCAGACTTATAGCTTATGGAGAGTTTCAAGACTAAGCCAGTGCACAGCAGACATAGCTTATGGAGAGTTTCAAGACTAAGCCAGTGCACAGCAGACTTATAGCTTATGGAGAGTTTCAAGACTAAACCAGTCCACTGCAGACTTATATAAGTTATAGCTTATGGAGAGTTTCAAGACTAAGCCAGTGCACAGCAGACATAGCTTATGGAGAGTTTCAAGACTAAGCCAGTGTACAGCAGGCTTAAGGCTTATGGAGAGTTTCAAGACTAAGCCAGTGCACAGCAGACTTTTGGCTTATGGAGAGTGTCAAGTCTTAGCCAGTGCACAGCAGACTTATGGCTTATGGAGAGTTTCAAGACTAAGCCAGCGCACAGCAAACTTATGGGTTATGGAGAGTTTCAAGACTAAACCAGTGCATAGCTGACATATAGCTTGTGGACAGTTTCAAGACTAAACCAGTACATAGCTGACTTATGGCTTATAAAGAGTTTCAAATTCAAGACTAAGCCAGCGCACAGCAGACTTTTGGCTTATGGAGAGTTTCAAGACTAAGCCGGTGCACAGCGACTTATAGCTTATGGAGAGTTTCAAGACTAAGCCGGTGCACAGCGGACTTATAGCTTATGGAGAGTTTCAAGACTAAGCCGGTGCAGAGCTGACTTTTGGCTTATGGACAGTTTCAAGACTAAACCAGTGCATAACTGACTTATGGCTTATGGAGAGTTTCAAGACTAAGCCAGTGCACAGCAGAGTTATGGCTTATGGAGAGTTTCAAGACTAAGCCAGTGCACAGCAGACTTATGCCGTTATGGCTTATGGAGAGTTTCAAGACTAAGCCAGCGCACAGCAGACTTGTGGCTTGTGGAGAGTTTCAAGACTAA
>JAPXFY010000013.1:43552463-43559963 GCA_030674185.1 Monoplex corrugatus
ATGCAGGATGCTGGTAGACAGGGTGTGGAAGTCAAAGGATTAATGCTCCAATTATTCAAGTGGTGTCAGCTTAGTGTTTCATAGGATCAGCGCCCCCGCCCCACTTTCCACCTGCGAATTCCTCTCATTTCAAGACCTTCCCAGCAAATGTACAGAGTTTTGTGCAGGCTCATTGTGTCTGCCAGATAACAGATGGCAGGCTGGGTGAAGCGCAGATGGAATTGTCCAAGACCTTCCCAGCAAATGTATAGAGTTTTGTGCAGGCTCATTGTGTCTGCCAGATAACAGATGGCAGGCTGGGTGAAGCGCAGATGGAATTGTCCTGAGTCGAGTATGCTTGATCCCTCGTGAATAAACTCTTAAACCCTAAATCTCTTTCGTTGACAGAGTTATGTGTAGTAGAATTAAAATAAAATTCCCAACTGAAACTGGAAAACTGTTTTGAATAAAATTTATGAAGATGTGAATAGTAGATTATGTTTTTCAGCAGTTACCTATCTCACGAAACGGATGGGTCATACTGAGTAGGTAAAGCGTATATGAAATTGTCCGAGTATGGTGAATTTGTCTTGACAAACTCCAAACTTCAATTACGAACTCTGGTCCATCTCAGACTTTGGTGCAGCGAAATTTTAGGCAAGGGAAAATACTTTAAAAAATGTTACCGCTGTAGGAAATGGCGAGTTATGTATCTTTGAGGGTCGTTGATGTTTTGTGTGTTTTTCAAGTTTGTCACGGTACTTGTTTTGTTGTTGTGGTGGTGGTGGTGGTGGTGGTGGTGGTTTTTGCTTTGTTTTTACGCGCCGCGCGCGTGTGTGTATGTTGTGTGTGTGTGTGTGTGTGTGTGTGTGTGTGTGTGTGCGTGGCGTGGCGTGTGTGTGTGTGTGTGTGTGTGTGTGTGTGTGTGTGTTACCGTACATGCATATGTGTGGGTGTGTGAATATAGGCGACTATGTGTTTTGTGTGTGCATTCATGCCCCACGTGATTTTATGCAATATTTTAAAGGAAGTGAGATGAATTCTCCAATGTGGATGAGGTCATTACTATTCTATTGTCATTTTACCCTGAGGAAGGCCAAGGGCCGAAATACAGAAATAAACCGTCAATGCTCTATTGAGTGTCTTCTAATTTTAAATGTGTAGTGTAATCTTATCTATTGAATAATTATAATTTTTATGTGTGTATAAAAAAAAAAAAAAACTATCAATTAAAATATATACATATATATATATACATACAAGCAGTACAGTCATACACATATTTTAAAGAAATACATTGTCAGATGTTGGGCGGTGGCAAAATACAGTGTCTAAAACGGGTTTGGTCACACGTAACGTTCATTAGAAAGGTTATTGATATTTCAGGGTTTTTGTTTGTTTGTTTGTTTTGTTGTTGTTTGTTTGTTTGTTGTTTTTTTCTTCCTTGGCATACTAGTTTTGTGCTCTAATCTTTAGACTCCCGCACCTTATCCACCATCTTCAGAAACTTAACCCTTTGACTGCCTCATCCTATCCAGCAGCTTCCTGCAGGAAGCTGTGGTTAGGGTGAGGGATCAAAGGGTAAAGGTTTTGCTTTGCGAGCATGGTTGGCAATGCAGGAAGCTGGTGGATAGGGTTAGGGAGTCAAGGGGTTGAAACATCACAAATGTTTCAAGTCTAACAATTCAAAAAACAAAACAAACAAAATAAAAAGCAAAGAAAACACACACATACCCGAAAAAACAAACAAACAAACAAACAAACAAACAAAACAACAACAGAGCAAAATAAAATCTGACGTAGGCCCGTAACTGAAACTCTTGACGTTACTGAACCTAAAGCACACAATACGAAATTTACACTTAACCAACACACAATCTTATAAGTCGAGCAATTGACGACAAAAATCACGATCGACACTTCTGACACTGTTAAACAGCTCTACACTCAAAATAACAACAAATCTTGGAAGTCGAGCAATCAATAACTACAAAAACCACGAAACTTAACATAATGCACACTCTTGACAAGTCTAGCAATTTACGAAAAAAACTAACATAATCGACATCTTTGACACCGTTAAACCGCCGTATACTCAAAATAACAACACATCTTACAAGTCTAGCAATTAACGGGAAAAAAGTAACATAATCAACACTTTTGACACTGTTAAACTGCCGTACTCTCAAAATAACAACACATCTTACAAGTCGAGCAATTCACGGAAAATAAACAACATAATTGACAAGTTTGACACTGTTAAACTGACATACACTCAAAATAACAAGAAGTCTTACCTACAAGTCAAAAGTCGAGCAATTAACGGTACAATCCACGAAACGTCAACATACAAATGACCGACATGCGACACCATTAAACGACTACACACTCCAATAGACGGTGCCTTCAAAACAGAGTCCTTCATTACAATCGATTCAAAACAAGTCCAGATCTCACAAGCCCAGCAATTCAAGACCAAAATCACGAAACGAAAGCATCTGGCAGTTGTGACACCATAAAGCGACATTATAAAGTTCTATGTATACTGTCTTTGGACACCATTAAACAACCACACACTCTAAAGGATTTAAACGACTGCACACTCAAAACGATCACGAGTCCTTCAATGACTTGACCACGCTGCCACCAGAAGCCGTTCAAATGACATCAGACAATCTGTGTTTAAGCCTTTCACTCCCTTACCCAGCCCACCAGCTTCCTGACTGAATAGGGTAAGCCACAAGTTTTATTCAACCTACAACCCCTAGCACGCTGTCGCTCCGTGCCGTTACCTGGGCTACTACCCACTTATCCTTGTGATGTCTTAAGTTGACGACTGGCAGGGAGAGATGGAGAACATTTTGTGCGGTCCAGCTCCCACTGCCCCCGTCCCCCTTCCCTACCCCTTCTTTCTTAACCCGTTGACTACCGCACCCTGTCCACCAGCATCCTCCATTCAAGACCATGCTAAGAAAGCAAAAACTTAACCTTTTGACTCCCTCATCCTATCCACCTTCATTACAGTGCAGTCTACATTACAGTATAGCCCACATTATATTAGAGCCTTCACTACAATACAGCCTTCATTACAGCAAAGCCTTCATTGCAATATAACCTTCACTACAATACAGCCGTCACTGTGGTATGCCTTAATTTCATTTCATCCTTTATATCATATAAACATAGCTTCGGTAAAACCTCAAGATCTTGTCGGCATGAAGAGTTTATGTGCAGGTATATGGCAAATGCCATATTTTATTTTGATAGTTTTAGATCTTTTCCCATTACATCGCATCTGCAGAGTTAGTGCCTATGGGATTTTCCGAGAGTCGATACGCCTTCTTGGAAAAATAAAAAAAAAAAAAAAAAAGATTCAGAGCAGGGCACAAGTACATTCTACCGGTCTACATGAATCTCTGGCGGCTGAAGGAGAAGATGTGGCCAAATCCGACTATCCCTTGTGGAGTAACTGTACGAGTCTGTGGATGTTACCAGATGTAACGGCAACGAGGAGGAAAGAAGAAGAAGAAGAAGAAGAAGAAGAAGAAGAAGAAGAAGAAGAAGAATTGCGAAGAAGAAGAATTGCGAAGAAGAAGAAGAAGAAGAAGAAGAAGAAGAAGAAGAAGAAAGAAGAAGAAGAAGAAGAAGAAGAAGAAGAAGAAGAAGAAGAAGAAGAAGAAGAAGAAGAAGAAGAAGAAAGAAAAGAAGAGAAAGAAGGAAAGAAGAAGAAGAAGAAGGAAAGAAGAAGAAGAAAAAGAAGAAGAAGAAAAAGAAGAAAGAAGAAGAAGAAGAAGAAGAAGAAGAAGAAGAAGAAGAAGAAGAAGAAGAAGAAGAAGAAGAAGAAGAAGAAGAAGAAGAAAAGAAGAAAAAGAAAAGAAGAAGAAGAAGAAAAGAAAAAAAAAGAAGAAGAAGAAGAAGAAAAATTAAATTGAAAGCTCTTCTTCGAGTACGATGAATTCCTCTTGAACAAACCCTTAACTTCTCACAAAACTTCAATTCCAATGCCAACGGTAATTTATCCACGTAGCAGCCAATATTTGCCCAATCGGTCCGAGCAAAGTGAAACATTCCTTTGTATCCAGAGGCATATTATGATACCTGACCCTTTCACTCCCTAACCCTATCCACCAGCTTTGTGTAGATAGTGTAGGAGTGAATGCTTCCTGCAGGAAGCTGGTGGTTAGGGTGAGGAAGCGAAATGATTATGGAAGCTCATAACGGCAATTGGTCGTCTAAATGTTTAGTTATCAAATTGAACCCTGACAATACAAACACACCCTCTCCACGAGCATTTGACTATTACAATGGTGTGTTCCGTTCTGTTGTGTCTAATAGAGACTTGGAAAACCGACGAAATGCTTTTGTGTCGTCATTGTCCATAATGTCGTTGGGAAATGAAAAGTGATATATTCGTTTTGTTCAATCGTTTGTTCGTGCGTTTGTTTGGTCATTCGTTTGCTGAATTGTTCGTTGGTTCGTTCATTTTGTACGTTTAGTCGTTTGTCCGTTTAATTTGTCTCTGTGTGTTCAATTGTTTGTTCGTTCATTTGTTTGTATATTCATTTCTTTTGGTTCAGTTGTGTATTGGTTGAATCCATTCGATTTTTCGTTCACTGATTTGTATATTTGAATATTTATTTGAATATTTATTTATTTGTTTATTTATTTATTTTGCTGATTTATTTATTTATCTACCCATTTATTCATTCATTTCTTTTTTTATTTTATTATTATGTTCATTACATTCATTATACTGATTGACCGACTGAGTCATTCGTTTAGTCATTCATTCATTCCTTCATTCACTCAGTCATCTCTTGGTCTGTTATTTCAACCGCTCTTTGATCCATTCATGCATTCGTTTATCTATAAACTCAATCAGTTATTCCCCACAACGCCAGATAATTTCGAACCACGTGCAAATAGTCCACTCGTGTCTGTGTCCACTTCTCTGATTCCTGATCTCAAACAACATGCTGGCACTTGCTTCCAATGCCTGGGGTTTTCCCACCCCGCTCTTGTGTTCCAGTTTTTACTTGCAGCGCTATTTGCTGCTCCTTTGTTATTAATACTCAACGGTTTCCTGGAGAATGCTAGTTATTTCCTTAACGCCAGAAAAACCTCCAAAGGGAGCTCAGCGATTTTTGAGAAAGGTAGAAAGAAAGCCTCTTGGTGGGGCTCAAATGTATGTAGAGCTCAAGTCAGTGACTGTTGAGCCTCAACGAATTGTGGATAGAAAAAAAAAAGAAAAAAGAAAAAAGCTCAGCGGAGTGGTCTGAACGATGTCCGATTTGGGGGAGAGTACGAAGGGAGAAGCACAGGCACACAGCTGGGTCAACTTGCTTTGTTGGCTCAATGACCCATACGGAAGCGGTCAACGGGGAAGAGGCTTTGTTGTAGCCAGGCGTAAGAGCGACTCAAGGGACCACTCAAACGCTCTTTCTTGCCCGTTTCCTTTTCCCTCTTCCCTCTTCCCTCACCCCCACTTTTCCCGTCAGAGTAGATCGGCTGAACACCACACCACCATCTGGAAGGAGAGTTGAGGAATATCGTGGCAGTGTTTTCTTCTTTTTTAATTTAAAAAAAAATTTTTTTTTAGTCGCTTTCAAGAATGGGATGAAATACAGACACACAAAACTGAAGAGCATAATTAGTCCTTTTCTCCCACTGGACGAAGTTTTGGTCTTTTTCTCTTGAGTTTTATATTTGTTGTTTGTCCTTTTTGGTCTTACGTTTTACGCTTGGAAAAGGGCCAGTCCGTTCGGACCCAGTAATCAGTCACTTTGTTTACAAACCGATCGGCAAAGGTGGGGAGATGACACAGCCCGACATACCCACACACGCGCACCAACCAGGTCCAGCCCAGCCTCCGGACCAGGAGAGAATGGAAGACCTCTCTCTCTCTCGCCCCACCCTGGTCTTCATCTCTCTTTCAGGCAGACCCGCCCTGCCACCAGCTCGTTTAACTACTGCCAGCACCTTCCCCTTATATAGTCTTGACAGCTAGCAATGGAAGCTCCCAGCGTTGCCTTACTTCATTCAACCACAAGGGTTGTTTGAACGACCGCGAAAGTGGCCAGGATCTTTAACGTGCATATTTGATGTTTTATAGACGTATGTACACAAAATGGGTTCAAGGCACTGGCAGGTCTGCGCGCATGTTGATCCTGGGAGCGGAGATTGTCAAACAAGATTGAACCCAGGCCTTTTGATTGGAGGTCTGACGTTCACTCACTTGACTACTGAGCACAGAAATATCAAAATACAATGCACAGGCAGAGAGAGAGAGAGAGAGAGAGAGAGAGAGAGAGAGAGAAGAGAGAGAGAGAAGAAGAAGAAGACAGACAGACAGACAGACAGACTGAAAGACAGACAGACAGACAAAGAGAAGCGAGAGAGAGAGAGACAGACAGATGTAGACAGTAGACAGACAGACAAGACAGACAGCGAGAGAGAGAGAGAGAGACAGACAGACAGCAGACAGAATACATGAAATTCTTTTATCTCCATCCCCTTCCCACTGCCTTCATCACCCACCCACCCACCCTTTTTTTTTTTTTAAAGGAAAGTGACATGAGCAGCCATCCAACATAAAGCCACACAAAAGGTAAACAGCACCACGAAGCGAAACGTACAACGCCTCAATCTGACATCGGTCAACAAATTAAAACCACAAAACCCTGAAGACGTCACCTCACAAAATCTCAATCAATCCGGCGCCCACTTTTCAAGGGGGTACGTCATCGAAACCCTGACACCGCTTGACGTGAGCAATGGCAGCATCTTGAAACCATGGAGACGTTTTCTCGCCAATACTCTCCCTTGACTCACCCTCTTTTTCTTTTTCGTCCGCTCGAAAGCTTTTCGTTGAATGTCCGCCTTCCACGTAAATCTAGTTTATTATGGTGCCCCACAAAAACCCATTCGACTGCGAGCGTCATTCTCGTGTCACCAGCCTCTTTCGTGTCAGTACGAACTGATTAGAAGCAAATCACTGTCGCTATTGTTTTGGTACCACTCACAGTGTCAGCTGTATCAAGACATTTATTTCAAACTGTTACACCAGAATGTACCGGTAATGCAATGTAAGAAAACCAAGCTTGAGTAGAATTGTTTTTTTTTTGTTTTTTTTTCCTTCTCTGTTTCAAACTTGTTTTAAAATTTCAAAATGTATGAATTAATTCGTAAAAACACCACCAACAACAAGCAACAAACAAACAAACAAACAAACAAACAAACAAAACAAGGCAAAAAAACCCAAACAAACAAACAAACTAAAACAGGAATATTTCATCTACTATACTGTTCTTGTAGCAGCGTTTTAACTTTTTTGTTTTTGTTTTTTCAAAGCGAAGTGATCAGTTCATAACATTTTGAATTTTCTTATTTGCTTTTTAAGGTGATTTTAGTAATAACATTCTGGGGAATTGACTATGAGATGTTAGAGACTGGAACTACGAAAAAAAAGTCAGTTGTCATAATTTTTACCAATCCAGATTTTTTTTTCTTCTCCTATACTTT
>JAPXFY010000013.1:43564963-43592463 GCA_030674185.1 Monoplex corrugatus
GAATGTGCAGATAAAGCAATAAATGAATACAAAGATGAGTAAGCAAGCAAACTGAAAAGTGATCAAATTTCTTAGCTAAACAACTGTATTTAACTTTATTGTATGAAAACAGCACTAACAAACGATACCTTCATCGTTTCAGTGCCACGTCTGAACAAACTGAACAGTGGTTAGATTTCACAGCTAAACACTTTTATTTAAATTTCGTGTACGAAAACAGCACTTATAAACGATAACTTAGTCGTTTCAGTGCTATGTCTGTATAGCCATTGTAGAACACAGTCATTTTTGAAAACTAATGTATTTGTATCTTTTACTAATAGAGCTGGCCTATGGACAGCACCGTCTGTCAGATATCCAAAGGATCTCAGTGCAGTCTATTATGAACTGACTTTTTAGATATACAGAAGAATGATCTCTGTGTTACTAGCATTAGCATTCCCTTGATTTCACCCACTTACTGCTGCTGCCACCTTAGTGCCAGAATATTTTACTGGTAATAGAATTTTAATTATGTTTGATTTTCTGATATCGCATTTTTCAAGTCTTTCAGTGTATGTATATGAAAAAAAATTAATGAAAGAAATCTTTGATTTTTTTAAAGAAATATAAATGTATGCGACCTATAGGGGAAAAAAGGGGAGGACAAACACACAAACATATAAACAAAGCAAAACAAAATAAAGCCCAAACAAAGGAAAACAAACAAATAAAAATAAAATCAAATAAACAAAATGAAACAAACAAATAAACGCACACAAGTAAAAACCCATTATGTGTGCGACACGACTGTGCAGTCAGTTTACTTCGTATTCTCCTCAATCTTTTGTATATCATTATCTTATTTTTCAGAGACGTTTTAGAATCTTGTTAAGGATACAGCTCACAAGCTCAATCTTTTCCTTCCAGTTACGTTACCCATAATTTAATGTACACGTCTTTTGACAATTCAAATAATATCCAATTATATTCTTTCAGTCAATTGTCGAAGTTCACCACACTTGTCAAGTTTCTTCTTCAAAATAAAAAAAAATGTATGCATAAGAAAAACATACATCAATTTTGTGAAACTATTCAATACTTGAAACTTTACAATGCTTCTAGATAAAACCGTTTATGAAAAGCGCTGATACATTTCATTACAAGTAGGTTAAGGTCAAGCCTATCTGCATTTTTGATTCAACAGGAGGAGAATTAAACTAAAAAGAAAAGTATAGTTAGACCGAAAATACCAATATGTTTTGCTCCCTATTAAGCAAGCATGCCAACTAAACTCAACAAAAAGTCTCAAAAGCTAAGCTTTTGTTTTTGTTTTTGTGTTTTGTTTTCTATAATAAAACAAGTCGGATTCATTCCGATTCAGCGACGTTCAAGAATTCATTAAATTTGTCATATTTTGCTTCAGAGTAAGGCCTGTGAAATTTGCTTTCACAGGAGTAGTCACGCAGTCTGGAACTGTACCAACTGCGTGCAGTCACAGTTTGCTCGTACCCAGTGAGTGCTTCACACTTCATAACTAAAATTTTCCGTTTTCTAGTCAGACTCTACATTACATTATACACAGAAGGAGAATATTGCTAATAACAGTTTGCATATCTGTAATAAAATGGACATCAATTAATGACCTCAGCAAAGCTGAGACTGCCATGAGTTTAACATACCAACCAAAAAATATGCAAATATACACAGGTGAGGTAGCGAAATTCCAGCAACTACCGATTGGATTCGAGTCGTTGCTGCCTATTTTTTGACACAGAAAAGGCATACGTGTGCACATGAGTGAACTGGAGAAAACAGTAGACTCTGCTGATTACATCTGAACCACGTGGATCCAAACATAGCAGACATGTACATTTTCTTAGGAAAATAATTATTGTATTTCCACACATCTGACCATCTCCGATCCATTTAGCAAAAATTATATGTCCGCCACTTCCATATATTCAATCATAGAAAAAATTGAAAGTGTGAGTTCAAAGTGTGATGCCTAGATGCTCAAAAAGTCTGGGTCACACTTCCCTGAAGCGAGCGAAAGAAATCCATAAAATATTCTGCAATTTTTTGTCATTCACAATTGAAGAATACTGAATTAAAGATTACAATTATCAAAACTACATCAATGATAAACCTACATCTGCTTTTGGTCAACAGTATTAAGTTGACAACTTCAAATAAAAAACAACAACAACAACAAAAAGAAACTACTTTTCATATTCTTCAGTATCTGTCAGGAGTCATGATTTTCTGATATTGTACAAGCATCGACAAGCATGATTAACATCATTCAACAGATCAATGAAAATTGGAAAGGAAATGAGCATATATTTGCACTGCATGCGTAGAATGAGGTCTAATCCCACCGAATGTATGGATTTTGTTTAAAAGATATGACATAAAAAAAACTTTTTTGATATCCTATCAAATCTACACTGACGTCTTAATGAATTCCTACTCCTAGCCAACATTCGATTTTTACATATTTTGTATTTCAAATGTTACACTGTCTTCAAGAATTGCTTGATTTTGCTACAATGAAATGAAACTTGTAAATCCCTTCATATCTGTATTCAATTTCTTTACAATTTGGAATATATGTGAAAATTTAGTCCCATCGATCAGTAGGTTTACGATAAATTATTTTTAATAATATGAAAAATTGTAAATCAGAAAGAAATCTAAAATTCATGCTAGACATATGTCACCATAATTTTGTAAATGAAACAAACTATTCAGTTATTGTTAAAGGAAACCCCATTAAATTTTCTTGGCTGAACGTAATCGTTACAATAAACCGATATTTAAAACCTACTACTTTAAAAGATTAATTACAAATAACAAAACAGCACAAGCAAATATATTTTCAAAAAGTCAACTTCTTAGTAAAACTCTGGTCTTGAATGTCACAATTTGAACCAGAAAACATAGCTGTTCAATTTTTCATTATATGTTATGGTTTATTGTAAACAAAATTTGTCTGCTCGTTTTCTATTTTGTGTGTGTCATTGTTGACAAATAACAGCTTACAATTTATTTTCAAGGCAATTAATAAATCAAATATAGCAGCGCATGACAGGATGTTGAGGAAGAAGGAAGGAAAAGTCTTCCGGTTGACGGTACAATCTTGTTTCAATAAAAACATTTATAACGCAAGACATCCTCGATGTAGAAAACATACATACAGTCTTGAAAAATATCTAGTTTTACGTTTGTAAGACATACAGAGACAACTGAACATTCGGAATTAATATTTTTCACTTTCACAATCACATCGATTCAGCTTCGTCCAAAATCGACTTTTCTTTACAATGTCAGAATCAAAGATATCAAAGATAACACCAGAAACACAAGGTCAGTACAAGAGCATGTATTTTGAGTCCGCCATTCACGTTGACATATAGCAGTTTCACTACAACCCAAGACCTTGCCAGAGCTTAAATTTGATGGGCAGGTTTCTGCCATATGTCATGATTATTTTGGATTTTGCTTTCCCTAGTGCCTATAGAAATAGTCCAACTCTCAGAGAGTGTCTTGGAAAATAAAAAGCTGAAACTGAAGAGCTGTACAAGCTATGTAAGCACTTCATTGTCAATCTTGATATGTCCATATATTTCTTGTTTCATCTGCTTTTCGGTTACTTCATATTGTTTCCTTACATTTGAACATGAACTGATGTCATTGTGATTTTCTTCGTTCAAAAAAAAAAAAAAATGAACCAAACCTGGAATAATTAATCGTTAACTCTTTTAACTCTCTCACTTTTTCACTCAGCTGAAAAAAATCCCCGCAAAATTTTAACTTTTTGACACCCTCAACCTTTTTGACACCCTCAACCAAGTGAATTCTTCACTCTATCCACCAGCTTCTTCACTCTATCCACCAGTTTCATACAGGAAGCTGGTGGAAAGGGTGAGGGAGTCACGGGATGAAGTTCATGTTTCATTATCATGACTGATAGTTCAAGAGGCTGGTGGATATGGCAAACGTACTGAAAACAACGCACCATCCGCTGCACTAATCAAAGCTTTCAGTCTTTGTCGCACTGTACTATTAAGTGCTTTGTCTTAAATTATGCACATTCTCTGCACTGGTCAAAAACGTTCATCTTTGTACGATGCTGTCTAGAGTTTCGATGAGCATGCATCTCCGTTGCATTGGTCCAAATCTCAATCTGAAATGTGAAATACCTTGTCGTAGTAACCCCACACTCGTGCACACAGACCCGCACCAGGCGATAAGGACCAGTATACCGTAATGGTCCTTCTCAGCGAATAGAGAGAGTACATCATTATGGAACACACGTTTGCACTGGTCAAAATTGATCATCTTTGTACTGCTACGGTGTTTGAAGAGATGGTTGACGTCCTTTGCATTGGTGAAAAATCTGACCTAGACTCTACTTTGTATATTTTTCAATGGTTGACTAATTCACATACGTTGCACTGATCAGAATCTTCATCTTTATCATAATAATAATCTTTCGCACTGATGGATAATTTTTGGATTTTTCAATTTGCGCTTTACGTGTTTCAATGAGAGAATATGGACACTATAAAAATAGTGATAATAGTAATAAAAACAATAACAACAGCAATAATAATGCTAATGTAATAATAATAACAATAACAATAATAATAATAATAATAATAATAATAATTATAATAATGATGATGATAATGATGATAGTAGTAGTAATAGTAGTAGAAGTAGTAGTAGTAGTAGTAGTAGTAGTAGTAGTAGTAGTAATAGTTCTAGTAGTAGTAGAAGTAGTAGTAGTAGTAATAGTGGTAATAATAATAATATAATAATAATGACAATAATAATAATGATGATGGTGATAATAATAATAATAATAATAATTAATATAAATAATAATAATAACACAACAATAACAATAATAATAATAGTAATAATTCCTAGCGCATACTGTCCATGTCAAACAATGATACCATCATGAAAAATCGATGGACGGGGCACATCACCCGAAGACAGCAGGATTACATCACCTTGATTGCTCTTCATACTGGACATCAGATGGTACACCTAAGTGAGAGAGGAAGACCCCAAAACACCCGGCGACGATCAAAACAAACAAACAAAACGAAAAAAAACACCTATCTCAAGGCCATGAAACACTGCTGGGACACTACTGTTCAGAAGCTAACACAGAACAGACAGGAGCGTACAACCTTTATTGCCGCCCTGAATGCATAATTATGGCTTCATGGGCAGTATGTTAATAAGTATTCCAATGATACACATTCCTTGTACCTTGCTATAAGTCTCTTGCACCGAGGTTCAAGTCTCTTGCACTATATAGTTGAGGTCTTCTGAACTAAGATACACTTCATTTTGCATTATTACACAGTTTTCTGCACAATGATACATTTTTTTTGCACTAAGGTACAGTTTTCTTTGGTTATCATACAACTGTCTTGTACCATGGTACAGTTTTCTTACACTATGGTACAGTACTCTTGCACAGAGGCATTCTTGCGTTATCATACGGTTGTCGTTTACCATGGTACAGTTGTCTTACACTATGGTACACTTCTCTTGTGCTGAGACATTATTGCGTTATCATACAGTTCTCTTGTACCATGGTATAGTTCTCTTGCACTATGATAAGAGTTCTCTTGCACCATGGTACAGTTCTCTTGCATTATGTTACAGTTCTATTGGAGTGTTGTGTTCCATCTCTGCACGGAAGACAAACTACTGTTCCTCCTTCACACCATAATCCACGTCATCACGTGGGCGGCAGCCTGAGCTGGGACTGGGGGTTGTAGTGCGGGGACGGGTAGGAAGACTGCTGCAAGGAACTGTAGGAAGACAGGGAGGGAGCGACGTAGGAAGAGATGGGGGAGGTGGAGAGACCTGGGGAGGAGGAAGGGACCTGAGGCATGGACATACTCATAGGGGGCAAGGGGTAGGAGGGGGTGAGGTGGGGGGAGGAAGGGAGGACCCGTTCAACGACCCGCTCATGGGACCTGCGGGGTTGTAGTACGGCGAGTAGCTCCCCGCCGCAGAAGACCCCCAGCCTCCGGAAGCCTCGTTCAGTTTGGACGCGGCCGGATCCGGAGGAGGCAGCCCCAGCGACTGAGAGGCGTGGGGGTACTGGGGATGATGGGAAGGGTGGGGGGAGCCGTACTGCTGATGCGGAGACTGGGGGTGGTGACCTTGAGGACCTGGCAAGCCCTGGGGCAGGGTCTGGGGAAGACCCCCAAGATGCCCCAGGTGGCTGAAGGAAGGGTAAGGCTTGTAGCCGTGCGGAGGCCCGTACAGGCTGAAGTGGCCGTAGGAGTTGACGTGCTGGATGTAGGCCGATTCTTCCTTCTTCTGCCGCTCCAGTTTGAAGCGCTTGGCTCGCCGTAGAAAGCTGCCGTTGCCGAACATGTCGCCGCAGTGGGGGTGCAGAGCCCAGTAGTTGCCCTTGCCCGGTCGGCCTGGAGCGCGGGGTACCTGGGTTCCAACACAAGTGTTTCAGGTGGGTTTTTTGTTTGTTTTTGTTGTTGGTTTTTTGTTGGTTTTTTTAGACGGCTTCATGCAAAATTATGTGTAACTTTGGTCTGAAGTTTAAAATGTCCCTTCCTCTCAACGTAACATTGCCTATGTTTCGTAAGCAGGCAGACAAACACAAACAGACACACACACACAGACAGACAGACACACACACACACACACACACACACACACACACACACACACACACACAGACACAGACACACACAGACACACAGAGACACACAGAGACACACACACACACAGAGAAAGAGAGAGAGACAGACAGACAGACAGAGACAGAGACAGAGAGAGAGAGAGAGAGAGAGAGACAGACAGACAGAGACAGAGACAAAGACAGATAGAAAGAGAGAGACAGACAGGCAGGCAGACAGACAGACAGAGACAGGCAGAGAGGCAGACAGAGAAACAGAGAAACGGAGAGACAGAGACAGGGACAGAGAGACAGAGACACAAAGACAGGGAGAGACAGAGAGAGAGAGAAAGAGAGAGAGACAGACAGACAAACAGACAGACAGACAGACATACAGACAGAAAGCAAAACCCAAAGTGACACCCATGACAATCCCCCTTCCCCACCCGCACCCCCTTCAGACACAGACTGACGCCCTCAACTTTGCATTTGCTGCTCGATGCCCTGAATTCATACCTGCCGCATATGATGTAATGTTTATATGTATAAGTGATGAAGTATTGACTTGGGGATCTGTAAAATATGATATATGAATATGTTTCAGTTTGTTTGTTTGTTTGTTTCTGTGTGTTTCTCCCAGTATCATATATGACTGTCTGTTTCTGTATATTTCTCCCAATATCATGTAGGGGTATATTTCTGTCAGTCTATTTTTGTATATTTCTCCCAATATCATGTAGGGGTATATTTCTGTCCGTCTATTTCTGTATATTTCCCCCAGTATCATATATGTATATATTTGTCTCTCTGTCTGTTTCTGTATATTTTCCCCAATACCATGTATGGATATATTTTTGATTGTCTATTTCTGTGTACATGTACTTCCCCCAATATCATATATGGATATATATCTGTCTGTCTGTTTCTGTATATTTCCCCCAATATTATATATGGATGTATTTCTGTCTGTCTATTTCTGTATATTTCCCCCAGTATCATATATGAATATATTTTTGTCTGTCTGTTTCTGTATATTTCCCCCAATATCATGTATGAATATATTTCTGTCTGTCTGTTTCTGTATATTTCCCCCAATATCATGTATGAATATATTTCTGTCTGTCTGTTTCTGTATATTTTTCCCAATATCATATATGAATATATTTGTGTCGGTTTCTGTATATTTCCCCCAATATCATATATGAATATATTTATGTCTGTTTGTTTTTGTATATTTCCCCCAATATCATATATGAATATATTTCTGTCTGTTTGTCTGTTTCTGTATATTTCCCCCCAAATCATATATGGATATATATCTGTCTGTCTGTTTCTGTATATTTCCCCCAATATCATATATGGATGTGCTTTTGTCTGTCTATTTCTGTGTATTTCCCCCACTATCATATATGGATATATATCTGTCTGTCTATTTCTGTATATTTCCCCCAGTATCATATATGGATACATGTCTGTCTGTCTGTTTCTGTGTATTTTCCCCAATATCATATATGGATATATATCTGTCTGTCTGTCTCTGTATATTTCCCCCAGTATCATATACGGATATATTTGTCTGTCTGTTTCTGCATATTTCTCCCAATATCATATACAGATGTATTTCTGTCTATTTCTGTATATTTCCCCCAATATCATGTATGGATATATTTCCGTCTGTTTGTCTGTTTCTGTATATTTCCCCCCAATATCATATATGGATATGTTTCTGTCTGTCTGTTTCTGTACATTTCCCCCAATATCATGTATGGATATATTTCTGTCTGTTTGTCTGTTTCTGTATATTTCACCAAATATCATATATGGATATATTTTTGTCTGTCTATTTCTGTATATTTCCCCCAATATCATGTATGGATATATATCTGTCTGTGTATTTCTGTATATTTCCCCCAATATCATATATGAATATATTTCTGTCTGTCTGTTTCTGTATATCTCCCCCAATATCATACATGGATATATTTCTGTCTATTTCTGTATATTTCCCCCAATATCATATATGGATATATTTTTGTCTGTCTATTTCTGTATATTTCCCCCAATATCATGTATGGATATATATCTGTCTGTCTATTTATGTATATTTCCCCAGTGTCATATATGGATACATGTCTGTCTGTCTGTTTCTGTGTATTTTCCCCAATATCATATATGGATATATATCTGTCTGTCTGTCTCTGTATATTTCCCCCAGTATCATATACGGATAGATCTATATTTGTCTGTCTGTTTCTGTATATTTCTCCCAATATCATATACGGATTATTTCTGTCTATTTCTGTATATTTCCCTCAATATCATGTATGGATATATTTCCGTCTGTTTGTCTGTTTCTGTATATTTCCCCCAATATCATATATGGATATGTTTCTGTCTGTCTGTTTCTGTACATTTCCCCCAATATCATGTATGGATATATTTCTGTCTGTTTGTCTGTTTCTGGATATTTCACCAAATATCATATATGGATATATTTTTGTCTATTTCTGTATATTTCCCCCAATATCATGTATGGATATATATCTGTCTGTGTATTTCTGTATATTTCCCCCAATATCATATATGAATATATTTCTGTCTGTTTGTTTTTGTATATTTCCCCCAATATCATATATGAATATATTTCTGTCTGTCTGTTTCTGTATATCTCCCCCAATATCATACATGGATATATTTATGTCTATTTCTGTATGTTTCCCCCAATATCATATATGGATATATTTTTGTCTGTCTATTTCTGTATATTTCCCCCAATATCATGTATGGATATATATCTGTCTGTCTATTTCTGTATATTTCCCCCAATATCATGATTATATGGATATATTCTGTCTGTCTGTTTCTGTATTTTTCTCCCAAGACTTGTCAGCCCATAGAGGGTGTCAGCCCATAGGGGGTGTCAGCCCAAAGGGGGTGTCAGCCCATAGAGGGATACGCGTTGGTATAGATCTCAAACACATGACATCTGTGGCGTCAGTGCATAATTATGGACATTATTCTGAGCACAGATACATCATCTTGAGAAATAAAAACAAATAATGAAAACTGAAAACAAAACTGGTTATTTCCGTGTATTTACTTTCTGTTTTCACAAGATGTTAAAAGAAATGGAAAGATTTTTTTTTGCTTTCACAAAAACAAAAACAAATGTTAAGAGAAAGATAAACAACATTTCTTTAAAAAGCATAAACTATTCGTCTCACCTTCACAAAACAATCGTTGAGGGACAGATTGTGACGGATGGAGTTTTGCCAACGTTGCTGGTTCTCCTTGAAGTAAGGAACCGGGTCATGATGAACTCGTAGATCTCGTTCAGGGTCATCATGCCGTTTGCCGAACTCTCGATGGCCATGGTGATGAGAGCGATGTAGGAATACGGCGGCTTGACATCCGCGAACCGCCGATTCTGTTGGGAGAGGGTGGAAGTGCCGGAATACATGCTGGGATCCAAAGACTCCTTGTCTTCCGCCTCTACTTCTTCTCTCCCGTCTCCATCCAAGTCTCTGGCAGCTGCTGCTGCTGCCGCTGCCGCTGCTGCTGTGGATGATGATGGTGACGATGAGGTGGTCAAACCGTCGTCGTGGGCGTGTGTGAGGGTGTTGGTGCTGGGGGCGGGGGAGGGGGAGAGGGCAGACTTGCTGTCTTCACCGCCGGTGGGGATGTTGGGCGCCTCCTCGCTGCCTGGTCTGTAAAGATCAAGCCATCTCTCTTAACAAACCGCTGAGAAAGGCAAGAATATCAACGACAACAGCCATAAGAAGTAGTAGTAGTAGAAGAAGAAGAAGAACAACAACAACAACAAAACAACAACAATAATAATAACAACAACAACAATGATAACCGACAGCAAAAGCAAGAACATATATAGTGATAATAACAGGAACAGCAGCAGTAGCAGCAGCAGCAGCTAAAATAAACGACAATACAAGAATGATGCTAATGCTGATGATAACAATGATAATAAAAAGAATATTGGGAATAATAACAAGAATACAAATAATGATAATAATAGTAATAAAGATAATAATAATAATAATAATAATAATAATAATAATAAAAGAAGAAGAAGAAGAAGAAGAAGAAGAAGAAGAAGAAGAAAAGAAGAAGAAAAAGAAGAAGAAGAAGAAAAGAAGAAGAAAAGAAGAAGAATGATAATAATAAAGAATGATACCAATACACTACTACAACTTCTACTACTACTACTGCAACTACTACTACTGCAACTACTACTACTACTACTACTACTTCTAGTCCTGTAAATGTTGCTAGTCCTTTCCTATTTTTTTCCATTAATGTTCTTTTTGTGTTTGCTTCTTTCAAGACTGTCTCGTTTGTTTCTTTGCTGTCCAAGGAGCTGAACATCTTTCTTAGAAACTACATATCAGCTGTCTCAACCTAGTTCTGACTTAGCTTGTTGATTGTCCAGGCTTGCATCCGTGCAATAGTACTGGATCTATATTACACTGCGCTGGCTCTCTATCTCTGTCCCTGTCTGTCTGTCTCTCCCACCTTTCTCTCTCTCTCTCTCCCTCTCTCTCCCCCCCTCTCTCTCTCTCTCTCCCTCTCTACATCCACACACATCCACACACCTACACACACATACACACACGTGCGCCCGCCCGCATAGAAACACACACACACACACACACACACACACACACACACACACACGAACACACTTACACACACACACACACGAACACACACCGCACAACACACGCACACACACACACACACACACACACACACACACACACTACACACAAACACACACACACACACACACACACACACACACACACACCGCACACACTTACACACACACACACACGAACACACACGCACAAACACGCACACACGCACACAACACAACCACCACGCACACACACACACACACACACACACACACACACACACACACACACACACACACACACACACACACACACACACAACACCACCATCCATACACCCACCCACTCTTCGTTTCACACGTACGAGGAAAACCAGTGTGTTGGTTAACGTCATACATGAACTTCAGGAGTGTTGCAAGCCCATGGTTATTACGATGGGTAGGCCTAAATAAACACACTCACACACCTACACACCCACACACGCACGGAGGTGCCAGAAATTCCAAACAGAGGTTTGGTTATGAAGGAAATGACTAAATAATCGGAAAATGTACGTAATTAAACCGAAAAACAGAGAAATAAATGTCTCAACTCATAATTATCACGAATTAACGATTTTTGTTTTTGTCTCTTGTTTTTTAACTGAACATAGAGTTAACGCCTCGTCAACCTAAGTTATATTGTGTGTTATAGAGTTTATGTTTACTTATTTACCAGTTGTGTGCTTGTATTGATTTCTTTATTTTTTATATTTTTTGTCGCTGTTCGTTTTCTTTATTTTTGCACGATTTTTGTTGTAGTGCGCTTTGTACGATTTTGACATCCCTGAAAATCGGGTCGAGAAAATCAGTTTCAGTTTCTTTTTCTCAAGATGACGTCTCCGCACTCGAAGTAGATTCTATATGCACTAACGTCACAGGTGCCATGTAATAGTGACCATGGCACAAGCCTTAAGCCTGCACATAAACCCATGAGCTGGCCAGGTCCTGAGGTCCTACCTAGCCTATGTTTTATCCTCTCTACATTTGTTTTACTAGTTTAATCAGTCTATTATTGGATCAGTAAGCTACTCTGCTCGTTTATATCTTTATTTTGAAAGTAAAAAAGAAATTGATACGACATTGAGAGATATTCTGTTTCGTTATAAACTTAGTGTTTCATAAATTCCATTCTTTCCCCTTCCCATGTCAAGATTTTTGGCAGCGCATAAGGTTTTGCACAGGCTCAAGGAATCTGCTAGACGATTTCTGGGAAATTTGGGTGGAGAGAATATGGGATTTTTAGGACGTGGTTAATCTCCCTTTGAATAAGCTTCAAACTCCAAATTTCAAACTTATCAGTAGAATCCGCACACACTGAAAAATCGGTGTATAAAAATGTCCTTTTTCCCCCTGTCACTTTCCTGTCTTCGTTTTTATCTCCCTTTGTTTCTTCTGTCCACTCTGTTTGGTCTTTTTCTGTCCGCCTTTTTTTGGTTTGTTTTGTTTTGGTTTTTATTTAGTTTTTGTTTTTGTTTTTTTATATTTTTTTCCGTGAAATTCTTGTACAGTTTTTGTCTTTTTGCTTGATTTTGAAAACAAATCTCGTATAGGTTTTGTGTTTTTATTTGTTTTTCAAGAACTTCTTGTTTAAGTTTTGCTTCGTTTGTATCTTTTCTTTTTTAAAGAAATTATTGCATATGTATGGGGTCTTTCCTTTTGTAATTAAAAAAATCGTTCTTGCAAATGTTTTCGTTTTTGTTTTGTGCTTGTTTGTATAGTACATTCAGGAAAAGGGGTCTATTTGCTTGTATTTTTTCAAAGAATTTTGGCGTAATTTTTTTGTCTTTTTCGTACTTTTCAAAAAAAAAAAAAAAAAGAAAAGAATTCTAGCATATTTGCCTTTATTAATTGGAAATTCCTGCCTATTCGTTGTCTTACCAAAGCATGGTGTACAAATTGTTGTGCAGTTTCATTAATGTATACTGGCATCAGAGTTTACGTTACCACAGGTGGAAAGACTGACCATTGAAAGCATGACTAGGCTTGACACCATTTGATTCTCCATGATGGTAAAGAAGAAGAAATAGTTCAGACTCTTACCCTTTTCCACAGGGATGGTAAAGAAGAAGAAATAGTTCAGACTCAGACTTTTACCCTTTTCCACAGGGAGGATACAGAAGAAGAAATAGCTCAGACTCAGACATTTCCTTTCACAGGATGTAAGAGAGAAAAGTCAGACTCAGACTTTACCCTTTTCCACAGGATGGCAAAGAAGAAAAAAATTTCAGACTCAGCTTCACCTTTATTCCACAGGGATGGTAAAGAAGAAAAAATATTTCAGACTCAGACTCTTACCCTTTTCCACAGGGCATGGTAAAGAAGAAAAAATATTCAGACTCAGACTCTTACCCTTTTCCACAGGCATGGTAAAGAAGAAAAAATATGTCAGACTCAGACTCTTACCCTTTTCCACAGGCATGGTAAAGAAGAAAAAATATTTCAGACTCAGACTCTTACCCTTTTCCACAGGCATGGTAAAGAAGAAAAAATATTTCAGACTCAGACTCTTACCCTTTTCCACAGGCATGGTAAAGAAGAAAAAATATTTCAGACTCAGACTCTTACCCTTTTCCACAGGCATGGTAAAGAAGAAAAATAGTTCAGACTCAGACTCTTACCCTTTTCCACAGGCATGATAAAGAAGAAAAAATACTTCAGACTCAGACTCTTACCCTTTTCCACAGATATCCAAATCGTTGGGTACGTGGTGTGAGGAGGCGAAGAGGGGTAGAGGTGGAAGGTGATGGTGGATGGTGGTGGTGGTTGTGGTGCTGGTGGTGGTGGGGGTCGGAGAGATGACCCGGGGGATGGGGGATGTGGTAAATCACGCTGGAGCTGTCCTGCATGCACGAGGTCTTGTTCTCACCCTCCTCTTTGGGCGCAGGGGCTTTGGGTAACAGTTCATTGTCGGCATCCATGGTCATCATGACACACTACACTCTACACACTACACACGCTGAGTACAACTACACCACCAACTTCCACAACTGTGTAAGAGTTTTTTTGTGTTTGTTTGTTTGTCTTTTTTTTTTTTTTTAATAAAGTTGACTTGGACACCTTAGCACGAAATAACACCATCAGCAACGTCTTCTCTATGCCACACAAAGTTCAGAGGGATGGTGCTTAGTAAACCACGTTTTTCTTGTCTTTTCCTTTTAATACACTGTGTTAGTGGTTTGAACAAGGGTTCGGTTCTGTGACCATAGCTGTATGTCATGTCAAGATCTATCAGTCCGTCTCTCCGCTCATTGATCATCAAGTCGATTTCAACGTACATAGAGTTGAAAATTTACTTTGTACTTCACATCCTTTCATAAAGGGCAATAATCTAAATGAGTAAAATTCACCTGAAGTCAGAAGACTATAAAATAACTTCTATTGCACGATTTTTCCTCTTTTCTTTTTCTTCTGCACACAAATTGAATCAAACATATTCTCCTTTCTTTGCTTTTTTCCTTCTTTTTCTTCCTGTCTATGTGTTTCTCACCTTTTCTTTGAATGGATGTTAATATATATTTTAAAATCAACGTAGATATTGTTTTCTAAGGAATTCTTTTTAATACCTTTGTCTTATCAACGTCATTTCTGCAAATTCGATTTGGTTAACTTGGGTACCTATGTCAGCTATTGGTCGTAAACTGTTGTTCTGACCGCAGACATGAAGAGGTTTTTCCGACTTTTTCCAGAGTTTTCACTTAATGACCAGAATAGTGTCTTCTCTGAGAGTTCTTGGATCTTGTCCATCAAGTCCTTGGTACCAATTTCTTCAGGTTTAACTGCTGTATCACTTTGCTGTCAGGCACTGGACGTAAAGTGCTTATAAACTGTCGCTGGGTGAAACTTGACGTAGTTTGAATTCTTTCAGAGGCAATTCTTGACAGGTGATTTCTGGCAGGTGTGGCTGGAGCAAATACAAACTATCAGAATGGAACAATTCCCTCTCGAACAAATTTCAAAGCCTGGAGTGGAGATATGATACACAACTGTAGCACTTTCGTTGATGTAGAAAACGATATGAATATATTTTATATCGTTACAAAACTGCCGGAAATTTCACCAGTACACTGAACAAACAATTTTTTTTCACTTTTATAAATTCGTGAACACTTTCATCAGTACACTGAACAAAACTGAGAACTTACTGTACCGTCACAAAATTGTAGCTTTTCCGCCGATCGATACACTGACCCGATCGATACACTGAATAAAATTGGGTGTTCCCTGATCTCCGCAATGCGTCGTAGAGTTTTGTGTTTCCCCCAAGGAGAGCGAAGAAACTGAAAACCTCAAGGTTTGTCCACAGTACCCCTAGAAGTGTGCGGTCACTTGATTGAAGGACCGTTGCAAGCACCAGAAGAAGTGAGGAGAGGTCGTTCGTATTGTACCCCCAGCGGAGTTGGACGCTACCCCTCTTTCCTTTCTGGTCTGCCCCTCGCCATCCCTCCCCCCCCCTCCCCGCCTTCACCTGTTTTTCTTTTTTTTTCTTGTCTTTTGTTTTTCTTTACCTGGACACGGGTGACTGCACAATGGGTGGAGCCTAGGACGCCACGGGTTGGATCTGACGCTGTTGTGACAGGCGGAGCGAGGGAACTTTCCCCTCCCTGTTTCTCTCCCTTCCCCCACCCCACCTCCATCTCCACCCCTTTCCATTTGTCTTTCCCAGCAGACAGCTAAGTACTAGTGGACAAGCCGGTAAATCTCCCCCGCACGACCTATGATGTTTGTGCCACTGTCTCGCCCTATCCCCTCCCATACCTCCGTCCCAAAACTGCACGCTGCACTTTAAGTGTGAACCGAATGTGTTCCTGTCATGTATGTCATGTCATGTCATGTATGTCATGTACGTCGTGTACATGTATGTCATGTCATGCCATGTACGTCGTGTATGTCATGTCATGTATGTCATGCACATCGTGTATGTCATGTCATGTCATATCATGTCATTCGTGTCGTGTCACAGCAAACCGCATCTTATGGTATTGTATTGTATTGTATTGTATTGTATTGCATTATATTGTATCGTGTTGCATTGTGTTGCATTGTATCGGATTATTCATATACAGTACATCAATCTTAATTGGGTGAGGCATTCAAAGGGTTAAGTTTTTGCTTTGCTAGCATGGCCAGCAACGCAGGATGTTAGTGGACAGGCTGCGACAGTCAAAGGGTATATTATATAGTCTGTCGATTAGCCGTAGCTCGACTCAAGGACTCAAAATGTTTTAACTGTGGGACCGTTTATTTGTAAAGAAATCCGTAGTGAAATGTAGTTAATCTAGTCTGTCCACTGTTATAGCTAGTCTCAAAGACTTAAAATATTTTCACTGTATGGCCATATCCTTGTCTTTGCCTTTACTAAAAAAAAGGTTAAACATTTGTTTATATAATTTTATGAAGAAACAAATAATTGGATTGTGGTAGCGAGTCAGATGGGTAAGGCATGTCCATAAGTGCTCTTTTAACAATCTCCTTTTAAAGTAAGGGCAGGGAGGGGGGAAGAGAGTGAGACTGTTTTCCTTCCTTTCTTCCTTCCTTCCTTCCTTCCTTCCTTTCTTTCTTTCTTTCTTCCTTCCTTCTTTCCTTTTTTCTGTCTTTCTGTCTGTCATTCTGTCTGTCTTTCTGTCTGTCTTTCTGTCTTCCTGTCTGTCTTTCTGTCTTTCTTTCCTTCTTTCTTTCATTCATTCATTCATTCATTCATTCATCTTCTTTCTTTTTTTTCTTTCTTTCTTTCTTTCCTGTTCTTTCTTGTCCTGTGGTTTTACCACTCATATCCATTCTGAGCGAACGGACCCGATCCTATGCAATGGACCAGTGGTAGGAATGTGCTGAAGGCAATACTGGAGTTAGTTCCACAACCTCCCTGGCTCCCCCTGCCCCCCGGAGTCCTCTTCATTCCCCTCACCCCCCCCCACACTCCCCTCTTTCCGGACCCTGTCTTCCAGTTCTACCAGTACTGACGCAGACGCGTCGTTTCTTGTCCTGGGAAAATGGAGAGAAAATCTTAATAACGCTGAAGGGTGTGGGCAAGGTGGGGGAGGGGGGGGGGGAGGATCGCTACTTCTCGAAGTGATCATAATCTAATAGTTTTGTTGTTGTTGTTGTTGTTGTTGTTTACAGAACTGTATTTTTTAGCTTGCTTCATTGTTTGTCCACTTCTTTGTTTTCTTTATAGAAGCTTTCAGCTCTTCCCTCTCCCATTTCTTTTTTTTTTTTTTTTTTTTGAGGGGGGGGGGGGGGAGGAGGGAGTAAGACCGTGTAGAAATATTCCATTTCTTTGTTGTTGTTTTCTACTTACGGTCATGGTGAATAGATAAATCAATGATCTGTAATTTCATAGCGAAAAATATATTTTGAAAAATTAAATTTCTACCGTTTCTAATATCTGCGTTTTATTTGGAACCAAAAAAAAAAAAAAATCAGGCACACACAAACAAAACAAAATCAAACAAAAAACCTAAAAGAGTAATACGTAAATGAATGATAAGGAAGTACAGACATTAACGCTAATAACAATGTTAACGATAATGTTAATAACAACAACAACAACAACAACAACATGATGATGATGACGACGACGACGACAACGACAACGACGACGATTATTATTATCATTGTAGTTATCAATATTCATTATTATCATTTTATTATATAATGCGTAATGGATGAATGAATGGATAATAATAATAATGATAATAACAATAACAATAATAATAATAATAATAATAATAAAATAATAATAATAATAATAATAATAATAATAATAACAATGATAATAATGATAATGATATAATAATATACTCGCAGAGCAAGTATACCCTGAATCGCAGTGCGGGTTCCGTGCCAACAGATCCACTATAGACATGATCTTCTCCCTCAGACAACTTCAGGACAAATGTAGGGAGCAAAGGCAGCCACTCTTCGTTGCCTTCATAGACCTCACAAAGGCCTTCGATCTGGTCAGTAGGGATGGCCTCTTCAAAATCCTTCCCAAGATTGGATGTCCACCCAAACTTCTCAGCATCATCAGATCCTTCCACGAAGACATGAAAGGCACCGTTGTCTTTGACGGCTCAACATCAGCTGCCTTCAACATACGGAGCGGAGTGAAACAGGGTTGCGTCCTGGCTCCCACCCTGTTTGGAATCTTCTTTGCTGTGATGCTGAAACACGCATTCGGTCCTGCAGTTGAAGGTATCTACCTCCGAACCAGGACAGACGGTAAGCTCTTCAACCTCTCCAGACTAAGAGCCAAGTCTAAAGTCCAGCTGAGGTACCGGCGTGACTTCATCTTTGCAGACGACGCAGCAGTAACCGCCCACTCAGCTGAGGACCTACAGCAGCTCATGACTCGCTTCTGCGATGCCTGCCAAGACTTCGGGCTTACCATAAGCTTGAAGAAAACACAGGTCATGAGACAGGATGTTGACTCTCCCCCAGCCATCAGCATCAATGACCATGAACTGGATGTCGTCCATGACTTTGTTTATCTGGGCTCAACAATCTCAGACACCCTCTCACTTGAAACAGAGCTCAACAGGCGCATCGGCAAGGCAGCTACTGCCATGACCAGACTGACAAAGAAAGCATGGAACAACAGGAAGCTGACTGAGCACATAAAAATCCAGATCTACAGAGCCTGCGTCGTGAGCACCCTCCTGTATGGCAATGAGTCCTGGACTTTGCGTGCCCGACAAGAGCAAAAGCTCAATGCTTTTCACATGCGTAGCCTCCGACGCATTCTAAACATCACCTGGCAGGACAAGGTCCCAAACAACACTGTCCTGGAAAGAGCTGGATGCACCAGCATGTACACGCTGCTGAAACAGAGACGTATGCGCTGGCTTGGCCATGCCGTGCGCATGGACGACGGACGGATCCCTAAAGACCTCCTCTACGGAGAACTGGTGCAGGGAAAACGTCCCACAGGCAGACCACAGCTGCGATTCAAAGACGTGTGCAAGAGGGACCTAAAAGCCTTGAACATCGACAAGGACAACTGGGAAGCAACAGCCCTCGAACGGTCAGCCTGGAGACAGACTGTGCAGAAAGGTCTCTCCAAGTTCGAAGAGACACTCGCTCAGCAGCACGAGGAAAAGAGAACGAGAAGAAAGGCTGCAGCCCAGGCAGACAGACCTGCGTCAGACTTCATCTGTGCCCTCTGCCACAGGGACTGTCATTCCCGCGTCGGACTGGCCAGCCACACCCGACGCTGCACCAGAATAAACACCCAGAGCGCAACTCCATAGTCTTCCGAGACTGAAGGGCGCCTATGAATAATAATAATAATAATAATAATATCACTGTTGTTGTTGTTGTTATTATTGTTATTATTATTATCATTGTTAATGACACTCCTACTTCTTATATTACAATGACGAGTAGTTTAAGACGTGTTATGTATTATACACTTGCAAACTGAGCATAGCTTTTTACTGGAAGTGTTGATTGTGGTCATGAAGACGGAAAGAAAGAGGAGGAGAAACCAAACAAGGACGAGCACAAATAGAGAAGAAAGGAGGGAGGAAGAAGAAGAAGAAGAAGAAGAAGAGGAATAAATACTTAATAAATAAATATGTAAATAATAATAATTCAACAACAACAACACAACAACAAACAACAACAACAACAACAACAACAACAACAACAACAACAACAACAACAACAACAACAACAACAACAACAAAATAAAAAAATAATAATAATAATACCGACAACAACAACAACAACAAAAACAACAACAACAACACTACTACTACTACTAATGATGATGATGGTGGTGGTTGTGGTAATGGTGATGATGATGATGTAATAATGATAATAATAATAATAACAACAACAATAATATAATAATAATAATAATAATAATGATAATAATAATAAAAATGATAATAATAATAACAACAACAACAATCAATAATAATAATAATAATGATGATGATGATAATGATAATGATAATGATAAATATAGCAATAATTATGATAAGAGCAATAATAATAGTAATGATAAAGGAAACAATCAGTTATAATCAACACTGGCAAATGAATCACACACACTCTCCTTCCCGTTTATCATCTCTCTCTCTCTCTGTCTCTCATACAAGACAATTCATTGAATTAGTCAATATGATTAATTACAGTATTCAGTATCAATAATATTTAGGCATGAATCCATTCTTTAATGGTGTTGGCTACACCACGCCATTTGCTCATGTTTGTCTGATCTTTTGCTATATTATAGTTACTGATCTATGTGCGTTTGGTAAACTGCTGTAAGCTATATTGTGAGAGGTTATTGGCCTTTTTCAATAACTTTCGTGGTCGTGTTTGAGTACGTATTCCTGTTCTCTCTGTCTCTGTCTCTCTGTCTCTCTGTCTCTATCTCTGTCTCTGTCTCTCTCTCTCTTTCACACACACACGCGCGCGCGCGCGCGCGCGAGCGAGCGTGCGCGCTCTCTCTCTCTCCCTCCCTCTCTCTCTCTCTCTCTCATTTTCTCCCTCTCTGTATCACATTTTCTCTCGGTCTCTCTGTCTGTGTGTCTGTCTTTTTCACACACAAACTCAAACACAAACACACACACACACATACACACACACACACACACACACACACACACAGACAGACAGACAGATACACACACACACACACACACACACACACACAACACACCACCACCATCACCACCACCACCACCAACAACAACACACACACACAACACAAACTCTCTGTCTGTCTGTCTGTCTGTCTGTCTCTGTCTCTCTCTCTCTCCCTCTCTCACCTGTTATTGTATCCCCAGCCGTTGCTATCGGCACAGTCGTACCAGCAGAGGTTGTGATGAACATTGTTGACTAATTGAGCGTTGTTCCAGAACTCAAGGTCGTTCTTTTTACAGTCGTAGTAGCCAGCGTACACGTCGTTGTCGGCACCCCCATGGAAAAAAGCCATACTTCCTTCCCTATCACAACACCACCACAGATGGACATTAACACTACACTTCGCTCATTTCCTTGTCACAGTTTGGAAGAAGCAATTCAGAACTCCATCGCAGAGATTGGTGTTGTTTGAATCCTAGTCTGAGGTGTTTATTTCTTGCGAGGGTCTGAACTGAAAATTGTGTGTGTTTGTGTTTGCGTGTGTTGTTTTTTTTTTGTTTTTTTTTCAAAGTAACTCAAATGCACAGCATGTCTTTCGGTTTTAATTGGGTTCGAGCAGAATTGGGGATTGTGAATACAATTCAGAGAAATGCACGTATAGTTTGTGTGGTGGGGGGGGGGGGGGGGGGAGGGGGCGAGGAAGGGGACACGCGCACGCACGCGCACGCACACACACATACACACAACGCATATACAGAGTACACATGCGCACGGGCGCGCGCGCACTCACACACATACACACAACGCAAACAGAGTACACATACGCTCACGCACGCACACACACACACACACACACACACACACACACACACACACACACACACACTCACACACACACACACACACACTCACACACACACACACACACACACACACTCACACACACGCACACAACACACACACCGCACTAAAAGACACACACACACCGACACACACACACACACACACAAACATACACACACAAACACATACACACATACACACACACAATACATGTACACACAAACAAACACACACACACACAAACACAAACACACACACACACTCCACCACCGCCACCACCACCACCACCAACAACAAGATAGGCTAGCCTTTCTGGCAATGTCACTTTCTGTATATAACCCCCCCCCCCCCCCCACACACACACACACACACACACACACACAAGAAAAAGAAAAGAGAAAGATAAAAGACAAAAAAAAAACAAGGAGAGGCAATATCCAGATGAGTACAACGTCCAGCTTCCAGTCTGCCAGTTAACATGTGTACAGACCTTCTAGTGCTTGAATCCCCTTTATGTGTAAACACACGTAGAAAATTAAAAAAACAAAAAAAAACACCCAGCATGCATGCCCACCGAAGACTAATTATGCAGACTGTGCAGCAATATACTACTTGCACAGTGTGAGCAAAGGCAACATGCATACATCATCATCATCATCAGTCCCGTAGTTTGGTTGACCGTTGGGGCACCACTGACGATTTTGCAACCAACTTCCTCCACTCCTCACGGTCCTCAGCTTTCCGCAGAGTGATATTCCATTCAAGGCCAGTCCACTCTCTGATATTGTCGTCCCATCTTTTTCTCTGTCTGCCTCTTCGTCTCCCTCCCTGTACTGTTCCCTGCAAGACGGTCTTGGCCAGTCCAGATGATCGTGTGACGTGCCCGTACCACCTCAGTTTGCGTTTTTTCACTGAGGTCAGGAGGTCTTCATACGGCCCGATGGCGTTTTCGATTCGGGTTTTCACTTCCTTATTGGTTATATGATCTTTGTACGAGATACCAAGGAGTTTGCGGAAGCATCTCATCTCCATTGCCTGTATCCTTCTTTCAATGTCTGCTGTTATGGTCCATGTTTCGCATGCATACAAAAAATTGACATGACCAGGGAACGCATCAGTCTGATCTTGGAGCCGATTGCGATATTCTTGTCGTTCCAAATGACTTTTAGCTTGGTCATTGCAGCTGTGGTCTGGGCAATCCTGGAAAGTACTTCGGGCTTTGATCCTTCATCTGATACTATAGCTCCCAGATATTTAAATCTATGGACGGTCTCAAGTTTCTTGTTGTCTATGGTAATGTCAGTGCTGATGCCATTGGTATTATTTGTCATCAACTGGGTTTTCTCTGCACTGATCTGCATGCCATATGCTGTGGAGGCCTCATCAAGATGTTTTATCAAACTGACTAGCTCTTGCTCTTGCCCAGCTAGTCCGTCAGTGTCGTCGGCAAAACGCAAGTTTGTGATTGTTCTACCTCCGATGCTGACTGTTCCCTCGTGGTCTTCAAGTGCGTCAGCCATTATTCTCTCTAAGAAGATGTTAAAGAGAGTGGGGGAGAGCAGGCATCCTTGGCGTACTCCAACTGTGGTTCGGAACCATTTTCCTATGTTGTTGTCATGGTAGACTGCACTGGTCGCCTTTTTGTAGAGGCATTCTATGGTTTTGATCAGGTTGGCATTGACGTTGTACAGCCTCATGGTTGCCCACAAGGCTGCGTGCCAAACTCTGTCGAATGCCTTCTTGAAGTCCACGAAGACGTGGTAAAGGCCTTGCTGGTGTTGCAGGTATTTCTCACAGAGCAATCTGAAACATGCATACAAGCATCCACAAAAACAGGAACGCAAAACAAACAAACAAACAAACGAACAAACAAACAAATATACAAACAAACAAAACACCACCACCACCATCAGCAACCATTTAAATGTACGAAATGATTCCTCGGTTGAAATAAAGCCTTCGTTGAGAACTAGAGAAAGACGGTCACAACTGTGAAAACATTTGACATATTGTCAGAAGTTTGTGATAAAGTGATTTTCACACACATACAACGTCCTCAAAAACGGAAAGATCAGCGCTCAGACCACTACTGAAGGTCCAGTGCAGAGAGGATATGGATTTCCTCCATATCCGATCGGGAATCAAACCCAGGGACTTCTCGCTTCTCTGGACCGAGCCCACTGGTCCGCAAACCCCTTTAGAGTACTGTTGTAATTTCATTTTCATTGGTAAATTGACAGGAGCTAGAATCATCGAGTGGTTAAGACACTGGGTTTCCAAACGAAAGGTGTGGTTTTGAATCTGCTAAGGTAGCGCCCGGTAGGTATAGGCTGGAGGCTTTTCTAGTCTTCCGAGCAACATAGGTGCATACCTGTTAGTCACTGTGCCTGAAGTTCTAATTAATAATAATAATAATTACAATATTTATATAGCGCAAAATCTTGATGAAATCAAATCTAAGCGCTGAAACAGACACACACGCATGCACGCGCACATACGCACGCACACACACACACACACACCCCCACACACACCCACCCACCCACACACACAAACACACGCATGGCTATAAATGGGGAGAAAGAATAAAAGCAATGGAAAATTATAGAGAGCATATTATATACAATTATATATTACAATGTGATTCCCCTCCGAGTAGAGACAGGCTGCAGAGGGGGTTGAGTGAGGTCAGGATTTTATGCAGAGGAGAAAAGGTGAGTTCTGAGAGCGGACTTGAAGGAGACAAAAGTAGGTGCTGACGGACTGAGAGAGGAAGTTTGTTCCAGGAGAGTGGACCAGAAACAGAGAAGGTTCGTGGACCATAGATATTGAGCTTAGTGCGTGGAAAGCGAAAAGTCAGAGGATCGGAGGGTACGTGAGGGAACATAGATCTCAAGTAGGCTTGACAGGTAATCGGGGGCTGAGTTATTGAGGCTTTTGTAGCACATGGTGTCTAGTTTGTACTGTATGCGCTTTGATACAGGGAGCCAGTGAAGTTGTGCCAGGAGAGGAGATATGTGGTCAGCTTTTTTCATTTTGAGTACAAGGCGTGCAACATTGTTTTGAATGCGCTGTAGGATGTGAATGGTGGAGGCAGGAAGACCAGACAGGAGTGAATTGCAATAGTCAATGCGAGACATTATGAAGGAGAGAACGAGTTTTGCAGTTGTTTCCACAGAGAGATACTTCCTGATCAGGCTTATACGATGGAGGTGATAGTAGCAAGATCTGGCAGTTTGAGAAACAAAGTTGTTCATGGAGAGGGTAGAGTCAATGCAGACACCAAGGTTTTTAGCTGAATCAAAATTGGGACTGATGTGTTACATAATGGGAGAGAACGAGGAGGCAGCTGAGAAAGTTTCTGATGGGTGCCAATGAGGATACTTCTGTCTTGTCATTGTTAAGCTGAAGTTTATTGCATGTCATCCAGTTCTTAATGTCCGAGTAACACTCAGTGGTGCGAGTCAAGAGGCGCTGTATATTGTCAGGTGAGTCACTGTCTTGAAGTTGGGTGTCATTAGCGTAGAAGTGGTGTTTTATAGAGTGGGAGTTGATGATGGTGAACAGGGGGGAGGTGTAAAGAGTGAAAAGAACAGGGCCAAGGACAGATCCTTGTGGAACACCACAGGTCAGGTATGAAGGTTGAGAGTAAGTGCCATTGATGAGAACAGTTTGTTTTCTGTTTGATAGATATGAAGTGAACCAGGAGAGAGCAGTGTCAGAGATGCCAAAAGTATGATGGAGTCTAGAAAGGAGAATACCATGATCAATGGTATCACAGGCTGCAGACAGATCAAGGAGTGTGAGGAGAGAGACTTTGCCAGTATCAGTTGCAAGGAGGAGATTGTTGAGAATGTGTAGTAGGGCAGTTTCAGTGCTATGGCACTGGTGGTAGGCTGACTGGAAAGGATTGAGGAGATTGTTGGCAGACAGGTGAGAGTTCAGCTGGTTGAGGACAACTTTTTCAAAGAGTTTTGACAAGAAAGAGAGATTAGAGATAGGCCGGTAATTTTTCAGTTCATTTGGGTCTAAATTGTATTTCTTGAGGAGAGGGTGAACAATAGCAGACTTGAAAGAATCTGGGACAGTTCCAGTTTGAAGAGAAGTGTTGATGATGTCAGTGATGAATGGGAGGAGAGTAGGGAGACAGTCGGAGTAGAGAGAACCTGGAAGAGGATCCAGTTCGCAGGTTTTGAACATGGATCTGATTGTGTTGAGAATTTCTTCTTGTGAGACTGGGGTAAAAGTAGTGTGCCAGAGAAGGAAGGGTCAGGTGGGCATGGTTGACAGGGTGCCCTGTCAAGCCTGTCACGAAGAGTTTGTATTTTGGTGGTGAAATACTTGGAGAATACAGATGGGAGTTCTTCATATGTGTGTTTTGTTGGGAGAGGTAAATCTTTTCGTGTGCCAAGGAGATGATTCATGGTTGCAAAGAGTTCTTTTGAAGAAGAGGCATTCAGGATTTTGGTTTGGAAATAGCTTGTTTTTGCAGATGCAATGAGGGTGGATACTTTTGTTTTAGAGGCTTGGAAAAGTTGCCTATGTACAGTGAGTTTGGATTTGCGCCAGCGGCGCTCTGCTCTGCAGCGGGCACGTTTTGCACAGGCAATCTCATGAGTGAGCCAGGGGGTAGGGGGGCGGTCAGGTAAAAGACGGGTTGTGGCTGGAGCATGAGTGTCCAGAAGATGGTGGAGAGTAGTATAGAATTCATCGGCAAGGTTATGTGACTTTTCAGAAAGGAGACGGGAGGCATCAGATGAAAAAGTGGAGAGGTCGATATATTTGAGATTGCGTCGAGTCACTGTGCGCGTGGTACGAGAAGGAGGAGAAATGTCAAGAGAACAGAGAATTGCAGAGTGGTCAGATGGAAGGGCTGAAGTTAGACGGGTAGAAAGAACTAAGCAGTTGTCAGTAGCTGAATTGTGGTGATCACGAGTAATGATCCAGTCAAGAGTGTGACCTTTTTGATGGGTTGGTTCAGAAATGTGTTGAGTCATATTGTGATTGGACAGCGAGTTGATGATATGTCTTGTGTCATAACGGTGAGTGTTGTCATAGTGGACATTGATGTCACCTAGAATGATGAGATTTCCAGGTAAGAGGCAGTAGTAGTCAAGTAGTTGGTCAAAGTCAGAGAGAAACGTGGATGTGGTGAGCTTGTTGGCAGAGCTAGGTGGAGGTCGATAGACACAGGAGAAGGTAATGGGGTGAGGGGTGGATTGGAAGGATACTTCAACGTGCTCGAAAGAAGGATGGGAGAAAGGCAGAAACTGCGAGAAAGACAGGTGGGAATGGAGTGAGTCGTTGTAGAGGATGGCGATACCACCACCTCGGGATGAGCGATGGAAAGAAGCAAGCCTGTAACCACTCGGAGTGAGACTCGCATGTATAGGTTCATGACCAAGGGGGTTAAGCCATGTTTCGGTGATAAAAGCAATGTCAACATGCTCATCTGCGATGAAGTCAGCAATGACATCCGCTTTGCCATCTTTGCATGCTGACTGAGCGTTAAAAAGGCATATTTTTAGTTTATAAGTTCTTCGTGTGTATACGGACACACAATATCAAATACGCATTTTCAAGACTTGGAAAGTCAAGCCAATGTTCGTTGTACGAAAACACGAAAATACCAAGCACGCACAATCCGAAAACGGCAATGGCGGTGTTAAAAAAAAAAGCCCCAACTCATGAAAGCTTTTTCAATTTCTCAATTTTAAG
>JAPXFY010000013.1:43597463-43599963 GCA_030674185.1 Monoplex corrugatus
TACGCATGCACACACACAAACACACACACATACACAGACACACACACACAGAATACTGTCAAAATGAGATCATGCATCCTGTTAGCTCTTTGACACACAAAAAGTTGTCACTCTCTTTCTATCTCTCACCTACAACCCTGTTTGTTGTTCGATCAGTCCAGCTGATACCAAGGACACGCCTGGAATTATTATAGTTATTTCCAGAGGGATTCACCACGCTCAGACAGCTCCATATGCGCTCCACCCAAATCCACCAGCAATTATCTGAAAGATTTTCCGAGCCTGCGCTGGCGAGGTCTGGAAACGGGAGGGGACCTATCAAACACTAAACTGACACCACCAGAATTCCAGAATCAGTATCAGAAGCAGAACGTAGAGGTCAGGCAAGGGTGCACATTTTTGGAGCTGGTCACGAAGATAAGTAGGTGCAGTACCATTGATACACTTATAGCATTATAGTTATTGATTTTGTATTAAAATTGTTTGAGAAACGGGCGGCCAGTGGAGAGAGTGAAGCCAGGGAATGACATGATCATACCTCTTTTTATGAAGGGCAAACTTCGTTTTACAGTATAACGTCTTCGCGCTCGGAATGAGTGCTATTACATATATGCACTAATGCTACTGGTGCCACATGATGTTTCAAAGAAGACCCAAAATGATCATGGCACAAGACTGTAGCCTTTAGTCTGTGAGCTGGCAAGGTCCTGAAGTACTATCTAGCGTATAGGTTTTGTTTATAATATTTGTATCACTAACACTTGTATCAGTCTGTCAATGGAACAATCTTAGCTACATTGTAATGACATGTGTATCTGTGTCATCAACGTTTTATATAATCAAAATCATAGAAAGCATCCCGATCAGTGCATAACATAGTCTCATCTCCCTATCAACATGATTAAGCTAATGTCTCCCTAATCGTTGCTCTTCCAGTTTATCATCCACCCCTGAGAAAAATAAATATATCAATGAAATGCATGAACGAACAAACAAATGAATAAATAATTGAATAAAGAAACAAATAAATAAATAAAGTTAAAAATGAATAAAATGAATAAATAACGATTAATATAAAACAAAAAAGACACACAATTACAAACACCCACCCACACATACACACCCACACATCACAACACAGGAAAATAATACAATAAACCAAGCAAAGAAACAAAACAAAACAAACCACAAAACAAAACAAGAATAAGAACAACAACAACAAAAAACATAAACATAACACACACAAACACACACACACACATACACCAACATACTTATATGCAAGAAAACAAGCAAATAAATACCATGACAAACTTATAAAAATACAAACTACACACAAACTATGGCAATCTTCATTATTCTCTAATTGTCTCTTCTAGTTCTTCATATTTCCTGTTCTTTTCCACTCTATAGGAATCTTAGCAGTGTTTCTGTTGAGGTGGTACACATGTTTGATTGATGATAACTCTTGCTTTTCCTTTCATGATTGATTTTTGGCCACGTTCTCTGACTATTCCTTTTGAGTGAGACGAACAATGATATGATGCCTCACATTTTGTTCGCGAAGATAAATTTTAAGCGTCTGAAGACTTCAGACTTTCCAAGATGGGGAATTTTTGTTGTAGATATTACCTGCAAGTTTGTCTGCACACTTCATATCTCTTAACATCAGCGTGTCCGGGACAACAGGTCCACATGAGATTTTGCAGGTTGATACTGCTCATTGTTTTGTACCGGTGTGAAGTAACTACTCCTTTTTTTTTCTTTTTCTTTTTTTAGGATCATTGCACTCCGGGAGGTTACCTTAGTGCTCACCTTTTTTTTTTCTCGTCTTATTTTCTACGTCACTTTAATTTAATGGCCACAGAAGCTGAAACAGTTTTTATTATGCGATGATGATGATGTCGATGTGGATGATAATCATGATGCTATGGAGTTCCATCTAGGATTGAGACTGCGTGACAGGGATGTACTCTACGCTTACTATCATAATATATCCTGGCGTCAACCAGGCCTGAGAGATACAGACACCTGCGGTGTTGGTCAGAAGATTTGAGCAACACCCTCAATGACGCATCCGTGAAGTAGATGAGACTCCACTGTGTGGTTCCAGTCTTCCCAATGAGCCCATAGCACGCCCAACTCTGGGTAGGAGCCGGTTAGAGCCGAAAAATCCCACAATGATTTTTGATGGTACTGATGGGGATTCGAACCCACAACCTTCCAGTCGGTAACCACTACACCACGGCGACTGGCTTTTTTTCCCCTTGTTTTAAGTTGGTTCATCAGGCCAGTCAGGACAAAGGCTTGATTTTCTTTCCTTTTGTTTCATTATCCAGTGAAGTTACTCATTCAAGAACAGAACCAGAGACCATGACTTCATAGAGACCCTGCTGAAACCCAGGAATTCAGAATTATTTATTGATATGTTTGATTACAAGTAGATACACATGTACGCTTACAATAACATCCGTAACAGTTACTCTTTGCTTTCCATAAT
>JAPXFY010000013.1:43604963-43609963 GCA_030674185.1 Monoplex corrugatus
GTGTGTGTGTGTGTGTGTGTGTGTGTGCGCGTGCACGCGTGTGCGTAAGTACATGCAAGCATGCATGTGTGTGTGTGTATATGTGTATATGTATGTATATGTACACAAAATTATATACGAAGTTCAGCTCCTATTCAAAAGCAACGTATGAAAAATCATCAAATCAATCCAAACCAAAAACCGCGAAAATAATAACACCAAGAATCCACGCAAGCACCCACCTCAAGCTAACGACGAAAGAAAATGGTCAAGTCCTGCACGACAATCTCCCTTTATTTAAACTGGTGAAACCGTCGTAAATGTACAAGGGAAGGAACTGTGCACTAAAAGCGATGGGGAAAAAATGACGGCCCCTGCTGTTTATTTCCCTTTGGAGATAGACAGGATCCGTAATTGTCAATACTAAGAACATGCACCCAGTGTATTTGATTTATAAGTTATAGAACCTCTCTGAGAGGATCTCATTGCTTTCATTCGTTTTTCAAGTGACCGTGGATTCGTCATGTGAAATTCGGGCTGCTTTCCGTGTGAAAAGCGCGAGGCTACAGTGGAACACGACCTTTTCTTTATCATTGTCAGTTGTTTGTTGTTGTTTTTGTTCTGTTACGTCTTGTTTCACCGTCAGTACCGTTCGTTCCAAGGAACCCACATCGACGGAAGAGAGAACCTACGCCATCTTTTCATCAGTTTTGATAGAATGCTGATCTTCAGATAGTCTGTGGCAACCTCTACACTCAACTTCACAAAAAGGTCTTTCAATCCTGAAAGCAGTGGCAACTAAAGACATTCTTCGTGTTTGAAATGGAAAACTGTAAAAGCCCAGACACAGATGGTTTTAATGCTGAATTTTTCAAAATGTTTTAGCTCAAACTGGGGATATTCAAGGTAAGAGTAATAAATACTGTGTTCGATAAGGGTGAATTTTCAGCCACATAGAGAGAAGGAATAATCGGATGCCTTCAAAAGGGAGACAAATCGGCCAAACCAAAACAGTGTTGAAGAGGATGAAAAGCATGCTTACCAACAAGTCCCTATCAGTTAACATTAGGAAGAGAGTTTTTGAATGTTATATAGCACCGATACTGTTATACGGTTGTGAGGCGTGGACAGTCAACACGCAAAGCCAGAACAAGATTGAGGCAGTCGAAATGCAGTTTCTAAGAAGAATGATGAGAGTTTCGTGGACGGCAAAGAAAACAAATCAGACAGTCTTGATGGAGGCAGACACAACAAAATCATTGACAAAGAAGTTCAGGAAAAGAAAGCAACATTTATAGGTCATTTTATGAGGAAAGGGGAATTAGAGCACCTGGTCACAACAGGAAAGCTGGAGGGAAAGAGAACACCAGGGAGACACTGGGAGAAAATATTGGACGGACCTGCGGGATGGCTGAGGACAGAGAAGGGTGGAAGATGTACTTGTAGCGACAAGGGATAGATTCGTATGGATGGTCATGATCGTCAACGCCATGCGGCAGGGCACATGATAATGATGATGATGATGATGAAAGTTAAAATGAATATAAAAAGAAATGTTTAAAAAGCGTAACTGATGTTACTTTAGGTTCAATTTGAAGGACTTGCTCCTGTTTGACCGTTTACATGTTAAATCATTGAAAACAGCTTACACTGCTAACAGTCGAAAACTCCGAGGGGCGGACTCTGGCGTGGAGATCATCAGGAGAGAATGCGTCCCTGTTTCGGGCTCTTCCTCTCTACAGCTTCAATGACGCACCGAGCCCCCTCACCGATGTGAGGTCTCCCTGCCAGTTCGACTATGTGCCTTTGCCATCAACCGTCAGGACTCGCTCCAGAAGGTGTCCTCTCTCTTCAACCAGATCCAATGACTTGCTTTCTCTACGGTTTTCTGTAGAGCTTTTGTCATGGTTTTCACTTTCTTCGGACCAAATCCAGCCACTTTCATCCACTTTCTGATGCTATTTGCGATGTAACCTCTGCAGCCGACTTCGACTGGGAAGTGCGTTGCTTTCCATCCCGCCTCCTCGCATTCATCGACAAGAGCCTCGTAGCGATTCTCCTTCCGCTCGTGTGCAGCCCTGATATTGTCTTCGTGGGGCACCGTCAGCTCCACAAGGTGCACCTCTCTCTCTTCCTTGCTCCATACCACCAGGTCTGGCTTCTTCGTTGTTGGGATGGGGAAGAATCTCTCGCAGCCCTCAAGGTCTGCGGCTACCTCCCACAGACCACCACACTGGCCATCCGTGGCCTCGCTTGCCTTCTTTCCATCAGGAACCTTGCTTCCTTGCGGTACAAACACGATCTTGCCCAGTCCTTGTTTCTGCGGCTTAAGAGCGTATTTTCCCTCCTCCACCTGCTCCTTCGCCATCTTAGTAAACACCTTGAGCACTTCATTGTGTCTCCAGGTGTATCTATTCAGGGCCAAGTGGCAGTTTGAGAGGATATGCTTCATGGTTCCTAGTTTGCCGCACCTGCACTTGTCATCTTCCTGGACCTTCCATCTGACTAAGTTCACTAGTGAAGGCAGAACATCATAGGTGGACCGGAGAAGAAAGCTTAACCTCGATGTGTTCCACTCCCAGATCTCACTCCATCCAATCTTTCTTTCCACTACATGCTCCTCCCACCCGGTCACCCGCCCTTGTTGAGCACACTGGATGAGGTGAACTTCTCGCCTTTCAGCCTCATTCTTTCGCACCTGCCCAGCTGCAGCTGCTCTTCTGTCTCGTTGGGACATCTTCCTAAAAGGTCTGAAGTCGCCGTTGCCAAGTCCCAACCTGCCCGTCTGTGCTGGACCTACAATGTCGCCATGTTCCAACGAAGAGATGATCTCGTCAGCTGCATCCTCCGCATTCCATTTTCTCGCTGTTCTGACTTCTGGCGGGTCGTCGCTGACTTTTTGATCCTCGACTCCCTCAGCATCATCACAGTCCTGATCTTTCCTGCCTTGTAGATCTCCACGAATTACTTACGTGGAATTGTGCCAGGCATTGGTGTACATGTAGGTTCTTTTTATATATATTAAGTGAATATGACATGGACCTTTGTCTGTCTGTCTGCCTGTATATCTGTCTGTCTGTCTGTGCCTGCCTCTGTCTGTCTGCCTGTCTGTCTGTCTGTCTCTCTCTGTGCTGTGAGTATGCCTGTGTGTTCATGGTTGTACGTTTGTGTGCGTGTCTGTGTGTGTGTGTGTGTGGTTGTGTGTGTGTAGAAGTGTAATGTGTGTGTATGTGTGTGTGTGTGTGTGTTCGTTCGTTCTTTAATTTAACGTCTTTTCACTATAAGTGATATTAGACGGGGGAGGGGGGGGGGGAGGGGAAATTATTTAAAAAAAAAAAAAAAAAAAAAAAAAAAAAAAAAAAGTGAACAAAATAAAATGTAGAACGATAGTTGGACGGGTTGGATTTGGGCAGAGGGAAGACAGAGGAAAAAGACATTAGCAGGTGGGGGAACAGTAAAATGGAACGAGAACTTAACACTAACAATTAACTTCAATAACGTGAAGGGAAATTGTAACACTAAAATACAAACCGAATAAAGTTAAAGTAATGCATTAACAGGACTGTGAACTAATGATTCTGAAATTCTAACTAACAACGTTTGATCTGATGTAATTTTCTGGAAATGATTTTCAGAATACTTTTCTTGAGTAAACATTTTCGGTAAAAAAGAACGTAGCATTTTGCAGTAGAATAAACAGTGAAACAGTGTGAACTGTTCGCCGCAAATACACTTGACATTTTTACAATATTTTGTTCTCAATGCGTTTAGCTGAATACGAAAACAAACAGCAACAATCGATCTCAAATGATACATAGAAGAATACTGCAATTTTTTACATACATTTTGAACGGTAAGTTTTATCAATTGTTGTGACACAAACTGTTCATCTGAATGTTCAAGAAATCGAGTCCATGAGGCTGATTCGAGCAAGTTGCAAGCTTCTTTTACGGAGGTATGAACATGTAATTCTATAGCATTATCAGCATTCTGGGCGCCTTGCTTAGCTGCTCTGTCAACTACTTCGTTGCCGTGAAGACCAACATGAGAAGGCACCCAGCATAAACTGATATCTGTACCTTTGACCCTTAAACGATGTATAAGATGATTTGCCTCAGTAATTAAATCAGGTCTTGTGTCGGCATTAAAAGACCGTAAGGCATATAATACAGATTTTGAGTCAACAAAGAGAACTACTTTGAAAGACATGGTTTTAAGATTTACTAGATAATGCAATGCTTGATTAATAGCGACTAATTCCGCTGTAAAGATCGATAAGTTTGCCCCAACGAAAAATGACTTTTTTATCTTAAATTTTGGAACATAAAAAGCTGCTCCAGCACATTTATTTTCTAAGACTGATCCATCGGTAAAAATGTGAAGATGGGTACGGTATTTTTCATCGATGTGTTCTCTTGCTGTGGATATCGAAATGTTGACGTTTTCAGATTTCTTAGCGTCTGTATAATCAATATCAAAAGAGGCTTTTTGCATTTCACATGTAGGGATAGGCGTTGTTGATGGTGTCTCAGCTATTTCATCCATATTTATGTTAGACTGTTTGACCAAGTCAGATATGTAAGTTGAAACAGTCATTTGTGATGAAATGCTTTTTGCTCGCTTTGGAAAGTCAACATCAGACCTGATTTTAATTTCCTTACTCACAAAATTGTCCGTTTGTGAAGTAGTTCTAACTGCAAATTTTGCTGTCGCTAGCTCACGATAGTTGTTCAGAGGCAGAATTCCAGCAACTTTGTACGTTTCCAGATTAGAGGCATGAGTAGGGACACCTAGAGCAATTTTAATACTTTTGCAGTCTAAGCTTTGTATCTTCTTTAATAAATATTTTGGTGCACTGAAAAACACTTCTTGCGCATAGGATAATTTAGACCGTACAAGTGCTGTTGACAGATGTATTAGTATGTTAGTATCCATTCCCCAAGGTAATCGGCTTATTATCTTTAGAAAATTTAGGGCTTTTCTTGCTTTTGTTGAAATATAATCAAAATGGACATTCCAGT
>JAPXFY010000013.1:43617463-43629963 GCA_030674185.1 Monoplex corrugatus
ATGCATAAAAAGGAAATTTGGTACTTTATTTTTCCGACCAGTTCCCATAAAATGCATAAAAAGGAAATTTGGTACTTTATGTTTTCCGACTAGTTTCCATTACAAATTTCCACCATTTCTTTTTTTTTTTTCTTTTTTTCCTGATCAGTTTCTGGAACAATTTTTCTACAATTCTCTTCTTTGTTTCCAATCAGTTTGCACAACTTTCACCATATTTATCATTTATGTGATAGTTCCCATGAGAAATTCTTACACTATTTTTAACAACCAAATTCTGCAGCAATTTTTATAGTGGTTTTTATTATTACTTTTATTATTTTTCAACCAATTTCCAGACAGTTTAAAACAATGTAGTCATTTTCCAACTAGTTTCCTCAACAATTTCTTTCAGTTTTAGTTCTTGTTTCCAACTAGTACCGGCTACTATTTTCCAACCAATTTCTACAGCGAATTTCCACGGTTTTGGTTCTATAATTAAACTAGTTTCAACCACAGTTTCTCACAATTTCGAGATTTGTTTCCATCGATTTCTGGCAAAAAAATTGTCCCTTTTTTTCCAGTTTCCACGACAATGTTTTACAATATTGTTTCTTTATTCCAACCTTTTCAAAACTTTCCTCAAATTTCGGATTGGTTTCCAATCATTTTCTGCGACAATTTTCTGCGACTTTTAGTTGTTGTTGTTGTTTTCGTTTTTCTAATGTTTTCAAAGTAATTTTCTATAATTTTGAATTTGGTTTCCAACCTGATTCCATGACAGATTTTCACAGTTTTGGTTCTTTATCCCAACAAGCATCTGCATCAAATTTTCTCAATTCTGGTTTTTGTTTTCTACAGGGTTCCACGGCAACTGTTTTTAACTTTTTTCCCGATCAATTTTTACAAATCAAACCTTCACAGTTGTACTTCTTGTGTCAACCTGTGTCTAGAGCAATTTCTAACACGTTTTTTCACAACCATTATTTTCAACGTCAGTTTGAAAGCTGTATTCTCTCGTTGTCTTTCTATAACTCCGATGTCTGTCCTCTTCCCTCTATCATGTCATTTCTCTCTTCTTTATCTTTTGATGACTAGAGAAATTGATTGTGTTTGTGACTGCGGAGAGAGAGAGAGAGAGAGAGAGAGAGAGAGAGAGAAAGAGAGACAGAGACAGAGACAGAGGGACAGACAGAGAGAGAGAGAGAAAGAGAGAGAGAGAGAGAGAGAAGAGAGGAAAGAGAGAGAGAGAGAGAGAGAGAGAGAGAGAGAGAGAGAGAGAGAGAGAGAGAGGAGAGCGTGTGATTTATGTCTATGTTTCGGATTATTGTTTATAGTGTGACGTCCATGAGATATGCTCGTCATTAGTTCTGATAGTGTTTTGTCGTCACTGTCATACTATTTAAAGCTATCAACACACCACACACACACACACACACACACACACATACACACTCACACACACACACACACACACACACACACACACACACACACACACACACATACACAGATACAAAGAGAGAGAGAGAGAGAGAGAGAGAGAGAGAGAGAGAGAGAGAGAAAGAGACATACATACATACATACATACATACATACATACATACATACATACATGCATACAAACAGACAGAGAGACAGAGAGAGGGACAGAGAGAGAGAGAGAGAGACAGACAGACAGACAGAGAGACAGACAGACACACATACAGACAGACAGACAGAGAGACAGACAGAGGGACAGAGAGACAGACAGACAGAGAGACAGACAGACGGACAGAGAGACAGACAGACAGACAGACAGAGACCGAGAGAGAGAGAGAGAGAGAGATACACACACACACGGACACACGGACACACAGATACACAGACACACAGACAGACACGCACACTCTCTCTCTCACACTCACTCAAACACACATTCACACACACAAGAACATAACATCATCATCATCAATAGCGTCCTCATCATCATCAATATCATCATCATCATCGCCGTCGTCATTATCATCATCACAAACATCATACACAAAATTAGGAGACATTTTATTTTCCTAATTTTTTTCTCCTTTTTTCCTCCTAATTTTGTGTATGGTGTTTGTTTGTGACCTTACATTCACGCTTGACAAAGGCCAGTTGGCCAAAAATTTGTGCCTAAGTTTTGTTGTATTAAATACGCGTTCTGATTATTTCTTCGTGTTTTTTTTCCTTTTCTGGTTCCTGTTTGCTTGAATGCGGGCAGTCACACTTGTTTTGGGGTTAATCCCAGTGTCAAACGTAACAATAATCGGAGCCCAAGTCTTCAAGACAGTCCCTAATCGTTAACACGCCGGGACGATAATACAAAACAAGAACAAGAACAAGAGCCCAAGACTGCAAGACTCCTTCTCATACAGCGTCTGCAGAAGAACACGTACCTCCAGACTGGTCTTACATCCCACATGAAGACTCACACCAGCTGGACGGGAAAGTCTGTCATCATCCCATCATAAACACGTAACAGCAAGCACAATCATCATCACCAAGTGTCTTGCCACATGGTGTTGGCGATCATGGCCTTTCATCTGTTTCTATCCCTTACTGCCACAATCACCTCTTCCACCCTCTGTCTTCAGCCACTCTGCAAGTCCGTCTAATATTTTCTCCCCGGGTCTACCTGGTGCTCTCTTTCCCTCCAGTTTTCCGGTTGTGACAAGGAGCTCCAATTCCCCTTTTCTCATAAAATGGCCTGTAAATGTTGCCTGTCTTTTCCAAACCTTCCTTATGAATGATATTCTCGTATCAGCCTCCACCAAGACTGTCTCGTTTGTTTTCTTTGCTGTCCATGGAATTCTCAACATTCTTCTTAGAAACTACATCTCGGCTGCCCCAATCTTGTTCTGGATTTGCTTGTTGACTGTCCACGCCTCACAACCGTATAATATTATCGGTTCTATATAACATTCAAGAACAACACATTTGCTGAATGGTTCCCAAAATGGCAAAATATGAGACTTACGTCTTCAAAAAAAACAAAAAACGTTTCGAGTAGTTAAATCTGAAGAAGAGGACTCGGGACGTATAATTTGAATGATTCCATTACTGGAAAATAAGCTTTTCTGTTTGTTTTTGTTTGTTTGCTGATCGTGCTCCGACTTTTCCGTCGAATGCGTGTATGCATGTTGTTTAGTTCACACTGTGCAAGTGGAATGTTACTGCACAGTTTACATGCTTCATCTATGGTGGGTGTGCATACCAGACGTATCAATGTTTTTATACGCCACTGGACACTGGACATCTCGTTCAGAATCTTTAACGTGCATGTTTTGAGCGTATAGACACGAAGGGGAGCTAGGCACTAAAAGATCAATGCATAATGTTGTCCTGGGGGAAATGGGAGAAAAATCTCCATTCTTTACCCACAAGGCGGGAGGTGCCCTGGCTCATTGTTGAGAGAGAAGAAAAGCATCAGGAACACTCCCTGTAACTCCTTTGATCTCTATACCACAGCTAGCGTCCTTGACACACACACTAAGGCTTTACACTTGGAAAACAAAATATACACAAAATGTAAGTATTTGTTCAAAAGCATTATCAGTCCACCATCTGCTCTTTGAATGTCCTATCTTTCTTACGACATATGTAAATAACAAGTCTCGGTTTTTCCTATACAGACACTAGAGATATTCTTTACAATAAAAATAGTGATATTATTTCGGTAGTCCAGCTGATTCTTAGATCCCCTCTTGACAGATTGGTATGAAGATTTAATTAACTGTTGTATGTTATTATTTGAAACTGTTCATTCATTGTTCTAGATTATTAATTGTAATTGTTCCCCTTCTTACATTCAAACTCACACCACCACCCCTTTTTTTCTCCCTCCATTTACTTTTTTCATTTTTTCTTTGTGTGTGTGTGTGTGTGTGGTGTGTGTGTGTGTGTGTGTGTGTGTGTGTGTGTGTGTTGTGTGTGTGTGGTGTGTGTAAGTGTGGTGGTGTGTGTGTGTGTGTGTGTGTGTGTGTGTGTGTGTGGTGTGTGTGTGTGTGTGTGTGTGTGTGTGTGTGTGTGTGTGTGTGTGTGTGTGTGTGTGTGTGTGTGTGTGTGTGTGTGTGTGTGTAAAATAAATAATGTGAACAGACATTACATACAAGATTCCTTCCTTCTAAACAACAAAGTACAAAAACTTATCTAAGTTCAGTCTCAAGGACTGTTTCTCTTGATAGCACGATAGTTTGGTTGGTAGCTGCTGCTTCTTATTTCGTTTGTCATCCGCATTGTCAGACTATAAATAGTTGGGTCTGTGGTGCGCACAGTACTGATGAATGAACAGATACAACGCATGTTACTGTAAAAGTGGATGAAATATACAACAACAACAACAACAGCACACCCCCCCACACACAAAATCACAAGTGATTTCACGGATGGTTCTCAGAGGGTAGATTGTAACTTTAGATCAGAAATACATTTGGTGCAAACAGCAATTGTGATGAGAAAATGGAATTAGTAAATTAGAATTTCAAATATACATATAGATGAATTCATATTCAATTTTTATTCGTAATGTTTTGTCAAATAAAGCCTCAAATATGTTTGATTTTACATCATATTCTAACCAATAATCTCATGACTTCAATTTTACGTTTTAACTTTATATCAAGTCGACTTATACAAGATCCTTTGACCATAACTTTTTATTTACCGTCAGCCAATACCGACAGTTTACTGAAAGTCAAATTGTTTATCATGATGTACAGGGAAGCGACAGGGATAAAATGTTTTGATTCTTTTAGTTAAACTGTTAAGCTAAACACAATACCATGACTCTTTAGTTTATATTAAGGGCATAACCCATTTCCAGTGCCGTGGTTTTAATGTAAAAAGTCCATTGTAAATCTAGTAAAAGTGAAGATCTTTATCAAAGCTTGACGTTTTATTTTTCCACCTGAACAAGAGTTCACGAAGTGAGTTGCAGAATGGTTAAAACTCGACAGTTTGGCTAGCGCGGTCTCTTTTAGCGTTTGTTCTCTTGACAATATTCAGCGATATCCGTACATAGAGATTGATGTTTTGATCGCATATTATCGAGTTCTACAGTTTGGTGATATTTTCCTAGCTTGATATTGATATCATCTGACTTACACAGACCAGCAAAACATGTGTTTGGTGCCATCTTGTGATTCAGTATTTATGTGCTTGGACACAAACTTGTGACTGGTGCCTTCTTGAGATTCAATATTTATGTGCGTGGACACAAACCTGTCATTGATGCCTTCTCGAGATTCAGTATTTCTGTGCTTGGGCACAAACCTGTGTTTGGTGCATTTTTGTGATTCAGTATTTCTGTGCTTGGACACAAACTTGTGACTGGTGCCTTCTTGAGATTCAATATTTATGTGTGTGGACACAAACCTGTCATTGGTGCCTTCTTGACCAACAAAAAGAAGAAACAACACCAACAAGAAGAAGAAGAAACAACGCCTAAAAAGACAAGAAACAACGCTAATAAAGAGAAGAAACAACGCCAACAAAAATAAAAAACAACGCCAGAAAGAAAGAAGAAACAACACCAACAACAACAAAAAAACAACGCCAGAAAGAAAGAAGAAACAACGCCAACAAAAATAAAAAACAACGCCAGAAAGAAAGAAGAAACAACACCAACAACAACAAAAAAACAACGCCAGAAAGAAAGAAGAAACAACGCCAACAAAAATAAAAAACAACACCAACAAAAACAAGAAACAACACCAACAAAAACAAGAAACAACGTCAACAAAAAGAAGAAACAACACCAACAAAAGAAGAAGAACAACACCAACAAAAACAAGAAACAACACCAACAAAAATAAAAAACAACACCAACAAAAAGAAGAAACAACACCAAAGAAAAGAAGAAACAACGTCAACAAAAAGAAGAAACAACACCAACAAAAACAAGAAACAACGTCAACAAAAAGAAGAAACAACACCAAAGAAAAGAAGAAACAACACCAACAAAAAGAAGAAACAACACCAACAAAAACAAGAAACAACGTCAACAAAAAAACGAAACAACACCAAAGAAAAGAAGAAACAACACCAACAAAAAGAAGAAACAACAACAAAAAGAAAAAACAACACCAACAAAAAGAAGAAACAACAACAAAAAGAAGAAACAACGCCAACAAAAAGAAGAAACAACACCAACAAAAAGAAGAAACAACACCAACAAAAAGAAGAAACAACAACAAAAAGAAGAAACAACAACAACAAAAAGAAGAAACAACGCCAACAAAAAGAAGAAACAACAACAAAAAGAAGAAACAACGCCAACAAAAAGAAGAAACAACAACAAAAAGAAGAAACAACACCAACAAAAAGAAGAAACAACAACAAAAAGAAGAAACAACGCCAACAAAAAGAAGAAACAACAACAAAAAGAAGAAAAAAAACAACAAAAAAAAGAAACAACGCCAACAAAAGAAGAAACAACAACAAAAAGAAGAAACAACGCCAACAAAAAGAAGAAACAACACCAACAAAAAGAAGAAACAACACCAACAAAAAGAAGAAACAACACCAACAAAAAGAAGAAACAACACCAACAAAAAGAAGAAACAACACCAACAAAAAGAAGAAACAACGCCAACAAAAAGAAGAAACAACACCAACAAAACAAGAAACAACACCAACAAAAAGAAGAAACAACACCAACAAAAGAAGAAACAACACCAACAAAAAGAAGAAACAACACCAACAAAAGAAGAAACAACAACAACAAAAACAAGAAACAACACCAACAAAAAGAAGAAACAACACCAACAAAAAGAAGAAAAACACCAACAAAACAAGAAACAACACCAACAAAAAGAAGAAACGACACCAACAAAAAAGAAAACAACACCAACAAAAAGAAGAAACAACAACAAAAAGAAGAAACAACGCCAAAAAAAGAGAAACAACGCCAACAAAAAGAAGAAACAACGCAACAAAAAGAAGAAACAACGCCAAAAAAAGAAGAAAACAACGCCAACAAAAAGAAGAAACAACGCCAACAAAAAGAAGAAACAACACCAACAAAAAGAAGAAACAATAACAAAAGAAGAAACAACGCCAACAAAAAGAAGAAACAACACCAACAAAAAGAAGAAACAACACCAACAAAAAGAAGAAACACCAACAAAAAGAAGAAACAACACAACAAAAAGAAGAAACAACACCAACAAAAAGAAGAAACAACACCAACAAAAAGAAGAAACAACACCAACAAAAAGAAGAACAACACCAACAAAAAGAAGAAACAACACCAACAAAAAGAAGAAACACCAACAAAAAAAAAAACAACAACAAAAAGAAGAAACAACAACAAAAAGAAAGAAACAACAACAAAAAGAAGAAACAACAACAAAAAGAAGAAACAACGCCAACAAAAAGAAGAAACAACACCAACAAAAAGAAAAACAACACAAAAAGAAGAAACAACAACAAAAAGAAGAAACACCAACAAAAAGAAGAAACAACACCAACAAAAAGAAAAACAACACCAACAAAAGAAGAAACAACGCCAACAAAAAGAAGAAACAAAAACAACAAAAAGAAGAAACAACGCCAACAAAGAAGAAAACAACAAAGAAACACGCAACAAAAAAAACACGCACAAAGAAAAAACACAACAAAGAAGAAACACAACAAAAAGAACAACGCCAACAAAGAAGAAAAACGCAACAAAGAAGAACCACAAAAAGAAGAAACAACCACAAAAAAAGAAACACCACAAAAAAACAACCAAAAAAAGAAAAACAAAACGAAGAAACAACCAAAGAAGAAAAACACCAACAAAGAAGAAACACGCACAAAAGAAAAACACCCACAAAGAAAAACAACAAAAGAAGAACAACAACAAAAGAAGAAACACACAAAAGAAACAACAAAAAAAGAAGAACAACACAACAAAAAGAGAACAACCCAAAAGAAACAACGCCAACAAAGAAACAACACAACAAGAAAAACACAACAAAGAGAAACAACACCAACAGAAGAAGAACACACAACAAAGAAGAACACACAACAAAAGAAGACACCAACAAAAAAAAAAACCACAAAGAAGAAAACACACAAAGAAAACGCCAACAAAAAAAAAACAACGCACAAAGAAAAACGCACAAAAAACAACAACAACAAAAGAGAAACACGCACAAAAGAGAACAAGCAACAAAGAAAAAACACACAAAAAAAAACACACCAACAAAAAGAAAAACAAAGAGAAACACACAAAAAGAGAAACACACAAAAAGAAAACAACAACAAAAAGAAGAAACATCCACAAGAAGAACACACCAGAAAAACACACACAAAAGAAAACAACAACAAAAGAAGAACAACACCACAAAAAGAAAACACACCAACAAAAAAAGAAACCAAAAAAAGAAACACACACAAAGAGAAACACAACAAAGAAAAACACAACAAAAAGAACAACCACAAAGAAGAAACAAAAAAAGAAAAACACACAAAAAGAAACAAACAAAAGAAAAACACCACAAAGAAGACACGCAACAAAAAGAAAAAAACGCAACAAAGACAAACAACGCCAACAAAGAGAAACAACCCAACAAAAAGAAGAAACACGCCAACAAAAGAACAAACACGCAACAAAGAAGAAAAACGCAACAAAAACAAACAACGCACAAAAGAAAACACGCAACAAAAGAAGAACACACACAAAGAAGAAACCCACAAAGAAAACACGCCACAAAAAGAAGAAAAACACAACAAAAGAAAAAAACACCAAAAAGAAAAAAACCAACAAAACGAACAACACACAAAGAGAAACAACGCCACAACAACAAAAAGAAAACAACGCCAAAAAACAAAAAACAAGAAAGAAAAGAAGAAACAACGCAACCAAAAACAAGAAACAACGCAACAAAAAAAGAAACAACGCAACAAAAAAAGAAACAACGCAAAAAAAGAAAAACAACGCCAAAAAAAGAAGAAACAACCCAAAAAAAGAAGAAACAACGCCAAAAAAAGAAACACAACACCAAAAGAAAGAACCACAACAAAAAAAAGAAAACAACACCAACAAAAAGAAGACACAAAAAAAAAGAAACAACGCCAACAAAAAAACAAAGAAACAAAAAACAAAAAGAAGAACAACAAACAAACCAAACAAAAGAAACAAACAACAAAAAAGAAGACAAGCAAAAGAAAGAACAACTAACAAAAAAGAAACACAACAACCAAAAGAAAGAACAAAACACAACAAAAAAAGAACAAAACCAAAAAAAAACAAGAACACCAAAAAAAAGAAGAACAACAACCAAAAAGAAACAACACCAACAAAAAGAAGACACAACGCACAAAAGAAAAACAAACCAACAAAAAGAAGACAAACAACAAAAGAAACAACACCAAAAGAAGAAACAAACGCCAAAAAAAGAAGAAACAACACAAAAGAAGAAACACAAACGCCAAAAGAAAAACAACAAAAAGAAGACAAACAACCAACAAAAGAAAAACAACACCAACAAAAAGAAGAACAACGCCAACAAAGAAGACAACACCAACAAAAAGAAAAACAACGCCAACAAAAAAAGAAACAACACCAAACAAAAAAGAAACACAACCAAAAAAGAAAAAAACCAACAAAAAGAAGAAACAACACCAACAAAAAGAAGAAACAACAACCAAAAAGAAGAAACAACACCAACAAAAAGAAGAAACAACAAACAAAAGAAGAAAACAACGCCAACAAAAAGAAGAAACAACACACCAACAAAGAAGAAACAACACCAACAAAAAGAAGAACAACACCAACCAAAGAAAAAAACAACCAACAAAAAGAAGAAACAACACAAACAAGAAAAGAAACAACACAACAAAAAGAAGAAACAACCCAACAAAAAGAAGAAAACAACACAAAAAAAGAAGAAAAACACCAACAAAAAGAAGAAACAACCAAACAGAAAAGAAGAAAAACAACCCAAAAAAAAAAGAAACAACACCAACAAAAAGAAGAAACAACACCAACCAAAGAAAAAAAACACAACAAAAACAAGAAACAACACCAACAGAAGAAGAAACAACGCAACAAAAAGAAGAAACAACACCAACCAGAAGAAGAAAAAAGCCAACAAAAAAGAAGAAACAACACACAAAAAGAAGAAACAACGCCACAAAAAGAACGAAACAACACCAACAAAAAGAGAAACAACGCCAACAAAAAGAAGAAACAACACCAACAAAAAGAAGAAACAACACCAACAAGAAGAAGAAACAACACCAACAAAAAGAAAAAAACGCCAACAAACAAGAAAAAGAAGAAACAAACCACAAAAAGAAAAAACACCAACAAAAGAAGAAACAACGCCAACAAAAAGAAGAAACAACGCCAACCAGAAGAAGAAACAACGCCAACAAAAAAAGAAACAACGCCAACAAAAAGAAGAAACAACGCCAACAAAAAGAAGAAACAACGCCAACAAAAGAAGAAACAATGCCAACAAAAAGAAGAAACAACGCGAAACAAGAAGAAAACAACGCCAACAAAAACAAGAAACAACGCAAAAGAAAGAAGAAACAACAGCCAACAAAAACAAGAAACAACGCGAAAGAAAAGAAGAAACAATGCCAACAAAAACAAGAAACAACACCAACAAAAAAAGAAACAACGCAAAGAAAAGAAGAAACAAACCAACAAAAACAAGAAACAACACCAACAAAAACAAGAAACAACGCGAAAGAAAAGAAGAAACAACACCAACAAAAAGAAAAACAACGCCAAAAAAACAAAAACAAGCGAAAGAAAAGAAGAAACAACAACCAACAAAAAGAAGAAACAACACCAACAAAAACAAAAAAACAACGCGAAAAAAAAAGAAACAACACCAACAAAAACAAAAAACAACAAACCAACAAAAAACAAGAACAACACCAACAAAAACAAGAACAACCAAACCAATAAGCAAACCAACCAGCCAACCAACCAAACAACCAACCATCCAATCAACCAACCAACCAACAAACCAACCAACAAATCAACCAACCAACCAACAAATTAATCAACCAACAAACCAGCCAACCAACAGACAAACCAGCCAACCAACAGACAAACCAACCAACCAACCAACAAACCAACCAACCAACCAACCAACCAACCAACCAACCAACCAAACAAACCAACAAACACACCAACAAACACACCAACAAACACACCAACAAACACACAAACAAAAACACACAAACAAACCAAACAAACCAACCACCCAAACAAACAAACCAACCAACAAACAGACAGACAGAGAGACAGGCAGGCAGACAGACAAACAGAGAGCGACAGAGAGAAGCGCTGAATCTAAAGGGGGAAATGCTCAAGGGGATGCCATCGCTTCTCTTAGGTAATCTTGCAATATGGTACAGTTGCTTCCCTTGGAAGCTGTATTACTCCTACCAACTGCAAAACAATTGTCTATGACGGTCATGCATGTAATTTTTGTTTGGTTGGTCGGTTTTGATTTCTGTTTGTTTTCATTTAAAGGGAACATTGTCATATCGATATGTAACATGCGTGATGTAGAAACAGGCAAACACAAACAAACAAAATATAAAAAAACAACTTACAATAACACCCCCCCTCCTAGCATTAATTGAATAAATATTAACGGTTAGATAAAAGGAATAGAAAAACGAATGAATGCATAAACAAGCACGTACATCAACGAAACAAAACAAACAGATAAAGCGAATAAACGAAACGAAATAAGCAGATGTAGCGAATAAATCTATCAAACAATCAGACAGAATATCACATATTTCACCTATTTATTTATACATTGTATGAACACCCAGATAGTTAACTCGGTTAACCCTTCGACTCCTGCAAGCTATCCACCAATTGCAAAAAACTTGACCCTTTGACTCCCTCACCCTATCCACCTGCTTCCTGCAGGAAGCTGGTGGATAGGATGAGGGACTCGAAGGCTGTTTTTTGCTTGCTTGCATAGTTGATTATGCAAGATGCTGGTGGACAGGGTACGGGAGTCAAAGGGTTAAACTTGGTTACAGCATCATGACGAAAACGCAACTTTGATCACTATGTGGGCCACATGGGTTTTCACGCCAGATGGTTGACGTATTTCACAGATCAACAACAACCACAACAACAACAACAACCACAGCAACAACAACGGCAACAACAATAACAAGAACAAGAACAAAATAATAATAATGATGATAATAATATTGATAATAATAATAATAAGAAGAAGAAGAACAACAACAACAACAACAATAACAACAACAAAATAATGATAATAATAATAATAACGATAATAATAATAATAATAATAATATAATGATAATAATAAGAAGAAGAAGAAGAAGAAAAAGAAGAAGAAGAAGAAGGAGAAGGAGAATAAGAATTAGAGTGAGAATAATAATGATGATGATAATGATGATGAAAATAATGACAATGTACTACTACTACTACAGTGGATCCATTAATAACGACAACTGTAATAACGAGAACACTGTAGTAACGAGACATTTTTCAATCCCCGTTT